>JANBXA010000044.1:16332500-16945000 GCA_030556225.1 Cricetiscus sungorus
TCACTTTATGGTTAGGGGAACATGGTGTGTAACAAGTTAAAATTAGCCCAGACTACCCTCGGCCCACCTCTCCAGTCTTTTCTCACACAGAAACTCCTTTCACACCAACCCTGTGGATAACTGAAGGGTTGTCAGCAGTCATTCTGCCATAATGTTACACACATCAATGCCTTTGCTTCCCATGACTGTTCCATAAATGTCCACTCAACCTAAGTGATTCCCTTCTTAGGAAATAACTTCTGAGCTTCTCTCAATAGGTAAGATTGACCATTACCTCACTAGGCTTGCACTTGGTTCTTTCCAGGTCTGTGCATCTATGGTGTTTTATTTCTTTGATAATGCTTTCAGATCTGTCTCCTTGCCAAATTTAGTTACATCGTGCAATTACTTCCTCTGAATGGAAACATTCCTTCCTGTAGGGCATGGGAAAGCTAGAACAACTTAATAGGTTCAGGAAATGCAGGAAATTTATAGCCCTAGGAAGCTCAAGAAACTCACACAATTTATAAGTTTCAGGAAGTTCAGGAAGCCCACAAGGCTCAGGAAGCTACCAGATTGACAAGGCCTCTCCCCAAGGTTACCAGTACCAATTGCCAGCTGAGAGGCGACTCTTTTCTGTGGAGCATCCTGAAAATTGTGCAAGGATGCAGCTTTTGTCATTTGTTACATACCTATGTTGGGGTTGGCTTTTTGATAGTCTATGCGCTTTCAAGTAAATAAGCACTCATCCCAACCCAAACAAAGTCATTCTTTGCTGTGTCATTAGTGACCTACCCTGTTAAGCAGATGTTTGCTCACATTTCCTCTGGAAGAATCATGCAAAAAAAATTTTTTTCCTAGATGGCAATGACTTTGCTTTATGTGTTGGTTATGTAGATGTTTCCTGAGGACTGAAACATTCTTCCATGGAATGCGAGAAGCTCCTGAAACACCCAAGCAACTTACAAGAACCAGATGTTCAGGAAAGTTGTAAGAGTTGTTTGACTTTTCCACAAACTTACCTAAGAAACAAATAGTTGGTAGGTGGAAGGAGACACTTCAGTGACATAGCTGCCTGTATGTTGTGCAGGTAGCTCTACTGTGGTGGATTTCCAGTAATCACCCACACCGACATGTGTGTAGTTTTTTGGGAGCAAACGTGCTCAACTTATCTGTGCTCTTGTAAGTAACCCTCAGAAAACCTCTGGTTCACCAGGCTGCACTTTGTTGCTGGGAGCAGAGGAAGTCCTGAGTGAATGTATGCTGGTGATATGGCCATGGCCATGCCAAGGACTCCAAAGCCTCAGAACCTGTGGGGAAATGGCAAAGCCTTTCTTCGGCTAGTATTAAGGAAATGATAGTCTCCCTTCCTGGTCTGAGTGTGAGTGTTGATAGTGGGTGCAGAAAATGCCCTTGGAGCTTCCCTCTTCTGGATGTTTACTGCCCGAAGACTGCTCCCCTACAGAGACTATTCCTCCTGAAATTAGCTAAACCTGCCTCCTGATCCAGCTGCATACTATAGACCCTGCCTCCTTAATTACTGCAATAACCTCAGTTCCTGACCAGTTTGATGCAGTAACCCACATCTCTGTTCAATGCTAAATAATACTTGGGAGTGCTATGGTTTGTCCATCAGAGAGCCCCATCCACCCACCCAGCATTTCTGTGTGCCCATGTGTCAGCCTATTATTTTCTCAGAATCTCACTGTTCCCAGTCAGCCCATCTCTGGAGCCTTGCAAGAACTCGGCAGTCTGTCAGTAGCCTCTCTACCTAGCGTGAATTAATGTATTCCACCTAGGCAAAGACTCATAACAATGTTTTATGTTCCAATTATTCCCAAATGTCCCTAGCATCATGCCTGGGACCAAGCTCTTTGCAAATGTTCTCTTTTTAAAGATCAAGTGAAGAAAATGAATTATGGATGCTGAGTGGCGTGCTGTGTCTTGTATTTGTCAACCCTATTCTACTCTACTGTTGAAGTTCTGGTCCCCTAGGATGAAAGGGAATAGCCTTATTCTTCCTTTCTGTCTTCAGCAGTAGGCTGGTGATCTGTCCAGAAGTGGGTGTTTCCCTTCACCTGCAGTTTCCCTTCACCTTCACCCCATTACAACACAAAGTAAAGAGAGGGTTTTACCCCAACCAAGCAACAGCTTTTTCTATACCAGTGTACCATTGTAGGAGAGTCTATTGTGATTATGCCTATGCTTGTGGACAGAAACATGGGCACAATCATTGTAACAATAGGGATGAGTGGACACCTAAAGCCCAAAACTTGAAGAGGAGGAGTTACCAGGAGTGGGGTACCTGAATCTTAGGAAAGTCAAAGCCCTCTTAGAGACAGTGGCTCCCAGCTCTAGTGCTCCTTTCTGTTCAGAGAGATGTAACACTTGCCAATAAATGCCACTTCCACTCTTCTCTGAGCCGCTTGCCACCCTTGTAATTAATCAATGGAGAGAATGAACTCACCAGCCTAGATGATGTCCATTCTTGCTTTGTGATGCAGAAGGTAAGCTGATGCCTTGAGAGGCAACAGACACAGAGGCAAATGCCCCAGTAGGATGCATTGCCTGGATCTGGCTTTGCTTCAGGGTGGATGGGCTTGTGGTTCCTGTGCCAGTGAGACAACTCACTTCCTGGGCAATGGAGCTCCTCCACCCGCCATGCCAGAGAGTCCGTACATGCTTGCCTGCAGGTTTTTGCCTGTTGAAAGTTTTCACATGTCCTCAGTGCAATTCTGCCTGGCATTTGGAATCCACACGATAAACAACAGTTGGCCACGAGTTACTGAAGCCTATTGGCTAATTATGGAACAGAATACTTGCCAAAGGAGGCTTTTGATTGGGCCTGGGCCAGTCAGGGAAAAGTGGGCAAGTCAGATGCTGTATTGTCTCCAACTTGGCTCTGGGTTGGGAGAGCCATCCTAGGCAAGCCTGCAGTGTGGAGGAGAGGCAGCCATGATTCTGCTCAGTGAGCTTCCTTAAGTTCCTGATTCCTGAGAGACGCTTACATGGCTTCTGGGTGGGAGGCACGATCTCGTGTCCTATTTTATCAAACTCTTCCATGAAGCCTGTGGCAGACAGAGAGCCTGATTCCTATTTTATAGCTTAAAAAAAATCAAAATTGAAATGGGAGATAATAGGAATGAGCCTGAAATTGGATCTTTGTCACTCAAATTCCAGAACACATTCTGTCAATGTCCTTCCTTCCTTCCTTCCTTCCTTCCTTCCTTCCTTCCTTCCTTCCTTCCTTTCATTTATCCTACCACCCTTCCCTCCCTCTCTCTTTCCCTCTCCATCCCCTCCCCTCTTGTCTCTCTTATTTTTCCTTCTCTTCCCAAAGATCTGGTAGATGTTAGAGTTATCCAAGCAGGGAAAACCTCATGTCCCAACCATTAGCATTTTTAGCCTTTTCCCTTTTATATTTTTCCAGCACTAGGGTTGGAATCCAGGGCCAGGGCCTTGAATATACTGAGTAAATACTCCATCACTGAGCCACTCTCCCAACCCCTCACTGGAGGATTCTAGGAAGGTGATTGACCACTGAGTTACTCCCTCAGGATCTCATTGAACAGTCTGAAGCAGGAACTGTACCTCTGAGCTATCTTTGGCTCTGACATAACAGACATGCCTGGTTGTGTCTGGTTTGTTTTATGTGGGTTCTGGGGATTTGAACTCAGATTCTCACATGTGCAAGACAAGCACATTACTGATTGAGCCAATCCTTCAGTCCTTCTTTTGCAGTGTGAGTCAAAAGTGGGCATCTCAAGAGATTAATGGCATCACGTCACTAGCTTAAAATTAGAGACATTCAATTTTAAAAGACTTACTTTATTTTAAATTATGTTTATATATGTACATGTCTGTGGATGAGTATGTGCACATGTGGGTATAGGAACCCAAGAATGTCAGAAGAGGGCACCCCATTCCCCAGAGCCAGAGTTAGTTGTGTGCTATCTAATGTGGATGCCGGGATCTGAACTTGTATCTGCCACAAGAGCAGTGCATACTGGTAACTGCTGAACCATCTCCTTGGTCTTGGCCATATCCAGTTTTAATTTGAAATTTTACAGCATGGAAAATAGCAGACAAATTATTCAGGATCTCTCATTTCCTCCCCCTTTAGTTGTTTGCATATGAGTAATGCCTCTAGATAGCATTGATGGCTCTATCATGCCTAAAGAGCTATAAAGCTATGGTGTGCTATTGGATGTTTTAGGTAAAGAGTAAGACAACTCCCAATGTGCATTTTGTGTCATATTAGACCCACTGTGTGCCATTCAGCTACTCGAGGATAAACCGACTCACTGTGTGCTCCAATTGTGCACTTGGGCAATAATAGTCAACCAGGTCACCTATGAATGTAATTCTAGGATGCTAAGTCAAGCGCTGCTATACATATACATCCCACATCACACTTAGCTTATTTTTATATAGATTCCGGAGATGAGTGGGTCCTCATACTTGCAAGGTAGGGACTTTATTAATTGAGCCTCTTCCAACTCCAAGCTCTACCTTTCCTTAATGCTTCATATGCTAGGATGTAGTCACATGGTCATCCCACAAAGGTCTTATGCAACATTTAGAAGGAAGAAATTTCTGAATGGTTGTGTCTCTGCCATTCTGGGGAAGCCCTGTTTCCTCTGGGCTGAAACACAGAAGTTCTAATCTATGAGATCTACAGGGATGTCTGTCTGCTCTAAGAGCCCATTAGGGTCCTCCTTCAACATTGTTGAGCTAAACAAGCATAGTGTTCAAAGCTGATTGGATTCATTTCTGGTTCTTGGCCTGGCTCCCCAGTGCCTTTTATTTTGGGGCAGAGTCATCCCTTCAGAATTTAGTCTGCTCAACAAGCTAACAAGAGCATTAGTGCCTCCTCACCTCATTGGAAACACTGCCCAGACCTACCCCCTCCCCTGCAATCTTCAGAAAGGACAAATCTGAACTTGTTTCATCAAGGCCAAATGTCAATCATAAGAAGAAATCTATATGAAATTTTAATTGCAGGATGTACTGAGCAAATTTAATGAGAGAAATAAGAGATGGGAGAATTCCCTGTTCTTGGTGCATGCATAATGCTGGCTTAAGTGGACTCTCTGGGGGTGCGAGTGAATTGCAGTTTTGAAATTTATACACTGAGAGAGCAAATCGAGTGGACCCTGGAAGGTGAAGGTCATAAATCAGAATCATTTAACTGGCTTTGAATGATTGCTCCGGTTTGAATGGAGAGGAGAGCTGGCTGCAGCCCCAGCCATCACTGTGACTCCAATCGCTGAAATGCCACTCAGTATTCATAAATCAGCAGTCATTAGCCCTCTGAATACTACCTGTCGGCTTCCTAAATACATTTCCAACCTGCTAATGGAGATTTGATGGGCAGCCACTCTCAAGGAAAACAAATGGCAGCATCACTCCGACAGGCCTGGAAATGTATCTTTTTGGAACCCCGAGTCACTCTGGGGTGAAGCCACCTCTGCAGAAATCACTCAATGCATGAAAAGATTATTATTACTCCCCCCAACACTTGTTATTCCCGTAGATGACAGCTTTGATGTTTATGTCTCAATTGTGGAAATTCTGCAGAAGATCCGACCCAAAGAGTTTAAAGCTTTGATTCAATTGCCAGTTCATCCCTGTTTGCCCACGGTAATTGGAAAATAAGTGCATGGCCCAGCAAAAGGCCACAGCATTTACTGGGTTGCAGGGGAGGAAGCCAGGGGGATGGAGTCGAGGGAAAGACATTGTAATGGGAGCGTCTGTCACTTTGGTAACAAATTTGGGGAAGAAATGGAGAAATGGAAATGAGAGCATGAACTCAGAGGGACATGAAGCCAGAAAGCGATTTCATTACCGCAGACACTGGAGTCTGTGTTCATTTTCTCTGTATCTTGTCTCTGGGCCGGATTCATAAATTATATATAATGGTGACCAGACTTGTGGGGAAGAGCATCGCGCTGTCTCGAGTAATAGGTACCACTCCACAACACTGCATTTTAAATCTGCCTTAAGTGAGATTGGTTATGTGGGTGTTGGGAGATGGGCTGGGACATTTGTCTCATGCTTGCTTCCACCTTGAAAAAAAATGGCCCAAAGGAGGGAAAAGCCAAGGAACACTGTTTCCACATCTAATCACACAGAGTGATAAGTGTAGATTCCTTTCACCTTAAATTGATTAGTCAATGAGAATAGAAAATGTTTTACTTTGGCTTTTAAATATGTATCATATTGACTAAAAAAAATCATGTGTATTTGTGTGGGTTTGTGCACACATGTGTGAGTGCCGGGGGAAGCCAGAAGAGGGTGTGGGATTCAGGGGAGCTAGAGTTACAAGTGGTTATGAGTCACCAGATGTGGGTGCTAGGAGCTGAACTCAGTTCATCAGCAAGAAGGTGCTTTTAACTGCTGAGCTATCCCCCCAGCAAAATCCTTCTGTGCTCTGCCCCAGGTAAGGAAGCAGGGATAGAGAGGAGAAAGGGTTTGCCTTGGGTGCTTGGAACTCTTGATCTGAAATTCAGATGAATTTCCATGAAAGGAGTAACAAACAAACAAACAAACAAACAAACAAACAAACAAACACAAACACACATAAATTCTGGATCTGGGGATGTGGCTCAGTTGGTAGTGTTTGTCTAGGATGCAAGAATTGTTGGGTTTGATCCCCAGCACTGCATAAGCTAGGCTTAGTGATGTGTGCCTTCCATCCCAGCATGAAATTCTATCTCCAAAACAAAGAAAGATAGTGAGCTGGCAAGATGGCTTAGTGGGTAAAAGCTCTTGTTGCCAAGCCTGATGACTGGAGTTTGATCCTCCCAAACCCACATGCATGGGTGGAGTGTGTGCACTCACTCGAATGAGCACACACACATGCACACATACGCACATGTATACACACACACACACACACACACACACACACACACACACACACATACACACACACACGCTTCATAATGAATTTAAAAAAAAAGCTTTTCTGTCCCCTTTGTTTGCCACATCATGGGATTAAACTTCAAATGTTTGGCCTCAGGTCTACCCAGCTGATTCTAGAACACTCTTCTTTGCCCTCGTTCCCAGTGAGCTTCCTCTGCCTTCCCTGTGGCAGAATCATTGACTGACTTGCTGATGTTCCCCATTGCTTCTGCAGAGATGTCTCTAGCAACCTTTGTTGCATTTATTTATTGTGCGATGTTTACGAGCACAGGTCTGAAATTCTCGAGGCAGCTTGACTGTTGTTTGTAATTCCCCAGGCCAGCTTCACAGCAACCCCGAGAGAACGGAATGAATTTCATATCCTCAGTGGGAATCATGGTGTGCACAAGATCTGGTGACTGAGCACACTTTCCCTTGGCAGAAAGCTGAGAAAATGAGAAAACCAAAGGAGCCCTTTGTTGCTGCTATGGAATGGGCAGAGGGAAAAGGCGCTGTTACTTTTCTGTAAGAACCTGTTGAAAGTTCAGGAGCAACAGAGGTGATGGACAAAGAGAGAGAGAGTGTCATGGTTTGAATGTTAAATGTAACCCATAGGCTCATGTGTTTTTGCATTTTTGGTCCTCAGCAGGTGGCAGTGGTGTGCTAGTGTGTGTGTGTGCGTGTGCTTGCAAAGCGTGCATGAACATGCACGCACAGTGCCTGTGAGCGCAGGTGTGTGCATGTGCATGCATGTCATGACACTTTTTCTGAGGGAGAGACAACACACATGGACATAGGAATAACTCCCACCCCCACCCATGGGCTTGTCTTCTCTTCATCACAGATAGGCAACCCAAGACACCCCCTGGAGAGAGTCCGATGTGGTGAGGATTCATTGGGGTTGCTAACAGAAGTGTGTGTGAGGGGTTACTTACAGGAGCAGGGATGACTTAGAGGCAGCTTTATCATTGACAATCCAGCAAGGATGGGGACTCCTGACAGCTGTGTTCCATGAGCTCTCTTCATGATTTGACAGGCTTGAGATTTCTCTTGACATTCCATTCCTATTCACCACAGCTGGAAATTACAAGCTCCTCCTATCACACCCAGCTTCCTACATGCATTTTGTGGTCCCAAACTCAGACCTTCATCATAGCAGAGGGAGCACGTTACAAACAGAGTCATCTTTCCAGCAGGCAAGGCAGTTTGGAGCAAGTTATGGAATCCTGAGAGGCAGTGCCTTACTGGAGAAAGGAGTTACTGGGGTTACTAATAACAGCCCAGCTCCATTTTCACTTTGCTCTCTGCTTTCTGACTAAGGATACAGCGTGGCCAGCTGACCCCATGCCCTTGCTATGACCTACCGTGATAGATTGAACCCTCAGACTGTGAGCCAACACATCCCTTCTTGAAGCTGTTTCTTGTCGGATACTTGGTCATAACAGCCTGAAAAGTGACGTATGCAGAGGTCACACTTAGTAGACAGTGTGTCATTTCAGCCTAAGACTCTGGCTCTGAGTGGGACAATGGGTTTTATTAGCCACAGCTGTAACGCTGCCCTGTTCTTGCTCATTTGTAAAAGGGAGACTCCTCAGGCTTCCCACGTGAGGATCATGCTGACATCGACTTTCCCATTTTCAGCTCTGCTTCATAAAACCTGCGTTGAATCGATGCTGGTGCGTTCAGCGATGATATTGTCTGAGGAAAGCAGAAGGATACTGGAGAGAGGTTGAATCCTTTGAAAGGTGGATTCTGAGACCCTGGTGGCAATCATTTTCAGGAAGAAGTAGAAAAATTACAGAGGGCATGTTTTTTTTTTTTTTTTAAAGGTGTTTTGTCACCTCTTTGAGAAAAAGGTGAATGATACTGGGTCTGAGGCATAACCACACTTCTTGACCACTTTTAAATTCACGTATATCATGTATGAAAGATTGGGTTTTATTTTGACATTTCTATAGTGGATGTAATGTATTTTGATGATTGTCACTCTGTTATTATTGTTGTTGTTATCATTTTGAGACAAAGCCTCACTGTGTAACCCTGATTAGCCAATTCACTATGAAGTCCTGTCTGGTCTGGAACTCACTGTGTAGACCAGGCTGGCCTCAAACTCAGAGATCCACCTGTGTCTTCCTCCCAAGTGCAGGGATTAGAGGCGTGTGCCGCCAAACTTGGCATACTTTTATGATTAGTTGATTGTTATTGAGTGTGTGTGTGCTTATGTGAGCATAGGTACATGTTGAGGCCAGAAGAGGATATGGACTGACTCCCCTAGAGCTGGAGGTGCAGGCAGTAGGCTGTGGGATCTGGGAACTGAACTTGGGTCCTTTGGAAGAGTCACAAGTGCTCTTAACTGCTGAGTCAGCTCTCCAGACTCCACACTACGCCATCTCTTATCCCCCTTGAGGTGAGAGCTGCCTTTGCTAACCAGACATTCTCACCCATTCCTCTTATAAATCACTCATTAATTCCATTAGTATTTACTAATATCTTACTGTATAGACAACGTACCATGCGGCATGAAGACTACAGCAGTGAGTAAGAAGATGTTGACCAGGTGCAGAGACCCACAGGCAAACATTAAGCTGAGCCCAGGGAATCCTGCTGAAGTGAGGAAGGAAGGATTGTAGGAACCAAGGGATCAAAGACATCACAAAAAAGCCACAAGGAACTCAGAGTCTGAACTAACAACCAGGGAGCCTGCATGGGACCAACCTAGGCCCTCTACATATATGTGACAGTTATGTACGATAGTATACTTGTGGGAGTCCTAAGAGCGGGAGCAAGGACTGTCCCTAATGCGTTGGCCGGCTCTTGGGACCCTGCTTCTCATACTGGATTGCCTTGGCCAGCCTAAATACAAGCAGAGGCACTTAGTCTTATCTCAATTTGCTATGCCATGTTTTGTTCATATCCATGGGAGATCTGCCTCTCTCTGAACAGGAACAGAAGAGGAGAGGGTTGGTGGTGTGTATGGGAGAAGAGTCGTGGGGAGGGAATGGGAGGAGAGAGGGAGGGGGAAACTGCCATTGGGATGTAACATAAATAAATTAATTAAAAAAGAAGAAGCTGTTGGCCGCAGGGACGGGGTGTGAAAAGAGGAGCTGGCTTTTGTGCACTCAGTTGTTTGGAATATAAAGGGTTAAGGGAGAAGGAAGTACTCAGAAGGCTGAGCAGGGAGATTCTTATGGAATGTTCTGTGGCTTCTCTGATACCTCTGTCTCTAGTGCTGGCACTGCAAGTGTAGACATTATGCTTGCCTTTCAAGTGTGTGTTCTGCAGGCTGATCTCAGTGATCATGCTTGCACGGCTTGTACTCCTGCCTCCACCCCCGCGAGCCATCTCTCAGACCTGGCTGTGGCTTTTAAAAAAAGAGTGTGTGTGTGTGTGTGTGTGTGTGTGTGTGTGTGTGTGTGTGTGTGTGTGTGTGTGTGTGTGTGCGTGCGCGAGGTACCCAGGTGGTGAGGTACCCAGGTGCAGGTACCTTTGGAGGCCAGAAGAGGGTATCAGATCCCCTGAAGCTGAACTCCAACCTTCAGAAGAGCAGTAAACACTCTTAACCACTGAGCTCTCTCTCTCTCCAGCTCCTGTGGGGGAAAGATATCAACGAAATGGGGAATCATGAGCTGAGCTGGTTACTGCCCTTCATCTATACTTCCTGGTCCGCAGGGGTGCGAACGACCTCTGCCGCGTACTCCCACTTTACCCCTACTCTAAAATTCTCTGAAACCATGAGCCAAATGAATCCTTCCTTTGCGCGCCCCTGCCAGGTATCTGGTCGCAGCCACAAGCTTCTTGTCTGAGAGATGAGCTGCATTTCTTTACATTGCATTGGGAAGTGTGCACCTGCTTCTCCTATTTAAAGGGAAATGGAATCCTGGAAGACGAACCCGCTCGTCTCCTTGGAAACTGAAAGAAGATGAAACTTTGGATTTTTCATTTTCTCCCGCTTTGAGATAATACATAAATGTAGGTAACCTCTTGTAAATTTCAACACCCTTTCCTTGCTTCTCACGGCTGCAAAAGGCAAAGATCTATGCCCCAAACTCTTGTATCTATAATATGAAAAATGCTCCCATATATTTGCTCCTGCCAGAAACATATTACCGCTTTTATTTTCAATTTCAAAGAGTGACTGGAGTTGGGACTTTCTGAGAGTCACTAACACAATTTAGTTAGAATGAGGTGCAGGTGTTTGCGTGTGTGTGTGTGTGTGTGTGTGTGTGTGTGTGTGTGTGTGTGTGTGTGCGCGCGCGCCGCGGTTCATGAGCCTGCGCATAATTCAGGCTTGGATGCATTTTTTTTTTTTTTTAAATCTCTTTGGCCCTGACAAAGGCTGTACTGACTTTTACTACACATCTCACTCAGAGGATCTGATTCCCTATAAAGTCCCAGTGTCTTGGACTCCAGAGCCCTTAATAATTTGGCACATCTTTCTCTGGCCCAACTGACAACACTTGTCACATTGTGTCCCTTCTTTCCTTTCATCATTTCATCTCACCCTAGATCTGCTCTTCCACTTATCCCAACCCCATTTGGACCATTTCAGGTCCTCACTCTGAATCTTCAACATATTCTGCTTGCCCAACAAAGGCCAGGGGTCCATCATAGTTTTTTTTTTCCTGTTGCTGTGATAAAGCACCCCAATAAAAGCAACGGAAGGGAGAAATGGTTTATTTTGGCTCACAGTTCAAGGGTATGTTTCATCCTCGTGGAAAAAGTCAAGGCAGCCATGTCTTGAAGCAGCTGGTCATGTCACATCCATAATGAGGATGCAGAGGGAGGTGGGTGCATGCTGCTCTTAATTCTCCTTCTCACTTCCATGGTCCAGCCAGCAAATGGTGTCACTCACTCACAATGTGAAGGTCTTCCCACTTCAATGAATGCAATAAAGATAACCCCTCAGGGGCATGCTCAGAAGTTTATCTCTCAGGTTATTCTAAACCCTGTTAAGTTGATAGTTCATACCAAGAATCACAGACCCCTTCCCATATCTGCTGTGGAATCTTCATTTGGTTTATATTCCCATCTCACTAACACTGGGGCTAGATTAAACAATTAAGGCTATATGGGATGTATAGCTCTCTCCTTCAAATGGAAACATTCCTTCCTGGGTAGCTGGACTTTAAGGTTCAGAAATGAGATACAAATGAGATACAACTAACAAGTCTCAAAAAGCACTGGAAACTTACACGCCTTTCAAGGTTTCTCTCTGAGGTTGTATAACCAGTTACGATTGCTATGGGGCTGCTCTCATCATCAGAACTACCTTAAAATCATTCAGGGAGCTCCAATGATATTTTGTGTGTGTGTGTGTGTGTGTGTGTGTGTGTGAGTCATCACTCCTGTTTTGGTGGGCTTTTCAGAGATATAGCTTTCTTTACATCATTTGTGCTTCTGTAACTAAGCCCAACAAACTCATGGGTTCTCCTTGCTAAGGTTTTGTGGAATAGCTCTTTGGTTTGTCATTGGTGTTCTAACTAGAGTGAATGGATGCTTGCTTATTGGATGCTTGCTTATATTGCTGTGGGAAAAGCACACAATAATAGGACATTGACTTCTAGAGAAACAGAGACAAGAGGTCGTCAACAGACTGTGATCATATTGGGGAGTGAAGTTCTGAGTTGAACATTTATAAATGGAAAATGGAAAAGGGCTGACATATTGCCTACTGGGGCAAGATTTTTATTTATTCCTCTTGCTTCATGGAACATATAACCCTCAGACAGGATGGTCCCTGAGGACTAATTAAAGTATTAATCATCAGAATGTCATTGGAAGGGCATACTCCATGATTATAAGGAAAATTGCTACCGAGGATCAGAATATATTCTCAAGAATTTGACAGCAGAATTCTTACAAGATTCAGCAACTCTGCTCCTAAGTGTATACCCCAAGTAGCTGAAGACAGATATTCAAAACTTTGTATGTGAATACTCAATCACAGTGTCATTCACAATGCCAAAGACAAGCCACTCAAACTCCCATCAGCTGAATATAATGTGGTATATCCATGTAATAGAATATATATCCATGTAATAGAATATTACTTTTCCATGCAAAGGAATGCAATATTAACACATGGCATAATATGGATGAAACTTGACATGTTATCATAAGTTGGAGACACCATATTAAACAGTCACCAAAATAAATTGTTTCTCCCTTATGTTGCATTTATCAGAGTATTTTATCACAGTAATAGGAAAAAATTAGTTATTAAGTATACTATGTGCAATATTTATTTCCTTCTAGCTGACTCCCTGTGTATCTAATGTAAAGCTCTCCATAAAGCATCACCACCAAGAATTTGTATTATTACACATTATATTGCTTTATTTTATTAATTCCCTTTCTGCTTTTTAATTATATAAGTGACTTTCCTATTATACATAAAAGCAAGATTAGAAAATAAATATTAAAATCTCAGAAGCATTTACTAGCTACTTTAAAAATTTACTCATTTATTTGTTAAAATTTATTTTATTTTTTGCCAGTCATTGGTGATGAACACCTTTAATCCCAGCACTCAGGAGGCAGAGGGAGGCAGATCTCTGTGAGTTCCAGTACAGCCTAGTCTACAGAGCTAGTTTCAGGACAGGCTCCAAAGCAATACAGAGAAACCCTGTCTTGAAAAACAAAAATAAAAAACAAGAAACAAAAACATTATTTTATTTTATAATAATGTGAGTGTGTGTGTGCATGCACATGTGTATGTGCACATGGCATGCAGTGCCCACAGTGACCAGAAGAGGGCAGAAGAGTCTCTAGAACTGGAGTTACAGGTGTTCAGAACTGAACTCAAGTCCTCTGCAAGAACAGTAAGGGTTGTTAAGTGCTAAGCCATCTCTCCAGTCCTGTTAGCTGTTTCATCTTAGACAGGTCATTTAAATTCTGAGTCTTACTTTTCACATCTAAAAATTTTGCATAATAACGTCTACCTTTGAATTGTGAGGTGAAGGAAATTTGAGAATATCCACCAAAGCTCTGGATCATATTAATCACTGGGTAAATGCATCACCTTCCCCCCCACCCATTCTCCCTACTTCAGGAAATATTCTCATAGCAGAATTCTCTCATTAAGTTGTTATATTTTACAGTGAACTTAAAGCAATGTCTTTCCCCACCCCCAGATGGATTTGATTCTCAGTCTGTGGGATTTCTGTTATAAAAATGAGAGATGTGTTTCTAGACTTTTCCATTGAAGGGATAATTGCAATCTTTTGCCAGTTTGTTGAAACACTGAAGTCAATGGCTAGGAATTTTCTCAGCCTTTAATTTTTTTTTTCTTACTGCAAAATTACATTAGAAACTTGTGCTTAAGTATTTGTCCACTGCTTCCACAATGATCCTTGTGGAAACTTAGGTGAAATAAAATCTGAATTAGAAAAGTCATGAGTGGTTACATATGCCAGGGTTTCTGTAGAGTTCATGAGGACTCTATGGGGTGAGAGTGATTGAGAAACACTTTTTTTAGAAGTGTTCTAGCTGGTGTCACTTTATTAGAAGTATTCTAGCTGCTGGTGGTGACACTCACCTGTCACCTGTCCTAGCATTTGGGATGTGGAGGCAGGGTGATTCAGAGCTTGAGGATATCCTAGGCTACACAGTGAATTTCAGGCTAGACTGATTTCAGGGGACCTTGTCTCAAAAATTCAACCCAACCCAAACCAAATCAGGGAGGACCCACAAACAAAAACAAAAACAAACAAACAACCCCAAACAAACCAGAGGGAGGTCCTGGGAAAAATCACTTGCTGTATGAGTGTAAGAACCCAGTTTTACTCCCAAACCACATGTAAAACCCTACGTATAGTGTGCTTGTCATCTAAGGGCTGGGGGTGGTTAAGTTGGAGACAGGTGGGTCCCTTCTGTTTGCTGGTCATTGTCAATCATCAAGCCTTGGTTTCCAGCGAGAGACTAAAGTAAGTAGAATGGATGGTTCCTGGGGCCTAATACCCAAGGTTGCCATCTGGCTTCCAGATACATAAACACAGTCATAGACACACATACATGCACACATAGAGACACACAGACACATGCATACACAGACTCACATGCCCAGGCATACAGACACAGGCACACACAGACACAGACAGAGGCATATAGATACAGACACACAAACACACAGACATAGGGATACACACAGACACAGACACACAAACACACAGACATAGGGATACACGCAGACACAGACACACACGTGCACACACACACAGATAGCACAGACAGACAGAAACACGAATGCACGTACGTGCGTGCGCACACTCCCCCCCCCATGGAATGTTGAAGTGGATTGAAAATACTGTTCTTCCCAGGGTGGGAGTGGTCACTTCCCAGTTTAACCTCAGGTAGCAGCCTTCATATCCCACCTTCCCTGTGTTTAATGTGAAAGGGATGGAGATGTATGAGTGCATCCTCAGCAGATGTCATGTGGCCCAAGCTCAATTGGTTAGAAGTCTAGGTCATTTTTAAAAATGTAATTATTTTATGCATGTGGGGTTTTACCAGCATGTATGTCTGTGCATCACAGACATGCCTGGTGGCTATGGAGGTTATACAAAGGCATTAGAGCCTGGAACTGGAGTTACAGAGGACTGTGTACAAGTGGATGCTCAAACCCCAGCCCTCTCTCAAAGAGCAGCAAGTGCTCTTAGCCACGGAACCATCTTTTTAGCCCAATACTTTTCTGTTCACTTTGACCAAATACTGGACAAAATGCATGGTTTGAAGCTCCAGTGTGTCCTGGTGGCAAGGTGTGGTGGCGGAAGTGTGAGACTGCTTGCTTTCACGTCTGCAGGTGAGGTACAAATATAAAAGGAAGTGGGGGTGAATCCATCAAGCCTCAAAAGGTAACTCAGTAACTCACTTCCTTCAACTAGCTTCTACCTTCCAATGACTCTACAACTTCCTGACATAGCTTAGCAGCTGGGACCAAGTACTCAAATGTGGGAGACATTTCATGGTCAAACCACGACATGATGCTTTTTAGTATATCCAACTCAAAGGATGGGGAGATGGCTAGTGAGGGAAGTGCTTGCAAGCAAGCATGAGGATCTGAGTTCAAATCCCCAGTACTCACATACAAAGTCAGATAAGGAAGTGAACACCTGTCATACCAGCACCAGGAAGACCCAGATCGGATTCCTGGTTCTTGCTGGCCAGACAGTTTAGATCAGTGGTTCTCACCCTTCTTAATGCTGCGACTCTTTAATGACTCTTTAATACTCCTCATGTTGTAGTGACCCTTTGGCCATAAGATGATTTTCGTTGCTACTTCGTAACTGTTATTTTGTTATTGCTATGAATCGAATTGTAATTATCTATGTTTTCTGATAGTCTTAGGCAACCCCTGTGACAGTGCTGTTTGACCCCAAAGGGGTCGCAACACACAGTTTGAGATCTATTGTTTTAGTTGAATGGTGCACTCTGTGTTTAGAGAACTTGTTCAAAAAGCAATGTAGAGAATGATTGAGACAAACACTGGATATTGACCTCTGGTCTCCACATACATGTGTATGTGCATACAAACAAACCTATGCACACGACACGTTTCCTCCAGACTGTCCTAAATTGCCCATCACCGCTTGCTTTATCTCTGGATTGGCTAATAACTTCCTCCTGGATTGGTCAGGTCTTTGTCTCCCTCACTCAATTCAGCCACAAACCTCACCAGAACCCACCTGTGATAGTGGCAAACAGCTGCATCTTGAGCTTGGAAACTGATGGAGAGGGGGAAAAAAGTCCCCATAGTTTCTATCAGCCTTAAACAGAAACATCTGTTCGGCAGGAGCCTTTTGCTGGCTTGGTTTTTGGGGGAAGCGTTCCAGGCAGGCGACACAGCACTTGGTGACATCATCCACGAAGAAGTGCTACAAGGGACGGTGAGGGTAGGGAATTGCCTGTGTGCCAAGAAGAGGAATCTCAAGATGCACACACCCAGACAGCTTAGAAAGCACCAGTCCTTGCTTAAAAGGAGGGAGGCTGCCACGGGCTAGAAAGTGCTCCCGACGAAAGAGACAAGAATACAGAAGAGAAGGCTGATGGATCCAGCAGGTCTGGGGCTTTTTGCTCTTCTCCCCCACCAACTGGGTAGCAGAGGAAGATTCCCACTCTGCTGTGTCCTTCTAGTTGACATCTAACCGCAGTGATCTTTTCAAAGGCATCAGTTAAGTCAGAGAATTTAGGTAAGGGGTGCAGCCCAAGAGCCTACAGTACAGACATCACTTCTTCCTTTGGAAGTTGAATCTTGTACATGCTAGGCAAGTGTCTGCTGATGGACTGTGTCCCCACACCCTCACTGCGGATTCTAGGCAGGGGCTCTACCACTGAACCATTTCTCTAGCCCCTTACTGAGGGAGTTCAGGCAGACACTCTACCGCTGAGCTGTCATCCTTGATTTTTTTTTATTTTGAGACAGATCAATTTTTCTGGGTTGGTCTGGAACTCACTCTGTAGTCCAGGCTGGCCTATGAACTTGCAATCCTTTTTCATCAGCTCTGAAGTCTGGAATTATAAGAATAAGACACAATAAGGCTACAGATGCAATTTTGGGTGGTATTTTTGATTCAGTGCTGGATGAATGCATAGATGTGGAAACTGGTTATGGGTGCGTGTGTGCATGTGTGTGTGCATACATACTACAGACCTGTAGATGCATGCACGCGCACGTGTGTGTGTGTATGTGTGTGTGTAGTGTGTGTGTGTGTGTGTGTGTGTGTGTGTGTGTGTGTGTGTGTGTTGCACAAGTGTGGAGATCCGAGAGGACAAAGTTAGGGCTGGCCCACAGGCAACTTCTACCTTTCATTTGAGACATGGTGATGTAAGCCAGTGTTTCAGTTTTGTTACTGTTGGTAACAGTGAGAAAACTCCCTGACAAGAAGCAGCTCACGGGAGAAAGGGTTTATTTTAGCTCACAGTTCTGGATTGCAGTCCATCACTGTGGGAAGTCAAGGCAGGAAGCTGAAACAAAACAAGTGGTTATCACATCCACAGTCAAGAGCAGAGAGAAGCAGATGGATGTATGCCCAGTGTTCTCCTGGTTTCTCTACTCTCTTGTAGACCAGGGCCTCAAACCAGTGAATGATGACAATCACCGTCAGGCCAGGTCTTCTTTCCACATCGATTAAGGCAACCAATACTATCCCATCCCCCCAAGACATGTCTACAAGCCAATCTGATGTAGACAATCCCTCACTGAGACTCTCTTCCAGGGTGACGTTGGACTGTCTCACGTTGATAATTACAACTAAACATCACTGGTCAGCAAGCCTCCAGGGATCCGTCTGTCTCTTCTTGCCATCATGTAGGGCTGGAGTTACATGCACATGTCATCACAATAAGATTTTTGACATGGGTTCTGAGGATTTGAACTCAGATCCTCATGCTAGTGAGGCAAGGACTTTACTTTTGCACGCACACATGTGTGTATGTGTGTGAATGACATGTGAGATGTGAACCTAGGACCTCATGCATGCTGGGCAAGCACTCAACCACTGAGCTATGTATATTCCCATATCTCAGGGCTGACACTTTTATCCTGAGGCCTCCTTTGAGCTCACCAATAACTTCTTGATCCTACCGATCTGTTCCAATGAAATGCGACCAATTTTATATCTGTGGTGTTCTTGCAAAAACAAAGCATCAAACTTGACTTTGATCCACATCTGGGGGGGTCTTCTGGAAAAACCATGGACTGAAATTTAATTCTGTAAAAATGTCAAAATCGTGGATGGACAGAGGCATCTGTCTTCCTTGACTTTTTCTAGTACCACTGCCCCTTAGACAGATCCCACTCCTCAGATCTGACAACATCCTGTTGTTCCTTCTCATGGACACATGGTGTCACTGTTGAGACTCCATCCTGCTTCATCTCTCAGGCTGGGCAAATCCAGAGTCTGTGGAGGTTTGGGACTAAAACTAGGAACACGCCAGACTCATTTCCTTAGTCACCAGCTTGGCTAAGATGCCATTGGTTTCCTGAGCTTGTCATGCTTTCCACCTCAACCTTCCTCGGTCTCATCTATGTCTTCCTCTTGGTCTCTTGTGCTTTATAAAAGTTGCTTCACAGAACCATCTCTGTGCCATGGACTACGCTTCATGCAGAGACTCACAGTTGGTCAGAGTGCAGAAAAGTGTCTGTGCAATGCTGAGCCACAGATGGGACCTCCGCATCGCATCCTCTCCCTGTGCATCACATCCTCTCCCTCCTCAAGGCTCAGGAAACACCACGAAGGAGGGAATGGAAAGATGATAAGAACCAAAGTGTCTTCTGAACATGACAGGACTGCTATAACCCTGAACTCACAGCAACTGTGGGTGCCTGTACAAGAGCGAGTCAGTCAGCTTTCCAGTGGGAGTGGAGAGTGGCTCAGAAGCTCCCATCCCTAGCTAGAGACTTAGTAACAGTTGATGGCTCTGGGGGAGGGAAACTCAATTTTTAAAGGGTGTGGTTCCTTTGAGGTCAACCATGCTTCAGTGGGTGGACTTAAACTCATGCAAATATTGATTTTTATAATACTCGGTGCTGAAAATATGACTTCCCATACATACATAGTACAAGACGATGGAAGCATGTTTACAGTCACTTCAAAACCGTTCGAAATTCTGTCCCGATCCAATGCCAAAACTTATCAGGCACAATTTATTTATTTATTTATTTGAGACTCAAGTTGGTAACTCAAACAGCAATTTTTAAAAATCAAGTACTCTCACACAGAGAAATCCAAAGATATACTAATTAAATACTTGCACTCTGAGGAATGGCAGCAGGAAATGTTTAAGGTCTTAGTTTTTCATAATTAAGCCTCATGTTTCCATAATTGTTTGCACAGGAAAAATACTGTGGTTCATAACACACAATAGGCTCAAATATAAGCTGAGTTGTTGCAGACAGCATTTGCTGATGCTGTGAGCCATGATGGCATGCGTAGTGCAAGGCGCATGTGCTCTGTGTCAAGAACCAAGGCTATGGCGGAGACACAGGATGCAACACAGGCGAGAGCTGCTGGAAATATTCCATGTTAATTATTCGTCTGAGTTGGAATTTATTTTTGGTTGTCATACATTCAGAAGCCTTTTTACTATTGCTACATTTTTTACTGTCCCCAGTTTCAGTTATGTGACTTTATATGGGGTTTGCAAACCACAGAAGAGATGGCTCTGGAGGTCTTCTAGAAGACTGGAGTTCCGTTTCTACCACACACACGCACAGTGTGGCTCCTAACAGTTTGTAAACCCAGTACCCTCTTCTGGCCTCCACAGGCATCTGCACTCACACGCACCCCCACAAGGACTTCTTTACATCCTTGTGGGAGGAGGCAGCAATTCCAGCGTCATTTTCTGGCTTCTCACTAGATAAGAGGAAAGACCTGAGTTCTGCGAGCATTCATTGATTCACATTTTCCAATGAGTATCTGTCAAGTGCTTCTTGCTCTGGGTTGTGTTCTGTCTTAGGGCTTAATGTAAAACAGAGGCAGAGTTCTTACTGCAGATATAAACATTATGCTACAAATACTGAAGAGACTATGAAGCAATTTCAGATTCAAAGGATTTATAAGGGCTGGGCACTGAGGCTGCCTAAGGGAAAATGCATGCTAAGCATGTCT
This sequence comes from Cricetiscus sungorus, assembly GCA_030556225.1. NCBI lineage: Eukaryota > Metazoa > Chordata > Mammalia > Rodentia > Cricetidae > Cricetiscus > Cricetiscus sungorus. The sequence goes on from JANBXA010000044.1 coordinate 16,352,993, forward strand.
AGCCATTGAAGATGGCACTTTCATTCAGTCCTGGGAACAACGCCTGGTATGATGGTGTGTACTTGTAATCCCAGCACTGGGGAAGTGGAGACAGGCAGATCTTTGGGACTTACTGGGAAGCCAGCTTAGTCTAATTGGTGATGCCAGGCCAGAAAAAAAGGTTTCCTCATGTACACCCACACATGTCTTCAGACATGTATGGGAGCTGTAAGGTCAGAACCTGTGCCCTGGCAGGCCCATCAAACTCACCTTAGCCACTCATCCCCAGTAGGCCAATTAAAGAATTGAATAATACCGAGTAGCAGAGAGAGGGGAGTTAGTTTATTGTGCTTATATTAGGAAGAGAAACAAATAGAGATGTTCACTAACCACCCTCACAAGTCCATCTTCAGGATATTGAAGTGAGATCATGTTTAAAGAGAGGGCAGGAAGTATAACCATAACTCATGGGGGACATGGTTCAGCTGTTAAAGTGCCTTCACAAGTATGAGGATCAGAGTTCGAATCCCCAGAATCCATGCAAATGCTGGGTGGTATGGCTGCTCATCTGTATTCCTGGCCTCAGAAGGCACATACAGAATCTGCAGAGCGAGCTGGCCAGCAAGACCAATCATACCAGTGAGCTCTGGGTTTGAGTGAGAGATCCTGCCTCAACTGATAGATAACACGGAAGAGCAATCAAGGATGATTCCTGACGTCTGGGTTTTCCACACTCATGGGCACACATGTGTGCCCTGCATCCCCTGATGTGCCCCATACACATGCAAACACACACACACACACACACACACCATGTGCATGTGTGCACACACACAGAAAACACACACATATACACACAAGAACACAAGGACACACACACACACCATGTGCATGTGTGCACACACACAGAAAACACACACACATACACACAAGAAACACACACACACACACACACACACACACACACACACACACACACACGGAAAAACAAAGAAAGCTAACCTAGCTTAGCTAGCACCCCAGACTTCCTAATTCTGCCTCTCCATCAAGTTCAATTGTATTTATCAATATTATTTACTGTAAGGAAGAGACAATGTGTGATATGATATGACAGGTACCAGAGAAGAAGGTACTCAAAAAATGCCCTCTATAGAGGCTTATAATTATCCTGGCAGGGGCAAAGGTGCCCTAACAGGGGCTCTTATGCCCTTCTCTTTGACTAGCAGATTATTGAAACAACAGTCACCAAAGAGTAGGAATTCTCCTACAAGCGTGTGATATATGTGCATGCACATGTGTATGTATAAGCGTGTGTGTGTGTGTATACCAGGGGATGACACTGAATGTCTTTCTTGATTACTCCCCTCTTCATTTATGGTGGACACAAGACTCACCAATTCAGTTCATGTAGCTAGCCGGCTTACCCCTGAGAGTCTCCTGTCTCTAACTCCTGAGTTCTGGGATTACAGGTGTGTCACCATCCCTGTCCGATTTTGTAGATTTGAACTCTGGTCTTTACACTTGCATGGTCAGCACTTTGTCCACTGTGCTGTTTCTTTAGCCCTTGGCTCGCTCGCTCATTCATTCATTCATTCATTCATTCATTCATTCATTCATTCATTCATTCATGCATTCCCCTGCATTTTCCTTTCCTCCATCAGGACATTAGACCTTCAAAGAAAAGTTGTTAGGGAACCTGGGAAGAAACTCATGGCAGCCTCTGGGCTTCCTCAGATGGGTGTAATCCAGCCAATGGAGTTCTGCAGGGCAGTGGATGCCAGACATCGTCCCTGTCTCTGGAGATGAGTCTGGTCTCCCATGAGCGCTGTCAGTCAGCAGAGCGCTTGGTGCTGCCATTGATTTTTATGTCTTTCTACACTAATTAGACATGTTATTACTAATCCTTGGTAATCACCACAAGGGTCTGGCAGAAAGTCTCTGAGATTTCAATCTAGATTAAAAAATAAGCAATGCTATCCCCTCTGAGAAAATGCAAAGAAAGTGCGTGTTATTTTAATGTTTAAATCAATAAAGCTGTCTTTCCATTCTGTGCTGGTATTGATGAAATTTATAAAAATCCCCTTTAAACTTCTTTCTGCCCATCGTATCCCTTCCGGGACTTGGATTGATTTCTAGATGGCATCTGATGGCAGCTATGAGAAAAGTCTGTGAAAGACCCTCTGGTACTTGGGGCAGTAGAAGCCTGAGTGTGTGGAGGGGTACAAGGACCTGGTTCCCACTCCTTTGTTTTATTTCTACTGATTCTTCTTAAGGTGTTGAAAGCCACAGGAAAACAAGACAACCCTTTCTTCTCTAACTCATCTCTTTCAATGATAAGATTATAAAACCCTCTCTCTTTAGCCCAGAAAGAGTCAATCATTTGGGGCAAGCAGGGAGGGAAGGGGTTGCATCTTAATCTGGAATCCAGTCTTCAGAAAGCCAAGAAATTATCATTGGATACAAAGAACGCAATCTAGCACATCCTCTTTGATAACGGGAGCTGATGTGTTGATATGGAAAAAGAAATAAGCTTATTTTTGTGTTCTAGAGAAGACAGGCTGTAATTTGCAACATCTCTGGTCAGAAACGGTGGAGGCATATGGACTGCTAGTGAAATGAGGCTGTTAAGTCTTTGCCAGGTGGAGTGAAGAGAGAAGGGAGGGGAGAGGAGCCAAACACATTTTCATTGCCACGGCAGACTTGGCATCGGTGACAGGGACAGCTTGTGCACTCAGAAGGGTGCCACTGTGTACCACAGCTCAGGAGGCAGCCTGTGTTTGTGTCTTGTGTGTATGTGCAGGCATGTGTGTGTGTGTGTGTGTGTGTGTGTGTGTGTGCATGAGTGTGTAGGAGTGTATACATGTGTGTAGAATCTACTTAGCTACTGGTGAGGCTGGAGGAATAGAATACACTATACATCTCAAACTGCCTGCCTGGGAGTCTAGGTTTGGTGACATCTTAGCTTCAGACAGAGCAGAAGGCTATAACTGGCTTTTTGTGTGAGCTTGGCATTGCACTAGACTCCTGTTACTGAAGTCGCTGACATCCCTCCAAACCTGTGTCCATATATATTACATGCTTATTTTCCCTATCAGACTATGGGTCTCCTGGAGCAAATCAGTTTCTATGATTCACAACCCAACCTAGCTCAGGCATTTTGATATAGCAACAGAAAACAGACAAGAGCATGATAAAATTTGATGAAAATAGCTGGGTCTGGTGGTCCAGGCCTGACAACTCAAGTACTTGGGAGGCTGCAGCAAGAAGACTGCAAGTTCAAGGCAAGTATGGGCTATAGAGTTCATGTTGGTTTGGGCAACTTAGAGAAATCCTGTATTCAATTCAATATATATATAAATTATATGTATGTATACACATATACATATATATTGTTAATATTGTGACAGACACACACATACACAAACACACACACACAGATGTTGATCAGTTACAGAGCTCTAGTCTATAATTCTGTAATGAGGGATTAGAATAGTGGCTCAGAGGGAGAGACCTTGCCTAGAATCCCCCAGTAAGGGGTTGGGAGTGTTGCTCAGTGGTAGAACACCTGTCTAGAATCCCCCAGTGAGGGGCTGGGGTGTGGCTCAGTGGTAGAGCACCTGCCTAGAATCCTCCAGTAAGGGCCTGGGGTGTGGCTCAGTGGTAGAGCACCTGCCTAGAATCCTCCAGTAAGGGCCTGGGGTGTGGCTCAGTGGTAGAGCATTGACCTTGGGTTCCATTCCCAGGATCGGAAGAACATATTTTAAAAGGGGGAAGAGAGAAAATAGGTGAGACCCTTTTCACCTATCAAGCAGAGACCAGCATCACTGAGGCCACATCTTCTGGGAAGTTGTCCCTCACTGTCAGACATAGAAACTATGGTCCAGAGGCCAACAAGGCTATACCTTCTGCCAGCTGCCAAACTTCTTAATCTGCAAGAGTCTTCCAGGTGGTACAGGGTTTGAAGGCATTAAAAAATCACTGCAATCATAGGAAGAGAACATTTAAGAGATCTATCAGTTCTTCTTTTGCACTAAGCCCAACATTCATTGTTTAGTATAATTAGTTTTAGATTCCAATAGCCATTCTAGGAGAGGGTGGCACATTTTGCAGTAGACAATGGTTAATAGAGAGACTCACACTGGTAAAAGGGCTGAGAATATGTGACAATGGAGTGTCTAGCCTGAAATAGGACATCTATAGCACATTCTTTCCCAAAGAGGACTCAGTAAACATCACAGAACAAGGGATAGGGATAGAAATGCATAAGAGACAGAGGCCAGGGAAGGTTCTGGCAAAATGAGGTCTTATATGACAGGAAAACACACACACACACACACACACACACACACACACACACACACACACACACACACTTTTAAAAACCAGAAACTAATGTTTAGAGAGGTTGAAAGTCCCTCATCTGGAATTTAGACCCAGCATTGTCTTATGCCAGAACAGTTTTCTTATTGCTAGATTCCTGCACAGCTACGATAGCTGATGCTTCCTGAACCTTCCGTCCCAAGCCTTCTGTCTGGGCACTTCTATGAGAGTATGTCTCCAAGCCCAAGAGAAAAGGCCTGAAGAGAATGGACCATTCCAAATTTATTCTGATGTCTTAGATACTTTCTCATTATCGGGATAAAATACCCCAATGAGAATTAAAGGGTTTATTTGGCTCGCAGTCTGTTGTAGTGGGGAGGACATGGAAGCAGGCAGGAAAGGCATTGTGGCAGGAACATTGGCTCCATCTGTAGTCAGTAAACAGAGAGTGGAGTGGAAGCAGGGCTGGGTTAGAACATCTGAAGTCCCACCTCCAGTGATGTGTGTCCCCAGGCAAGCTGCTATCCTTTACAGGCTCCACAATCACCCCCCCCAACACATACATTCATTTAAAAATGAAACAAAACATGTGAGTCTACAGGAGACATTTCACTTCAAACCACAACAGGTGCTCAAAAGGACTTGATAAAAACTTGTGGAGAAAATTGTACTGATTCTTACATGCCAGTAGTAAGTCTAACTGTGAACAACAGCAAATGCGGAACATATTGTATGAGAGAGACCTATTAGGAGATGCTGTATTCGTCTTGTACATATTACATTTTCAATGGCGCTCCAAACATTTTTAATCCATTACTGTTAACTCCTTGCATTGTATCAATGGTAAATTAATTATAACGATTACCAGTCAAAACCCCATATTGTTACAGCAGGTTTCCCCGCTGGCTGCCGCTGGTTCTGCCGCCATTGTCCTGCAACCACGTGTGCCCCAAATAACACTCAGAGACTCTGTATTTGATACAATCCTGTTGGCCAGTTACCATTATTGTTAATGGGCTAGCTCTGCCTTAATAATTAACCCATTTCTACTTATCTAAGTATTTCCACGTGGTCGTCTTATGGGGAGCCACGCGGCAGGCTTCCTGCTCCTTCCCCAGGCTACATCTCGCCTCCACCTACTACTTCCTCTTCCTCCTCCTAGTCTCCTAGCCCCACCTATCTAGTTTTCTATTGGCCACAGGGCTTTATTAACAGTATGAGAAACATATATACAGAATCACATCTCCCATCATCTCCTCTTTTCTGTCTAAAGTAAAAGAAGGGGTTTAACCTTAACATAGCAAAATATAACATACAATAGTTATCAAATAAGAATCACAGTTAACAATATTTAGTCCATTAACATTTTGTAAGACTTAAAGAAAATATCATCTATCCTATCTTTGTCAGTCTAAAGACCTATATGTAACTTATTTTTAATCCTAACTAAGAAAAACTATAATCATAACTATCTGTCTTCAACTCCTTCAAAGACCACAGAAGGATAATATATAAACTCTAGAAATGACAGAGACAACTCATGGCCTGGTCAGTCACCCGAAGTTCTTCTGTAATGTTCCATCTTCAGCTCATAAGCCATAGTGTGTGTCCAGAGTCCTCAACAAGGCAAGAAACTTTTCTCTGTGTCCTGTAGAATGTCTGGCTGTCTGGCAGCCTCTTCCATGAAGCAGGAATCCTGTAGCAATGTCCATCTTGCATCAGCAGTCACCTTTTTGTGGGTCCTGCATGTCCAGTTTCTACAACATAAAGTCAAACAGTCCAGAAGAGCAGTACCTTGCCCAAATGGCTAGTCTTGCCATATTAGAAGCAAACTCCATAATGTGTTTCTTCGATGTCCATCTTCCTTTCTTCTGTAGGTGGTGTTACCAGGAGCAGTTGTGCCTCACTGTCAAGAAAAACCCTAAACCATTTTAAATGCCATATTCTGTAGGTCTTTGAAAGGTTTGAAGAATGCCTATCCATCTCAAATACATCTCTGCATATCTAGAAATCCTAACTAACTTAACTCCCATAGGTAACTCTCTATAATTTGTACTAAATTATACATTACATTTTCCAATGAGCTATATAAACATAATGCCTAAACAAGAGGAGAAATATACATATCACAAAATTGACCTTAAATTGTATCAATAAAAGAAAATACATTTCAAAACAAAGTATTCATATCTATACCATAATTCCCTTTTTACCTTTAAAAAGATTGTTTGTGGTTATAGTCATTTATAACCAAGCCCATATAAATGAAAACAAACATTTATAAACAATATTTGGGAATTTGGGCGTCGTTCTTTCCAAACTACTTCCTGCTGGTAGAGGGCGCTGTCATGGGGTTCCAAAGAAGACACAGAAATCTTGGCAGTAGTCTGCAAGGCTTTGTCTCAACTGCTTTGAATGTTGGATCACCTGGGGAGCTGTTTCAGGGGGTCTGGCTTGATCAAACCATATAAGTCTGGAAGAAATCCATAGCTTTTCATTTTCTGTGGAAACAAAAATAGAAATCCTTTTCCCCAGTAACTTGTCCTTATGCTTAAATTTTGGAGTTACAGCATTTTTAAAATATATAAATTGAATTAATCCAGAAGCATTTCTTTTATTAGTAGTTATTTTCTCAGCAATCAAATAATTTAAAGACAACAGAAGCGCGTATAGTATCCAAAATCTCTCTGTGTTTTTCATCTTTACGTGGCCTTTTTATTATTCTATTTCTTCTACTTCTATTTTTGCATATTTTGAGACAGGGTTTCTCTGTGTAACTTTTATCTGTCCTGGAATTCACTGCATACCAGGTTTACTTTGAAATCACAGAGATCTGCTTGCCTCTGTCTGCCGAGTGCTGGGATTAATGGCGTGTGACATTACATCCATCCATTTAATTCCTTTTTTCTTTTTAAACCATTGTATCCCGTTTCTTTTTCTCTCCCAAGCCAGCGTATTTTTTAAAACACAGTGTAAACCTTCATTGCAGCTCTTGTACACACCAATGAATTGTTAGCAGAGCTCTTTAAAAGCAAGGCGGTTTTTGCCGCTTATGCTAATTTTGGAAACCTCTCTTAAAGGAGCCGCGCAAATCTCTGTCTACAACAAAACAAATCCAATGGAGAAAATGCTGCTAATAAGAAGTCTTGCTAGTCTCTGTTCCCTTGTTTCTAAAACTATTTTTTAAGCTTTTGTTAAGTTTTAAGCGAAAGTTCTCAATCCCAGTTCTGACACCATTTATGTTACAGCAGGTTTCCCCGCTGGCTGCCGCTGGTTCTGCCGCCATTGTCCTGCAACCACGTGTGCCCCAAATAACACTCAGAGACTCTGTATTTGATACAATCCTGTTGGCCAGTTACCATTATTGTTAATGGGCTAGCTCTGCCTTAATAATTAACCCATTTCTACTTATCTAAGTATTTCCACGTGGTCGTCTTATGGGGAGCCACGCGGCAGGCTTCCTGCTCCTTCCCCAGGCTACACCATATAGTCCAATTATAATTTAATTCATTGTAGAGGTTCTCTTTGAGCTTGAATAAAAAGCTGAAGCAATTGAGACGATGCTGTAATTTCCTCTAAAATCGTGTGGGAGTGTGGTGTGTACCTACATGTGAATGGGTACACGTGCTGTGTATGCACACATGGAGGCCCTAGGAGGATGTTGCATGCATGTTCTGTTGTCTCTCATCTGATTTTCTTGAGACAGGGTCCCACTGAGGTTTGAATATGCAAAATAATTCAGCTGGGTGCTTAGCTGTCCACCGTCAAGATGATGTTCTTCAGAAAGTCAGAGTTCAAATCCAGACTAAAGAGTTAGAACAGTGATGTGTTAAAACCTTAGACATCTCATTGTGTCTCTGTTTTGTCTTGCATGAAATAGGGTTAGAGATTATGTTAGCTACTTTTCTTGTTTTGTTTTTATTTTTTTTGTGTGTGTGACAAAATATCTGAAAGGAAAACTTGAAAGGGTGGGGGAGATTGTTTTGCTCGTGGCACCTGGTTGTGGTGATTGATCTTGACAACCTGATGGGATCTTGAATTACCCAGGAAGCAAGTTTCTGTAAAGGACTGTGGAGGAGTTTCAGGGTTAGATTGATTCAAGTGGGAAGAAATAACCTTACCCGAGGATGGCACCATTCCATGAGCTATAGTTCCAGACTAGATAAAAAGGAGACTATGAGCTGGGTACTAAGACCTACTATCTGCCTCCTGACTGCAGATGCAGTGAGTACAGCCACGGTAAGCTCCTACCAACATGGATTTCCTGCCGTGGTAGACTGTACTCTCGAACTATGAGCCACAGTAACCTGTCTTTCCTTAACTTGTTTTTTGTCAGGCAGTAATGAGTCAAGTGACTATTATACTCATGAACCAATTTTAATCAGTGCCGGTTTTCTGGGGCACAGTTTGAGGGTTGATCTGGAGGTCTAGCAGAGAGTGTAGGGACTGATTAGGGATGTCTGCCAGGGGTGTGGCAGTTAGGAGAGATGACATGTAAGAATTAAGATATGTTAGAACTGGGATTCTACTTGGCTGAATCCACTCAACATTTCCAACTCTTAGCGTAGCTTGTGGCCCCTAGAAAGTCATGTCTCAATAACATTACCTTATTTGGAGGTCAGCCCTGCCTTAGACTCTTCTATCAGCCAAAAATGCTTCTCCTTTTTATTTACTGTTTCAGCCAATTTGGGATGAGTTTTGTATTGTGAAGAATAAAAATTTCTTAGTGACTTAGGAGTAAGTGTGTACACACACACACACACACACACACACACACACACACACACACACACAAAATGTGGAGTACATTAACAGAGGTTGATGACATCAGGCATCTTCCTCTGTCACCCTGTATCTTAATTTCTGAGACAGGTTCTTTCAATGAACCCAGGGTTCATCAGCATGCCTAGCCTGGCTGGCCAGCAAGTTTCAGGGATTCTCCTGTCTCTGCCTCCCCCCACACTGGGATTACAGGTGTGTGCTGCCACACCTAGCATTTACTGGGTGCTGAGGATAGAGCAGAGGTCCTCATGTTTGCATCGCAGAGGCTTTGCAGATTGAGTCATCTTCCCAGCCTCAAGAAGCTATTTCTTGTTTGAGGGATTTGGTCAGAATGTCTCTAACATCGTCAGAGCATGACAGCTGAATGCCTCTGGCTCTTCTCTTAGAAATAATCTCCCCCAAATCATTTCATTATGTCAATTACATTCTTGACACGGAATTCCTCCCAGTGGACAGGAGAGATGAGCAGGGTCATCCTGGTTCCATGCTGACCGCCACTTTTCATTGACATTTTCCTTATTAGGGTATTGCTAATGTCATTGCCTCGGCTTTGGGATAAGCCATCATTTCCTTTCTACCGTCTGAACATGTCTCTAGGGGTGATTTCATACAAATCCAATCTAATCTACCGTGTCTCAATGTTATTAATGGAATTCTTCAAATCCTGGCCAGCCTTCTCTGTACTTTTGCCCACTGTGCACAAGTTGGAGGTCTCGCTCAGAGGATTTGTCAGTTTCCCAAAGCACCAAAACCCTGCATGAAGGTTGGAGATGGGTTCAGTGTCATGGTGCTCTGGCTGGAGTGCTTGCGTGTGCGCACGTGTATCTGCACACACATGTGGAGGCCAAGGGATGGCCTCAGTTGCTCCTGAGGTGCCATTCACATCTGTTTTTAAAGTTTATTTTGTGTATGTATGGACCTGCTTGTATGTTATGCGTAATATGTATGCTACAATGCCCACAGAGGTGGGTGCTGGGAACCAAACTCAGGTCCTCTGGAGTTACAGCCAATGCTCTTAACCACTGAACCATCTCCACAGCCCTCACTCACCTTTGTTTTCAACCTGGATAAGGAAGTTACCAAAGTGGCCAGAAAGCCCCAGAGATCTGCCTGTCTCAGTCTTTCCAGCACTGGGATTAGCAGTGAGCATCCCCATATCCAGCATTTTGATGTGGGTGCTGGGGATCTGAGTTAAGGTCCTCACGCTTGTGAAGCAAGTACTTCACTCACGGGAGTCACCTCCTCTGTCTTCATGCCTTCCTGCATTCTCATATTTGGAATTCCTTCTCTCCTTCCTCACCCACTCTGCTTCCAAGTGATTTACAATCCAAGGCTTCTGTAGAATGGCGTGTTCTACTTGCAAGTGGTTGGAGGAATTTTTCCAGTCCTAAAACACCCCCAGGGCTCAATGTGTCCCTCATTCATCTCTGCTGCTGTTGAGGACAGAAGCCTATGGCACACTGGAGACCACATGGCTACAAGCCAGAGTCCTGGTCATGGCGAACAGTGATTTCCTGATTGCCGTTTTCTTCACTCTTTTTCCACATGGATTTGTTGAGATTCCTAATCCTGGACACATGGGTGGACTGAGTCATTTTCCTGCAGCTTGACACTAAAGAGAGCTGCCAGACTGACTGAGCAACTCTGCCCCCAGCCTGGGCATTTAATCTGCCCCATACAAAGTTATGCCTGGCTCAGCATAGCAAGAACACGGAGCTCACTGGCCTGGGGCCAAGAAGCCTGTCAGCGGGGAGGCCAACTCTGGAATGTAATTAAACCACATGATGCCTTTTGTGTCTTTTATTTCCCCTGTGTCACCAGCAGATGGGGAAGGCTGACATTGTTTACTTCTCTGTATGTCTGTCTGTCTGTATGTCTGTCTTCCTCTCTCTTGGCAGGAAGCTGCAAAAAAGAATTCAGGAGATGAGGAGTAGAATACAGAAGATCAATGTGACATTGCTGCTCATCTGCAGAATGTTTGACTCAAGAGTCTATTGCAGGGATTGGAGAGATGGCTCAGCAGTAAAGAACCCTTGTGCTCTGATCAATGGACCTGAGTTCAGCTCCTAACTTGAGCACATTGGGCAGCTTTCAACTGCTTGTAACTCCAGCTCCAGGGAATCTGATGCCGTCTTCTGGCCTTTGTGGGTACCTTCACTCAAGTGTACATAATCACACACACACACACACACACACACACACACACACACACACACACACACACACTTAAAAATTAAATCTAAAGAGAGGATGGTCAATAATTAAAATGTTTGTCCTTGAAGCCTGAGGACTGGAGTTCAGATCTCTAGAAAGCTACACAAATGCTAGTGGCCATGATGGCTTGTGGTGGGACACTATTCCTGGTGAGGCATGAATAACTGTCTGCTCATCTCAGACATAGAATTGACCACAGACCAAAGTAAGGATATCATCAAAATTTAACTTGGTGGCTCAGTGAATTTTTTCTTTTTTTGGGGGGGGTATACTTATAGTATTATGGGTGAAGGGCTACTTACAGAACCAGAAATGAGTAAAAGACAGCTGTATCACTAAATCCCACCTCATCATGCATAAAAGCTGGAAGCCTGAAGCACACTACACAACCTTCAGGCATTTCAACAGGTTGGGGAGTGTCCTTCAAGGTGACTCAGTTGGTCTGGGTCTCTTCCAGGTTGCTAGGCTGGTCTCTGTATCTGCCAGGCAGCTCAGTTTGATTGAGAATGACTCAGCAGTCCTTACTGCTTTTACCTGCTCAGGGAAGGAGGAACCTAGTGTATCTGGTAAGTTTCAGGGACTTCCTGATGCCTTCGAGTTGTTTACTTCCTGAGTTTAAGGAGTTTCCCAGTGGGACAGAAAGTTACACCTCCCTTACTTTTCACATTCCGTGTATTAATGAGCTTCCCTCTAAGATGGAAGGTTGGAATTTCAGAAGAAACTGCTACACATCAGAGGCTCACCTGTAAGTGCAGTTCTAGAAGGTTGGGAGACAAGGGATCCCCAGAGCAAGCTGAGACCAGACATGTCAGTTTTCTCTGGGCTTGACCGAGAGACCCTGCCTCAATGAATAAGGTGGAAGAGAAACTGAGAATGATTCCTACATCGGCTTTGTGCTTCTGCATGTACATATATCCACATATGCAAAAACATGTATACAGACATGACACCACATACACACATGCACAATACACACATCAAAACCAGAATCTATTACATCACAGTATCTGTTGAATTTATTTTTTTATTTACCTTTCTATGTATTTATTTACTATGTCTAGTGTTTGCATGTGCTCATGTTGATGTGCTTGTATGGGTGCATTTGGTATTGGAATATATTCCTTATTCACATTTCCATCCTTTAAAAAAAGTATTCTTATTACACTTATTTATTTGGGGGGATATGTGTGGTATAGCATGTGTGTGAAGTTCATGAGGGTAGCTTCTGGGAGGTGGCTCCATCCTTCCAATAGCATGGAACTTGGGGATTGAACTCAGGTCTTGGGGTTTGCCAGCAACTCCCTTTTACCAACTGATGTGTCTCACCAGCCTTCTACCTTATAGTCTGAGATAGGATCTCTCACTAAACCTGGAGCTTGCTGATCTGGCTAGGCTTCTCAGGAAGCTTCAGAGACCCATCTTTCTCTGTCTTCCTAGTGCTAAGTTTATAGGTAGAAGCCACCATGCTCAGCTTTTATGTGGGGGTTGGGGACCCAAACTCAGGTTTATACAACAAGCGCTTTGCCTTTGACCTATCTCCACAGCCTGTGTCCACAGACTTCAGAGAGACACCCTGCATTATCCCACTCTGTTATGTGAGGAACAGGCCCCAAGGGGAAGCCATGAGCCCCATCTTCCCTTTCTGTGGGTCCTGTCAGTTTCATTTTGTGTGTGCAGACCTCCGTAACAGTTTCACTCTGTACCTCCGCTCCAACAAGAAAGCAAATATTTGTGCCACGTCTGAATTGAGGCAGGGGAGTTAAGTCAATTTGTTCTGGGATCGATAGATGTGGTCTGAGTTGACAGAGAACCTTTTCTGACGTTTCCTTTTTTGTTTAATTTGGTGTGTGTGTGTGTGTGTGTGTGTGTGTGTGTGTGTGTGTGTGTGTGTTTGTGTGGCACTATTCCTGAGATAGGGAACTGATGACAAACCAAAGTATGGATACCATCAAAATCCAACTTGATGAGCCATACATTTCATTGAGGTTACTTACAGGTATACCGGTGAGAAGTTACTTAGGAGCAGAAATGACACGAAGACAGCTGCGTCAGAAACGCCCTCCACAGCAAGGGTGGCACAAAAACTGACAACCTGGAGCAGACGGAATAGTCTGCATGCAGCTCAGCAGACAGGACAGCATTCTTCGCAGGTGACTCTGTTGGTTTGATTCTCCTCTAGGCTGCTCGGTTGGTTTCTGTGTCTTCCAGGCAGTTAAGTTGGTCTGAGAGTCTTCTGGGCAGTCTAGCTTGACTGACAGTGACTCTCAGCAGTCTTGGCTGCTTATATGCTTGGGGAGGGAGGAGCCTAGTGAATCTGGTCAGTTTCAGGGACTTCCTGGACCCCTTGAATTATTTACTTCCTGAGTTTAATGAGCTTCCCTGAGAGACAGAGGGTTTCACCTCTCCTTATCTGCTGATTTACCTCCCTGTAAACATATTGTGTCTTAATGAGCTTCTCTCTAAGATGAAAGGTTTTAATCTTGGAGGAACCTGCTACACAATAGTGTGTGTGTGTGTGTGTGTGTGTGTGTGTGTGTGTGTGTGTGTGTAGTATATGCACAATACCTGAGGTATTGCTCCTTAGGGGTTGTCCACCTTGATTTTTGAGACAGTCTCTCATTGGCCTAGAGCTTGCTGGTGGTGCTAGTCTTTTTGGTCAGATATCCCCAAGGATCTGCCTGACTCTGCCTTCTCAAAGCTTGGATCACAAGTGTGTGCCACAATCCTTGACTCCGTACATGTGCTCTTGGGATCAAACTCATGAGCATGGCAGGCACTTTGATTGAGCTCTGTTTTTTTTTTTATGTGTATCTCTCTCTCTGTGGTATTGTACACATGAGTTTAGGTGACTGGGGAGGTCAGAAGACGCTGTTGGATCCCCTGGAATTAGTCTATGTGGTTGTCACCAGCCAGTCTCATGTGCATGTTGGGAACTGAAGCCAGACCCTCTAAAAGCAATGTGTGTTCTTAACCTCTAAGACATATCTCCTGTCCCTATTTTCCCTTTTTTAGGGTTAGGGTTTGGCTATGAAGGTCAGGCCACCTTGAACTTGTGGTAAAACTATTGCCTCAGTCTTGGTGGTGTCCCGTTCATGGACTTATCTGGGAATAACCTTGTCTTTGGGTGACATTTACTATGAATGGGAAGTGTTTAATGTTACCTGAGTTTTTAGGGCAGCCCCATTTATTATGTGCATCTCTAGGAGGGGTTTGCTTGGTAGGAGGTCTGTGTAGGGGAACAGCTTCAGATTGCAGTCATCTGGGAGAGGGAAGCTGTAGGTTTTTCACACATTGGTCAATTCTTTGTAAACTCTTATACCTGGACCAGAGGAAGGCTTTGCCATGCTTCTGAGCATGAACAAGAGAAAGGCCTTGCCAATTATCAAGGGTCAAAGGCATTGGCCTCTGTCAATAATACACATTAACTCAGATCTTTATCCACCCCTTACACATTCACGCATGGCTTCCTTAAGCTTTCATGCCATCATATGTGGTCTGGTTGATCGTTGTTTCCACTGCAAGGTGGTATTGAAGAAATTCATCAGGTCAATGTTCAAGGTTTTCAGGACATGGCTACTTCTGCTCCAGAAAGTAGTCTCGCCATCACAGACAGTGGTACCCATTTGGGTGTGGTGATTTCTTCCAGCTTGCTGTTGCTTGAGATAGCTTGAGTTCCATACAATGGGTTTTTATCTAGGACTGGGAGATAGCTTAGTTCAGTGGTTCTCAACCTGTGGGGTGTGGCCTTTTGACAAACTTCTGTCTCCAAAAATATTTATGCCATGGTTCAGAACAGTAGCAAAATCACAGTTATGAAGTAGTTATGGCTGGGGTCATCACAACATGAGGAACTGTATTAAGGGGTCACAGTGTTAGTGAGGTTGAGAACCACTGCTCTAGGTGGAGACACACGATCATTTCCTACCTCCAGGGTTAATCCAGTTGGGCTGGTCAATGACCTGCCTGAGAGATCATCTTGGCAAGACAGGGCCATCCATCACTGAAAAGGCAGGGTCTAGAGTAATGTACTTTTCCTTCCCAGAACTCCTGCCCCCTGATGAGCCTCTATCAGTGGTCACAGTCTGCCATTCTCAGTCCCAATTCAGAAGGGCATGACTTTCTTTTTCTTCTCTCTTTTTCCTTGGGTGTAACATGCCTGCCTCGACCAGCAAGGAAGACGCGACTCCGGGAAGATCTTCATGAAGTTTTAATCAGGATCCTTGAACATGCTTCTTCTGACCCCGGGGAAATACCCACACAGGCTTAAATACCCTTGTGCCAACCAACCCCAGTGAGCCACGGGAACCCTGTAGATAGGCTGCTCTAATGCGGAAGCAAACAGGCTGAACAGGCTTAACCAAATAAGGACTTGCTTACACCAGAGATTGCTCACCATCGGAAGGTGGAAGGTGGAAGCCAGCGCCATCTTTAAGGTGTGGCACTTTGCAGCTCTCTACACTTGGGATACTGGCTAGAACCTAAGTGAGCTTTAAAATGCCTTAACTCTTTGGGCTTCTTTACTCTTTCTTTAAAAGCTCCCTCGCTGACCCTGTGGCTTACTGTTACCCTGTAGCTGACCTCTGTGCCACCTCATCTCAAATGGCTCAGCTTTTCCCATTCTCTTCTCTGTTTCCCTCCTCTGGGCAGCCATGAGGTTTACAGATTGCCTGCTCTGGGGTTTTCCTTTAAACTCTAATAACACATCTTTAAGCTTCTATTTAAGTCTGTTCTTAAGTTCTTTAATTAATGAAGCCAAGAGCCCCAAGAAGGGGCCCCCAATTTTCCAAGTAGCATAAGGTGACTCTGGCAGCTCTCCCCCAGATTTTCAGTGACACTTCTTTTACCTTTTAATTATTTCATCAGTAGAGAAAATGAACCAGTTTCTACATCCCTAGACGGCATCCTTGCCAGTGATCTTGAAATAAGGTGTCTGATGGATGCAGGCAGACATGTTGCTATGTGTGCCACAGTAGGCAGACCTGTGTTGGGTGATGGGGCAGCAGCTCCAGCTATATTTCCATTGCTGCATCCTAGCAGAGTTTCCCAGGGATCGGGGGTTGCCTTCACGCCAGAGGAAATGTGAAGTTTTAGATCCTTGAAGGCCTTTGAATTGCAGAAAGTACCACACTTGACACGGCAATAGCTTTTCTGCTGAAGTATTTCAAGAGCGTGATCTCAAAGAAGACCTACAAGATGCATCACACAAAGAAAATCTTCATAAAGCCTAGTGGATCTGCAGGGATTTCAATGGGATTTAAGTGGTTGAGGAATGAGGTATGGATGAGGGAGAGAGAGAGAGAGAGAGAGAGAGAGAGAGAGAGAGAGAGAGAGAGAGAGAGAGAGAGAGAGAGGGCTGCTTGTGACTATTCATAGGATTAATTGAAGCAAATTAAATCAGGAGGTTCTGAATTGTGTCTCCAGAATCCACCTTAAAAAGCCAGTGTGGAGGTTTGAACTTATAACCTTAGTGCTGGGGAGGTGGGGGTAGGAGAATTTCTGGGTCAGCCTATTGGAATCAGGAAGCCCCAGTGAAAGACACTTTCTTTTCGATAAAAAACAGCTCCCGAGGAATGACATCTGAGGTTGACTTCTGGCTTTTGCATGCAAAATGCGTGTATGAGCACATACCTGAACACACATGAACATGGCCTCATGCACACATAGAAAGTAACAGGAGTCTCGTTTTCAGTGACCCTGAATGGTTTTGTGCAATGTGAGTTTTCAAAGGTTCCCAAAGCTACTGAGCCAAGGGCATCACCTAGAGTCCTCTGCTGTGGCTGAGAGATGATGATGGAGCCTTGACTGTGCCCAGGTACAGGGGCATTCAGAGAGCTGCCACTTGCTGGCATTGGGCTGTGGTTCTGGGACCACCCCATTTACTGGGCTCCATTTTTAAGCTCTTGAATTCCATGCTGAAAATCCAACCAATTCATCACAAAACATAAATCAGAACCTGATCTTCCTTGTACTCGAGTTTTATTATATTTTTTATCTTCTTAGCTCAAAAGAAATAGGTTCTACATCACTTTTAAAAATACACCGACTCAGTTAAATGTAATTTTCTCTAAAGCCAATAGCTTAATTAGACAATAATATTAGAGAAATTGACCATTATATCTGGTTACTGACTTTTCAGATGGTCTGTTACCATTTATATTCTTTGCAGTTGGGTTTTTTTTTTTCCTTAAGCACAAAAATAATTTATCGAGATTGTTCTTTGAAGCTATTTTTAATAGTCTAATGGCTTTTTAATTTTCAAATCATTTATAGTCATCAGTTGGGGCCACGGAAGGACTCAGACAGACTCTTACCAAACGGCTTTTACTTCCTCTTTGGTTATTAACTGGTTATACTTGACAGTAAAGGTGAGGGAAGCACAGCTTCTCCCACTAGTGATGATGTCAGAAGGGCTCTCTGTGTGCACAATGAACCTTGGGCTGGAAGCCATAACAAGAAAAGTGGTGTTTACCATAGACTTAACTGTGCTAGACTATTTATGTAGATTGTAATTTTTTTTTTTATTTTAAATGGAGAGTCATGTAGTTCATGCTGGCCTCACACTCACTACATGGCTGAGGATGGTCTTGAGCTCACAATGTTAGTTCTGGGGTTACTAGGATTTACTAACAAACTCAGAGAGAGAGAGAGAGAGAGAGAGAGAGAGAGAGAGAGAGAGAGAGAGAGAGAGAGAGAGAGAGAGGAGAGAGAGAAAGACAGAGACACAGAGACACAGAGACAGAGACAGACAGTCAGAGAGACAGAGAGAGAAAGAGTCAGAGACACAGAGAGACAGACAGAGTCAGAAACAGAGGGAGAGAGAGAGGAGGGAGAGGGTGGGTGCATCCTGGTTACTTGTGACAGTGTTCATAGGGAATAGAACCCAGGACCCTGTGGATGCCAGGAAAGCACTCCCAGCCCCCATTGCAAACTTTCATCACCTTTCCTTTATAGAGGAGGTAGAGTTAAATCATGGTCAAGGTCAACTTACTTGCAGAAATCATAAAAGTTAAGGATGGAAGCAGGTACTGGGCTATTCTATCTTCTTCTGTTACATGAAGCTGAATCTCAGTAAACATCACAAATCAATACAAAAACCTCTGGACCAACAAGCAAGTTCCATGAGACTAATTATTGGGAGAAAACAGAAAAAAAATATTATAAGCACAGGAACACTGAATTGTGTTTGGTCATGGCGGAAGTCAGCACAAAAAAAGCAGAAGGAAATTACATTGCTCTCTGTTGTTGGGAGGAAAGAGAATTTTTTTACAACAAGTTATCAGGAAGAACATGTGTTGCAAAAGCCAGAGTGACAGCTGGACAGGATGTGTATAACCTTCCCAGTCGAATAAGCTCAGTTACACAAAACTCAATGATTGTCAACATTCATTATTATTTTTGAGACTTCAGACTGACTTATTGTAGACATAGCATTTAGGGTAAGGAAGGTGGAGGGTGGACTGAAGCTCTGGAATCTTGTCTTCCCATTAGGACATGCTACACTCCACTTGGGATGCACCTAACACACTGATAACTAGTTATTTGCAGAAAGGGACTATTTTTTTCCTATTAGTCAAGAAAGGGCCAAGTGTGGTTTACTGGATTTCAGGGATATCCCTTATTTTATTAGTGAGCCCTAGGTATTTGCCTGTCTATACCTCATACCTCTCCTGTACTCAGGTTACATGTTTATGACACCGTGCCAAGTGTGTGTGTGTGTGTGTGTGTGTGTGTGTGTGTGTGTGTGTGTGTGGTGTGTGTATGTGCGTGTGTGTGTGTGTTTAATGAGGGTTATGAGGATCAAACTTAGATATTCATGCTAGCAAGGCAAAATTCTTACTGAGAATACCTCCTTGGCCCTTCTTCTGTGTTTTGGGGAGAAAATTTATTTTATTTTGGGTTATTGTGTATGTGTACAAGTGCATACACGTCTGTGCAAGTACACTCAGAGGACAGAAGATGGCATTGGATGCCTGAGCTGGAGTTAGAGGTGGTTGTGAGCTTCCTGATGTGGTTTGCTGGGAACTGAATCTGGTCATCTGTAAGAGCAGTGCAGACTCTTAACTCCTGAGTTATCTGTCCAGCCTGGAAGAAAATTTCTCATAGGAGGCACTTTGGTCATTTCTTTCATTGTCATATTCTATTCTGGTCTTCAAAGTTCCAGAAAACTAGCCTTTGAATGTTTCATCCATCATGCATGGTTAGAAGAAACTCACAGAATACCATGACTCCAAGCACTCATCCTGTACCTGCTCTTAAACCTCTGATGTTCATCCGTATTCTATTCTAAGCATCACTGTACTGCTCTGTTCTTGCCTTATTCCCTTGTATGCCTTTCCATTCATTTGAAAATTTACTCAAGTTCCTCTAATTGATGACAACCAATTAACATCAGATCTTATAAAATTTAAGGCACTGTTTCTACTTTTTCCTCCTTTCCCTCTCTCTACTCTTCATCTTTTCCCCCTGTCTCTTTTCCTTTCTCTCATTCTCTCTTTCTTTGACAAGATCTTTCTTGATGTGCATAGACTGGAATCAAATGCACTGTCCTACTGCCCCTGTGCTGGAATTATGGGTGTTGTGTGGCACTATTCCTAGAGATATGTCAACAAATGTTTCCATGTCCAGCCACCCTAGATAAGGATTAACAATGGACTAAAGTAAAGATACCACCAAAGTTCAACTTGGTGAACCAGTGAGTTTATTAGGATTACTTACAAGAGTATGGGTGAGGAGTTAGAGAGGCAAGGATGACTCAAAGACAGCTGTATCACCAAAAGTCCACCCTAGCACTGGTGATAGCTCACAAAACCTGGAAACCTAAAGTACAATGTGTCACTCGTGTTACTTGTAGGCAGCTCAGCAGGCTGGAGAGGGTCTCTTCCTGGCAGCTCAGCTGGACTCCATCTCCTTATTAGTTCTTACTGCTTAAAGCAGGGGGAGACAGGAACCTTATTCATCTGATCAGTTTCAGGGACTTCCCGCAAACATTGAATTGTCTACTTCCCGAGTTTTAAGCCTCCTCTCAGAATGCCCTGGTTCTCTAGAACTTTCTCTTAATGTGTTTCAAGAGAAATTGCTACATAATAGGTGTTACACCTTTATGACCATCTTCTCAGTTTTTTAAAAAGTGAATTACGAAGTGCCAACTTCCTCTCCCTTCCTCCATAAATTCCTCACACCATTTCATCTATTATGTAACAATTTCCTCCATCTTGAAAGGAAGCTCTTTAAGGTGCAGGATGTTCTAGAGGGAGGTGAAACATTCCATCCTGTAGGGAAGTTTATTAAAATCCGGGAAGCAATCAACTCGGTAGCTTCAGGAAGTATCTGAAACTGACTTCAAAGTTTTATAAGCAGCAAGGATTGCCGACACTCTCCAAGTCTAGTTGCCTAGAAGAAGCTCAGACTTCTTCAACTGCCTGGATAGACACCTTCCAATCTGTTGAGCTGTCTGCAAGTGGTGCCGAATGCTCCGGTTTTCCAGGTTTCATGAACTGTCATCCCTGCTTCTATAACTCACTTCTCACCAATACTCCAGTACATAACTCTAATAAATGTACTGATTCACTGAGTTGGACTCTGATGGTATCCTTACTTGGGCCTATTGTTGATTCCCTATGTGGAGTGAATAGAGATTTGCTCACATCTCCTGGGAATATTGTCACAAAACACTTTCTTTCTGTTGTCAGGCATGGAACCCAAGCATTTTACTCTTGAACTACACTCCCAGCCCAAGTATTTATCACTTTTTATTTACTCTTTTGCTTATGTGAGTTCTAGAATTCAAATCTTTCAGATGCATTATGAATCTTCATACCACCCTAGTGCTCTAAGCACATGGCATGGTCAAATAGAGTGTTTCTAAATGAGTGGGTCAACTGGGGCCCTTTAAACACCATCAAATCTGAATGTGTCTGTGTTAGATGAAAAGACCAGTGGGATCAGTGTCACCTGTAGACCTAGAGTCTGACAGGGAAGCCCTTTGTGACTAGAGACATATTCCTTCTTTCCAGGACAGTTCATTCCAAAGTACTTGCTGGCTGGTATTATACTGAATCTTATTTCTACAAGCCGTCCTATGGAAATGAGAAAATACAGAATGGACTCTTATCCTCAAGCACTTTAGGAATCCATGAAGAATGAATTTGCAGTGCAGCAGAGTGAATTTGTTTAACAGCCATTTAGTGCTGGGTAGACCATGAATCCAGAGAGAGTGAGATAGCATGGAGGTATGGAGGAGGCCCGATTTGGACTGGGGATTATTTTTAAAGACTGGGTGTCCTCAGACTTTATGTGCATCTGAGGATGACCTTGGTTTCCTTATATTTTTGGTTGTGAGCCTAGCCTTTAACAGCTGAGCAATTTCTCCAGGCTGACCTCCCTCCCTTCCTCCCTCCCTTCTTCCCTCCTCCCTCCCCTTCTTCCCTCCCTCATTTCTTCCCTCCCTTTATTCCTCTCTCTCTCCTTTCTGCCTGTTTTTTTTTGAGAAATGGTCTCACCATGTATCTTAGACATCCCTTGAACTCACAATCCACATATGTGTACCACACTTATCTGCATACATAATTTCCGGTATCTATCAACTCTAGGAAGTATGCCACAGGAGGTGGGCCTTGAGGTTTTAGAGCCTGGCCCCACTTCTTGTTCTCAGCTTCCTGTTCATGGATATGACGTGACCAAATGTCTCACTCTCCAGCGGCAATGCTGTCCACACCTGGATGAACTGTGTTGCCTTAAACTGTGAACCAAAAACAAGCCCTTTCTGACTGAGGTTGCTTTTGTTAGGTATTTTGTCACAGAAACAAGTTAAGTAACTAAATAACACAGCCCTCTTGCTTCTTGTTTCTGCTGACCCCAGGTCTTCTGTGACATGTGGCCACAAGCATCTACTGTCTGCCTTGGTGGTCACATTGTTTTCTGTTCTATGCCTGCCCCATATTTCCTTTTACCTCTCTCCTCCCCATCTTCCTTCTCCTCCTTTTCCCTTTTTTTTTGGTACTTCTTTCTTTTTTTTCCCTACTAACATTCCTTCCTTTTCTACTTCTCTTTTTTTGTCTCCCTCTCTCTTCTTTTCCTCCCTCCTCCCTCCTTTCCATCCTTCCTTCCATTCTTTTTCCCTCCCTTTTCTCCCCTTTCTTTACCTCCTCTCCTCCTCGTTCCTGCTTTCATTTCTTTCCCCTCCCCCTCTCTTTTCTCCCTCCCTCCTTTTTCTTCC
The DNA here is from genome assembly GCA_030556225.1 of Cricetiscus sungorus. Taxonomy (NCBI): domain Eukaryota; kingdom Metazoa; phylum Chordata; class Mammalia; order Rodentia; family Cricetidae; genus Cricetiscus; species Cricetiscus sungorus. The sequence continues at coordinate 16,375,503 of JANBXA010000044.1, forward strand.
TTCTTCTCTTTCTTTCTTTCTTTCTTTCTTTCTTTCTTTCTTTCTTTCTTTCTTTCTCTTCCTTCCACCCCCTCTCTTTCAGTGAGACATTCTTTTTGTACGTTATTCTTCACATCCCTCCTGCTTCAGCTCCTCAAGTGCTGGGGTCACAGGCTTGAGCCATCAGACCCAGTTACTGAGGAAACATTCCGAATGTTGGTTTTGCCTTCAAGTTTCCAGACTTTAAAAGCCAAGAAGAGCATGCATAATTCATAATTCCATTTTTAAAGTCCTTAATGGATTATGTTTATTTCATGTTTCTAAAAAGCACACACTGGCTTGGGAGATGACTTAGTTGGTACAGTGCTTGCCACATAAGCCAGAGGATATGAGTTTTATCCTTCATCAATGTAAAATCTATATTTAAAAAAAAAAAAGGGCCAGCAACATGAACATGTGCCTATAATCCCAGGGAGGGGGGAGGGGACAAAGTCAGGAGGATCCCTAAGACTCACTGGTCATCAGTCTAGCCAAATAGGTAAGAGTTTGGTTCAGTGAGAGAATTTGCCTCAAAAAATAAGGTGGAGAGGGACTGGGGAAGACACCAGCATTACCCACTGCTAGATGGCATTTTCCTCTGACTGAAACAGCCCCTCCAGGAAGGATGGGGAAGCCCCTGGGACCTGGGAAGTAAACAAACACCACATGTCTGGAGAAGATGAAACTTAGAAGATTCACAAGGGCCCCAAGGTTAGAGAAGCATCATACAAATGAGGGGAAGGGTCCATGACCAGTCTAGCTGCAGAGAGACCACTCTTCAGGGCACCCAGCCACCCACACGTCATGCAGAAAGCTGGAGGGTTGCAGCTCTCATGAGCTGTCAGTCATGTTGGGCTGGGCTTTAGCCACTGCATCTTTTTGGTACTTGAGCCATCCCTGCTCCTGTAAATAACCCCTCACCATGGTCCTATCAGAAACCTCAATAAACTCATGGCTTACCATGCTTGACTTTGGTGTAATTATTACTTTTTGTGGTCTGCTGTGGACTCACTATCTGAGGTGAGTGGGCACGTAGCTGTCATGTCTCCCTGAGAAACATGACACATATACATATGCACAAATATGTATATGTGTCCCACACATATACACACATACATATGCACACAAACATATGCACAAATATGTATATGTGTCCCACACATATACACACATACATATGCACACAAACATATGCACAAATATGTATATGTGTCCCACACATATACACACATACATATGCACACAAACATATGCACAAATATGAACACACACACACACACACACCTCTTGTAGATTTTCTATTTCTAACACCAATAGACTCTTTTCTTTCTGGATCTCTATTAATTGATGACATTTCCCAGCCACTGATAAGTCTCTTTTTGGGAATCTGTTTCCACTTCCAGGCTTTGCTGGGAGGCACGTGAGGAGAAGTGGGTCATTGCATTGAGTGTCTCCGCACAGGGGCAGTCACCAGAGAGCCCTGCCTTCCATAGAACGTGCTCCCCTCTCCCTTGGGTTGATCTGGGGTGAATTATGGCTCCATGCTGACTCATAAGTGGAAATCCATATCCTGCCTGGTTGTTCTCTGCGCAACCTCTTGTCATCTTCCCTTGTGAATATTGATCACATTTAAACAGGCTCTCTGCTCCAGGCCTGGTCAAGGCACCAGTTACATGTCAGATTCTCTTTCTCCCTACTTATGGAGGCCTATATATGATTATAAATATGGGCCTGATTGCAATATGAGCCCTCTTATGGAAAGCAAAAATGTGTCACCTGAGTAATTCGTTGGAAACCCCTTTCTAAGAGAAAAGCAAAGCTACATGAACACAGGGTCGTAGTAACAATTCTTCAGAACATCCATATTTGCTCCCCTGGTCCCATTCTGACTCCTCTCACAGGCCCAGCTTTCTTTTGCAGGGTGATGGCTGAGGCTGGGATCTGTTCTCGGGCCATGTTCTGAATTCCCAATGTAAAAGGTTGAGTCTCATGATTTAGTTCAATGAAAACAAATGGCTAAGTCCAGAGTGTGCAGGCCAGCACTTGGAGGGTAGAGGCAGGAGGACTGTTGAGTTCAATGCCAGCCTGGGTTACAATATGGAGACCTAATGTAGTCAAATTACCGTCTTGTATTATGGATGCTCAAATAGCAATTCCTGCCTCAGGACTATAGGGTTCTGAAGAAATCAAATGAGTTGAAGGTTTACTTCTACCGTGGTTAAGAACATTGAATTCCTCTTTCGTACTTCCATATGCTTATCTTGAGAGAACAAACATGTACAAAACTATCTTAAGAAACTGCCTAATTGGGTTGATTTTTAATGTCAGTTTGCCACAAATTAGAATCACCTGGAGTCTCATGGGGACAACTGTTCTGACTGATGTGGGAAAGCCATCTCCAGTTTGTAGCAGCCAGGAAGAAAACGCCTATGTCAGAGGTAGCGCATCTTACCTTTTGCAGACTTGGTTTTCCTCTTGCCTCCCTGTTGATTTTCTCATCGCTGCTGCTCTGGATTCCTACGCTGAAAGCAGAGCAAAGGTTTCTAATCTTTCACTATGGATTAGGGACTATGACTGTCCAGAAACTTCCAGGCATCTGGCATCAGATTGGGATTACCGAGGTATCCTGTCTTGTGGGCTGAGTGACTAAGTGACTCCTCCCTTAGGTTGTAGCCTGTTGTTGAGAGATCTTTTCTGGGACTATTCTGACTGTTGAGGCCCCGGACATAAGAACCAAGTACCGGGTTCTCAATGTCTTCAGTGTGATTTGGCCATTTTATTTTTATTTTAAAGCCCATGTAACAAATCTATCTGTTCACCATATCTACTATCTCTGTATCTATCATATATATCCATGTATCTATATTCAATCATCTATTGAAACACCATCCTTATCAATTCCACCTCTGAAGACATGCCTAACCCCAATAGAGTTTCCTCCAAATGACCATGAGACACAGAAACCATCTGCAGGTGGCCACATCAGGGGAGGAGTCAACTATTGTCCAGCCTTTAAGTGCTACAATACAAAGGAGTTTCCATAGTAATTCTGTTACTCTTTCTCAGGCTCGGTAGGCTTTTCTTTTATAAACTGTGTGCTTGTGTGTTTTTGTGTGTGTGCTACTTGTTAATAATTTTTTTTAAGTGGAAATAAAAAGCCTGCCGTACACTGCTGGAAGGGGCCAGACTGTACCCAGTTAGTGTGACTGACACTGACTTCTCCAGCTTTCTCAATGCTTTTCAGCTCACCCCTGGCCAGTGTTTCCACAAACACCATCTCAAAACAAAACAAGAGTAAGACACACATTTAAAAAGCAGCGCTGGGGCTGCATGTGGTGGCACACACCTTTTATCCCAGCACCTGGGAGACAGAGGTAGGAGAATCTCTGTGAGTTCCAGACCAGCCTGGTCTGTATAGTGAGTTCCAGGACAGTTAGAACTACACAGCCAGAGGCTGTCTCAAAACAGACAAACAAACAAACAAAGCAACAACAACAACTACAAAAACCCAAACCACTAAAAAACCAAGACAAAACAAAAAGTAAAGAAAAAAAAAAAAAAAACCAGCACTGGGGAGGTGGAGACAGGCCTGTCTCCATATCTCTGGGGCTTCCTGGACAGCCAGCATAAACTGTTTTGTGTGTCCCAGACCAGTGAGAAATCCTGTCTCACAATATCCTGCAGAAATTTCCCTTCAATTCCCTCTGGCTGTCTGCACCCTTACTGCTATGGCTGGTACACTCAGTTGTTTAGTCTGGCTTCTCAGGGATGTGCTGATGAGTCAAAGGAACACAGAGTCAGAACCCAGACCAGGCACTGCTCAAGTTATGCCATCCGTTGTTCTCAATTCTCACATCGGATTCTGGTATCTCTGCTGCTACCTGGAGAGACAGGCACAGACTGCCTTTCTATGAATTCTTAAGCAGACTCTCTGGACTTCAAAACAATTAACACCACTGGCGGCAACATTCCCTATTTAGTGGGTGCACCTCTACTAAATGTGTGTGTGTCTCTTTTCCTCTCCTCCCCCACATCTTCAAAGTTCCTTCTCTGGCATCCCCCCTGCATTCCTGGTAGTCAGAGACCCCCTGCCTGTTAGCTCATGGCCTTTTGAGATGGATAAAAAGACATGTAGCCCTCCCCCAGCTCTGGCTTGTGGGCTTTGGCTGTTATCAGAATCCCTGCTGTGCTGTCTGTCTACTCCTTAAGGTGCTGAGGACTGAACTCTCCTGAGAATCTCCACCATGCTCTTGTCTGTCCACGATGTTCATGATTCTTTTAATAAAATTCATACCCAGAAGGACAATCCATCTCAGTGTCTGCCTTGATAAGGGTTACATGTCTCTCTTGGCCTGTCACCCTAGATGAAAGCCAGCTAACTGTCAGACATGCTTAGAGAGAGACCATCAGTGTCAAGTTGAGCCAAGAGGTATGAATGCATGTGGGAGATCAGTGTAAGTCTCTTTAAGCCCTGTGTGAAACTTCTATATGATAGGGAGGTCAAACTGCACTATGCCAAGGGAGCAGGAGACACTCACTAAATGATGACATAGAAGGCATAGAAGCAGAAACTCTGGTCTCTGTTGGCACTGCAGAGGGGTTCCATTATCTCTGGGAAGCTTCTTGTAGAAGAAAAAGAAAATCTTTTGTTTTGTTCAGTCATTGTAGTTTGGCTTTACAATCAACCCAATATTATTCCCAAGTGACAAATTGGTTAATTAAAAATACAATTTTCTCTGAAGTGAGCTTATGTAAGACTTCTTCCTTCTTTCCCATCAATTCTGATCAAGAAAAGGAGCCTGGGGGCCCCCAGGTCTTACAAAAAGACAGAGATGCTTTCCAGCTTGGTCAATAAAATCAAAAGGGCTCTCAGGGTTGAGCAAGAAGCCAATTATCAGAGAATGAGTTACTTAACAGTGGCGACCAAAGTGAAAGGAGGCTGGGAGCTGTCACTGTAAGCCTGATGTGGGCTAGAAGTAGAGCAGAGAAAAGAAAAAACTGTGGTGTGAAGAGAGCCATTGTGCAGAAAAACTCGGACAGGTATTGTATTAATCAAGGCCTTAGTCTGCTTTCTTCAGCTATCACAAAAACTCCCAAGACTATAACTTATAAAGAATAGAGGGTTTCTTTAGTTCAGCGCCCCAGAGGTGGAGAGCTGCTCTGATGAGGGCATCAAGAGGGAGAAAAGATCACATGACAAGGCAGAATAGGTGTGCTCATTTGCATTTTTCTTTTTCTTCCCACAAAGCCGCTAATGCCATCATGGCAGCCTTATCCTCATATTTTTATCTAATTCTATTTACTTCTTAAAGGCCCTACCCCTAAATACCACTGGTATGGATTTGGAGCTTAAGTTTTCAACACGTGAACAGTCACACATTTATTTCCCTTCTCACTACTGTGACAAAATGCCATACTGAAGCGACTTAATGAAGGAAGGTGTGATTATGGCTCATAGTTTGAGGGTAGTCCATCATGGTGAGGAAGGCATGACAGCAGGAACATGAGGTGGATGGTCACGTGGCACCCACAGTCAGGAAGCAGAGACAGATGGATGCTGGTGCTCAGCTCACTTTCTCCTTTTTAATCCAGTTGAGATCACAGCCATGGGACAGTGTAGCCCACACTCAGCATGGGTCTTCCCTGCTCAGCTAAACGTTTTTAGAAATATCCTCATAGACATAGCAAGAGGTATATTTCTATGGTGATTCTATACCCCATCAAGTGACAAGTACAGTAGTTGAATGCAATTGGCCCCCATGAGCTCATAGGGAGTGGTGCTACTTGGAGGTGTGGCTTTTTTGAAGTTGGTGTGGCCTTGTTGGAGGAAGTGTGTCACTGTTGTGCTGGGCTTTGAAGCCACCTATGCTCAAGCTTTGCCTAGTTCAGTTCACTTCCTGTTGCCTTCGGATCAAGATGTGGGATTCTCAGCTCCTTCTCCAGCACAGTTTCTGCTTGTATATCTCCGTATAGTGCCATGATGATAATGGGCAGAATCTCTGAACAGTAACCACCCCAGTTAAATGTTTTTCTTCGTAAGAGTTGCTGTGGTCCAAGGGCCATGCGGATATCCAGTGTCTGGTCAACCACCTGGGACCATGTTGGTGTCTGAGGGCCATACTGATCTGGGTGGCTTCCACTGCCACTGGGGCCATGGTGACATCTGGGCCTGAGTAGCTGCAGAGGGCCATGTCTGGGTCCGTGGTTTTGCTGCAGCTGGGTTCTGTGTTGAATCCTGTGGCCCATGTCACCATGCATAGGAACCATGGGAGTTGAGCCAGCACAGCCCTTTTCTAGTCCTGCTTCTCGCCGTTCACTGCAGCATAACAGCTGGCCTTGCTTCCCATGGGAGAGCTGTCCCATCCCTCACTACAGGCATGGGTGAGCTGTCTCAAGTGGCAAGGCCATAGAAGAGATGGGTCTGCCCCTTGCCTGAGAGGGTCAGTCCCTGAGATCCAAACTGACCAAATCATCTATCATCCAGAGCCACACCCAGGGCTGTGAGTTGGCCCACGCCAACATCTAGCCCATCTGTGACCTGCTGGAGTGTGTGAAGAAGGGACTGGTTCTGTGGAACTATAGCCACAGGACCTCCATGGCCTACGAGCAACTGCAGGGTACCTGAGCGGAGTTTCAGTGAGGGTCCAGTGTTAATGGTGTACCAGAAGCCACAGGCCTTGAACCTGACCAATGACTCATTGCAGTGTACATTTGCAAGTGAAAAGGGTGTAGTGCCTGACACCTTAGCTCCCAACGCCACCGCTTAGATGAGGGAAGAAGTGTGGAGAGGCGGGAAAGATGGAGGATCAAAGTGTTTTTAAAAATTGTTTTTTGTTTGTTTGTTTATTTTATTTTGCTTTCAATTAATAGTGTTTGAATTTCTTTTGGGGGAATGCTGCAGGAGTGAGGGGTGGATATTGGAGGGACTGGGAAATAAGCATGACGGGGGTGCATAATGTGAAATTTCCAAAGAATTAATACAAAATTATGTTAAAAAAAAGACTTGCTGTGGTCATGGTGTCTCGTCATCGTAACAGAAACCCTGATTGAGACAGCAAGTAAGGGGGGCTGGAGAGATGGCTCAGAGGTTAAGAGCGCTGTCTGCTTTTCCAGAGGTCCTGAGTTCAATTCCCAGCAACCACATGGTGGTTCACAGCCGTCCGTAATAAAAGCTGGTGCCCTCTTCTGGTGTGCAGATATACATGGAGGCAGGATGTTGTATACATAATTAAAAAAAAATTAAAAAAAGACAGCAAGAAAGACCCACCGTTGCGGTAGTCAAACTGGAGTAGAGATAACCTTAGCTTTATGAGCAACAGTGTGGTAGTAGGAGGCTACCAGACTAATGAGGGCAGGGCCAACTAGATTCTCCTCTGATTTGTGGAGCTGGAACCTCCCTTTTTAGTTATAGAGCTCGTGACCTGTGCAAGCTGTGTTTGGGTGCCCTCGAGTGGTTACTAAGACAAGCGTGGGGGGGCGGTAACTGGGCTTGCTTTAACAGGCTTTTAATTCCAGCTCCTGGGGAACTGAGGTAAGACCTGAAAGCTTAAAGCCATCTCTAACTACAGTGTGAGTTCAAGGTTAGCCTGGGAGGCTTAGTAAAACCACTTTTGAAAATAACTAAAAAGAGATGTTGGGGTATAGGTCAGTGATAAAGTACTTGTTTAGATTCCACTGGTGAGGGATTGGGCTTGGCTTAGTGGTAGAGCCCCTGCCTAGAATCCCCCAGTGAGGAGCTGGGGGTTAATGCTTTGTGATAAAGTGCTTATCTATCGTGTCCAGGCCCTGGTTAAATATCCAGTACCACAAATAAAAAATAAACAACAACAACAACGATCAGGGGGAGGAGAGCATCCCCACTGCGCTGTCAGCTTGGGTTTCACAATGCGCGTCTTTCTTAGGCCAGCCGCCTATTCTGCTTTTTCTGCCTTTCCCGGGGCCAGGTCTTTCTTTTTACATTCTGTCATCTGAAATCAAGTCTCGTTTCATTGGCAGACCACTTTGATTTACTGAGTATGCACAGTTTGGCGGGCTGAGACATTTTTCATTTTCATACCTGACGCAGGAAGAGCCATAAAACATGTCTCTGAAGTCAGACTCAAGGGCCTCTTGATTAGGAATTAAACTGCATGTATGATTTATTCAATTTGAGCTTAAGGAAACAAGGGATGCTGAGTAAATGTGATTGGCAAACTCTCACTTCTGCCTCCGTTGAGAACACAGACCCAGGTGCAGACCACAAGGTTTGATAGAACACTTGAACAGGGTGTGGATTTGGAAGAGGCAGACGCCCCTGAAGGCTCACCTGGGACCTGCTTTTGGGATAAGGGAGTTGGGCAGCTCTTCTGATGTCACTTTTGTTTCTTGTTGTAACACATCTGGCAAAAGCAGCTTAAGAGAAACAGGGCTTATTTTTGGCTCACAGTTCACAGTCTGTCACTTCAGGGGAGTTGAGGTGACAGGAACTTGGAATAGCTAATCACATGGTCACATCACATGCACAGTCAAGAGCAGAATGAAATCAGTTAATGCATCATGATGTCACTTAGCTTGCCTTCTCTGCTCCTATACAGTCTAAGATCCCCTGTCTAGGGGATGATGCTACCCACAGTGAGTGAATAACCAAGATAATCCCCCACAGACACACCCATTGGGCAACATAACCTAGATAGATACATACATATACATGTGCACATACTCTGCACACTCATGTGAGCATGAACACCACACTCAAAACAAAATAATGTAGTTGGTAGTAGTCATAAAAGTTTAATTATGTAATGTTGAGCATCCTAAGTATGAAGCAATTGTGTTTCTAACACCCTGTCCTGAGTTTTAAACTTGCCTTGTTTCTTGCTATGGGTGTAACCTAGATGACCTTCTATAAAATTTACCTTCCCAGTACAAGGTCTGTGTCCCAGCCATATTTGGCTGCCCATCCTCCAAATGCAATCAAAACATCTAAATTAATAGTGAAAAACAGAAAAAAAGAGTTTTATTTAATGTGGCTATAATAGGAAGAGGGATAAAGAAAGCCAGTGATTTGCCTACCTGAGTCCATCTTGCAGTTCTGAAGCATGGTTAAGCTTTAAGCTGAGGGATAGAGATAAGCATATTTATGCAGGCCCCCTCCCCAGGTGTGGCCCTAACCACCACAGGCCCCACATTGTCTTTTTAATAAGACAATGTCTGGCTCAGGTTTTAGTCTTTGCCCGTCAGCATGTCATTCTGGGAAATTCCAGTTTCTTGGGATCTTTTGTGTCTATAACCTGATAGCCAAACTAAGAGACACAAGCATCTCTGTCTTTCTCTTCTCTTTCCCTTCCCTTCTTTCTCTTATCTCCTGTCTCCCCACTCTCTCTGGATGTCTTCAGGGGACACCCAGCCAGTCACACCTAGGTTGAATCCTGTAAGTGTGAGAGAAACATTGTCACAATAGCCAGGGCACACTTATTACCAATGGGGAGGGGATTTTGGTCTATAAAATGTTTCCTTGCAAGCATAAGGACCTGAGTTGACATCAACAAATAAACAAACAAGGAAAGTAGTCTGTATGATGGCCTTCGTGTGTTGGCCCAGCCCAATGGTTCTCAGCCTGTGGGTAGTAACTCCTCCTCTCCCCCCCCCGTGGTTGTCAAACAACCCTTTCAGAAGGGTTGTCCAAGGCCATTGGAAGTATCAGATATTAATATTAACGATTTTGGAAATATCAGATATTAATATTAATGATTCACAACAGTAGCGGAATTATAGCTATGACGTTGCAACGAAAGTGTTTTTATGATTGGGAATCACCACTACACAAGGAACTGTGTTAAGGGGTTGCAGTGTTAGGAGGGTTGAGGTAGACAGATCCCTTATGCTCACTGACTAGCCAGCCTAGCCTAAAGGATGAGCTTCACGGCAGTGACAGCCTGTTTCACAAATACAAGGTGCGTAGCATCTGAGAAACTACACTCAAGGTTGTTCTCTGATGCTCATATGCTTGTAGACACCAGTGCGCATGCTTGCGTGCGCGCGCACGCACACAGAAAAGAGAAAGACTTTTAAGGGTCAACTGGGCAATTTCAACAACTGATGTTAATTAGCTACATACTTTCCTAAAAACTATTTTGTGTGTGCATGCCCAGGTACACATGTGTTTGGAGATCAGAGAACAATGTCTTCCTCTACAGTTCTTACCTTATTTTTTGAGTCAGGGTCTCTCACTGACCTTGGTCCTCACTGATGGCTATACTTGCTGGCCAGTAAGTTTTGCCTCTCTTCCACAGCACTGGGAATATGCTCCACTACACTTGGCTTTCACCTGGATGCTGTGCATCCAAACTCAGGTCATTGAGCTTTGCGTGGCGGGCGTGTTGATTAGTTATGTCAACCTCACACAATGCTTGCTCCCACTAGATTGACCTGTGGGCATTTTCTTTATGGGAGGGTCTAGTTCCCTGCGGGCAGTGCCACCCCTGGGTTGGTGTACCCTGTGTTATAAGAAAGCAGGCTGTACGCTATGAGGATCAAACCAGTAAGCAACATTCCTCCACGGCCTCTACATCAGCTCTTGTCTCTAGATTCCTGCCCTGTTTGAGTTCCTGCCTTCCCTTAGCAATGGAGTGTGACCTGAGAGTTGTAAGCTGAAATATTCCTTTCCCTCCCTAGGTTGTTTATGGACGTGATGTTTTATCACCAGAGTAGAAACCCTAGCTAACTCACATGGCAAACATTTTACTCACTCTGCCATCTCCCCAGCTCTCATACACATTTTCCATTCAACTCTTCCCATATGTGAGCGGTCAGGGATAACTGGAAATTACTGAAGTTTCTCTAATGTGGTCATGATTAGGAAAGTCACTTAAAGTCCAGTCAGAGCTGGCTTTCGCCCTCATCTCTCATTTGTGGGTTACAGAACAAACAAGTGTACCACTTATTTGGGGGAATAATGAATATATGAATAGGGTCCTTCCCTGTCTCGGTCTCAACAAAAAACCTGTTTGGTTGAAATCAGTGACAGGAATAGGAATGTTATTGTAAGACCCGCGAGAGTGTGGTCCCTCGCGCTCCCACTCAGGAAAGGTGCCCCCCCCCCAAATCACTCACGAGAAGTGGTCTTGATGCAAACGCATAAGGTTCTTTATATTCCAGTATACACCATGCAGGGTAGAGGGCTCAGCAGCTCTAGCACAGAATTGAGACAGCTTTTATAGGGTTACAGCAAAGCCCTAGCATCATGAACCAATCACCTCGTAGCATCCAGTGTGGACCAATTAAAGTATCCAACCCCGCCCTTAGCCCAAGAAGTCTGCTTTCATACAGGCTTCTGGGTGTTCATTCACTACCGTGAACATTAAAGTAGGTGACTGTCAGCTTGAGATTTAAGACTCCCAGCTTCCTGGGTTTTCTGGGGAATTAGGCTAAATTTTTCCATCCTAACATTATTTCTCCAGTCAAATACCAGTTTCTGACCAAACCACAACTGTTTTTTGTTTGTTTGTTTGTTTGTTTTGTAGATCAAAGTCAAGTGTCATAATGAATGTGCAAAAGAACTAGAATAGTGATGCCTGCTTCTAGAAGTTTCTGACAATCTGCCTAGCTCTGACTGATTCATGGCTGATTCTTGCACTAGTCTGTACTTGGGGGTAAAAGCATACCCCTTTTCTTGTTTCCATGCTATGTGTGTGTAATTTTCCTGTTTGTTCCTTTTTTGAAATAATGTCTCAGTTAGCTCTGGCTGGGCTTGAACTCACTGTGTAGCTGAGGATGGTCTTGAACTCATGACTTTCCTGTCTCTACCCTGTAAGTGCTGGGATTACATGTGTATACCATTACGAGTACCTTGGAATTTACTATGTAAGAAGGAGACTCAATTGCCACGATCTGTATAGGAAGAAATGGGTAGAATGCTGACCTATTTAAATTCATGCAGCCCATTTGCAGGCTGTCAAATGGATGTAAACTTGAGCACACTTCTCAGCATAGGACAAAATGATCAGAAATGAGAACCCAAGAGAGGTAAGGACATCTCCAGGGGACAGATGATGGTGCTTTAGCATTCTGAAAAAACCCTTGTCACTGAACACAAGATCAGAGCACATGGAGCCCTAGCACTACTCAAAGAAACAACAGAACAGTCGCTTCTGAGCTGGGAAAAAAAACTCTACATCTTCAGATCAAAAGAGCCCACCAGGCACTAGGCAGGAAGAATGGAAACAGATCAACACCTAGAAATACATCACTGAAATTCTTATACTTCAAGGACAAAGAAACAATCATTCACACACATTCCAGAAAGAAAAAAGAAAGAAAAAAAATCCAAGGAGAAAATGATAAAAAAAAAAAAAAAATCAGAGTTATTTCGGGTTTGTTTTTTGCATGTTACACAGGGCACAACAGATCAACAACGATAGTTTTGAAGGGAAATGTCCTTGTATGTGATTTTGCTTATGTGTTGTGTCTGGTGCAAGGAAGGTGTCCTTGGATAAGTGATAACCCAGGAACAGTGCCATTCACCCATCCATGGTCAGAGAGCTGACAAAGGCATGGTAGGTATCCAGCACATCATTCATGGTAAAGATGTACAGTTAACCTTATTGGCCATGGAGAGAGTGACAGCCAGCATAGATGCTATTGAGACTCAGAATGAAGTTGAAAGGGAAGGTGCACAAACAGAAGGTAGGTCCAAATTTTCAACCTATATGCCTCCAAGATCCAGGAGATGGCGGTAGAATAATAGGCATTTTCTACTGTGACAGTAATGCAGTGTGCCCCTCAAGATATAAAATGTCAATCATGAAAACTGGAATTGTCACAAAGACCTCCTAGTGATGGAGAAAGTTCCACAGCATCCATCCATGACTCCTTTACTCAATGATTGTGGGTCTGGTTGACCTCCCAACCCCCAACCCCCACCCCATTTCTATAGGGCCATTATCCTTTGCTTGGAGGAAATGAGGTAGGACTTCAGAATTTAGTACTATTGAGAGCAGGGTGCTTAGGAAAGGTGATTTTATTTGTGTACAATGCATTGCTGTGCAGCTATTTCTTTCTAACTGAATAATTCCATCCTAGAGGGAGGCTTAAGATGTAGAAAGTAAATGACACTCACAGGTCTCAGGAAGTCCCTGAAACTCAAAAGATTCACAAGGTCCCTCTTCACCATTGTATCAGCAGTAAGAATAGCTGGAGGGAGGAGACTCTCTGGCTGACTAAGCTGCCTGTAAGTTGTGCTTGGAGCTCCTGGGATTCAGTTTTCATGAGTTGTTAGCCATGCTGGGGGTGGTCATGAGTTGTCAGCCATGCTGGGGGTGGTCATGAGTTGTCAGCCATGCTGGGGGTGGTCATGAGTTGTCAGCCATGATGGGGGTGGTCATGAGTTGTCAGCCATGCTGGGGGTGGTCTCTCCATGCATACAGTTGCCTTTGAGTCACCATGCTCCTGTAAGCAAGCTAAATAAACTCATTAGTATGTCAAGTTGGAATGTAGTGGAATGTTTATTTTGACCTGTCTTTGGTGTGTTAATTGAAACAAATAAACATTTGTTTGAATGGCCTCAGGAAAAGCCACACAACATGGATGTAAAGGGAAGGCCATTCCTCCAGAGGAAGCTGAGGCCTCTCTGCATTTTGTTTCTCTGTTGGGGAGAGCACTCTTCACCCCCTTTCAACATCTTTCTTCTTTCTGGGTATTTCTCCTACACCACCAATATATTTAGTCTGGAAGGAGAGACACTGGTTCCACAGTGTCTTATCTTCTGGAACTTTACACCTTTGCTTTTACATCATGGCAGTATGAAAAAGATAGAGCGTTCCCGAGAGTAAACATGGCCACACAGTCACAATGCCAGGTAATCCAAATGATCACATTGACTTCTATTGCTTTTTGCACTGTGAAGTGTGACGTATGCAACAGAGCACACAAAGCAAGGGTACACAACACAAGCTAAGGACATGAACATGTACTCTCAGAGAACTCCAAGGCTCTGATGGTGAAAACTGAAGAAGACACACTTCAGTTTGTTATTCAGAAGATGTAAGTGGCAATATAGCCAAGCTTTTTATAGCAGAAGAATCACACCATGAAAATGTCTATGCTACCCAACAGGGTCCATGATCAATCTGTCCTAACTCAGTGACAATTTTTTTCATGGAATTAGGAAAAAAAGAGCAATTCTACATTTTGCATGAGACCACAGTAGACCCTGAAGAGCTAAGTCAAAGAACAAAACTAGAGACACCATTCTTTGTGATTTCAAAATCACAAAGCTACAGTGAAGAAAATAGTCAACATTAGAAAACAACAACAAACAACAGCAGCAACCACAAAACCCAAATACAAAGTACAGAACTCAGAAATAAATCTACTAACAGATGGCTGTTGCGTGACCTGCCTCAGTCTCCCAAGTGCTGAGATTTGAGCCAGGAGCCACCATCTTAGCTTTTCTTTCATATTTTTTTTTTTCAAAGGAAAAGCTGGGAGCTGAGATGAATGGAGGCAATTTATTCTTTTAGTTAAATATATATTGAAAGCAAAATTATAATTACAGCTATATAACATATTTACATATAAAGATAGTACTGGAAGGATTATATTAAAATGTTGCCAGTGCTGTTTTTGCAGGAATGGAGACGCATAGGTGACAATACTTATAACCATTTTTTTCTTTTGTTGTGTTTTCTTAATTTCTGCATGCTATTTACTTTTCCAAACTAGAAGCATAACTTCAAAAATGCCATTGAAAATGAAACATTTGGAATTGGGGAGATGTCTTAGTGGGTGACAGCAAACATGAAGACTTTAGATCCCCAGCACTCGTATGAAAAGTCACTCATGGCCATGTGACCACTTTAATACCAGTGCAGTGCAGTGCAGGGTGGAGACAGCAGGTACACTGGGGATTTCTGGCTGCCTAGCTCCAAGTTCAGTGAAAAAGCCTGTCTAAAGAGAACATGGACTCCATAGGTGTTCATATGTCTATGCATGTCCATGTGAACACACACCATACACATGGGCATACACATACATAGGCTAGGTTAGCCAGCCTAGCCAAATTGATGAGCTGCAGGTTACGTGGCAAATCTTGTCTCAAGGGAGTAGGGCAGAGAGTGGTGAGCAGGACATCTTCTTGCCTCTCTACACGTACATGCACACACACACACACACACACACACACACACATGCCCACTCAGAAGCAATTAAGAGTAAAAATAATGCATCCAGAAAACAGAAGAATGAAATGACAGGTACATACTTAATTCTGGTGAGCATGAAATTCAAGCCTCGACACTGTGGTAACTGCAGTAGGATAAAACTCTTAAATAATGTGTCAACTTCATCATCTCATAGAAGAAGCAAATTGCTTCTCTAGAAAGCATCACATTTTATCCCAGTCATAAAATATACAGGGAATTTTACAGGCTGTTAGATCATTTTCTCAGGGACATTGAGTAGCTAATAGAGTAGATACTCAACTCTAATAATTCTTTCTTTCCTAGACATCAACCCTCAGCCTCAAAGGCCACAGCATAAAACTCTATATGGGGATTTCTCTTCACATTGTAGACTTTTCTTGCTGCCTTGTGTCAAGGATGGGGCTTGGGAACCTAAAGATTGATTGACATGTCCTCAAGTATGGTAGAGAATGTGTGTTTCCCTTCTTTATCAGACCTAACCCCACAGGATCACATTTCATGGTGACCCCTCACCCCCACACCTGTGAGCAGAGAATGGCTCAGGTCTCATCATGCTGATGAAATTCTTTCAGAGTGGCAGGACTTTTTTTTTTTTTTAACCAATATAGGCTTCACCTGGGACTTAAGATAATCAACACCAATGACCACTGAAAGTCAACCTTTAGAAAGGAGCTCCTGAATTCTTTTTAACAACTACATTCGGTTTATTTATTATTTGAGTACATATATGTGGAGGTCATAAGGCAGCTTGCAGAAGTCAGTTTTCTCCCTCTGCCACGTAGGTCATGGGTACTGAAATGTCATCAGCACCTTTACCAGATGAGCCATCTTGTTTGCTTGCATCATTGCCTCATGCTTCTGATGATTAAAGAATGCAGACACATGGGAGTAAGCGAAACAAAGGTGAATTTTATTAAGAGGGGGGGAGATAGATTAAGTAGAAGTGAGGACTTATGGGAGAGTGAAGGATATCCCGAGATTTAAAGACTTACCAGAGAAAGGAAGCAAGTGGCACTCGTGGTGTCTATGGGAGGGGATGCAAACAGGTTGCTGTGTGGTGTATCACGCAGAAGCTTTTTATAAGGATTGAGTTGGATGGTGAGGTGGGCTGTGAAAGTCTACTTCTAGACATGATATGGCTGCTGCAGACCTCAACTCACATAAGCTGTGGTTATCTGCATAACACCTGCGTAAGATCAAGCCATCCATCCAGCATGGACTGGAGAAGGACATGTGAATCCTCATCATTATTGGGGGAGCTATTGGCAGTTGATGGACGCTGAAGGAAGGAGACTCACTCTCCTTTGGGAGATGGCTGCTGGTAGGTTGCTTATGCCTGAGTGAATGGCCACATACCCATGAGCGTATAGGAAGTACTAACTGGACTCAGGTGGTTATTAATAATAATAAAAAGAGGTCATGAAGTTGGGGGGGTATGTGGTGGAGATACTAGGGAGAAGTGGAGGGGGTAGTGGTAGATGAATATGACAATTATATATTGTACACATCTTTAAAACCTTCAAAAATAAAAAAATATTAAAAATTAAATTATGGTTGGCACTGGGAAAAGA
The DNA here is from genome assembly GCA_030556225.1 of Cricetiscus sungorus. Classification (NCBI taxonomy): domain Eukaryota; kingdom Metazoa; phylum Chordata; class Mammalia; order Rodentia; family Cricetidae; genus Cricetiscus; species Cricetiscus sungorus. Next base: position 16,392,271 of record JANBXA010000044.1, read on the forward strand.
CTGAAGTAATTTCTATGGGATTGATATATTCTTTGAACATATCATAAGTTGAGGCAATTAAGAGGTTACACACTGTGCTGGGTAGTTGTATGTCAACTTGACACAAGCTGAAGTCATCTGAGAGGAGGGAACCACAAATAAGAAAATACTTCCATAAGATCAGGCTATAGACAAGCCTATAGGGCATTTTTAAAAATTAGTGATTGATAGGAGAGGGCCTAGCCATTTGTAGGTGGTGCCACCCTGGGCTGGTGGTCCTGAGTTGTGGTAGAGCAATGGAAGAGATACCTTGATAGATGGAGCCATTGTGGGGTTAGGGAGAAACCTGGTGCCAGAGGAATTCCCAGGAATCAACAAGAATGACCTCAGCTAAGACTCCTAGCAACAGTAGAGAGGATGCCTGAAATGGCCTATTGTTATAATCAGATTGGTGACTACCTTAACTATCATCATAGAACCTTTATCCAGTAACTGATGGAAGTAGATGTAGAGATCCATAGCCAAGTACCAGGCCTAACTTTGGGACTCTATTTGAAGAGAGGGAGGAGGGATTATATGACCAAAGGAGGGTCAAGAGCATGATGGGGAAACCCACAGAGACAGTGACCTGAACTCGTGGGAGCTCATGGACTCAAGGCCAAGAGCTGGGGAGCTTGTCTGGGACTGAACTAGGCCCTCTGCATGTAGGCAACAGTTGTGTAGCCCAATCTGTTTGTGGGATCTCTGGCAGTGGGATCAGGCTCTATCCTTGGTGCTTTAGCTGGCTTTTTGGAGGCCATTCCATATGGTTGGATGCCTTGCTCAGCCTCAATGTAGGGGAGGGTGTCTTGGTCTTGCCTCAACTGAACATGCCAGGCTTTGTTGACTCCCCAAGGGAGGTCTTACCCTTTCTGAGGAGTGGGTAGGAGGGTAGGTTGGGGGAAGTGTGAGGAGAGGGAGGAGGGAAGAGAGGGGGAACTGCGGTTGGTTTGTAAAAGGAATATTAAAAAAAAAAAAAGAAAGAAAGAAAGCAGGCTGAGCAAGCCATGTGGAACAAGCCAGTAAGCAGCACCCCTCCATGGCCTCTGCATCTGCTTCCAAGTTTCTGCCCTGTTTGAGTTCCTGTCATGACTTTCTTTGGTGATGAACTGTGACTTTTAAGCACAAGCCAGATAATCACCCTTTCCTCCCCATGTTGTTTTGGTTATTGTGCTTCACCATAGTAATAACAACCCAAACCAAGACGCCAGGGAAATACATGATGTTGCACATTGTCTGTGGCCATTCATGATGTCTGCTTTGTCAGCAGCTGATCTTGGCTGTCTGCTAGTGTTTAGCCCTGGCCAATGATGATCCTGCGGACCTTGCAGCAGGGTGTTAATGGAGCTGCACTCTCCTTGTTCTCACATGCATGTGGCCAGCTAGTAATGTCACAATGGTCCTTCTTCTTACAACCTACAGAAAGCCACCTACCTCCTCCTTTCACATTAACCCTGTCAATGTCACCTGTTTAAGGGCAACAGGATGTGGCCTGAAGAAAAGGTAAATTTTATTAAAGTAAAATGCTGTGTCAAAGCAAACACTTTAAAGACTTATTTTTATCATTTTAAATGTGTGTGTGTGTGTGTGTGTGTGTGTGTGTGTGTGTGTATGCCTGTGTACACATGTGCACATGTGCAGGCATGAGTGTACACATGAGTGTCCAGCTAGACCAACAGAGGGAGTCAGATTTCCTGGAAATGGAGTTATAGGTGTTTTTGAGCCACATGACACTGGTGAGGGGAAGCCAACCTAAGTATTTTTCAAGAGCCATCCTGCTTGCCCCCCAAGCAAAATATTTATGAGAATACTGTAAGGTTTGACATTAGCTCTAGATTCTGAGATGAGATGTGTAAATTCAGAAAATGTCTGAGCATCTTTAATCTGTGATCTTGAATGAGTAAGACAAGCAGGCAAGAAACAGCTGATCCAAGAAGGACAAAAACTCAAGCAGCCAATGCGACCATATTGTGAGCCATTGTGCTATTGTGGGTGCTGCTCATTGTCACAGTGTAACCTAGCAAAAGCTAACTGATTGATGTGACCGCCTCCTCTTCTCCCCTTCTCCCTCCTCTCCATGCTCCTTCTCCTCCTCCTCCTCACCCTCCTTCTTTTCTGTTTTGGTTTTTTTAGGGGGGGGCGTGTTTGTGGTGTATGTGTCTTTGTACGTGTGGAAGCCAGAGGCTGGCTTTGAATGTCTTTATCACTCTTCACCTTATTTTTTCTGATACAGGGTCTCTTACTGGCCCTGGAGGGCATCACTGTTGCTAGGATGGATGATCAGAGAGACTGAAGCATTCACCTGTTTCCACTCCCAGTGCTGGCTTGCCGTGCCCCAAACAAGTGGGTGCTGGGGATTTGAACTTAGGTCCTCACACATTCACAGCAAGCAGTTCACTCACTGAGCTGTCTCCCCACTGTAAGACTTCTTTTCTCTTGATCTGGTCACTGACTTCTCCGGTGAGTACTTGTAGTATGGATACATAATCTGTTCACTGAAGCAAAACTGAGAAACTTTGTAATAGCAGATGCTCCCCTCTGGCGAGGCTCTCCTTGGTGCTTCTAGAAGAGTTTCAGAAAGTCCACAAATCCTTTAAGGCATAGCATTTTATGTTTGGATACCCATGTACATTTGGAGAGGCAGTGAGGAGCTGTTTCAAAGTCTTTCCCCTGTTTCTCAAAGAGAAGCTTCTCAAAAATCTTTCAAGTTTCTCTTTCCCCCACTGTGTGACCTTTTGTTTATTTTTGAAGTCTCATGTGCCATCCTCTCCCTTCTGGGAATGAATCTACACAGAGGAAACTACCCTACAATGCTATGCTGTACATGCAACCCTCCTGTTAGTGCTCCAAAAGCTATCTCAGTTATCTATAGCCAACATATTTTCATGGTATATTCTACCCTCCCATCAGCTATCTCGTTATCAGCTATCACAGCATCACTGTGCTGTGTGTAACTCTTAGTACTATCTGTTGCTATAGGCATTCACTGATTAAGTCCTAGAATATAGCCTTTGTAGATAACTGTCTTAGGGTTGCTCTAACTGTAAAGATAAACCATGACCATGGCACCTCTTATCAATCAAACATGTAATTGAGGGTGACTCTAATTATAGTTTCAGAGGTTTAGTCCAATATGATCACAAAGGGGAACATGGCCATGTGTAGGCAGATGTGGTGCTGGAGCTTAGAGCGCTACATCTTGCAGGCAACAGGAAGTTAACTGGCTCACTGGGAAGTATTCTGAGCACAATAAGCCTCAAAGCCTGCCCCCACGGTGACACACCTATTCCAACAAAGCCATACTTCCTTGTAATGCCACTCCCTGTGAGAGTATGCGAGATCAGATACATTGAGCTACCACAATAAGGAAGGAATCTCAAACACGCTTTTTATAGATGACCTCACTCACCCCTTTAAAATCATCCATGGGCCACATCGTCATCCCAAACTGTTGAGCTAATCTTCAAATCTGTGTGTCTGTAACTACCTGCTTTTCATAGCTTATGGATGTGGATGTGGCCCCTGGATTCAAAGCTGAGTTCACCATGTTTTTCTCATGGCTTCTCCTCCTGTGCTCTGAATTTCAGGAAGTGTAAAACAAAATAACAAAACAAAAACAACCACATACTTCTTCTTAACTGGGTACTAGGAAGAGCCCATCAATACTAGTTACTATTTATCGTAGCTAGGAACTACCCAAAAAAGGAAAAGCTGTAGTTCAGTTGGTAGAATGCTTATCAAGAATGTATAAGGTTCTGTGTTTGACCCCCCAGCACTGCATAAAAACAGACATGATAGGTCACACCTGAAATCTCAGCACGAAGGATGTGGAGGCAGGAGGATCAGGAGTCCAAGGTCATCCTCAGCGAGTCCTAGGCTAGCCTGGACTGCATGAAACCAGAGAGAGGGAGTGGGGGCGGGGATGGAGAAAATGCAAGGAAGGGCCTATTTCAGCCCATGGTTAGAGAAGCTTCAGGCCATTGTGAAGGGTCCTCAGAAATACACAGCCCAAGCATGTACTCCAGGGATAGGGTCACAACTCTGCAATGGATACCCCTTCTGGAATCACTTGGAACTGGGCCAAAGGTACAGTTTCTAGCAACAAAGGCAATGCCCCGCATTCCCAGATAACAGTTACATTAGCCAAATGTAACAGCATCAGCCCCCCCTGCTCCCCAGTCTGCAGATTCTATCTTCTTGGAGGTTCAGTCATGGGCCTGTTAATTAGGCCTGTTCCTCACCGTGCTTCGATGCCTTTGGTTCTGTGACACAGGACTGCAGGGAGAAGCAGCTAAAGAGGACTAATTAAGACTCAGAGTGCTTTCAATAACGTGCATGGAAATGAACAAATTAACTGACGACTCCAAAAAGGCAATATTGTCCCGGTGGGGATTCCCCGAGCATGGAGATAACATTAAGGAGTGCAATCGTCATTGAGAGGCAACTGTGAATTATGAGTGATACTTGGTCCCATTACCTCTGAGGTGTCAGCTGTAATAGCAGGAAAATGTCACAAGATGTTAGGAGGCAAAACAAACGGAGGTGGGGATGTTCTAGTGGGGGAGGTGGAGGCCCCCACACGGCAAGAACTTGCAGCAGAGGGAGTGTTGGTGGCAGTCAGGGGACAAGGCTCACCGTTATTGGCCTGTTACAGTTGACCAGTCTTTTTGAATACATTGATACTCATTCCATGAGGGGTAAGTCTCTTTCTGTTAGGCTCAGATAAGATGGGGCAGACCGTTCTGCATAATCACAGCTCATTCTCAGACACTGGGTTTTCAACACCAATGGTATCTAAGATTGTGTGTGTGTGTGTGTGTGTGTGTGTGTGTGTGTGCGTGTGCGCGTGCGTGCGCATGTAACACAGGTTTGCATGTATGTGTGTGTAGGCCAGAGGTTGATGTTGTTGTCTCTTTCCTCAACTGTTTTCTACCCTACTTTTTTGAGAGCCTTAGTGTGTCTCTGAACCCGGAGCTCATTGACTCCAGAGTTGAATCAGTTTCTGTCCCCGCTGCTCTGGACCAGTGCTGGGTCACTCAGCTTTTGCTGGTGTCTGTAGGTGCTGGGGATCTGAATTCAGGTTTTCATGCTTGTACAGCATGCACTTTATTGACAGAGCCATCTTCCCAGCTTCCCCTCTTTTCTGAGACAAGGTCTCAGGCGATCCATTGTGGTGGTTTGATCGAGAATGTACCTCCAGGCTCATGCATTTGAGCAAGTGGTTCCCAGCTGGCATCACCGTTTGGGGAGTTTTAGATGTGGCCTTTGTACCAACTAGCCTTTTTCTTTTGGGCCACCAACCAACTCCCAAATCATGACACAGAGACTTATTATTAGTTTTGAATGCTTGGCCTAGCTTGGCCTGGCACATTTCTGGCTATCTCTTTTAACTTAAATTAACCTGTTTTTCTTTACTGTTTGCCTTGGGGCTTTTTACTTTTTTCCCCTTCTGTACATCTTACTTTCACTGCCTCTTGTGTTTAGCTGGCTGGTGGCTTCCTGCGCATGGCTTGCTTCCTCATTCTTTATTCTTCTTTTTCTCTTCCTAATTTCTCCTCCCATTTATTCTCTTTGTCCGCCAGCCCCACCTACTCCTCTCCTGCCCAGCTAACATCTATTCAGCTCTTTATTAGACCAATCAGGTGCCTTAGGCAGGCAAGGTGAAACAAATACAACATGTCTTTACATCATTAAACACTCATCCTTACATCATTAAACAAATGCAACATAGACAAAAGTAACACACCTTTACACAGTTAAAATGATATTCCACAGCAGTATAAATGAACATAACACATCTTTGCCTAATTAAAATAATATTCCACAACAGGCCTTGCTGGAGGAAGTATGTCACTGGGGCCAAGCTTTGGGAGTTTAAATACTAGCTCTATTTCTAGTTTTTTTTTCTCTTTCTCTCTGCTTCATGCTTGCCATTCAAGAATTGATCTCTCAGTATGAGAGATCAACTTTTTTTTTTAACATGAATGCTGGGAATTCAAACTCAACACACATGCCTGCAATCCCAGCAGCAAAGAAGCAGAGATGGGAATGTCCCAGATTAGTTGATTTCATGAAACAGGTGAGTTCCTGTGAATCACGACGTGAATGCAAGAGACCCTGAACTGAATGTGAGAAACCCTGTGTCACAAAATAAGGTAGAGTGACTGAGGAAGGAACCCAACATTATTAGCTGGCTTTCATACACTCGAACTTACACCTGTGCAGGAGTGCACGCGCACATGCACACACACACACACACACACACACACACACACACACACACACACACACACACTGAGCAGAATAATGCAGTGATGCTGTCTATCTCTGTCTGTGGTAAAGGGGCTACTAAGAGCCCTACTAAGAATAAGGCTCAACAGAGTCTTGTGGTTCTGGCTATCACTCCTTCTTGTCCTGGATATCCTGGCTAATTGAGTGAGAAACCCTTAACTGAAGGGCTTTTAAGAGTCATCATGCAGCCTAAGGCAGCCTTTGTGCAATGCGCCTTTGTGTCACCAAGGCTCCCAGCAGTACCCCAGTAAACTTACCATTTCACCAGGTTGGACGAATTGTTTGACCCTTGTTTTTCTGGCCTGTCAGGAGTGAATATATATTCGTTCACAGCTAGCTAGGAAAAGTCATGCAACACATGTTGAATGGTAACCATTAGTTCAGACACATATGGTCCTATTTTAGAGGTAGGGGAGTATGAAGCAGAAGTGAATAAAGGATCTAGCATAAAACTTGAGTTCTGGAAAATTTTATAGTTTATAGTTGTCTTTTTAAACCCAACCAAAGAGGTTATTTTTTTTATTTTTTATTTTTGTCTTTTATGGGTTATGGGTTCCCAAACTCCTTTCCCAGACAACTTTCAGATGAGCTAAATGGTAAGGTCCAAGTGGCATCTGGTTCATATTTTCTTTTAAATTCATAGGTGCATAAAGATGAAAGAGAATTGGGGCTGGAGACAAGAGCTTCACCGAAACTCCTTGCAGAGCAAATGGCTCCAGATGCACAGCTTGGACAAGGCCAAGGCCAAGGCTACTGGGAGCCAAATGCAGAGGATGATGGGGCAGTAGGATGGCCGCCGTTCAGAGAAGGGAAGATACAAAATGTGTTTCTCTTCTGCTCTAGGAGGAGTGACTATTGAGAGAGGGAGAAGTATTGCAAATATCTTCAAAGAGAGGATGGGCACATATGAGTAAATACCCAGCCTGGTGGTAGCAGGTAGGAAGGACAGACAGAAGCCTGTGGGGTTGCGATGGCCGGTGGGAAGTGGGCAGGAGATACGGCTCCACACTCCCACCTGCAGAGGCCTCCACTCCCATAAAGATAGGGTTCCCGGATTTGTGGCAGAAAAGCATTCCAGAACAAGCTACCATGAAACAGAGCTGGACTTTATTAGGGAGGTCTCTCTCTCTCTCTGCCTATCTATCATCTATCTATCTACCTACCTACCTACCTACCTATCTATCTATCTATCTATCTATCTATCTATCTATCTATCTATCTATCTATCAAGCGTAGACTTAAACGTAATGTTTAATAGAAAGAAAGGTGTCAAGGGACAGAACAAGGGTCTTAGCAGCGTTAGATAATAGTGCATTGTGGACACACAATTTTTTTTTCTCCATTCATTCATCTATTGATGGATAACCAGGCTGATTTCGTAACTTTGATTATCAGCACAGCAAGCATATGTAAACCTCTCTGTTATATGCTGACTGTGATTCCCTTCAGCTATATTTAGGTATATGAATGAATACCTAAAGACTGAGGTGGAAGGGCCTTCCTGCTTTACATTTCTCTGGCTTTGGTGGGCAGGGGGCCAAAGGCATGCCTTGAAATGCCAGGCATATAGTGAGCAGTGTTGTATATGTGAACTTCTCTGCTTTCATTGTTTTGCAGAACAATGTTGCTGAGGGGTCTGGAGCATGTATACTACCCAGCAATGTAACACAGCTTCATACTGGGGACTTTTACACACCTGGGTCTTCCTGCTGGCTAGTTCCTTCTTCTGCTTTCTCATTTGCTCTGTCTGCAAATAAAAGTGGCTGTCAGGAACATTTTTTTCTTATTATTATTTAGTGTTTCTATGTACATATTTGTGTGTGTATGCACACACAGATGCATGCATACACATGCATGAACATGTATGTATGTGCATGTGGAGGCTAGAGGCAAACTTCATGTATTCTTCCTCAGGGTACGGTCCATTTTGTCTTTTGAGATAGGGTCTCTCATTGACTCGAGTCTCCCTAACTTGGCTAGGCTGGCTGGCCAGTAAGCCTCAGGGCTACTTTTGTCTCTGTCTCCCCAGAACTGAGATCATAAGTGTGCACTACTACACCCACCTTCAAAGAAAAACAATCTCTTTTGCATCCTTTTGATCATGTTCACCCTACATTCCTTCTCCTCCAGATCCTCCCATCTGCCTCTCTCCTTTTCCATTCCAACTTCATGTGCTCTTTAAAAGATAACTACGGGATGCACGCAGTGGTGCCTGTATGTGCATGGACACCAGTAGCCTCTCCGGGATGCATCCCTGAAAAAAACTAACCCATCCACGTCCACTAGTCATCAATGGCCAATAGCTTCTCAGCTAGGGGTGGGACTTCAGGAGCCAGTCCCCCATGCATGCTGGGAGTTTGGTCAGCTTGATTGTGAACAACATGGTCCCAGCTATGAGCTCCTGTGTCATGCACTGTCAAGTCCAGCAAATGCTGTTTTGTTTTTGTTTTTTTCCCCTGCAGACAACACTTCCTCTGGCACTTATGCTCTTTACACTCCCTCTTCCTTGATGGTCCCCGAATCTTGGGGAGGAAGAGGGTGATATAGCTGTCCCATGTAAAGCTGAGCACCTCTTATTCTCGGCACACTGACCAATTATGGGTTTATTTGATATCAGATGGTGATGAATACTTGTTTTTTTGAATATGGATTCTGTAGATTGAACTCAGGTTCTCATGCTTGTAAGGCAAGCAGTCTGTCACCAGAGATACTGTCCCAGACCCTCTCAGATATATTAGGATGGTGTCTTAGTGCAACTTGTGCTGCTGTGAGAGAATTTCAGAAATGGAAAATTACATAGATGTTTGTGGGTTTATAGTTACGGAGGCTGGGGTGTCCAAAGATATTGTCCCAATATCTGGTGAAGGTCTTTATGAGCCTCATTCCTGTTGCAGAACAAAGACAGGCAGGAGAGCCCATATGTGAGAGAAATGGGAACAAATGTTACCACTTGATACAGAACTCACTTTTGTGAAAACTAAGCCCATTGCTACAATAACAGGATATCATATTAATCCATGATTATTATGTTCAGAAATAGGTTTCTTGACCAAACCACTTCTTAAAAGTTCCTACCTTTAAGAATACTTTTGCATTGGGGATTAAGTTTGTAACATCTGAACTTTGGGGAATATATTCTAAAGTATAATAGGTAGGGAAATATGGAGAACCTGGAATTCATGCAAACAGGGCCCATATCTACACCACCAAGTCTTGGAAGCTTCACATCACTTGATGTCAGTGCAGGAAATTACACAGGAATAGAAGGGACTGGAGGTATGCCTCAGCAGGTAAAGGTGCTTGCATCCAAGAACGACAATCTGAGTTCTATCCCTGGGTCCCATACAGTGGATGGAAAGAACTAACTCCTGTGGGGTTGTTATCTAACCTCTACACAAATGTCCTGGCACCGTGTGCATGCACAAGCGCGCGTGCACGCACGCACGCACACACACACACACACACACACACACACACACACACACACAGTTGCAGTAAAAATAAAAAGGTGGGGAATATAACTCAGTGCTAGCATGCTCACATAGAATCTACATAAAGGGCTGGGTGTGGGGGGGGTTGGCTCAGGAGCATGCTCAAGGCTTTGGGTTTAACTCCCAGTATTGAAAATATAATAACAAAAAAAAAAAAAAAAAGAAAAAGAAAACAAAAATGTAAGCCCCAAACTTAGAGCACACGTAGCATTTCCTTCCATTTTAAGATGGGATCAGTTGTCAGTCCGCCCACATCACTGACTGGATGTGCACTTGACTCGTTCTCAGGTGTGATGCTCCAGGTCAGGAGCGGAGAGTTTCTAATAGCTGCCTTACAACAAGGAAAAGAGCAGGCAAGGGAAGGGGTGAGTCTAGGTTCCAGGGTCATGTGTGTTGAAGCCCGGTGACAAGTGGTGGATGCAGACCCGAGTGGGATTATGATGCAGAGAAGATCACCCCAGGGGTTAACTTAATTGGAGAGAGCTCTTTCCAGTGCTGTCACATCCACACACACCCCCACCCTGCTTACCAAAGCCCAAATGTGCAGAAGAGGAAGCAGCTGGCTGCCTTTGTTTGAAGGCAGGGTTTCTTTTCCCGGCTAATCTGCAGTCTCCTGGACTGAAACATAAACTTATCCATGTGTGCCAATAAATGTCCTCTCTAAGACTCGGTGCATCCATCATACCTGAGCATGTTCTTGCAGGGCTAATTGACCATACATAAATTTTCTATTGAAAATTAATGCAAAGAAGAGCAGGTTTTTTTTTTTAATGAATCATTGGAATGAAGGATACTTTTCCAAAGTAGAATTGGATGGGGGTGGAGAAAGAACATAAAATCATATTTCCTAGTCCTTATGAGAAATAAATGTGAGATACTGATTCTGAATTTCTCCAGATCGACATTGAAGGGTCTTTCTAATATTACTGTTATGCTATTCACCTTATAGTTCTCCAGCAGGCACCCTATGAGTCCATAAATCAGCTTGTGATCTTTGCTGGAACTTTCCTTTTCCTTCAGTGTGTGTGTGTGTGGGGGGGGGTGCGCGCATACGCGAGTGTGCATGTGCACATGCATGTGCATGCGTGTATGTGCGCGTGTGCATGTGCGTGTGCGTGTGCATGTGCATTCATACTTGTGTCTGTGTGTGTGGAGGCCAGAGGCCAGCCTCTGATATCATTCCTCAGGAGCTGTTCATCTTGGTTTTTTGAGACAGGATTTCTCTCTGGCCTAGAACATGGCCATTAGGTTAGTCTGACTGCCCAGCCAGCCTCAGGGGCATCTTGTCTCTACTTCCCCTGCACTGGGATTATAAGCACTTCACTATCACACCTTGCCTGTTTTTTGTTTTTATTTTGAGGTCTGGAATTTGCTATGTAGACTAGGCTGGCCTTGAATTCATAGAGATCTGCCTTGCTCTGACTCCTAAGGTTTGAGATTGAAGTTGTGCACCCACCATGCCCAGTGTTTAGTTACCTTCTTCCCTCTCTCCCTCCCTCCCTCCCTCCCTCCCTCCCTCCCTCCCTTCCTTCCTTCCTTCCTTCCTTCCTTCCTGCCTCCCTACCTCCCTATATCCCTCCCTTCCTCCCCCTCCCTCCCTCCAATCTTCACCGCTTGCTTTTCTTCCTTCCTTCCTTTCTTTCTTTCTTTCTTTCTTTCTTTCTTTCTTTCTTTCTTTCTTTCTTCTTTCTTTCTTTCTTTCTTTCTTTCTTTCTTTCTTTCTTTCTTTCTTTCTTTCTTTCTTTCTTTCTTTTGATCTTCCTTTCTGCTTCAGGGATCGCATTCAGGTCCTTATGTTTGCATAGGACATGCTTGCTTGGCAACATCACCAACAGAGCCATCTCCCCAGCCACAAGTCTACATTTACGGTGTCATGTTGGGAGCACTACCACCACAGAACTCTGCAAACTTCACAAAGCAGCCCCTCACCCGGAGCCCATAGTTAAGCAGTCAACAGCATGCACTACTCTGGAGTGATCTCCGCTCACAGTGTTACAGACTGACCTCTGCTCACCACCTTGCTCTGTTAGCTGATGTTCTTTGCCTCTGTGGAACCAGCTGACCAGTGCCTTCGTCCCTCTAATGTTCACAGCTGTTCCAATCGGGAAAACTACATGCTTAGCGAGAGTCAATTATACTTGTCCCCAAACCTGTTCATGCAAATATATTTCTTATGGCAATTATAGAATTAGGTAAATATTGCAGTACTGATGGAATTGAGGATGAAAGTAATAGACTTGTCATTTCTATGAAAATTAAGTCGAATGCTTGGGAAAGACTTAATAAAGGCAAATTGCTTAACAACTGCTGTCAAATTAAGTGCAGGCAGCAACTGTAAAATTTGGGGATGATTATACAAATCTGGAAGGATTCTGAGCTTCAGTTGCTTTTAAGTGTTTTGCTTCACTTCAAGTCAATAAAGCAGGACATTTGGAGAACTCCAAGGGATGGATGCCTACACATACACATGTACTCACACATATATGTACATATCCACATATGCTCATACACAGGAGCACACATCTACATATATATATATATATATGCACAAACATACACATACATTTATATACATATGTAGGTATATATTCACATGCTCATACACCTCCACAGACACATGCACACATGTGCACACACATATACAATATACATATATACACATGCAAATATGCACACAAACACACATACATATACACATAAACACATGTGTACACATAGACATATACACATATGTATATATAGCATATGTACAAACACAAACACATATACACCATACATATACACACATAAACATGTGAGCTATAGCATGGTTTTACAAGTGCACCGTCAGTGGTCTTTTGTGATTGACATCTCATCCACTTTTCACTGAGATGAGCTGGCAAGTCTCATCTTATTGGCTGGGGTAACCTGTGCTACCCCATCATTTCAGGTGTATACACACGACTTTAGCCAAAGATGAAGCCATATCATTGTTGCTCTGGCAGCTTGAAGGTTTCAGCTGTCAAATGCAGTCTTCAACTTGATACTGACTTTATTAGTCAAGGTTTACTACAGACATGGAGCCAAGATGAGGTATGTTTGTATGTGCAATTCTGTTATCTATGTACCATCATATGGATGTATATATCTATCGATCTGTCTTTTATCTATCATCCGACTATCTGTCATCTAGCTATTTCTTTATTTTGATATTCTATCAGTCAATCATCAGGTATCTATTATTTCTCCCTTTTTTGTATCTACCTGTTTACCTACCTACCTACCTACTCATCTATCAGTTTGTCTATCATTTATCAATTCACCCACCTATTATCTATCTATCATCTATCTATTTACCCAACCACCTATTAACTATCTGTCTGTCTGTCTTCTCAGGGGCCTCAGTTATATGCTATGTCCAGATTATTAAGAAATCATGTCTTCATTGGAGAGAATTTGGAAAACACAAAACAGTGTAAAGAAGAAAACACAAGTTCCATTAGTCTTTGCAATTCTGAAATGAGGATTTTAAACATTTAGAAACATTTCTTCTAGGTTACGCTTAAAGAAAAATATATCCAGGCTTGAAGTTGTGGTATACTAATATGATGTATCATCTCTGCCTCTTGGGAGGTAGAATCAGAGGACTGTGAATTCAAGGTCAGCTTGGGCTACATGGATAGATCCTATATCAAGAAGAAAAATTCTGTGGAATAATCCTTTTGTACACTGTGAAAATGTGTTGCTCTCTTTGTTAATAAAAAGCTTATTGGTTGGTAGCTAGGCAGGAAGCTAGCTGGGAAGAAGGGTGGAGTCTGAGTGGTCATGAGCCTGACACAGAAGAAGCAACATAGGAAGTTCATAAATGAGGTACATGAGCCTTGGGGCTGCACATAGATTAATAGAATTAATAGATTAAGTTGTAAGAATTGGCTGGAGACAAGCCTAAGCTATTGGCCAAGCATTTATAATTAATATTAAACCTCTTATGGTTATTTGGGAGCAATTGTCAGGACACAGAAAAACTCCTCCTACATAGAAAACAATATTAAAAAATAGGAATAAACCTGATGTTGTCTTCTGACTTCCACACACTTGCATCCCTGCCTTTATAATGCACCCCTACATAACTGTACCCACCTATATACATATACACATGCATCCCTACACACCTGAACCCACCTATATACGTACATACATACATGCATCCAACTGCCAAAATTATGATGCATAGAAAAGATGTGTGAATGAGGTATATTATAGTTTATTTCTATTTCTGTGACTAGTAACTGACAAAGGCAACTTAGGGAGAAAGAAATTTAGTTTACAATTCCCAGTATGGTAGGGAAGTCAAGGCAGGAATTTAAACCATTGCATCCATGGTCAAGAACAGGGAGGATGGATCCATGAATAATTGTTTGCTTGCTAGATTTCTCCTCTCGTACATAGTTCAAGATCAGACTAGAGAATTGTGCTGCCTACAATGGGCTAGGTCTTTATATCTCAATTAACAATTACGAAACTCCTCCCATGTCCATAGGCCAACCCAATGTAGACAATCCCTTATTGAGGTTTTCTCCCAGGTGATTCCAGGCTGTGTCAAGGTGACAGTAAAAGCAATTAAATGGTGTTTTCTGGTTGCACTAAAGATCTCATCCTATCTGCTCCTATGTCTGGCATTAGGGTACATGCATCAAGTACTCATTGCAGGTCCCTGCCCTTGACTATTGGAGAAAACAAAAGCCTAAGAGAGAATAACAATGGCAGTTTACAATAGATAGATGAGCCATTTGAGGCAGTGTGTAATTATACACAACATTATATGACATAGATTTTATGGCCTAGAATTGTGGGCTGTCGTAGTTTATAATTTTCATTATCAAACCAAAAGCCACAGAACAAACACCAGGGAAACTTTATTTAAAGGTGATTGCTCATAAAGGGGAAAAGAATTGGAATTCCACAAACCAGTAATTACAAAACCAGGAAAGGTTAGTCTGGTGTATTTTATAACTGTAATATAAAAAAGAAACTGCAGGGGGCTTTAAAAATGTTCCTTTAATTGATTCTGTTAAAGGTTATTGTCTGAAATGGAAGAACAACCAAAAAAGAAAAAAAAAATCAAGAACCAAGACAAAGAAACCAACTTACTTCATGAGATGTTTAAGGAACCTGAAATTCTAAAATTGAATGCTTAGTGTTTTAGTCAGTATTCTATTGCTGAGAAGAGACACCAAAAAAGAACACATTTAATTGGGGCAGTTTATAGTCTCAGAGGTTTAGTCCATTGCTGTCATGGTGGGAAGTATACTGGCTGACAGGTAGCCATGACCCTAGAAAGGTAGCTGGAAGTTTTACATCTGTATTGGCAGGATCAGGAAGAGAGAGACACTGGGCCTGGCTTGAGCAAACCCCAAAACACACCTCAAGTGACATACTTCCTTCAACAAGGCCACACCTCCTAATCCCTGTCAAGTAATGCCACCTCCTAGCTAGCAGCTAAGCATTCCAATATTATGAGCCTCTCTCTCTCTCTCTCTCTCTCTCTCTCTCTCTCTCTCTCTCTCTCTCTCTCTCTCTCTCTCTCTCTGTGTGTGTGTGTGTGTGTGTGTTACACACAGGTGTTCATGGAGGCCAGAGGCATAAGATCCCCAGGAGCTGGGATTACTGGAGGTTGTGAACTCCCCGACTTGGGTGCTGAAACCCAAACCCAGTTCTCTGCAAGAGTCTTCTTTCCTTCAGCTCCCCTTTTTAAAATTAATTAATTAATTACTTGAGTAATTAATTATCAGTGTGTGTGTGTGTTTATGTGTTAGTGCAGAGGTGTGTGTGTGTGTGTGTGTGTGTGTGTGTGTGTGTGTGTGTGCATATGGAGGCCAGAAGAAGGCATCTGATTCCTCAGAGTCTGAGTTACATGGTTGCTGGGATCTGAACTTGGGTGCTCATAATGACCAGCAAGAACTCTTAATCACTGAGCTATTTCTCCAGCCCCTCACCCTCTGTTCCCTCTGAGTAGATCTTGTGTTCCTGCCTGGTGCTTATCTTATGTGACTCAATAATATCAGTTGTTTTGGTCATTACATTGTCCTAATCATATGTTGTGATTTCTTATTATTAAGCCTATTTTGGGAGCTGGAGAAACTGGGTCAGTGATCATGAGTGCTTACTGCTCTTCAGAAGAACCCAGGTTCAGTTCCTAGTACCCACATTTCATGGTTCACAAATGCCCGTAACTCCAGTGCTAGGGATTTAAAGCCCTTTCCCCTTCTTCTTTCTCCCTTACCTTCTCTTCCTTTTCCTCACTTCCCTTTTCTTTGCCTTCTGCTTTGTTTCATTCTCCTGTATGTATGTGCATATGTGCCCATGCCCGTGCAGGCCTTCGTGTGTGGAGACTGGAGGACAACCTCATGTGTCCTGCCTCAGCATCACCCACCTTGTGTGTGTGTGTGTGTGTGTGTGTGTGTGTGTGTGTGTGTGTGTGAAAGGATCTCTCACTGACCTGGAACTAACCAAGAAGGTTGGGCTGGCTAGCCAGTGAGGCCTGGGATCTTCTTGTCTCTGGCATTCTCACACTTGGATTACAAGCTGGTGCCAGCACATATCTTATTTGTAACATGGATTCAGGGGACCACACTGAGGTCCTTATGCTTGCATGGTGAACGCTTTGCTGACAGTTTTCTTCTCAGCCCTTGTTCAGAGGTTTGTTTTTTTTTCTTAAACGGAAAAACTCAAGTTAGAGCTAACATGCATTTTGATGTTTTCCTGTAAATAATTTAGGGGGAGGGGAGTAAAATAAAACAGAATTTTTCTACTAAATATTGATGCGGGAGCTGCTACTCGGAGAAGATTGCAAGTGATGATTGCAATTAGAGTCTCTTTATCTGACTTTAGAAGTCAGCTCTTTTTTTTTTTTTTTTTTTTTTTTTTTTAGGACAAGCTTGTAGTGTGTTATTAATGCTGACTGCTGCCGTATTCACATGATGCTTTGGAAGCACCAAGTATACTGATCCATCAATAGCATCCTCACAATAAGGGTTGATATGGGACCCATAGAACTGGTCCTATGTGCTTCTGCAGTGGGCGTTCATTCCATGCTTATTTCCTGAGTATGTATGCTACCCACAGCATGGCCTGTTGGCACAGGAAGGTGGGGTGAGGATGTGGGTGGGAGGTTATATGATAGGAGATGTTATTCTGTAAATATGTTTCTCATACTGGCTAATGAATAAAGCACTGTTGGCCAATAGGAAAGCAAGATAGGCGAGGCTAGGAGTCTAGGAGAAAAGAGGAAGGAGTAAGGAGGAGTCAGCATGGAGAGCCTAAAGAGAACCGCATGCTGGACCCGCTCTCCTGTAAGATGAGCCATGTGGAAATACTTAGATTAATAGAAATGGGTTAATCACTAAGAAAGAGCTAGCCAATAAGAAACAAGTAACAGGCCAACAAATTTATATCAAATGCAGAGTCTCAGCTTGTTATTTGGGGCTGGCGCGGCAGTGGGACCAGGCGGCCAGTGGGGAAAACATACTCGCTACATATGGCGCCCAACCGGTGGTGGGAAAAACCTACTCCTAACAAATGGTGTCAGAAGTGGAACTGAGAACTTTCACTTAAAACTTAATAAAAGCTTTAAAAATAGTTTTTAGAAACAAAAGAACAGAGACAAGCAACATTTTTCTGGGTTGGACTCTGTTTGGTGAGAGACAAGTAAAGATTTGTGCGGTTCCTTTAACGGAGGTTTCCAAAATTAGCATAAGCGGCAAAAAAACTGCATTGCTTTTAAAGAGCTCTGCTAACAATTCATTGGTGTGTACTGAAGGTTTACAGTGTGTTTTAAAATATACGCAGGCTTGGGAGAGAAAAATAATAAAATGGTTTTAAAAGACAAGAGTATGGCTGGGTATGGTGGCACACGCCTTTGATCCCAGCACTTGGGAGGCAGAGGCAAACAGATCTCTGTGATTTCACAGTAAACCTGGTATGCAGAGTGAATTCCAGGACAGACAAAAGTTACATAGAGAAACCCTGTCTCAAAATATGTAAAAATAGAAGTAAAAGAAATAGAGTAATAAAAAAAGCCAAGTAAAGATGGAAAGCACAGAGAAACTTTGGATAATATATGCGATTCTGTTGTCTTTAAATTATTTGACTGCTGAGAAAATAGCAACTGTTAAAAAAAACTGCTGCTGGATTAATTCAATTTATATATTTTAAAAATGCTTTGACTCCAAAATTTAAGCCTAAGGACAAGTTACTGGGGAAAAGGATTTCTATTTTTGTTTCCATAGAAAATGAAAAGCTGTGGATTTCTTCTAGACTAATGTGGTTTGATCAAGCAAGACCCCCTGAAGCAACGTCAATGGGGCAATGCAGTCTTGCAGACCACTACATCCAGGATTTCTGTTTCTTCTTAGGATTCCCCCATGACAGCGCCCCCTACTAGCAGGAAGCAGTTTAGAAAGAACGATGCCCAAATTCCCAAATATTGTTTATAAATGTTTGTTTTCATTTAAATGGGGTTGGTTATAAATGGTTAATGACCACAACCAATCTCTTTAAATGTAAAAAGGGGATTATGGTATAGATATAAATACTTTGTTTTAGAATGGATTTTCATTTATTGATACAAATTTAAGGTCAATTTTGTGATATGTATATTTCTCCTCTTGTTTAGGTATTGTGTTTATATAGCTCATTGAAAAATGTAATGTATAATTTAGTACAGATTATAGAGAGTTACGATAGTCAAAACTTGGAGTTAAGTTAGTTAGGATTTCTAGATATGCAGAGATGTATTTGAGATGAATAGGCATTCTTCAAACCTTTCAAAGACCCACAGAGTATGGCATTTAAAATGGTTTAGGGTTTTTCTTGACAGTGAGGCACAACTGCTCCAGGCAACACCATCTGCATCAGAAAGGAAGACGGATATTGAAGAAACATGTTATGGAATTTGCTTTCAATATGGCAAGACTAGCCATTTGGGCAAGATACTGCTCTTACCTGTACTGTTTGACTTTATGCTGTATAAACTGGACATGCAGGACCCACAGGAAAGTGACTGCTGAAGCAAGATGGACAGTACTACAGGGTTCCTGCTTCATGAAAGAGTCTGCCAGACAGTCTACAGGATACAGAGGAAAATGACTGACAAACTGTCAATACAGATGGACAGATTTCTGCTTTGATGAGGAGTCTGCCAGACACACTATGGCCTATGGGCTAAAGATGAAACATTACAGAAGAACTTCGGGTGACTGACCAGGCAGTGTATTGTCTCTGTCATTTCTAGGGTTTATATATTATCTTTCTTTGAAGGAGTTGAAGACAGATAGTTATGGTTATAGTTTTCCTTAGTTATGATTAAAGATAAGTTACATATAGGACTTTAGACTCACAAAGATAGGATAAATGATGGAATATTTTCTTAAATCTTACTAAATATTAATGGACAAAATATTGTTAACTGTGATTCTTATTTGATAACTGTTGTATGATATATTTTACTATGTTAAAGTTAAAACCCTTCTTTGTATTTTAGACAGAGAGGAGATGATAGGAGATGTTATTCTGTAAATATGTTTCTCATACTGGTTAATGAATAAAGCACTGTTGGCCAATAGGAAAACAAGATAGAAGACTAGGAGGAAAGAGGAAGGAGTAAGGAGTAAGGAATTGGAGGCAGGAACTGAAGCAGAGACCAGGGAGGGATGCTGTTTACTGGCTTACTCTTTCTGGCTTGCCCAGGCTGGTTTCTTATATTCTCCAGAACCATTTCCCCAGGTGCCATTTTCCCAGTGAGCTGGACCCTCCCGCATCAATCACTAATAAAATTTCCTAAAGATTTGCTCATAAGAATTTCATAAGTATCAGGGAGGTGGTGCACACACCTTTAATCCCATCACTGGGGAGGCAGAGGCAGGTGGATCTCTGTGAGTTCAAGACCAGCCTGGTCTACAAGAGCTAGTTCCAGGACAGGCTCCACAACACTGTCTCAGGAAAAAAAAAAAAAAGAATTTTATAAGTGCATATTATCATTTGAAGCTCCTTCCCCAGACTCCAGCTTGTGTCAAGTTGACAAAAAACAAACAAACAAGCAAAAAACCCCAACTAATGCAGACTCCCTCAGGAGACTGTGTCAGGTTGACGATTGAAGCTAAGTAGGACACTCATACACTCCTTCTCCCATGCTCACTCCCAGTAACACCTCCCACACTCAGATATTTTCATGCACTCATAAACACATATACGTGTGCGTAACACACACACACACACACACACACACACACTCACACACACACACACACACACACATACACACAAACACACACACCATCATACAATACACTCAAACACTCACAGATTGACAGACACACATATTAACACACACACACACACACACACACACATACACACACACTATCACATGCACCCTAACACACCTTCACTCTTACACACTCCTGCAGGCTCGCACACACTCAGGTGCATATTCATGTATATTTATGCACTAACTCACTTTCACACCTCTATGCACACAAAGCTTATGTTTTTTTTTTTTTTTTTTTTTGTTGTTGTTTTTTTTTTTTTAACAGAGATTCCTGTCCTGTTCCCATTCTGTTTTATTCAGTTATTGGATGACATTCTGTAATGCTTCCTACCACTAAAACTTCAATTAACCAATTGCTTGGGGGAAGAGGGTGCTATGGTTAATTGAATAATCTGATTAACTGAAAGTTAATTAGCCAGAAATCCTTTGTAATTCTAAGACATGCTGTAAACAGCCTAACAGAGCAAAGTTTCTTTTCTTCTTGTTCTTCTTGTTCTTCTTGTTCTTGTTCTTGTTCTTGTTCTTGTTCTTGTTCTTGTTCTTTTCTTGTTCTTCTTGTTCTTGTTCTTGTTCTTCTTCTTCTTCTTCTTCTTCTTCTTCTTCTTCTTCTTCTTCTTCTTCTTCTTCTTCTCTTTTTGTGTGGGTGCATTTTCATACGAGTGGGCACATATTGTCAGGGTTACATGTGTGTGTGTGTGTGTGTGTGTGTGTGTGTGTGTGTGTGTGTGTGCAGAGGACTGAGGAAGCCATAAGAGGCCTTTGGATCCCCTGGAGTTGAATTTATAAGCAGTTGTGAGCCACTTGATGTGGGTGTTGGGAACATACTTGGGTATGTTCTTAGCCACTGCCATTTCTCCAGCTCCATCCAACCTTGTTGTTTTTGAGATAGAGTCTCTTACTGGCCTGGAACTTGCCAGGCAAGCTAGGCTGGCTGGTCAAGGAGTCCCAGAGATCTGCCTGTGTCTGTCTCCCCATGGTGGTATGTATTATAAGCAATCCACTAGGCTTCCTTCCTCCTCTGCCTCTTCCTCCTCTTTCTTTTTAACCAGTGCAGGGAATTGAACTCAGGCCCTCAAACTTGTGAGGCAAGCACTTTCCTGACATAGCCAACCTCCCACCCTGCCCAGCCCCTATATCTCGGCCTCTTCACTGCAAAATGTATGACTATCTATTTTGCTAGGTTTTCTAGTGTCATAAATGGGTCTTACAGGCACTGTGTCTTGACTGGTATTATCAACATCATCAGAGGTCATATGAGGGAAACAGACATATGAAAAGATGAACCAAAGACTGAGACACCATGACCAAGGCGACTTATGAAAGAGGTCATTTAATTTGGGGCTTTTATGGTTCCAGAGAGCCAGAGTCTATGACCATCATGGTGGGGATCATGGCAGCAGGCAGGCAGCAGGCAGCAGGCAGACCTTCTCCACCAAGTCTGCACCTCCTCACCTCCTAATTCTTTCCAAACAGTTCCACCAACTGGAGATCAAGCAGTCAAATGTTGAGCCTATGGGGGCCACTCTCATTCAAATCACCACAAGTACGAAGACACGATGGAATATTATGCAATGGTATAGAAGACCATAACTGTCATTTTCAGGAAAACAATGGAATTGGAGATCTCAGGTCATGCAAGATAAGCAAGTCTCTGAAAGGAAAATATTGTATGTTTTCTCTCAAATGAATATAGATTTTTTTTTAAAGGCAGAGAAAAGGGGACTATTAGGGAAGATGGGGAGCCAGGATTTGGACAGGAGAGGGTAATGAGAGAATTAACATAACCAAATAATATTATACACATGTATTAAAAAATCACAATCAAACTCATTACTGTTGGGTAAACATGGTGGACACTACATTACAGAAATATCTCTCTTATTTTGAACTACTACAGTATACTGAAAAAGAAAAGAAATAAGAAACTTGTATTTTATGATCTCTAACTTATTATTATTATTATTATTATCATCATCATCATCATCATCATCATCATCATCATCATCATCATCAGGGTCTTGCTACGTAGCCTAGGCTGTCCTTGAACTCTCCATCCTCTTGCCTTTGGCTCTCTAGTGCTGGGCCTGCAGGTGTGGGCCACTGTGCCTGGCTTTGCATCTTGGTATTCATATTATACCTTGCCCTTTCTTTGTCCTTGGTATATGTGGGGAAAACTGGCTCCAGCAGGTGTATGCTTGCAAATTTTGGTTTACATTCCCCTTTTCCCATTTGTACCTTCAACAAAAGAAAAAAGAAAGACCCAGATGTATTGTCACTAAATCAAGCCTTGCTTTGGCAAGGTCACTGGGGCTCTGTTGCCATTGTGTTACCAGGAAATGAAAAGAACAATTTTTCTTTCTTTCTTTTCTCTTTTCTTCCATTCTTTTCTTTCTTTCTTTTTTTTTTTTCTTTTTCTTTTTTTGTTGTTCAGGATCCTAGATTTATATTGCTTTCACTTAGCGAGTGAATAATTGATAAGTCAGGGCGTATTAACACGGAACAAAAAAGCCCAGTGGTACAAGGGTCTTGGGAAGGCTGCCTAAATCAATACACACTCATGAATTTTGAGCGCAAAAGGTTGAGCTGAGAGAGAGCACAGATTTAGATGGCCATTAATATTTGAAACACACTCTATGCAGGAGAGGCTTGCTGGAGCCCAAATGTTAACCGGGGAGGCTACAGGGAGAGAGGGGAAAAAAAGCTTCTAAACAAATCTGAGAGAGATATTTTCCCCTCCAAAGATTTCGTGTGGAAAAAAAAAATCAATCATCTTTGTTGTCTCCTCAGTCAGAAGCCAGCTATTAAAAAATCTAATTAGAGTAGTTCTTTTTTATCCAATTAAACATACCAATGTAACACTTGTCTGATCCAATGTTTGTAATTGCCAGAAAAACAATCAAGTTGCCCTCTATGGTAACGCAGATAACTGGAAAATGCTCCAGCCACTCCTCCTGGTAACATCCTCCCCATACAAGAGGCGGCCTGAAAATTTGATTAATCTAAACATTTTGTAAGGTGTCAGGGGAGGTTTCTTGTCTGATACTTCATGGTCACCCACACGGGCAGAGCATCTGAGGACCCACAAAAATAATAGCATCAGTCACAATTTGCTCTTAAAATGCCTCCCCTGGGACTTTCATTCGAGCCGCTAACAAAGCTGGGGATTTTACTTCCCCATTTAGTAACTGTGGGGCCCTGCACCCTGTGGGAAAGCCATCTCATAGCATCTGATACCCATTCGTGGCTATGACTACTGGAGATGATCTGCCTGGGCTACTTATTGCTGTGGTCACTGAAGAGGCTTGGTAGCAGAGAGCACGTATTCACTTCGGCTAAATTGCAACCGTGATTTGTGGGTGTAAGGGTCACATTTTATTTATTTAGTTGCTATCTATTTGTTTAGTATTAGTACATGTTTGTGTGTGTCTATGTGCATGGCTCTCTATTTTAAATTATATAGTCTTTGGTAATTTCATACATAAATATAATATATTTAGATAATATTCAATCCCCCTCTAACTCCTTTCACACACTCTTCCCAACTTCATTTTTTCCCCCTTTGCTTCCTCCTCCTCCTCTTTTTACTTCAGCCCACTGAGGACATTTAGTGCCCCCAGGATGCTCAAGGGTCCAGGGCCACCCACTGGGGCACGAACAAGTTATCATGGGTCACATTGCTGAAGAAAGCTGACTTTTCCTCCCCCTTTGGCCATCACCTGCCTGCCCAAAGCTTCTTAGTTAGGGGTGGGGCCTCATGAGCTCCTTCCCTGTCCATGTTAGAATGTTGACTGACTTCGTCATGTGTAGGTCTTGTGTAGGCAGCCATGGCTGCTGTGACTTGGTTAGGGGGTCCCAAACACTCCTCAAACAGTACAGGCTACTGCCATTGCTCCCATCAGATCTTGCTAGTAATACCTTGTTGCTGAAGACAACACCTGGAGAAATCAACCGCCAAATGTCTTCCGCCTTATTTTTCTAGATAGGATCTCTCTCTGAATCTGGAGCTTGCCAATTCTGCTAGACTGGCTAAAAAGCCTGAGGAATCCTGCTAATCTGTTTCCTCAGTATTGGTATTAAGGGTGTGTGTTGCTACGTTCAGCTGTGCATGTGTGTGTGTGCGTGTGCGTGTGTGTGTGTGTGTGTGTGTGTGTGTGTGTGTGTGTACAGCACATGTACATGTGGTGGAGTGTGTATGCCTATGTGTGTCGGAGGACAGAGGAGCACCCTGAGTGTATGTAAATTCAGACCCCTTGCTTTCACGGCCAACACTTGGTCATCGAGCCATCTCTCCAGCATCGGAGACTCCCTCTTTAGAAGGCATTCAATATAATATCACATTTGGAAAGAAGTAATCCAGCCACCAGCTTTCTGCACAGAAGAGCAGATTCATTTGGACTCAACCCTTGGTGCATGCACACGCAACCTTGGTGCGGGTGAGCTTAGTACCCTGCAAAAGCAGCCACGGCCTAATTTTTGGATAGAAGCTTTGTATGTGGAGCTATGGCCTGCTCCCCACCCCCATGTCTCAATCCGAAGAAGCTCTCCTTAGTGATTTCAGCCGCCTCTTTCTGGATCTCTGCTCATACCTAGCTGCATTGCCAGTACTGCTCTTTGCCCACGAAACAGTTAATTTGGGGGAGATAATTCAGAACAGGCGCTCATTACTGGGTCTTAGAGGCTAAAAGAAAAATTTGGCGCCTCTGCCGTACAGATGGTGTTTGTTCTGTCCCTGGGAGTCTCATGCTGTAGATCTTAATTAATGAATTAATGAAATTTTTCAGTCAAGTGGTCCTAAGGAGCATTTATTTTTGAAAACTCCCCTTCTGCTGGAACACGTGTTTCTCTGCTTCCCCTCCAAGCCTCTAATTAACCAGCAAGGGAAGGTCAAAGACATTGGTGTAGACTTGCTGAAAAGGGCATAGATTCTTAAAGGGACGTCACACTTGCAGACTGAAGACACCCGCCACTGAATTCCAACAGGACTTTTAACCAGGATTAGAAATGATTGTTACATAATATGTTTGGTCCTCATGGGGACAGTTATACTCTGTTTTTTTTTTCCCTCCCCCTGGTATCCTTTAGGAGTAGACATCTGTTTTTCGTTTGCTTTGTTAGTGTGTGGAACTAATCAAGGCTTTGGGCATGCTAGGTAAAGTGCTCTACCACCGAGCCACACCCCAGCCCCTCACTGGGGGATTCTAGGCAAGTACTTTACCACTGAGTCACACCCTATCTCCTCACTGGGGGATTCTAGGCATGTGCTCTATCTTTGAACTAGGTGCTTAGCCCCTCACTGACAGATTCTATGTTAGTGTTCTACCACCAAATCACACCCCCAGGCCCTCATCCAGCCCTTTGAGTATTCATCTATTATTCTTACTGGGAGAAAAAGAGATGTTACTATAGTAGTATGGGTATATCCTAGCAAATCTAACAGACCTAAGTTCCCCTCACGGCTCTATCAGTTTCTATCTGTGACAACCTGGGGAAGTTCATAGTAATTATAAGTGCAGTTTCTCTTACTAGATGAAAATGGAATAAGTAGGGTTGCCAATGGTTAATTGTCACCAAGTTAGAGTCACCAAGAGTTTGAGGCACACTCTTGGTGTGGCTGTGAGGATGTTTAAAGGGGATCAGGGAGATGTCATTGCAATGGGTAATCCTCATGAACAGAAAGAATGAGGGCCTAAAATTGAGTATCTAGCACCCATGTAAGGAGCTGAGAGTGGTTCCATGTACCTGTAGTTCCACCATTGTGGGAAGCAGAGACTGGAGGATTATGGGTGGCCGTGTTAGCATCCCCAGGGATCTATCTCCTTGGCTCCATCTCCCCAGCACTGGGACTATAGACACATACCACCACACCAGGTCCTCATGCTTGCACAGCAGGCACCTTATCAGCAGAGTTCTCTCTCCATCTCAGAGAAGGCTACTTGAGTGAGTACTACATGCTATATGACAGACAGGAGGTGCAGAGGAGGTATGTGTTCTGAAGGACACACAGGCAGAGAATGGCACATGTGAGATGGGGTCGTCTCTCTTGGACTCTTCATTAGATCATTTCCATGTTCTGTTGTTGCAGTAAGGAACCCCAGGTAGGTTAATATAAAGTGCAGAAGCTTGTAGAAGTTCAAAATCAGCTTGTGAGGATGATCACATCACATTAAAACCTGCTGCAATATGTCACACGGTGACGGAACCAATGAGCTAGCTCTGGCTTCCTTAAAGATCCATTGGCATGATCATGAAGATCTGACCTTAAGGCTTCACTAATCCTAATCATCTCGTGTATATTACTTTCTTGGGAAGGGCTTACTTTGGCATAAGATTCTAAAAGGGGCAGAGTTCATCATGGTAGGGAAGGCATGGCAGCATGAAGAGAAGGCATGGCAAGCAAGAGCAGGAGCCTGGCCACTCGAATAGTCTTTATAGTCAGGAAGCAAAGAGTAAACAGAAGAGGGGCCAGAGTATAGAGTCCCAAAGCCCACCCCCAGTGACATACTTCCTCCATAAGGCTCTACTTCTGAAAGGTTTCATAACCATCCCAACCAACACCGCCAGATAGGGTCCAAATGAGCCTGTCGGGGAGGTTTCATACTCAACCCCAAGTCCTTCTAAATATCTCACATCTAAATGCCTGTAATGGATGAACTTGGGGCCGAAGTTCCTACCATATGAACTTTTAGGGTGGGAAGGCTATGAGTCACTCTGTACTGCTATGAAAGCATGTCTGACAGAGACAACTTAAGGGAGGGAAGGCTTATCTGGCTCACGGTTTCAAAGGGGTTTGTTCCATCATAGTAGAGAAGGTACAGCATGGCAACTCAGACCATGGGGGCAAGAGTGTGTGGCAGGGGCTGTTTGCATCATAGTATGCAGGGGAAGCAAGGCAAGAAACAGTGGCTTGACTCTAACCTACAGAAGTACCTCCTTAAGGGTGTCTTTCCCCCTTCTCAGCCCTGCCTCCTGAAGGCTGCACAGCCTCCCCATACAGCCTTTCTTGTGCACCCTCCCTTATGCCACTCCCAGTGTGCATCCTCCCTGGATTGCATCTCTGACAGCATCACAAATAACAAAAGCATGAGTCTACTAGGGACTCTCTGATTCAATCTGTACATGATGCATTCAAACGATAGCATCAGTTTGCTTGCAGTCAACAAGAAAAAGAGGAGACACTGAGCTAGCCCCACACCCCACAGACTGTAAGCCATCCCTCCCCTCTTGGACTACCGTGCCTGTAACAGTCTAGCAATCCCCAGAAGATGGAAGGTACTTCTGGGCATTGAAACTGGCTGATAGACAGACAGCTACTGTCCGTGGGGGCTCCTGGGTCGCTCAGGCTGATTGCTGTTGTCAGGATCGAGATGAGGCAGGCTGCACAAATTGAGTGACGCTGTGTTTTTAATTTAGGAGGATTCTGAATGGAAGCATCAAGGACCCATAGAGCCAGGCTGCAAAATTACTCTTGGCTTTGCAGCAGGCTCTTGATACTCCAGCATTATGGAGCTTGTCAGTTCTGGGAGGCAGAGGCTGGTGGGGTGGCAGGCACGTGGGTGGCTGTCAGAACAAGAATGTATTAATTCTGGGGATTCAGTCCTGTGCCAAGGGGTCACGGTGGGTGACAGCAACAAAGGGAGCCTGACTTTGGCAAGTCCTACTAGCTTAATCATAGACTCAGGGCTCAGCCCCACAAGCTCTCTGGACTCCTGCAGAGCTCCCAGCTGCCTTCCCCACCTGGCTCCTTCCAGCTGTTCCTCCCTGCTACCCCAGAGCAGCCAGTTTTCCTTTCAGCACTGTCTCTCAGAATCCTGTGTGTGTGTGGGTACATGTGCATGTGGCTGTGTGCATGCAAATATGTGCAAGTTGTGTGTATGGGCAAGTGTGGGTATGGATGTATGCATGTGTGAGTGTATGTGTGGATGTGCATATATGTATAGTGGGTGTGCATGGGCAAGTGTGTGTATGCAAGGGTGAGAGTCCACATGGGCGTGTATGTGTATGTGCACATGGGTGAATCTACATGTGTACATGGATGAATATGTATGTATGTGTATACATGTATATGTGCTCATGGGTGAGTGTATATGGGCATGCATGTGTGCATTGCATGTGTGCACATGTGTTTATGTGTTTGTACTCATGTTGTGTAAGTACATGTATGACTGAGTATTACATATATGCATATGCACTTTCCTTAGTTGCTGTTTAAGATCCAGGAAATTCTAAAGGAGACTTGTTAAAACTCAAAAAGCAAACAACTAAAAAGTCCCAACAAGTGCCTAAAACTGAATAGATTATAACTAACAGGTTATAGAAGCCATTGGAAGTGCTGAGGAGAGAGAGATGAAATAGGAGATGAATGCATGCGTGTGTGTGTGTGTGTGTGTGTGTGTGTGTGTGTGTGTGCGTGCGCGCGCGCGTGCGTGTGAGTCTGTGTGTGCGCACATGTGAGTGCTGCGTGCATGAGAGAGAGAGAGAGAGAGAGAGAGAGAGAGAGAGAGAGAGAGAGAGAGAGGGAGGGAGGGAGGGAGGGAGGGAGAGGAAGGGAGGGAAGGAGGCAAACATAGCTGGACACACAAAATGGGATAGAGGTAAAAGCCGCAGGGTAGGACATAGATTAATAAAAATATTGGATTAATTTAAGTTATAAGAGCTAGTTAAAAACAAGTCTAAGCTAAAAGCCAGCTTTCATAATTAATAATAATAAGTCTCTGTGTCAGTATTTGTGAGCTGGCAGCCCAAAGAAAAATCTGTTTATACTGTACTGGAGTAGTAGTGCAGCCTGGGGCCTGCAGCCAGTAAATCTATCAGTATCTGACACCACTATGCCACAAGACAACCTGGTAACCCTGTCCTCGCCCTGTCCACCCTTTCCATTCTGTCCTGCTGTTGGTCAGAATGCTGTCATCTCGGCTGACCTTGAGAGGCTGGAGGGGAGCCCGCCCATCTGGATATGGCATTAGCTAGTTCTCTGGCCACTGGAGACTTGTAGCCTGGACTCTCCCAAGCTGAGAGGTTTGCCTCAGCCCCAGCACAGCTGTCCACCTCCTGCAGGCCTGCACGCCTCCCTGCAATGCTATGCCCAGATCTCTGCAGCTCTTTTTTTTCCCCTTTCCACTTGCAGTGTTCTTTATCACCTTGTAAAATCCCATTATCAGCTCACACAGCGCTTCCTCTCTGTCGCCTTTCCAACCGTGGCGGGCTGATTTTTTAGAGCACCCTCAGCTTCCTGCTTAGTCATCAGTGTCTACTCTTCTGCAAGTGCTGAGTCTGCTTCCCTGGAACCAGCCTGGCAGAAAGGAATATGTTCTAAGGAGGCGTTTGTGGCTGGAGAGATGGCTTAGTGGTTAAGAGTGCTTCTGTCTCTACCAGAGGACCTGATGGCCAGAGCTCAGATGCCTGCATCTGTGGGGACCATGGGGTGGGTGGGGGGGAGGGAGAGAGAGATTTGTGTCACTTAATCTGAATATTGAACTATTGGAACAATGGACCCCAAAGGTTAGAAGTTCCCCTCATGTGGGGAGGAGAAAAAGCCTGAAGCCTGGGATTAGTCAGATGGGAAACTTGTGTCCAGGAAGATTTCATTTAGTTCTGACAATTGTCATACCATCTTGCTATAGAGACTGGAGCCTAGAAAACGATAGGTCAGTGGTGGACAGGACCACACTTGGACCAAGACTGCATCTCCCTGGCCCTCTAATGAAACTTTAATCTCACTTTAGGATGCTAAATATGTACTTGAGAATATCCTTGGATCCCTTTGTCCTTTTTTCCAAAGTGGCCATGTTGACTAAATTACCCCCCCCCCA
Source organism: Cricetiscus sungorus (assembly GCA_030556225.1). Taxonomy (NCBI): domain Eukaryota; kingdom Metazoa; phylum Chordata; class Mammalia; order Rodentia; family Cricetidae; genus Cricetiscus; species Cricetiscus sungorus. The sequence continues at coordinate 16,422,186 of JANBXA010000044.1, forward strand.
TGTGCTTTTTGCAGTGAGGGTTTGAGACAGGATTTCTCTGTGTAGTTCTGGCTGTCTTGGAATTAGCTCTGTAGACCAGGCTGGGCTCAAACTCACAGAGCTATACCTGCCTCTGCCTCCTGAGTGTTGGGATTAATGGTATGTGCCACCATCCCCCAGCTCCCTTTTAGCTTTTTACTATGGATTAGGTTGTCTTAATTGGCTTCCCAAGGACAGGTGGCTGAACCTGGCTTCTTAGGCTGAACCCCTAGTTTGGTAGCATCCTTTGTAGACCAGCAGCTCTGAAAGGCCACAGAAAGGCTTGTGCTCCTGGAGCAGCACAGGAGATTGTGCAATAGTGTTAGCAAATGAGGAGCCACCAGCATAGGCAGGGCTCTCTCCCAATGCCCTCCCTCTCCCCAGGGGATTGAAGAATACTCGGGAGCAGCTCTCACTCCTGCTCAAAGTCAAGCTTCTTCTTTTTAGTCTCATTCATACTCTGATACTGGATTTGGTTCACTCCAATTATCTTCACAGCCCCGAGGGGACTTGTAAATTCAGGTTCTCCTATCTCATGAACCACAAACAGTTTCTTGAGGGGGTTTCTTCTTCCCTGTCTTGAGTTTTTCTCTGATGCTTATTGAATTTCATGATCATATTTTTACTTCCAACTGGTGCGTTTTTTCTTTAAAAAAAATTTTTTTTGGTGCATGTTTGTGGTTGTATGTGAGCACACATGTTTAGTGTGGGAGACATTTCCTGGGGAGGCAATACACACACACACACACACACACACACACACACACACACACACACACACACGAGAGAGAGAGAGAGAGAGAGAGAGAGAGAGAGAGAGAGAGAGAGAGAGAGAGAGAGAGAGAGAGAGAGAGAGAGAGAGAGAGAATGCTACTCACCCCCAGTAGGGAGCCCATAACAGTCTAAAGCAATGATTTTTCAAAAGTCCAACTAGGTGAACCCATGGGTTTATTGGGGTCACTAACAAGAGCATGTGTAAGGGGTTACTTACAGGAACCCAACATGGGAGATGCAATAACCCTGAAGCTTTCTGCATGGCTTGCAGGCAGCTCTAAGGCCAGAGGATCTCCTCTTGGACCTTGGCTGGTCAGGGACCCTCCAAGCAGTTGTTTACTGCTCCCACAACTTTGGGGAGGGATCCTCAAGAACCTTGGATGTTTAGCCTTCTCAGACCCCCAAAGTTTGCTTGCTTTCTGAGTCTCATGACCCTGCCCCAACTCTGTTCCTGGAGGGAATGTTTCAATTTGAAGAAACTGCTATACAACCATGTGGGCCCTGAATAGTAATTTGGGGTGCTGTTCTTAGCCACTGTGCCCTTCTCCTCCCCTCTCCTCCCATCTCCTTCCCTCTCCTTTCCTCCCCTCCCCTCCCTTCCCCTCCTCTCCTCTTATTTCCTTTTTCTTTCTCTTTTGAGACTGGCCTGGAAATGGTCAGTTTGGTTTGTCAATCTGGTCAGTGAGCCCCAGCCACTCTTTAGTGTCGGGATTAAAATGCCTGCCATCTGCCCAGCATTTTTATGTGGGCTCTGCCTATCTAGCTTAAGTCTTCATGATGATATGGCAGACACTTTATTTACTAACTGAGCCATCTCCCCAGTCTAGTGAGGTTCTTTTTTGAAGGGGAGGCATATGGGGCAGAACTCACCAGACTACACCAGTCCTTCTGGCTTCAAGAAGACATACATGGCTCAGAAGGCATGCCTTGGGATCCTGGAGTTGATGGGAGGCAGGTGGGGCGGAAGGTGGTTGCTACAGCCTGAACTGAAATGTTGTAGAACAATCGCGCTTTCCACCAATCACATGGTCTGGGCCAGAGATTTCTAAATACCTCTAATAATATCTTGAAAGGCTCTGTGAACTTTAAAGTGGTGGCTTTATTTAATTTCAACCGTGTTGTAATTGCAATTAGATCTGTCCAGATAATTAACTCCAATTTACTAGTTTGCAACTAGTAATTAATGAGTACAGTCTTTACAAGTGAGCTTGGAAAAGGGAGGGGAGAAAACATGGTGGCCTCTGGGAATTTGCTTTCCCTGTGACTCATGATGGTTCTGCCCTCATACAAGATTGGTGGTGATTTGAGGCAAGACCTATTGTTTTCCAAGCTCTCATCTTTCTCTCCTGGGAAAGGAGATCATGTTTCCATATATCTTCTAAGAACCAAAGAGCAGGCTATGTCATAGTTGTGCATTCTAAATGCACCCTCAAAGATTTTCCCATTTATTGCATTTCAGAAGTCTGTGTCCCATTGTGGTTTTGCTTCATATCCAAAGATTCACTGTACTTCATTCACGAAGAACATGAAAACCAACTCTGGGAAAATATTAAAATCATGTACCCCAACTCTCATGAATATTTATAGGATTTAGTCTACTTGTTGCTATAAAGGAGAGGGGAGGGGGCAATAAACCTGTTGTTTCTGATAACTAGGTCAACCAAATATTCTAATGAAAATGAATCTTGATTCACACCTTGTGGAAAATCCTCAAGTCAATTCCAAGTTATTATAGAGTGTGGTGGCTGTGTTGTTCTTTTGCTGCAGCTATTGCCTATGACTCAGCGCCCACGTGGAGTTTATTGAGAGAGGGGAGAGAAAGGGGGGGGGTAGCTGGTGGCCAACCGAAAGCGGGAGAGAAAGAAAGAGAAAGAGAGAGAAAAAGAGAGAAGGGGTCAAAGAAAGAGAGAAGGGGCCCCAGAGAGAGAGAGGGAGAGGGAGAGGGAGAGGGAGAGGGAGAGGGAGAGGGAGAGGGAGAGAGAGAGAGAGAGAGAGAGAGAGAGAGAGAGAGAGAGAGAGAGAGAGAGAGAGAGAGAGAGAGAGAGACTCCGTGCTTGGTGCGCTTGCTTTAAAAAGAAGGGCTTGTGCATGCTTAACTGAGTCCCCTGCCGCAGCCAGGTTAGCCTGAGGTAGCAATGACAAGGCCATGAGCTTCCCGCCTATCGTCGGGGGCGGGGTCAGCAGACTGCTGGTTCCCAACAGGCCCACCATTGGTTGTCAACATGAATGGATCTAGAATCATCTAAAAGGTTAGTCATTGGGTGCTCCTGTAAGGGATTTTATTTGAAATATAGGAAGGCTCATCCTAAATAAGGGGAAAGCCTTCTGATGGCAGCTCTAGTGAAGGAGATGGAAGAGGAAAGTGCTTTGCTTTTTGCCTGCTTGCCTTCACTCTCACTGATAAGTTAATCTACCCTGTTGCTGCTACTGCTGATTCCTTAGCTGATATGAGAACCGGCTTCTTTTGGGCTTCCAATTTGGACTGAAGTCTTATAGCTACCAAAAATCTTTGTGGCCTCCAGTGCCAGATTGGGACTTCTAAGATGTCTTAGTTGGGCTTTTTTTTTTTTTTCCTTTCTTTTTAATTGCTGTGAAGAGACATCAAGACCATGGCACTCTTACATAATTGAGGTAGTGGCTTAGCGTTTCAGAGGTTCAGTCCATTATTCTCATGATGGGGAGCATGGCAGCATGCAGGCAGACATGGTGCTGTATACATCTTGACCAGAAGGCAACAGGAAGTGGACTGACTGTCACACGGGGTGAAGCTTGAGAAAAGAGACCTCAAATCCCGCCCCCACAGTGACACACTTCCTCTAGCAAGACTGCACTTACTTCAACAAGGCCACACCTTCTTTTTTTAAATTATATGATAATATTTTTTAATTTAAATTTGAAACACGATTGTTTTACAAGTCAATCCCAATTCCCTCATCCTCCCCTCCTCCCCTGTCTCTCTCCTATCCCCTCTCTGCTCCCCAGGGAGGGTGAAGCCTTCCATGGGGGAATCTTCAAAGTTTGTCATATTATTTGGCTCAGGGCTTATGGCCTCCCTTATGTGTCTAGGCTGAGAGAGTGGAATGGGCTCCCAAAGTCCATTCATATACCAGGGATAAATACTGATCCACTACCAGAGGCCCTATAGACTGCCCAGTCCTCCTAACTAACACCCATGTTCAGAGGGTCTGGGTCGGTCCTATGCTGGTTTCTCAGCAATCAGACTGGGGTCCATGAGCTCCCCCTTATTCAGGTCAGCTGTTTCTGTGGATTTCTCCAGCCTGGTCTTGACCCCTTTGCTCATCACTTCTCCCTCTCTGCAACTGGATTCCAGGGGTTCGGCTCAGTGTTCAGCTTTGGATGTCTGCTTCTGCTTCCATCAGCTACTGGATGAAGGCTCTAGGGTGGCATATAATGTAGTATTCAATCTCATTATCAGGGAAAGACATTGAAGGTAGTCTCTCCAGTATTGCTTAGATTGTTAGTTGGGGTCATCCTTGTAGATCTATGGACATTTCCCTAGTGCCAGATTTCTCTTTAAACCTATAATGGCCCCCTCTATAATGTATCTCTTTTCTTGCTCTCCTCTGTTCTTCCTCTGGTTCAATCTTCCTGCACCCTCATGTCCTCCTCTCCCCTCTTCTTCTCCCCTTATCCTTCTCCTAACTCCCTTTCCCCTCCCTCATGCTCCCAATTTGCTTCAGAGATCTTGTCCCTTCCCTTTCTCAGGGGGACTATGAATGACTCTCTTAGGGTCCTCCTTGTTTCATAGCTTTTCTGGAGGTGTGGATAGTAGGCTGGTGATCCTTTGCTGTGTGTCTAAAATCCGTACATGAGTGAATACATACCATGTTTGTCTTTTTGTGACTAGGTTACCTCATGGTTTCTTTAAGTTCCATCCATTTGCCTGTGAATTTCAAGATTCCATTTTTTTTTTTTTTTTTCTGGCTGAGTAGTACTCCATTGTGTAAATGTACCACATTTTTTTTTTAATCCATTTTTCAGTCGAGGGGCATTTAGGTTGTTTCCAGGTTCTGGCTATTACAAATAATGCTGCTATGAACATAGTTGAACAGATGTCCTTGTTGTATGAATGTGCATCTTTTGGGTATATGCCTAAGGGTGGAATTGCTGGATCTTGTAGTAGACTGATTCCCATTTTCCTGAGGAACCACTGTATTGATTTCCAAAGTGGCTGTACAAGTTTGCACTCCCACCATTATTGTAAGAGAGTTGCCCTTTCTCCACATCCTCTCCAGCATAAACTATCTTTGGTGTTCTTTATTTTAGCCATTCTGACAGGAGTAAGATGATATCTCAGAGTTGTTTTCATTTGCATTTCCCTGATAGCCAAGGATGTTGAACACTTTCTTAAGTGTCTTTGAGCCAGTTTTGACTCTTCTATTGAGAATTCTCTATTTAGTTCTATACCCCTCTTTTTAATTGAATAACTTGTATTTTGGTGATTAGCTTCTTGAGTTCTTTTCATATTTTGGAGGTCAGCCCTCTGTCAGATGTGGGGTTGGTGGATATTTTTTCCCATTCTGTGGTTTGCTGTTTTGTCTTGTTGACTGTATCCTTTGCCTTACAGAAACTTTTCAAATTCAGGAGGTCCCATTAATTAATTGTTGATCTCAGTGTCTGTGCTACTGATGTCATGTACAGGAAGTGATCTCCTGTACCGATTTGTTCAAGGGTACCTCCCACTTTCTCTTCTAAGAGGTTTAGTGTGGCTGGATTTATGCTGAGGTTTTTGATCCATTTGGACTTAAGTTTTGTGCATTCGGATATGGATCTATCTGCAGTCTTCTACATGTCAGCATCCAGTTATGCCAGCACCATTTGTTGAAGATGCTTTCTCTTTTCCGTTGTATAATTTTAGCTTATTTGTCAAAAATCAGTTTGTAAGTGTGTGGGTTAATATCGGGGTTTTCAGTTCTGATTCCAACTGGATTTCCTAAGTGTCCGTTGTTATGTCCCCCTTTTTGTTTCTAATTTTGTTAAATTGCATGTTCTCTCTCTGCCTTTTGGTTATTTTGGATAAAGGTTTGTCTATTTTGTTGATTTTCTTGAAAAACCAACTCTTTGTTACATTGATTCATTGTTTTGTTTTCCTAGTTCCTACTTTATTGATTTTAGCCTTCAATTTGATTATTTCCTGGCATCTACTCCTACAGGGTGAGTTTGCTTCTTTATGTTCTAAAGCTTTCAGTTGTGATGTTAATTCTCTAGTGTGACTGTTCTCCAATTTCTTTATGTGGGTACTTAGTGCCATGACCTTTCCTCTTAGCACTGCTTTCAAAGTGTCCCATAAGTTTGGGTATGTTGTGTCTTCATTCTCATTGAATTCTAGGAAGTCTTTAATTTCTTTCTTTATTTCTTCCTTGACCCAGAAATAGTGCAATTGTGCACTGTTCAATTTCCATGAGTTTGTAGGGTTTCTGTAATTTGTGTTGTTGTTGAATTCTGACTTTAAGGTACGGTCAGGTGTAATTCCAATGTTTTTGTACATATTGAGGTTTGCTATATTGCCGAGTATGTGGTCAGTTTTAGAAAAGGTTCCATGTGGAGCTGAGAAGAAGGTATATTCTTTTGTGTTTGAATGGAATGTTCTATAAATGTCTGTTAAATCCAACTGGGTCATAACTTCTGTTAGTTCCTTTGTTTCTTGTTAAGCTTCTGTTTGGTGGACCTGTCTAGTATTGAGAGTCGGGTGTTGAAATCTCCATAAGTGTGTGAGGTTTTATGTGTGATTTGAGTTTTAGTAACATTTCTTTTATGAATGTGGGTATCTTTGTATTTGGGGCATGGATGTTCAGAATTGAGATAAATTTCAATTGAGATAAAAATTGAGATAAAAATCTTGATAAATTTTTCCTGTGATGAATATGAAATGACCTTCTTCATCTCTTTTGATTGATTTAGTTTAAAGTCTAGTTTGTTAGATATTAGGATTGCTACACCTGCTTGTTTCTTGGGTCCATTTGGTTGGAAAATCTTTTCCCAACCCTTAAATCTGAGGTAGAGTCTGTCTTTGAGGTTGAGTTGTGTTTCCTATATGTAACAGAAGGATGGATTCTGTCTTCGTATCCATTCTGTTAGCCTGTGTCTTTTTATAGGCTAGTTAATACCATCAATATTGAGGGATATTAATGACTATAGATTGTTAATTCTTGTCTGTTTTGGATTTGTTATTGTTGGTTGTATTGTGTGTAGATTCCCTCTCTCCCCCCCCTCCATTTTTCTTTTGGTTGTTGGTAAAGAAGATCATACCTTCTAATAATGCCAGTCCCTTTGGGGCTCATTTTATTTCAGAACACCACATTGGACATAAAGTACTGTGAGCTGAGCAGCTACCAGGTTCTTAGCCTCTGTGGTGTGAGACAGATGGCCTAAGACATTCACGTTTAGTACACATTCATGCTATCAGATTTGTTCCTCTAGAGAGCCAACACTAACATACAGACCCAAATCAGAAAATAGGAGCACACACCTTCTGAGAATCGTCATAAAACAGCTTTATGATTTCAGGAAGGAAATTAAGTGGGATTTAAAAGGTTCCCCCTAAAGAATAGAACTATAACTTCAGCCAGATTGACTGGTCAGCATGTCCCTGGGACCAACTTGTCTCCTTTTGGCCAGCTTTGGGGTTAAAAGTATCCAACACAGTGCCTAGTGTTGTGTGCTCTGGGAATTTGAACCGAGGACACAAACCTCACAGCAGGCATGTTTACCCACTGAGCCACCCATCCAAAGCTTTATGTAGAGGCAGAAATTAAAAATATTTGAGCCAGGCATTGGTGGCACACACATTTAATCCCAGCACTCAAGAGGCAGAGGCAGGCAGATCTCTGTGAGAGGCAGATCTCTGTGAGTTCAAGTCCAGCATGATCTACAGAGCAAGTTCCAGGGCAGGCTCCAAAGCTACAGAGAAATACTGTCTTGGAAAAACAAAAACAAAAACAAAATACCAACAACAAAAATTTTGACCGGGGTTGGGGGAGATCAGCCAGTTGGTAAAGTTCTTGCCTTACAAACATGAAGGCCTGAGTTAAGATCCTCAGAACCCAGAGAAAACGCTGGGTGCAAAGGCATACACTGGGACATGGAGGTAGGTGATGGAGACATGATGATGCCTGGCTAACTAACCTGGCCTACCTGGTCAAAAGTTCCAGGATAAAGAGAGATCCTCCTTCAAACAAAAAAGTGGGTGGCACTGAAGGGCAGACACTTCAGTATCTCCTGGGACCTCCACACCCATGCACGTGTACAGGGACACACACAACATTCCAAACAGATAATTTAGAGGAAGAAACAGTCAATAAGAGGGGAACTGAACCTCCCTTTCTAAGTTACATGCAATGCAAGAATGTCCTTTCCTATTTTGTATGTATATTATAATCCTGCTGCTTTTTCTTTCTGATTTTTGTTTTGTTTTTGTTTTTGTCTTTTTTTTTTTTTTTTTTTTTCATTTTGGCTTCTCACCTTAAGTAGCAACTCTATCAGATCTAGCCCATCTGATAAGGCAAACACACCAGAGGATGCCTTTTGTCTTGCTCCAACACTCTCTTCAGTGCTTGATCTACAGCCCTGTAGGAGGACTACAGACTGGGGAGCTGCCTGGAAAGGTGTTACTGAGTTGAGATTAGTTAGGCAAGTGGCAGAGCGAATGCATAAGCAGTGATTTTGCATAATGAGGCATGTGAAATCCCACTGGAGGTTGTTAAAACAGCAGACAGGCTGCAGTAAACAAGGAGGAAGGTAGGCTTTGAAAACAGATGGCTTTGAAAGCCTGGCACAGCCCCGGTGCATACTTTTAAAATTTGGTTTTGTGAGTGTGAGCTTTCTTTTTTTTTTTTTTTTTAAAGATTCGACATGCATATTTTAAAGTTCTGTTTTAATGATAAAGTTCCATGGGTAATTGAACATAAGTTTATATCGTGTTGTAAACAGGCTCGCAGCCAGATGTGATGGGCAGCTTGTGGGGAGAGCCGGACTGTTCTTGTGTATTTGGACTCAGATATATTGTATATTGTATTTCAGAATGGGAGAACTCTTATTGTGTTTTTAAGATGGGGTCTCCTTATAGTCCAGGCTGCCCCAGAACTCACTATTAGTTGCAGATGACCTTGCTAGGGTTATAGGCACACACTACCAGGATAGGTTAATGAGGTACTGGGGATGGAACCATGGCTTCAGGCGTGCTATTCAAGAGCTCTGCCAATGGCGCCAGGTAGCTTTCCTGACTTACATGCCTCCAGAGCATATGGACAAGGCCTGCCCCTCCCTAGCAAAGTGGTCACCATGCTCCATCCCTACGCCCGAGTAGCTGAGGGGCTATCTCCTAAGGCTTCCATACTGGTCTCCACATCCTGCAGAGGGTAGGCTGTATCCCACTTATCATCTCTACCTTGTCTTTGTCCCTTCCGACTTTCTTCCAGTTTTTATTCATTGTTTATTTCTTCCTGAACATGGAGTCACTGTATTACATTCATGCAGGTATACGTTCCCTCCCTCCCTCCCTCCTCCCTCCCCTCCCTTCCTCCCTCCCTCCCTCCCTCCCTCCCTCCCTCCCTCCTCCCTTCCTCCTTCCCTTCCTCCCTCCCTCCTTTCCTCCCTTCCTCCTTCCCTTCCTCCCTCCCTCCTTTCCTCCCTCCCTCCTTCTCTCCCTCCCTCCCTCCCTTTCTCCCTTCCTCCTTCCCTTCCTCCCTCCCTCCTTTCCTCCCTCCCTCCTTCTCTCCCTCCCTCCCTCCTTCCCTCCCTCCCTCCCTCCCTCTCACCCATTCTTCTTCCTCCTTCTCCCCCCAGTTCTTTCTCTCCATTTATCTATTTATTCATGCATCCATGTACATGTAAGTGCAGGTGTGTGTGTGTGTGTGTGTGTGTGTGTGTGTGTGTGTGTGTGTTGAATGGTTGAAATAAGAGCAACACACCACAGTGGTCTGTGATGAAGACTTGGGGTGTGCTTTTAGTTGCTGTTCCCCCCCCCCCCCTTCCCAAATTTCAGTTTTTACTTGTCTATTGGGATAATGGCTGTGTTGATTAATTGAAGTTGGACTGAATGCATTTTGTATCCACAAGCCTATGGGGACAAGGGGTGGAAGGTTATGGTTTGAACGTGTTATGTTTGGGTGGCAAATTGACAAGGAGTTTATATTGATTGCCAATTGTACACGACATAGAATCACCTTGGAGACAAATCTCATGGTAAGTTTGGGCTAGATTTTGGAGATTAGGTTGGTTAATGTGGGAAGCTCCATCCTAACTCCCAGATGGGGAGAAAGTGAGCTGAGCACCAGCATTCATCTCTCTGCTCCCTGTGGATGTCACGTGACCAGCTGCTTCCTGCTCTTGTCACCATGCCTTCTCACCAAGAGTGACTATTACGGGGAGCTGCGAGCCAACAGAACTCCTCACCCGCTTTAGTTGCTTTTGTCAGATAGTTTATGGCAGAGATGAGAAAGGCAACGAATAGGCTATCTCTACAAGTCTGAAAATCATTCCCTGTCTTGCCCTGTGCTTTATCAGGTCCTGATTATTTCCCAGCCAGGTTAATTAATGTTAGATACTCATGGGACTACAGAATCTTAACTCTATTATCAGAGGAGCCCTAGAATAGGGATTGTCTTGAGCATACCCTTAGATTTCAAGTGAAGATCCCTGGGCCAGCATTCCCCTCTGGTAGTGATATCCTGAATGCTGGTGCCTGGACTCATACGCTGTTCTGAGATGTTGTGAGAGGGAAACTCAGATGAACTTGTTTTCTGTAAATAGATTTTAGAGCATAATGCTGTGCAATTATGATTCCTAATAGAATTAAGTCACTACCCACGGGCAACTCTCTCTAAGCCAAATCTCGAGGCAAACATAATGTGAGAAATGGATAAATCTAAGAAAAATAAACTCTCTCTAAGGATGCTGGGGAGGAAAAAGATGTGTATAACACTTTCATGCTCTGACATCCTAGAAGGCTGTCATTCTTGTGTGTGTGTGTGTGTGTGTGTGTGTGTGTGTGTGTGTGTATGTGTGTATGTGTGTGTGTGTGTGTGTGTGTGTGTGTGTGAGTCCCACTCCCACTTTGATGTCCTCTCTTTTTGTTGCTGCTATCATCATTGTCATCATAACCCACTGAGACCAATTTGAGCTGCTTGCTGAGTATTGGCTATCTTGCTGGCTTGGTCTTGTGTAGAAGGCCATAGATGAAGTCAGTTTATGAGTTCAACAGCTGTGTCACATCCAGAAGACTCTTACATTTTTTTTCTGTCCCCTCTCCTGTGATGTTCACTGAGTCTTGGGAGGATGGGCTGTAGATGTCCCATATAAGAGCCAGTACTCTTGTATGATATGCAGTTCTGAAGGGATCAGTGTTTTTTTCTTGTTTGATGGATGTTACGAATAGCTGTTTTTGTTTGTTTTTTGATTTAGAATTAAACTTCAATTAAGTATGTGTGCCTATATGTGTAGTATGTTGTGTGTTTATGAATGGTTCATGCACATGAGTGTGTGGGTGTACATGCCTGTGTGTGCCCATGCACTTATATGTAGAGGACAGAGTAGGACATCCGGGTTTCTTCCTCTATTGCTCTCCATGGTATCATCCTAAGACAGGAGCTTTCACTGAACCAGAGACAACTGATTCTGCTAGCCTGGCTGTCCAGAGAGCTCCTGGATTCTCTTGTCTCTGCCCAGCTATATCTGTCTCTGTCCAGCTATATCTGACATTTTAATATAGGTTTTGGGGATTTGAACTCAGGCCATATTTGAACAAGTGCTTTTAGCCTCTGAGACATTTTCCTAGTGCTAAACACTGGTCTTTTTCTAGTAAATTATTGTTTTAGATATTGCCTTTGCATATGTCACCCAAGGGATGCTATCTTGCAAAAATATATGGATGGACTTTGATAATCCATTCAATATTTTGGAGAGATCTACATGACAGTGAGTATCCGTGTGAGATCCTAGCTGTAACTCAGGTGTGTGTTTATGGCTGATGTTAATCCTGTCTTGATGGGGTCATGATTGTTTTCAAGTTCATGGATGAGTTCAGGTTCCCCAGCATTTTTGACACCATTCCTAAACTGAATAAATAGGCCAATAAGTACCCTCCACTTGAATATGTAATGTTTCCCAGAATGCTCTTTTTTTTTTTTTTTTTTTTTTTGGTTGTATGCTCACTGGGGAGTCTTCCATATTCCATAAAAGTACAGTGACCCCTAATTAATCTAGAGCAACTTTAGAGGAACAGAACAAAATAACCTCAGGAGAAAGATACTTTCTGTTTGGTAGCCCACCCTGCCTTCAAGGTACCAAGGGTAGGCCCTCCCCTAGAGTTACCTCAGTCTAGACTCTGCTCCCAAAAAACCCACAGTTGGTGGCTCCACCCCCAGAGGGCATTAAAAGCCCCCCACCTCTGGATTCACCTCATGGTTCCTGGTTTTCTGTTCCCCTGGGGTCACCTGCTTTGCTGAGATTAAACCTGGGTTTATTAATTCAGTCTGGTTGGCTTATTGTATTACTGGTGACAGGTTTCCAGTACCCCTTCCATTAACCAGGATTTTAAAATATAACACTTTCAGCTTTTCATGTTCATCTAGATAACCTGATCTCTCCTATTTCATTGTTTTTGTGTAATTCATGTTCTAATATAGAAAACATAATTAAGAGTAAGCTCATACTCTTCATTTCACACTTTGTATTTTAAACTGTTCCTTTTTCATTGTTTACGTTTTCTGCTACAGTTTAAATGTGAAAAGCCTCCCACAGGTTCATGTATTGAACCTTTGTTCTCCAGTAGGTGGCTGTATTAGTTACGGTTCTGTTGTGATTTAACCACCATCACCAAAAGCAACCTAAGGAAGTAAAAATTTATTTTAGCTTATGGTCCCAGAGGTATAGAGTTCATGATGGAAAGGAAGGCATGGTGGCAGGAACAGGAAGCTCTGAGATCACAATTCATCTACAAACGGGAAGCAGAGAGAGAGAGAGAGAGAGAGAGAGAGAGAGAGAGAGAGAGAGAGAGAACACAAAGTCGAGCAAATATATACCCTGCCATGGTATACTTCTTCCAGCAAGACTCCAACTTTTGAAGGTTCCTTGACCTCCTCAAACAACTCTACCAACTGGAGACCCAGTGTTTAAACACAGGAGCCTATGAGGGACATTTCTCATTCAAACCACAGTGGTGGCGCAGTTTTGGGAGGTTGTAGATTTTTTATGTAGGGTCTAACTAGAGGCTCTAAACTATTAAGGGCAGGCCTTCCAGGGCTATATCCATCCCCTAGTTCCTGTCTGCTCTCTATTTCCTGGTTGACTGTGGTGTGAACAACCTCTGTCACAGGATCCCACTGCCACAACTCTAACTGCTCAGCCATGCTTTTTCTGTCACCATGGATGGAAACCCTCTGCAACCTTAAGATAAATCTTTCCTCTCTGAAAATGGTTTGTTGTTTTAAATGAGGTTGTCATGCTCACATTGATACAATGTTTACTATATCTTCCATTATATTTACTCTTCTCTCTCCTTCTGACTGCTGGTTTGAAGTTTACTTCTTCATTGTTAAAAAAAAAAACTTTTCCATAAGTCTTTGTGCTTAGTACTAATATGTGGCTATGTCCTTGAATGCAACCTAAACTATAGTTCCTCTCCTAGCCTGAATGTCTCAATCTATTCAAAGTAAAACTTGTACTCTCTCAAGCTAGGCCCAGAACCTTTTGCCTCATATTTTGTTTAGAGCTATCACATGAATAGCTCTGTCACTGGGCTAACCCAGTGGTAAGAGCTGGATATTAAGAATACATTTTAAAGATGTGTTTTACTTCTTGAAGTATCTATCAAAGTAGATTCAACACTGGAAGGTTGCTCAAGAAAATATCCATTAAGAATTTCAACTCAGGGACTTGTTTGAAGGTTGTGTTTGATATTGGCCATATCCTCAGTGTCACAGTGGGGACTTTCTGCTAAATAATCTGATGTTTGCACTGACTTCTTATGATATTTTGACCCAATCTGGTGCTCTTTTAATGGTTAGGCAAAAGATATCAATAAAACCAAAGTGATAGATAAAAGTGTCATCACCATCATTTGTAGAGCCTTGACATAAACTTAGGATGCTGGTTATATGCAAAGATTGTTCTTAAAAAATTCTGTGTGAACTTAAGTGCATGTATGTGTATGCCACAGCACACATGTGGAAGTAGGAAGATCATTTCAAGTTTCAGCCTTTGCCTTCCTTGTTGTTTCAATCGGGGTCTCTTGTTGGTGTTTTGCTGTGTATGTCAGGCTAGCTGGTCCATGAACTCTTCCAGGTATTCTCCTAATTTTGTCTCCCATCTTACCACAGGAGACCTAGAAATACAGATGTGTGATACCACACCTGACTTTTCGTGGATTTGAACTCAGGTCCTCATACTTGTGCGGTAAATGCTTTCCCCACAGAGCTATTTCTCTAGCTCCCAATTGGTTTCTCTTATACTAGGTGAGGATGATCTTAAAAGGCTCATGCAACATTCTTTATTGAAATATACTCAAAGTGTATATAATTATAATTTTGTGGTGACACAGATTTTTACAAATGAAATGTGCTTGCTATTTAAAAACCAGGTCAGGAAAAACAACAGTATGTATGACTCTTCAGAGAACCACTTTCACCCTATATGCTAATCTGTAGCCTATTAAGAGCATAAGCAATATCCTAATTTGTATCAATTGATTCCTTTTTGCCTGGATTGATACTTTATACAAACAAAACCATACAGCATACACTCTGTCTTTATCCTTTTATTCATTCAACATCAGAACTGTGAGATAATCCATAGTGTTTATAATAATTGCAAATAACCTATGTTTTAAAAAAATCATTTAAGTACAGTACCCTTATATTTCATAGACACTTAGTGGATAATGTTCTTCATGCACAGATGCACTTAAATATCTGAGAGCTATCATTTTCTTGGTTGCAAGAAATCGGTTGTTAGGAAACACATTTGAGCATTTTCAATAGTTGCTTGTGGATTCAAGTGTACCAGGAAAGAGTCAAGACACTAAGTTAGGGAATCCTAACCGGACTTGAGGCTCTTTCATGTAGTCCCATACAATATAGTCATTAACAGTTACTCAGGGCTCCTCAGGGACTTGGTTCCCACAAGGGTCCATAATCACAGCTACTTGTTTAATGGTTTGTGCTTAGGAATAACTTTTGCTCATATGACCTGACCATGTTGCTTCCTCATAGGAAGCCCCAGGAGGAAACTGTCAGTCATCAGGAGATATATAGAAAGACCCAAGTGATATTGCATGGCTATTTTCTAGGAATTGAGACATTTCCTCTGGGAGGGAAACTCACTAAGACTCAGAAAGTAAAGGGTACTTAATAAGGATTCAGAAGTTAACAAAACTCACAAGTCTCAGAGGTTCCTGAAACTTATAAGATTCACCTGGCCCCTCTCCATGGCTATATAAATAGCAACAGCTGCTGTGGAAAGGAGACTCTCCAACCTTCCAGACAGCCTACAAGTCATGAAAACAGCACAAACAAGATAGCTTTTATGAGTCATCATTCATGTCCATATAGGATTTTTGATGATGCAGCTGGCTTTGTGACATATATATCCCTGTTATTAGGACATCACCCAAACCCCTACAAATAGCCTCAGTAAACTCAATGGTTTGTGAAGCTAGACTTAAGTGATACTGTCTTCTTAACCTGTCACCAGTGCCCTGTCTGCTCACATCTCCCCGGGAAAAGTCCCACAATAAGAGGTGTATCAGATTGTACAGTTAACATTGGCCTTTGGCTCTTTCCCAGACTGTCTTCCCTGAGATGTTACTTCTGAGCAGTCCCCACTGAATTGTTGGGTTGGGAGACTGAATATCCAATAGAGCAGTCAGCAGATAATATTCAAGGCATAAGTGGGCATCTTGAACCAAAGCCAGGGTAAGCTAGCTTATGCCAGGAAGTCTCAGGATTCCTCCCTGTTGAGCTTTCCAGCTGCTCTTGAACCGTAAAAGCATCACAGCATCTGGCTTGCAAGTCTGAAACCTCTGGCATGTGATGAAGTTAGGGTCATGTCAAGATGGGCAGATAAGAGACAGAGGCTTGAGGAACTCTCCCCAGTGGTGTGGAATAAAACAAAGTAGAAGGACCAGGCATTGTTTTTACTTTTGAGACAGGATCTCTCACTCACCAAGTGGGCTAAGCCAGCTGACCAATGAGTCTCAGGTATTTTCCTGTCTTCTGTACATCCCCAGCACTGAAATTGCAAATGTGTGTCACTACACCTTGCTTTTTAAGTTTTTTGTTTTTATTTATTTATTTATTTATTTATTTATTTATTTATTTATTTATTTATTGTAGACTTGTGTTCTGGGGTTTGAACCCAGGTCTATTTGCTTGTAAAACAAACACTTTATTGACTGAACTATTTCTCAAGATCCCAGATTTGTTAATTTTTATATTATCAGTCAAGGACAATTAGGGTGGCAGATCTTGTATTCTACCAATGTATCAGTCACTTGTCATGCTGCCACGGCAACGTGCTTGACAAAAGCAACTTAAGGAAGACAGGGCTTATTTTGGCTCACAGTTTGAGGCATAGTTGCTGGGTGGCTGTGCATCCACAGTCAGGAAGCAGAGGGAAGCTCTCTTTCTCCTCTGTATTCAGTCTGAGTCCCTAGACTGTAGAACGGTATTTCCTACATTCCTGGTGGGTCTCCCCACCTCAATTAACCCAATCTAGATAATCCCTCACAGACATACCCAGATGCGTATCTCCTGAATGATTTCAGGTCTTGTCAAGTTTACAATCAGTATTAACCATCTCAGTCAGTTTAGCCATCATCAGTGAGCTGCCCCTTCCATATCACACGATTCCTAGGCCTTAGAATCCTAATGGGGTCAAAAGGTCTAGTCTGATAAATGTCTCTTGACCTTGACTCATATAACATAAAGACTCATTTCACTAGCCGGAGGGAGAGGCATCTAGATGTTTTCCTTGTGAGCAGAGCACAAAGCTGACTGACCAATGGTGCTGGAAATCACTCTGAGCAGAGACATGTGTCACACCAGGAACCAGAGACTGCCACTTGGGAGCAGAGTGAGCCCTCTACTCTATTAAGGGATTTCTTCTTATCTCTGGGGTTAATGCACCCGTTTCCCATAAATGGAGCCCGATGTCCAATACATATCAGTGAGGGAAGGAAAGGATGTGCCGCTTGAGTTGGTTAAACACCAACAGCTGCTCTGACTTAATTGGGTTTTATTCTATTTGATCTTGGATAAAGAGGATTTTTGAGAGTCTATTTTCTTCTTCTTAAGTGTTCTTGCTCAAAAAAAAAAAAAAAAAAAAAAAAAACCAAGAAAAAAAAGTATCTTCTAATGTCAATGTGGGTCCTAGATCCTTGCTAGCCAAGCTTGGTACACACGGGGGCAGTAGTGCACCACAGACCTGGTAGGAAACATTCAGGAATTTTAACTCTATTTTTTTTTTTTTCCATCTCATCTATATATACCGGTGAGAAGTATCACTTAAGACAAAGTTGGGAATAAATTAAGCAGGGAACCACATAAAGAGGTTTATGTTTGCTTTCCTGCCATAGTCTGTGAATTTTTATACCTTGACTATTTCCAACCGGCTCACAAACCCCCGATTTAAATTTGATGGTGCCATCAGGTGGTTACGGTAAACTTGAGGGTGTTCCTGGGACTTCTGGGTCAAGATAGATAGTTTCTGCATGTGTCAGCCTATGGTTTTGAGTACCTGGAATATTGTTAGTCACTTTATCTTGGGTGGCTATATCGATTACTCAGTTTAACATTGCAGTGAGCCATGGTGTTGCAGGCCTGTCAGTCTAGCTACTTGGGAGGCTAAAGCAGGAGGATCATGAGTTCAAGACCAACGTAGGCTATGGAGTAAGTTCAAGGCCAGCCTGGGAACCTTAGAAAGACACTATCTCAAAGTAAAACAGTAAAAAGAGAATTGAAAATGCAGCTTAAGTGGTAGAGTATTTTCCTAGTATGGCCCAAGTCCTGGTTTTAATCCCCAGTATGTCCCCTCTTTTTAAGGTCCAATTCACAGCATTATCCATATATGTACTAGAACAGAAATCAGTCTGAGAGGGATCTATTAAATTGCCCAAGATTGATCAACTGAAGGACACAAACTTTTGGTCTCATTCTGGGAATGCAGGAAGGATACTGCTTATCTTATTCACTCATTAACATGACTGTAGCAGGCAGAAATAAGGTTGAACTACATGACTGACAATAAATGCCTCCTGAGTGGGTAAGTAGCCAAGTACTGCCTGATTCCAGGTATGTTCTTCAAACACCTCATGTGTGTGTGTGTGTGTGTGTGTGTGTGTGTGTGTGTGTGTGTGATCTGGGGCTCACTCAATAGACTAGACTATCTCCTCTCCTCCAGCACTGGGATAGCAAGTGAGCATCACCTTTCTCAACTTTTTTATGTGGGCTTTGGGGAGCTAACTCAGGTTCTCAAGCATCTATGGCCAATTATGTCACCCATTAAGCTATACTAAGCTATCTTCCCAGTCCAGCGCTGTGTGTTAAGAGGAGGAACCCTTCACATGGTCCTAACAGATGTCCTAGTGCTGCAGCAGCTTCTAGGTTCCAGAAGAAAACAGTCCATCCAGGAATTCTACAGACCCACACTCAAGAATCTGAAGGTAAGGGAAGGCTATCAGCAAATCTTAAAGGGTGATTGCTTGTTGAACAAATTTACTATGAGACAAGAGAAAGAAAATGACACAGTATGGATTTATGAGCATCAGATTTCATCCTAAGTAAATTATGTGCAGAACTGCGAGATAAGGAGCTATTAGCTACTTAGGGAAAAAGTGTAGTGTGTTTTTGTTCCAGTGATTCAAACCATAGAGATATGCCAGGCTTTACATGAAGAGGACATAAGCCAGAGAGCTATCTACTGAATAGCAAATGAGCTATTTGGAAGTGAGGGAACTCCCCAATATCTCTGTCTTACATATCCTGTTCCATCTTGCCTTACCTCTGTTCTGTACTGGATTGGGAGTCCTTGGTGATAGAGGATGGGATTGTTGGCTGGCTTTGAAAGCAGTAGGGCTAAGAGAGCTGGGATAGCTTTCAGAGTATCATTTGGAACTCCTGAGATTCTGGGAATGATGTAGAATGGAAAGACTTTGATTAGGGTTCTACTCTGGAAGACCTTTTGCACTTAAAAAGTTTGCTACTTTAGCATGTGTAAAGATTTGTCACATAGTTAACAAAATCAAAATCTTTAGTAGGAGGCAGATCAGTGTACTTTCTTGGAAGAGCTGGTTAGAAGGTTCCACCCTATAAACATGTCATGAAGAATTTGGTCTGTTATTAAGCTAATTACTTTTCCCAATGTGACCAAATGTCACAAAAAAAAAAAAAAAAAAAAAAAGCAACATAATGGAGGGAGGGTTTATTTTGGTTAACAGTTGAGAAGGTATGGTCCATTATGGTGGGGAAGGTGGAAAGCTTGGTGACAGCTAGGCATTGGATCACATTGTGTTCACAATCAGGAAGCAGAGAGAATTGAATGTTTGTGGTTCCCCCCCCTTTCTTTTACTGAGTCTAGATCCCAGGCCCTGGAATGGTGCTACTTATAGCTAAGGTGGCTCTTCTTACCTAAGCTGATTGAATCTAGACATTTCCTCAAAGACATGCATAGAGATTTGTATTTTCAGTGAGTGTAGATCCCATCAAATTGATAGTAAATATTGCCCATATATATCTATGTATATATGTATAACACACACACACACACACACACACACATACATACATACATACATTTTTCTGGTTCAAAACATTCCATCCCAAAGGGAGTGGAGAGACCCAGATAATACTCAAGTAACTTGCAAGATTCGCAAGGCCCCTCCTTTATAAAGCAGTAAGCAGTTGCCAGGAGATGGATGACTCTTTGGTGATGTAGTGACCTGTACATTGGGCAGGCGAGAAGTAAGTTAATACATGAGCAGATATGACTCAAATACAGAGGCATCACCCAAGCCCACCCCAAGAATGAGTGACAGTTTACAAACACTGGAAATGTGAAGAATACTGCACAATTTGCAGGAGGCTCAACAGGTTGCAGAGGATCCTTTCCTAGTACAGTTGGGCCTGACCCACATTCACACAGCTCTGATAGTCTCAGAGTCTTCTTGGCAGCTCAGCTGGTTTCTGCCTCTTCAAGGCTGGTGGTCTGGGTTGAGAGTCTTCTTTGAAGCTTGGCTTGTCTGAACGTGACTCTCAGCAGTCTTTATATATTCTTGAGGAGGGAGGAGCCTAGTGAATCTTGTCAATTTCAGGAACTTCTGAATCTGTTCGAGTTGTCAGCTGTAGTAACAAGCTTTCCTTCAGGATGGAATTTTGTGTCCCCTTAGCATATACTGTTGTTTTTCCATCCTGTAAACATCTTTCCCTAAAATATCCTGTTGTTCCATCTCCCCTTTAGCATTTTTGTAAGAAACTTTCTCTACAAGATGGAAGGTTTTAATCTTGGAGGAAACTGTTGCACACTGAGGTATGCTTTTGAAGTTTTACAGTCTGGCCTCCTCACTTCCTGTTCATTCTTTGTTTTCTGAGTGTGGACCCAAGATGATCAGCCAGCCTCCTTATCTCATTCCTATGCGTTCCCTGATTGTTGCTATGTCTTCATTGCTTTGATGAACTCTACTTTTCAGGGATGGCAAGCCAAAACAAGCCCCTTTTCCCTTAAGTTTTTTTTTTTTAATTCATTCCAGCTTTAAATTTTATTTCAATTTTACAGAAGAAGAAAAATTTTTACATTACAAATACATATAAAATAAATTTTTACAAATAAAAAGGTCTTATCTAATAGCATTCTTAAACTCAGTGTAATTTTCATGATTATATTAACATGAGAATGTAGGGCATAGTATTTCCCATGCTATGGTTAAATTAGGAATTTTATTTATTTATTTATTTATTTATTTATTTAATTCTATTTTGCATTCCAACTACAGTTCTCCCACTCCTCCTCTCACCAAGTTATTTTTATGGGGATATTTTATTACAGCAACATAGAGGAAATTCACACAGTCTGTGTGTATATGTCTCTCATTGGCTTTTCTTTTCTTTTGAGAGTGTTAACTAAGAAGTCTACTTTTGAAATGGTTCTGTTGTTGTTTGTTTATTTGTTTGTTTGTTTGTTTTTGGACATAGGGTTTGAGTATGTAGTTCAGGTTTACTGATTTGAAAGAAAATGGTCCCAATGGGAGTGGCACTATTAGGAGACTTGGCCTTGTTGGAATAGGTGTGGTCTTCTTGGAGGAAGTGTGTTACTGTGGGCTTTGCAGTGTTATATATGCTCAAGCCATACTCAGTGAGACAGACCACTTCCTCAAGATGTAGGACTCTCAGCTACTCCTCCAGCACTATGTCTGCCTGCATGCCACCATGTTGCACCATGATGATAAGGGACACTGAAAGTATAAGAATGAAATGTTTCTCCTTTATAAGAGTTACCATGATCATGGTGTCTCTACACGGCAAGAGACACCATACATAAGAGCATACCTTGTATGTGTGCTCTTCTTGTTTCAACCTTCTGAGTACTGGAATGAAGGACATGCGTTACCATGACTGACTTTCAATGGCTCATGAATCTGTACCTTCTTTCCCTACAACCATCACCTATGAGCTAAGTTGTTTGATTGCAGTCAGGTGAAGAAGTCAGCTTTCTGTCACCTGCTGCTGTCCCTACAGTCATTTGATTTCTGAAGCAGTTGAGAAGACCAACTCTATGGCCTGGTATTTAAGTCAAGCTGGATCTATCCCCTGTCATTGTTATGCTAACTGTTAATTTAACACAGCCTACAGTCATCTGGAAGGAGAGCCACAATTGAGGAGATGCTTAAAGCAAATTGATCAGGGACATATCTATGGGGGATTCTCTTGATTACTACTTGATATAGAAGGATAAAGCTCATTGTGAGCAATAGTATCCCTAGGCAGGTGGCCCTGATCTGGACCAGAAGAGTACATAAGCATGAGCCTGATATTAAGCCAGAGAGCAAGCCAGAACATAATGTTCCTTCATGGCTCTGCTTCACTTCCTGCTCATGTTGGACTATAACCTGGAAGTATAAGATATAATAAATCATTTCCTTCCCAAGTTGTTGGTCAGAATGTTTTAATCACAGCAACAGAGAGGAGACTGGAATACTCCTAGTCTCTCCAGCACATTCATCTTCTGTGCATTCTCGGGGTGGGGGGTTGGGGGGGAAGGGTGTCACAGAAATATTCCCTTCTGTACACATCATGCCATTTCTTGTTGTACCTGCTGTTGTTTTATTTCGAATCCCTCTCGTGTACATGTGATATTGCACCCAGGGAACTCCTTCCCATTCTTTCAGGTGGACCCAAATCTCTGTAAAATTCTTCTCACTGTAGGAGTGCCAGATCCCTCCTAGCATCCCAATGGATTGTTATTATTATATTTTTATGTGTTTTGTTTATGTTTGTTTATGCTTGTGCTCATGCATGCATGGATGCCAGGGAGCATCCACAGGAATCATTTATCACATACAATATATGCCTTCTTTTGAGACAGGTTGTCTCACTGGCCTGCAAATGCTCCTGTTGGGCTAGACTGGCTTGTCTATGAGCTACAGGGATCTGTAGGTCTCTACTTCCTCAGTAGTGGGATTGCAAGTATGCACTGCCATGCCCTGCTAAGGTGGGGTTTTTAAGGTGGGTTCTGGGGACCAAACTTAGGTCTCCTTGCCTATAGAGCAAACTATAACTTAGAAGTGCACCTGTCTTGATAGTATGTATCTGTTCATGTTTTTCTTTTATGTATTGCAAATTTCTGGGAAGTACAGCCCCTATTTTTGCAGTGCTTAGAAGAGTTCTTTATACCCAGAACACACCATAATCTGTGGGAGGAATGAATAATGAGGACACTGTGTATGCTCAAGTCCAACTAGATTGTCAAAATGTTGGTCAGTGAGACAAGCACAGATCCTTTAATCCAAAAGGTTTATCCAGATTATTTGACCTAATTCTTTAATACCACATCATCAGATAATTCTGTGTGAGCCGACCACTGTAATGTCAGCAAATATAGTGCTGAATATTATCTGCGGCAGAGTGTGGGGAGCCGAGAGTCCTTTAATGAATGTACATAGGGGGAGAGATGTCAGGAGATTAGCATTATTGTAATAAGAAGGAGAGAAACATTCATCAAATTGCTCGAGTACTATCGCCAGAGCATCTCCCAGAAAAGACCAGTGAGCAGCCATAAGAGATGGCAGATTTCACAGGTGGGTCACAGGGAGCCTTGTTAATTTCACAGTGTATAAAAGATGAATGGGAAAAGAAACAAAACACAGCTACAGATATCTAATTTCAGAAGACTGTCTGAAATACAACCCAGAAGCAAATGTGGCCTGGGGACATGGTTCAGCTTGTAAAGTTCTTGGCTGACATCCATGAGGCCTTGGAGTCTATCTGGCTATTGCGGTTTAACAAGGGTCAGGATAAACAAATAGGCCGAATAGATGTTTATTAAGGGAGAAACAACTCACAACACAGAGAGATGAACAGAGCAGTTAAAACTGGATGCTCCTCTCTCCGTGTCCCGCCAGAAAGAGCATTCTGCCTCCTTCCGAGACCAAGCCCCACAGGTCACTTCCGCCCCTGGCTCCACCCCTCAGTGGGTGTGGTCAGTGCCACAGAGCAGACATAGTGAATATCCCACTACACCTGGCATTATATAAACTGGGAGTTTGAGGAAAATCTGGGGTAGGGACCCTGTCCAAAATCAAGGGGGGGATTTATAAAAAAGGGGTGGGTGGACTATCAAGATGAGCATTTCTGATCTGGGAGACTTTTACTGCAGATCTAGAATGTGGGATAATAAATTCCACTCTCCATCTCACTAGAAACCTAGGAAGATCCTGCCAGGGAGATGGTTCTGAACCAGGAAGGCACAAATCTGGCCCCAATTCCCAGAAATTAAGGGATGCCTTGAATCACCATTTCTTGTTATTTAGAGTTCAGAATTCTGGGGACTATGGAGCTGAAGCCAAGAATTTTATTTTTCTAATAGAGCTGGCTCATGATGTAGAGTGGTTAATATAGAAGTCATAACTGATAAAAGTGTAGAGAATAAGTAGCCATGGAATGCTCAGTTCTAAATGGGACTCCTAGATCATACTTCCCCTTCCCTAAGGCTGAGGAAACATCATGGAAGAGAGGGCAGGAGGACATTGAGAAATAGTGTCATTTGGATACAACAGAGATATGGTAACCATGAGCTCACAGCATCTGTAGTTGCCGCACAAGATCAATCCAGTGAGCAGTGCACCACATCAGGGAGCAGGAAGATTGCCTCTAGAAGAGAAACTACTGGCAGCCTATAGCCTGTGTGGGAGGGAAACTCAAGTTTTTCTCAATGCTGTGACCCCCTAGTTGGCTCCCCTTGCTTCTATGGATAAAATCCTTCACCCATGAGTGTATAGGAAGCCCTAATTGGAGCCCATAGGTTATTTAAGTAGGGAAGAAAAAGACATAAATTTGGTAAGAGGAAGTAGGGAGAATTTCTGGGACGAGTTGGATGGGAGGAATCAGAGACAAATAAGGACCAGATGACTCCTTGAATACATTTAGAGAATTCCAGCCCATGTTGTGTTATGTGATGATGAATTGTGCCACTCATAAGATATTGTCTTAGTCTTCTTTCTGTTGGTGTGAAAGAAAGCATTTAATTAGGAGCTTGCTTACAGTTTCAGAAGTTTAGTCCATTATCATCATGGTAGGGATCCAGGTGGCATGGAGGTATGATTCTGGAAAATTAGGTGAGAGCTAAATCCTGATCTACAGGCAGAAGGAGACCTCAGGCCCACCCCCAGGAACACACTTCCTACGATAAGGCTACATCCACTCTAACAAGGCCACGCCCAATAACCCTCCTAATTTTATCAAAGAGTTCTACTCTCTGGTGAGTAAGCATTCAAATATATGAGCCTATGGGGACCATTCTTATTCAAACCATCACAGATGTATTGGATTCTTACCCCACTGGGGCTGATGATTATGATTTAATTTTGAGATAGAGTCTTCATAGAGTTAAAGTTAAAAGGTCATCAGTGTAGGACATGGTTCAACATCACTGGTGACTTTATGAAAAAGGGGACCTTGAACAATGGGACGGTATGTGTTATATATGATCTTAATGATTAGCTATTGAAGAAGGACATGTATTTGGTTCCTTAACTTGAGTGGGACTAGTATTAAGGTGGCAGGGCTACCATACTGTATACTGGATAGATGTACCTAGGTGTGACTCCAAGGGAGGTCTCATGTTCTATTTAGAGAATTTATTATACACCATTAATGCCTCACACTGGGCTCAAAGTCCATGTCTCAACTTGCAAATACATGGAGCTATTTCATGTTACACTAAGTCTTTGGAGGAGGGGATTCCAGTGGCATACTGAGAAGGAGCTGTGCCCGTCAATCTAGGTGCTCAGGATCCATATGGTATGCGTGGGAGCTCATGCCTTCATTAGAAAAAAAATTTCCTTTCTTGTAATTAATTGGAGTAAGAAGTGAACTTTTACCCCATCATTGTCTGTCATGTGTCTTTTGCCAATTAGCATGGTTGCACTTTATGGCTTAATTTAGTATCAGTTGTGAAACTTGAAGAAAGATGGTAGCATCTTTGAATATTAATGCAGCTTGTTTCCCTGGGGGAACTAAGCCTTCTGACATACTGGACTCTCTAGTTGGTAGACAGAGCTCTTTGGATTTTTCAACTCCAGTAAAGCTTAGCTCATATATCTAGCCTCCCTTTTGCATGGTGTGAGAGAATTGTCATTCTTAACACAGTGCACTCCTTCTCAAGGAGAAGAACAACCCACAAGCAATCTTGTGATAAAAATCCTGGGCCAGCTCAATAGCCCTTGAATCCCCCACTCCCACCGCAAAGATCATGCTTTGTGAGATTCCATCTAAGGCGAACTAATACATTTTAGAAACTCATGAGGGCAGGAAAGGTTTTTTGAGATCAAGCCCTTAGCACAGTGTCTAATACATGTCAGGGTTTCAATAACTTTCTTCTTAGCTCTATAGGGAGTTATAGCCACAGTCAGCAGACTGGGCACCTTCCTGGCTTCCTCAGAGCTATGTGATGGAATTGCCCAGCTCTTTGCATCCCAGGGAACCTCTTGAAACCTTTTTTTGTTTGTTTGTTTTTGTTTTTTTTGGTTTTTGTTTTTTGGCATGTGCGCGTGCGTGCGTGCGTGTGTGCGTGCGTGCGTGCGTGCGTGCGTGCGTGCGTGCGTGTGTGTGTGTGTGTGTGTGTGTGTGTGTGTGTGTGTGTTTTGCTATGGGTAGAGTTCAGATGCTCTACATCAGTGGTTCTCAATGTTTCTAATGCTGAGACCCTTTGACACAGTTCCTCATGTTGTGGTGACCCCAACCATAAAATTATTTTTGTTGCTACTTCATTACTATGATTTTAAGTTGCAATGTAAATGTCTGATATATAGGATAGCTAATATACAACCTCTGTGGCAGGATTGTTTGACTTCAAAGGGGTTGCAACCCACAGGTTGAAAACCACTACTTTAAATGCATTTTAGAAATGAGCAAAAATTTGCAAAGGGTGTGTTGTGAAACTTTTCTGGGGAGATATCACACACACACACACACACACACACACACACACACACACACACACACACACACACACACACACACCACACCTACTTATTCCAGGTAGAAAATGCAGAACAGATCAAAGTAATAATATGCCAAAATCCAACTTGGTGAACTGTTAAGTTTTTATTACTGTTACTAACAGGAGTAGGGGTGATGGGTTACCAAAAGTAGCTGCATCATCAAAAAGTCCACCTCAGCTCAAAAAAGCTGCAACCCTGGAGCTCTCTATACATCTTGCAGGCAGCTCAGAAGGTCTGAGAATATCCTCTTGACATCTTGGCGCCTCACATTTTTCTTTCCAGTATGTTCTTTCTGCTTCTATAATGTTGGGGGAGTGACCCTCATGGGTTTCATCAGTTTCAGCTTCATCACATGTGTGAAGTTTACTTCCCGAGTCTCCAAAGCTTCCCTATCCTTACTGAAGGAGAAAATTGTTATACAACATTGCGGTCTGTGTCTGGATCAGAGTGTTTCTACGTTCTCTGTGTCTTATTTAAAGTTCATGCATAAAGAAGACTAGCAAAGACATTTTATTCAGAAATAGAGCTAAAGTACAGAGTATTTACACTACAAAAGAACAGATGCCCTGAGCAAGCATGCCATTCAAGAAGTAAGCCTTTGTTTACTGTGCATAAATTTTTTCATGATGCATTTGACTTTAATCATAGGCATACCTTAATCATGCACAACTATAAGATAGCCAATATGGAATGTTCCTTAAAAATTCATTTAGAAGACAGAGTATATCAAGCCATACAGGCATCCCAAACCAGTTCAGACTGGCCCATTGCCTCTCATTACAGAATGCATTTTAGGATATGATTGATCATAAAAGGTGTGCTACCAATGGTTCCTAGTGAGATATTAGAGAAAATGTCCTGTTGCCTTCTTTAAAGAGAGTGTATATACATCTTAGTGAAATTGTGTGTCTGTGTGGGGTCCCAGGTTACTAAGTGCTTTGTTGGCAAGGGTTGTGTGTATAGCACAAGCCAAGAAGAGTACCAAGTCGTTAAGCTATCTCTATGCTTGCTTGCCTTGATTACTCATGGGCATGTGATTTGCTCAGCAAGAGCATCCCTAACATGGTAGTAAGGCATCCAGAATTTCTCAGTGCAGGAGGTACTGTCCTATCAAAAAGTACCTCTATGGGGTTGAAGTATTTTGGTTCTCAATTTGTCACCAAGAAATTGTTCTTTGCCTATTGGGACCACCTGCAGACTGTTCACCCATTTCAGTTCTCAGTCTCCATGCAAGCATCAAACCAAATGTGGTTGGTGCCAGTTCTATACTCTCAAGCTATGTGTTTTGCCAGCATCAGTAGTAATGTCTGGACCCTTATACAGGAGTCTGCACTCTTATTTCTCTCTACTGGTTCCTTCTAAGCATCCTTAGTCTGTACCAAATCCACTTATAGGACAATATCAGCAACTTCTAATCCTGCGGGGAGCTTCGTGCCCCCACTCACTTAGGTCTCCATGTGTCACTTACTCAATCCCCAGCCTTCTGTCTGATGACTCCTAAATCTTTCCCACAATTCTTTCTCATTAACCGGTATACTCATCAAACATTGATGAACCAAAAGTTTCTGTGAAGTCTCTGATGGATTAGATTAGGGTGCCATCTCCTTGAGAGGCCCAAAGTCAAGGAAATAAGAAAAGACAATGTACTGAAAATTCTGATCCGTGAGGCAAGTGTCATAAAAGCAGGAAGCTCAGGCATTCGTGAATGATGAAGAGAGACTACAGCTGGGGAATTCATCCCCTAACAAGTGTGGTTTTAAGGGCAGGAATGTGTAAGGTTAACTAGCTGAAATGGTACGGTGAGGGGCAACTTCCTTAAGGGTTTTATTTAGCTATAAGTGGAAAGGCAAGGAAAGTTCAGATTTGGAGAACTTGAATTTTTTGAAAAGAGCTTGGGCTGCAGAAAAGGATTCTAGCTAGTGGAAACCTCTAGGAAATTCCTTAGCCAAAAAGTATTTTCTTCTTTGGTCCTTGATATTTGTCTGTGGATCCAATTTTAGGTGTGTTTTAGTCTGTGTATGCTGCTGTATGTTACAAAATACCCAAGGCTGAGTACCTCATAAGGAAAATAGATTCTCATGGCTGGTAAATCTGAAGATCATGATGCCAGTTTTCTAAGGAGGACCTCTGGCTGTGTCACCACACGGGGAAGACGTGGAAAGAAAACTGGCCATGCACAGAAGGACTTACATGGCAAGATGGGAAGTGAGAGAGCATGGTAAGTTGTTCCAAGTTTTTAAATTATAATAACACATGCTTGAGGGAACTAATCCACTCCTAAGAAACCCAGCTCTGTCCATGAGTTAGTCCATTCATGAGGGCAGAACTTCTATGAACCAGATACCTTCCATTAGCCCTCACCTCCTACAGGGCCTACCATCTCAACACTGACACACTGGGAGATAAACTTACAGCAGGTGACCGGTGTGTGTGTGTGTGTGTGTGTGTGTGTGTGTGTGTGTGTGTGTGTGTGTAGTAAAGTATATCCAAACTATATGAGGGGGCTATATCTTGATGTAGATCAGTTTAGTGATAATGGGGAAACAGGGCAAATTATAAGTTTTTATTAGCTCAGAGAGAAATGCATTAAGAAAATATATTGACTAATGTTGGATCAATGAGAGCTTGGAAATTAGTGGTGTGTGTGTGTGTGTGTGTGTGTGTGTGTGTATGTGTGTGATGGCAAGAGCCTATTCTTCAGCGTCTTCCAGCTTTTATCAGTGGTTGCCTCATAGGGAGACACAGTTGACATGATGATTACAGAGCAAGTTCTTTCATGCACCTTTTATTTGCATTCAAGGACCTTAGCCTCTGACCCCATTATCAATAAAGCTCATATTAAACTGTTTCCTTATGAGAACTCACTTTCTCATTCACTTGGGCTCAGGATGTCTTCTGACTTCCATCAATGTTAGTGTGTCCTTTCTCTCGGTCTTTGGAGCTCATCTCCCACACAAATATTGATTCTTGGCATGATTTATATTGCTATTCATATTAACAATGAATTTGTTCACCAAAAAATAATTAGCACGAGGAGCATGCATATTATTAGAAGCCTCATTAATTTCACCAAGTTTACTTAAATGACAGTAGGATGTCAAGTTGATAATGATGACTAATTAATAAACATATTTGAATACCTTAGGACACACTAAAGCAGTGGCATATAAATCTACCAGGGGAGAGTTTGGGGTCTCTGATGGGTACAAGGGAAACCTTCTCTTTGAAATGGAACTGCTTGAATGTGAGAATCCCAGGTCTGATGTGTTAGACCCATGGTTCTTAACCTTCCTAATGCTGCACCCCATTAACACAGTTCCTCAGGTCATGAGAACATAAAATAATTTCATTGCTATTTCATAATTGTAATTCTGATATTGTTATGGATTGCAATGTAAATATATTTGATATGTTTCAGGACCCACAGATTGAGAACTTCTGTGTTAGAGAGGCCTTGCATAGTTAGGCAAAGGGATAGATGTAGATAAGATGGAGTTTGAAGTAACATCCCAGAGTTGTCAATGGACTAAGGTCTCACATCACGACAAATATCTCTTTCCTCCTTCTGAGCCATGGGCATCAAGGTAAAGAATAAGGGATTCTAGAAACAGCTAGTCTTGATAGGAACGTCACATTTTAGTGATATTCTCTAGTGACCTAAGATGCTACATTTTGGTACCCTGCCATATAGAACGTGATCATGAAGAATCCCATCCCCATTCTTATTGACAGCCTACCTCTGATCAAGTGGATTTTGGCTTTGTGTGAATACAGCCATCTTGAGTAGTACATTAGTTGTTGTTTTCTAA
Organism: Cricetiscus sungorus; assembly: GCA_030556225.1. Taxonomy (NCBI): domain Eukaryota; kingdom Metazoa; phylum Chordata; class Mammalia; order Rodentia; family Cricetidae; genus Cricetiscus; species Cricetiscus sungorus. Next base: position 16,452,513 of record JANBXA010000044.1, read on the forward strand.
AGGAGCAGCACAGATAGGATGAATGCACGCAGAGTGACAGGCACACACGATTTGTAGAGTCATCTTATGTTAAAATATTGACAACAGCTAAATCACATCTGAGAGACTGAGAAGCCAGAACTTGCTCTGTCCTTGAGGCTGGGTGCTGCCAAAGTAGGAGTAAGTCCCTCAGTGGTTGTCTCACACTGGAAAATCTGACAACTCATTAGTTGCTCAGTGCACAAGGTTGGGTGCCTTAGCAGTCCCAATCTGACATCCAAACCTAGAAGATTCTTGGAGATTCACTGGTCCTCATTCATAGATGGAAGCCTGGAAACAGTGGTTCTGGTATCAATGAAGGAATCAGGAGCATCAGCAACAATGGGATAAATCAACTCAGTGGGAAGAGGGAAGGCCAAACCTGCACAAGGCAAATTAATACTCTTTCCTCTGCCACACATGCCCCTTTTAAATCTAGGCTGCTCCCAGAAGATGCTGCCTACATTTGAGGTTGGTCTTACCACATCCATTAAGGCAATCAAGACAGCTCCTCAATGAAGGCTCTTTCTCAGGTGATTAAAGGCAAGATGACATTAAAACCAACCATCAGGAGCAGTAACCACGGTGATTGGTCTAGAATAGCCCAAGCTATTTCCACTTCATAGTTCCCCAGCAAACAACAGAGATAGAATGTTGTGTGACTTCTCCTGAGGAGGTGTGAATAAATGTCTAGTTACCCCAAGTAGAGTACAGATGACAGACCAAAGAGACCATTTTACCCAAGAGTAGTTTGGACCAGTGAGTTTATTGGGGTGGGGTGGGGTGCAGGGAGAGTGATGCTTAGAGTAGCATGGTGGACACAAAGGCAGATGCCTGCAGATGCCAGAATCTGCGATCTGGAGCTCCCTGTACAACTTGAAGTTAGGCCCACCGGAGAAAGTCTCAATGCCCCCTCCTTCCCGCAAAGCTTACAGGACCTTGGGGGAAGGCCCCTGTCAATTTTGTAGGTTTCATGAGTTTTCCTCCTGAGACTTGTTAGTTTCATTAACTTCTGAGTCTAAAGAATTTCCCTCTGGGAGGAAATGACTCAATTTGGAGAGAACAGCATGTGTGGACCTTTGTGACTGGACCACAGGTATCAGGGATGTGTCTGATTCTTTGATACAAACTTAAGGTGAACTGGGCGGAGTCCTGCTAGAAGAAAGGTGCTAACTCAACTATCATTTTTATATAATCAAAATGATGATTGCTTATGTCCTCTATGTACATTCATACTCCATGTTTATATAATCCACACCCATCTATATGCACCTATATAACTTATATCTGTATAATCTGTGTCTGTCTGTAACATCTATAGCTACAGAATATGTATGTGTCTCTTATTTATATAATCTACTTCTGTAGTTAGTTAGAAGCATCTATATTCTCTTCATTGTTTATATATTTATAATAGTATGTATATCTCTATAATTCATTTCATCTGTAATATCTATATGTACTATATCAGTGCTATCTAATCTCTATATTTGTCTAATCTTTATCATTTATACCTACATCATCTATTTACATCTTTACATCATGTACAATTATACTGTCAGTATCTACTTATACAATAATATCAGCTGCATTACTTTCGTCATCTGTGTTATTTATAGCTGTCTATATCCATCTATATATTTATGTCTCTAACGATCACATCTGTCTTTCTGACTCAACTCTTAAGGATCCAGCTGGTTTTTCAGTCACCCAGGGCCACGTTTCCACCTGTAAGCTCCCACTAGTTGTACTCCGTGCAATTCAGGATTCATCTGTCTGTTTCATGGGTATCCTCACATATTGGGGCCAGTTGTCATTCAAAGGGCCAGGTTGCTTTGGAACACCAGATGCCCCTTTGCTTCCTGTGCTCATCAGGAACATGGATCTTTGAGCCAGTCCCTCAGAGGCAGAGTCTTCCCTGGATGCTCCCTGGCATGTTAAAGCTGTACTTAAGAAGCACTGGCAATCTGTAATCACCTATTAGAGGTGGTTTTATTCCTTTAACCTCCTTCCCACTCTTACTCAGCCACAGTGGAATGCTTCAGGAGATAATGTAATGGAGATGCTCTGGCAGAGTCCATTGTCTGCAAGCAGAATGATCTGTTCTGAGTAAGCAGCTGAGCTGCAGCAGAGAGAGGCATGTGGGAAATGCACTCTCAGGGAAGGCAAAGGCTTTGAGATCAGGGTGAGCCACTTTGGAGAAGGGCAGAGAGGGAGGGATCAGAGTGAGCCATCCTGTAGAAGTGGCAACACAGCTTTCTACATTAAGCTTAGGTGCCTTGTTTATAATGTAGAGGACATTGTTCTTTTAGATGTATGTATTTTTAATTTGTGTTCTGTATTTTTCAAGCTCTTGTACATGTATATATTGCATCAGATCCTCTGGAGCTGGAGTTGCAGTTGACTGCGAGCCTTCTGACAGGGTGTTGAGAACAGACCTCAGGTCCTTTGCAAGAGCAGGAAGTGATCTTGACCCACATGCCATTTCTTCAGCTTCAACTTGTTTTCTTTATGGTGGAAAAAGTTCCATTGTGTATACACACCCCATCTTCCTTATCCATTCCTCTCCTGTTGAACAACTAGGTTGGTTTTGTAACTTGGCTACAAACAGCACACTCTGTGATATATTGTCCTGAGGGTCCTTGGGTAAAGACCCAAGAATAGGTGGGGTATTTGGGATGTCTCTTGCTGTTTTTATTTTTGAGACACTTGCATACTGACTTCCATAGCAGCTGGACAGGCTATTCTCACTGCTACTGCACAAAGAACAAGCAAAGGTAGTATTTTGCCAAGAGTAGGAAACCTTCATAAGTTTGTTTTGGAGCAGGTTATAGCTTGGCTCAGTCCTCCATGAGGCCATCATATGTGGATCATAACTGATGTGGAGGTCTCTCTGAATCCATGCATCCCTACTATATACAAGAATAAACAGGCTTGGCCATTTGCGGTCTGAACACCTAGTTTGGAGTTAGGATTTGGGTGGATGCTAGTAGCTGGGGATATGGCTCAGTCAGTGAAGTGCTCATTGCACAAGTAGGAGGGTCTGAATTCAATCTCTATATCAGTGTGATTAAGCCAGACATAACAGTGTGTGCCTGTAAACTCAGCCCTGGGAAGGCAGATATAGAGTTTGTTGGCCAGAGCTTAGCCAAATAATGAATGTGTCTCAAAAATAAAAATGGATGGTATCCTGATGAATGATACCAAAATACCAAAGGAAACACACACACACACACACACACACACACACACACACACACACACCAGACTGAATGCCAGCAGCCTGATTGTAGCTGCATGTAACATTAATTCCTACCAGGAAGTACTAAACTGGGGGTGGGTAGAAATGACCTAAGGATGAGTTTAGTGTTGGAACTGTAGTAAAACTAGCTAGAAAGCTTGGTCAGCACTGATTTGTATCTGACAAGATGGGGGCTTCTGAGCACGAATGAATATGGGAGACTGTGTTCTTTTGTCAGAGAGAGGACATATGGAAGGACACTGGACTGGATATGGATGTTCTGGGCACCTTCAGGGATGTGGATAACTGCACCAAGGCTGATGCATTTATCCTACAGCTAAGACATGCTCCTTGCCTTGTACCCCACTTTGAGCATCCGTAGTTGAGGGAAACCTTCACAGCTGACTGTGAGAGAAACACAGAAGTATAATTGGTTCTGAAATGAGTCCAAGCCCACTCTCAAGTCAGAAGTATGCAAGTCTCTCCATGTTTCTGTGCAAAAGTGGCTGCCTGGAGTCTAGAAAGACATTTCCAAGAACTTCCTCCAACCATTACAGCTGCAGAAGTTGTGTTTCCACAGAGGCTGGCGCTCCCTAAGAGATGACTCTTTTCTGTGCCAAGGATACTGTTTGGGATTCTGCCAAAGCTTCCTTGAACTGCCACAGTAGCAAGTATTCTGCATCTCTGTGTCTCACTTTGTGTTCTGAGACTGCATTAGTGGCAGAATTGAACACTTGTTTTGCCGAGTCACTCTTGAAATTAACCTCCCAGGCTTTGGTTGTCATTTCCTTCCTGCTTCCATGTGGCACAGGCATTTGATTTGCAGGTTGGAACATGAAGATATATAAGGCATAGTGTCTACCCTCCTCTCTTGTTCCTCCATGTTGTTCCCAGTACCCATGCTCAAGCCTTCTGCATGTGGCAAGCTGCATAAAGAGACACCGTCCCTTACAATCTGCATCAAGGAACAGCCCTGTGTGATTGCCCTTTGGATACAGGGACATCTATACCTAACCTTGGGAAGAATAAGTGCACATATAGAATTTTGTACATGGTCAGGAAGACAGTGTTGTGAGACTTTTCCTAAGGAGACGTGAGCAAACATACATTCACCCCAGATAGGTTGTGAAGCTGACTAGACAAGAAGTCCACTGAATTCCAACTTGGTGAACCAATGAACATGCTCATGAACTGTGAATGACCAATTGCCTACAGCATGGTCTGCAAGACACGGTCCCACCCATCAGCTTTAATGAAGTATCAGAGATGGGAATGTAGTTGATGTAGTTGTCTTCCACAAACTCAGACATCAGGCCAGACTAGAGATGTGGAAAGAGAGAGAGAGGGAGGGAGAGAGGGAGAGAGGGAGGGAGGGAGGGAGAGAGAGAACATTTGGGATTAACTAAAACTCTAAAATGGAGGAGCACACCTGTGGGGAATTTTTTTTTTTTGCTTAATTTGAGGTGGTAAGATTTACTTTTAATCCAGATCCCTTGGGGTGGGAAGATCCATCTCTAATCTGGGCATGTTTTCTGTCCAAAGCTTGCATAAGGACATAGAGGAAGGAAGCTTTTGCTCTTTGCCTGCTTGCTCTCACCTTGCTAGCAAGTCCATTCCTTCATGAGCATTACATCCATTTTTTCAGATTCTGGCATATACTGAAGGCCAGGTGAGACATCCTGTCTTGTGGACTGAACAACTACTGGATTCTTAGACCTCCTATTTATAGGCAGCTATTGTTGGACCTCAGCATGTAAGCCACTCTGCAAATCATATATGTATATATGTATGGGGAGAGAGATTCAGTCTGTAAGTTCTGTTACTTTGTGTTCTAGAGAACCTTGGCTAACACAGAGCTGTTGGCTTTTCCTAGCTTTATATTTATTTGTTGTGGGGCTCCTTTTTGATGGTTAACTTGATGGGGCTCAGATACATCTAGAAATTGGTAAAGCACACTTTTGGGTGTCTCATAGCATGTCCAAAGACAATTAGATCCTGGGGAGATGGAAGATGTCATTCTATAAATATGTTTCTCTTATTGGTTAATGAATAAAGCCTTGTTGGCCAATATGAAAGCAAGATAGGTGGGACTAGGAGACAAGGAGGATTCTGGGAGATGTAGTAGAGGAGATTCAAGATATAGAGACTTAAGGGAAGAGGTCTGGATCCTCTCTCCGGTAAGATAAGACCATGTGGAAATACTTAGATTAATAGAAATGGTTTAATATTTAAGATAGAGATAGCCAATAAGAAACACTAGTAACAGGCGGACAACTTTATATCTAATACAGTGTCTCTGTGTGTTATTTGGGACTGACACGGCTGTGGGACCAGGCTGGTGGGAAAACTGCTTGTAACACTGGGGACTCTGAGATAATCATCAAGGGAATAATCCTTTGATGGCATTATCAGGAAATGGTAAAATGTTCTGGGTATGGCCCAGTTAGAGAAAGTAGGTCATTTGGATGTCTGTCCTTGGGGTTATATCTTGCACTCACTCTTTCTTTCCTATCATTCTTTCTCTCCCTTTCCTTTTTCTATCTCCTTTGCCACAGGTTCCTGTCACTATGATGTTCAGTTCAAATCCATGGGGCCAAGTGACCATTGAATGAACTCTCTGGAATCATAAAACAAAATACATCTTCCTTCCTTTGTTTCTCTGAAGTGTCTTGTCACAGCTATGCAAAAGTAGTGAATGTGTCTGTCTTTCAGAATCCAGAAAGAGCTCATTTAATCAGCAGCCAACTTGTCATCACCTTTCCAAGCTGTTGTTTCCTTCTGACTATGGCAACAGCACCGGCTGCACTCCCTTTGCTGGAGCCCAAGAAGAAATGGGAGGGAGTCAGGAAAGTTTAATTGGGTCCCAGATGTGATTAACTAAGACTCATTCACATACACTGTGCTTGTGTTTAGCACACCACAAATTCTATCACTGCCCAGTGGGTCCTAAAAACCTTCTGCTTTTAATGCGCCTTGCTTGGTTTACTCAAGTTGGAATTTAAATCAAAGGGTAACGTCTATATTGGGGATAACTTTGTAGTTTATCTTAATATAATGGCTAATAAATGTCGTGGTTTAAAGGGGCTTTTTAAAAACAATGGCTTTAACAATGTTATATACTTTTAAGGGAATCTGGTAAGCCATTGACTGAATCTAGTACAGTGTAATTTGAGACATTATAAAAACAGCAATAAGGATAGGAGAGACAAACTTCCAAGGCTTTGAACGAGAGCCAAAACAGATACAGGAATGTTTTTCTGCAATGAAAATGGAGTCTCTCATGCCTTCTCAGCTCTCAAAGCAACATATTGACAACATGGTCTACATCTTTATCAGCCTCCTTTAGACTAGAGAGAAAGAGAACACATTAACATGTGAGTTTGACTGTTAGGTTTTCAACACAGTGCACTTTCAGAGGATACAAAGAAACCACAGCAATCATTCACTCTCAGCACCTATGGTGACCTTATCATATCTAGAAGACATTACTTCACATCAGCCCTACCTACTCTCTGGCTCTTACAATCTTTCTGCTCCCTCTTCCACGATACTCCCTAAGCCTTGTGGTACAAGTGTGACATAGAGGTCCCATTTACATTTGGGTGCTCCTCTATATCTTATTTTGATACCCCAAGTTCCATGTTGTTTGCCTTCTCCTGAGGGCACATGAACAAAAATCTCCCCACCCCTCCAGATGATTTTACCAAGTCTGTTCAAACTAAAGAAATGATTCCACCCAAGTCTAGTTGGCTGAACTAATGAGTTCCTTATGGTTGTTTACCAGAGTAGGGTGGAGCATGACTTACAGGAACATGGGTGACTCAAGGCAGCTTCCTCGTTGAACATCCTTTTCAGCATCAATGCAACTCATGAAAGCTACATCCCTAGAGCTCCCCACAACCAGCTTGCTGCTTATATAGCCTGGGGGAGGGACATTGTGCATCTTGTCATTTTCAAAGCTTTCTGAGCCTCTCACGCTTCACTAATTTCCTCAGGAAGTTTCAGGAGTCTTTCCTTCTCCAGGAAGGAATGTTCCAGTTGAGAAGAAACAGTCGCCTCACAGCATCTTAAGTGGTCTTCCTTGTCTTTTCATCAAGTATCAGTATGTTTAACAGTGAAAGATTCTGTGACTTGGATATTATCCTTCTCAGTAGTGGGCTTCTAGATCTCTCACTCAGGACCCCAAACATGAAATTTGATGTCTTTCTCATCACTAGTGACTGATAGATTTGGGATCTATTGGTGAGTCCCAAACTTGATGGAACCAATTCTCCATAAAAACATTTGCTGAAGGTCAGAGAGGAATTCTTTGGATTCCTAAGGCATTTTTTGTTTGTTTCTTTTTAAGTTTTTACTTATTAACATGTTCTCATTGGTGAGAATTATGGCTTTTATTCTGATATCGTGTCTGTGTGTGTTATCCAACTTGATTTCATACTCCTCCAGCATCATCTCCCACTTTTTGGTACTCATTCTTTTAGAAAATAGACCACTATCTCTCTAGTCGAGTTTTTTCTACTTAAAGTTTATATTGTGTTATGAAGTAGATATAAGGAATTTGTCTTTATAAAGTCTGGCCAACTATGAGTTCAAATCTAGTGCATGGGCTACAGAGTAAGTTCAGGGCTAATCTGGGGAATTTAGTGAGGCTTTGTCTTAAAAATTTAAAAGGCCATGGATATAGCTCATTGGTAGAGTGATTTGCCATACAGAGTGACCTGGGGTCAAGTCCAGTATTACTACCACCAACAGAATAAATATGAAATATATCCCTAAAAGATTAAATCTACCATAGCCAAGATTTTTTCATTACATTTTTTTGATTATGTTAGTAGGGGCTAAGGAAGATCAGAGAATGAGCTGAAGAGCTGGATCAGTGGTTAAAGACACCTACTGCTCTTGCACAGGACCAAGTTGGGTTCCCAGAATCTATATGGCAGCTCACAGCCACCTGCAACTCAACTTTCAGGGGATCTGCCACTTTAATTTGGCCTCTGTGGGCAACACACACACACATACACACACACACACACACACACACACACACACACACACACACACACAAAAGAGAGAGAGAGACAGAGAGAGAGACAGAGAGAGACAGAGAGAGAGAGACACAGAGAGATTCACACATACATATAAAATTAAAATAAAATTTAAAAGAGTGTAAGTAGGAACTACAGGAGATGGAGTTGTGGCCAAGAGAAGGACTTTGGGACCTTTCCAATGCCAGTGCCTATTTTCAGAAGGGACCCGAGCACTCACTAGATAGAGTGTGTCATCTGAATGATTCTACACAGCACCACTGGTGAGTCAGATTCTTGCAGCATCTCTGCTAAATGTCACCTCAGAGACGTCATGTTCCCACAGATATCAACCTTAGTAATGTTTAATTATTTTTAGTAAAGAAGAGAAGTTGTGAGGGCGGAGAGATGACTTGGTGATTAAGAATACTTTCTGCTCTTGCAGAGAATCAGGTTTTGTGTCTAGGCACCTATCACATGCTCATAACTGCCTGCAATGCCAAATTCGAGGACTCTGAATGCTTCTTGTGGCTGCTGAGGACACCCGTAGGCAGCTGCACATAGCTACATGCCAGAACAATAATGAAATATTTTAAAAAGAAGAAAGAATTCACAATCAGAAGGAATAATCAATAGGACCATGTACTAGAGACTATTCTTGGCTGCATTGTGAGATCCTGTCTCAAACAAACAAACAAACAAACAAACACAAATACAACACAATAACACAATACAAAACATGAAAAACAGAATATGTTGCTTTGATCTCCCATCCTGCATGTTTGAGTGGTTAAAAAGCTGTCAAGCTTTCATCATGTCTAGAGGCCAGTATATACCTAGGAAAGGACAGAATGCAGAATTTAGGAGACAAGTAAAGCAAAGGAAAGAGAAGGAGGGAGCTGGTGACAGTATTTGGTCAAGTGAACTATTTGCCATGCAAACATAATGTCCTGAGGAAACTCTATGAGAACACACAGAAAAACAACAAAAATGGCCAAAACCCCGAGTAAAGCAGCATGTGTCTGTGAATACAGCATTAGAGTGGTGGAGGCAGGAGGATCCCTGAGGTTCAGGAACTATGCAGGCCAGCCAGTGTAGTCAAATGGGTGAGATCCAGGTTCAGTGAGAGACCCTGTCTCAAAATATAAGATGGAGAGCAATTGAGGAAGATACTTGGCCTTGACCTCCACAGGCATAAATATATGAACACATGAACTCATACTTGGAAACATATGTACAAGTACACACACACACACACACACACACACACACACACACACACACAACTAAAAAACAAAAAGAAAGAATGTGACATGGTATAATGTACGTTTTGTAAACTGTCATGTGATGCTTGAGGTCATTGAGAAGCCAGCTTTGGAAGCAGGGCAAGTGCCTTATATTTCAGACATAAACATTTCACTGTTGTTATTGCCCCATCCTTCTCTGACATCAGAATGTAGCTTCTTTGGCTTTCCCATATGGATTGAAGACTAAAGGCTCTTCAGAAATCCTCCAGGTCTTCAGCATCACTTGGTGACATCTGAGTCATCCAGTCTCAGCTCTTCCAGTATGAAGACAGCCACCATTGAACCACCCAGCCTGTATCATTAAGTCAATCTAATAAATCCCTTTAGTTATGTTTATATTCCTTATATCTGTTCTATCTCCCCATAGCCCTACCCTCCGTTAGGTCCTGTCTGGCCTTAGAAAGATGTGAGTGTGGACATTATCACAGAGGAGGGATGGAAGGAACTCAGGTCCTTCGTTTCACGATTAAGCCACTGGGCATATTTTTAGATTTATTTTTGAGCTCTATGATACATTTCCTTATTTATTAAAGCAGTTTAAATCAGGTCTATTTATTATATTTGTGTTGCCAAAGTCATCGTAACTGATTCATAGGGAGGAAAAGTGGATCATGCAATTACAGAAATGTTGGTTTATCAGATTTTATAGCCTGGCCACTCCTCCTCCATTGGGCTGCATTGTGCTTTGAATGTGAAATGTCTCCCACAGGCTAATGTATTTGAATAGTTGCTTCTTAGCTGGTGGTGCTGTTTGGGGAGGTTGAGAGCCCTCATTAGAGGAAGTGGGTCACTGAGAGCCTTGGTTTTTATAGCTCAAACTTTCTTCCTGTCTGTCCTCTGCTTCCTGTTTGTCTTAGTTTTGAATAGCATCAGTTTGACACAACTTGGGAAGGAGTCTCAGTTGAGATATTTCCCAGATTAGACTAGCCCATGGGAATGTCTGCAGGAGATTGTCTTGATTGCTCACTGATGAGAGAGAGCCAAGCCCACTGGGGGCAGCACCATTCCCTGGGCTGTATAAGCAAGTTAAGTAAATGTGAGCCTGTGAGTGAATCCATAAGAAGCATCCTCCATGGTTTCTGATGTACTACTTGGCTGCGAGGTGAGTTCTTTAGTTGAAGATAACATTGTGGGGAGTAGTATGAAGTTATTTCTGCCTCCAAATTTCTATTTGAACTCCTTTCCTCAATGATGGATTATAACCTACAAGCTGAAATAAATCTTTTCTCTCCCAGCCATATTGCTTTTGTACATGGTATTTTTCACACCAACAGAATGAAACTAGAACAGTGACTGTGGTCACAATGTGCTCAGCTGCCCCACACTCCTCCTTCTATGACTCTCCACCATAATGAACTGTATATCTTAGAACTTTAAGGTTCTTCAGTAGCCTTTTGTCAGATGTTTTATCATAACAATGAGAAAAGTAACTAATATAGATTGGATGTATGATTCATTCATTATAGGGAGCAGAGGAAGTACTGAACAACAGAAGTCCTGACTGAATGTGTGTTGTTGACATGGGCATGGCTATGCCAAGGACTCCAAGGCCTTAGACCTATGAGAAACTGGAAAAGTCACTACCCATATGGCCTAAGCTCAACAGAAATCACAAAGCTTTCCTTGAGCGTCTTAGTATGAGAGTTTATGAGTGATTGACCAATGTGTGCAAACAGTAGCAACTACAGCCTCCTCCCCCTCCTGGATGTTTACAGCCTGAGACTGCTACCTACAGAAACCTCCTACCAATACTAGCTAATCCTCTGTACTGTACCTAACAAAAAGCATGTTCTGGGCTGCAGAGGTAGATGAACCCACCTGATCCCAGCTTTATTGTATATATGTCTGTGTGTCAGTCTTTTCTTCATTCCCTTATTGTCCTTAGCCCAGATTCCAAGATCCAAACCACACAGGAAGAGACAATTTGGGAAAGTAGAAGGGAGGGAAGAGGAGGGGAAAGAGAAGAGGAAGTTTAGGGAAGTGAGCCATATAGATTCTTCTTTTGGGAGTTTGTCAATCAACAAGTCATAGCTAGCTGATACAAGCTAGCTATGTCCTAGAAGACATCCCACTGAGAGGAGAATAGGAAGTAAGGGAAATAGATTGAATTTAAAAAGAAAACTCTGTGTGTGTGTGTGTGTGTGTGTGTGTGTGTGTGTGTGTGTGATGTATGTAGGTACACATGGAGGTCAGAAGAGGGCACTGGATGTTCTGGAGCTATAGTTCCATGTAGTTATGAGTCACCCACAGTGGGAGCTTTGATCCTATCTTGAGTCTTCTGGAAAATCTGCCAGTGCTCTTAATCCCCTTGTCATCTTCCCAGGTCCTAAGACACACTTCTTGTTGAAAAGTCTATTCAGAAACCTCTTTCATGTGCTGTCAACCCAGTATACACCACAACTCTGAAGACAGCTGTTTCATTAAAGCAACAATATAAACTAGTCTTATTACCTAAGTGATGTGACCTTGAAAAACACTTGGGTTAATTGCTATTAATCTGAGAGCTTTGTGGAAGGGAGAATTTAGTTTTCTTCCACTATAACTTGTGTTCCTGTGGAGAAGGGAAGGTGCTGAAAAGGCAGAAAGAGAAGACATCAGGCTCTAAGCCAAGGGAAGTTCATTATTATTGTCCAACTCTAGAAGTTAGAAAAGTTAATGAGTTATTTTTTCCCCCAGGGTCATCAGCGGGAGTGTTGCCTCCCAAGTCCTTGGGCTTCTAGCCTTTATGACTGTGAGACAACATATTTCTGTTGCTTTAAAGTCACATGGCTGGCTGTACTCTGCTACATCTCCAGGAAACCAGTAAAGATGTCAATCTAAGTAGATAGGACTACAGTGTATTAGTTATCCTTCTCATTGTTTTGACAAAATACACCCCCAACACACACAAAAGTAGCTTAAGAAAGAAAGGTTTTATCCTGCATCACTGTTTGAGTTTATAGTTCATCCTCATGGAATAGACATGGCAGCAGAACCCTGAGGCAGCTGTTACATTGCATCCACAGTCAGGACATTGAGAGGTATCTTGGCGCTCAACTCCTGTCTTTCATCTCTTTGATTCATTCTGAGCTCTCAGCCTATGGGAGAATGGTACTCATATTCATGGAGTCTCTCTCCTCCTAAGCTAAGTTTCTCTGTTAACATTCTCATGGACACACCCAGAGGTGTGTCTTTTAGGTAATCCCAAATCCAGTTAAAGTGATGATGAAGATTAGCTATGATTTGTAGAATGACAGGCAGTGGTTCTGAGGGAGCAGGCTGTGAAGGAGTAATTGAAGCAATAGCAAAACAACAATAGCAATAATGAACCATTAACACCTATCTGGCTGACCAACTGGGGGAAGGAAGAACACAGAGAAATTTCTGAGAAGGCATGAAGGATGATAGAGTAGGAGATTAGAAATTTAACAATTAAGAGGTCACTGGGGACTCATACCAGAGCCATTCTGGGGGAGTGGTCAAAAGCTGAGATTGCCTGACAATACCCTTCAGGCCAGCCTTCCTCACTTAAGTTACCATAGTCATCCACCATGTAGCTCTCATTGAGCTGAAAGACACATTCTGAGTTTAGTGGGCTTTTGAGGCCCAAACTGATTTATACTTTTCATCTGAGCTCTCTCCTTTAATTAAGGATATGAAAGTCAAACGTTTCTTACAGTGAATTCTAAAAGGAGAGGGAAGGTGTTTTATAACTGCTGGGAAACTAGATCAGTTGATTAAAAAGACAAATGCAAAATAGACAATAAATGAGATGAGATTTCCTTCAACAAACAAAGTTCTAAAATAAACACAAGTAATAAACGATTGACTTTACTTTGTAATCAAAGGGATGAGAAACTGAGTGGTGCTTTGTAATTTTTCTCTTACAGATTTTTAAATGTTCATTTTAATACACCGTGATGGCTCATCTCAACTGTTGACTTAGTTTATTAAGAGGCTCTTAAGAGTTTGTAAAGCCTACTTATGGCCTTGTCTAATAAGGTGTTACTGTCACTTAACTTGGGGGGTCACAGTCTGCATCCCAACAAGTGACCTCCAAAGACCAATTACAACAGTCAAATAGTTAAAAAAAAAAGGGAGAAAATGTGGTGACATAGGGAAAATGTATAAAAATAATAATTTGAGCCCTTCAAGTTCACCATTGGGATCCTAAAGTCAAAGTAAAGTTTCCATAGAGAGCAAAGAAAGGCTTGGTCAAGGTGTGGTCTCGCTCATCATTGACTCATCATTGTCTGGCCTTCAGTCTCATCCTGTAAGGTGATTTGATAAGTTGTTAGAACCAAGTGAAATCTCTTTGAGAGACACCATTCCCATTGCAGCTTGTGTCTTTCCCTTCCCCCAGCACGAGATTCCTGGTAAATTCCCCATTTCTTTGGGAGCTTTTGTTTCAGTAGTCTTGATAGTCAGATTGAGAGACACAAGTGTCTTTTATAATGCCTCTTATTCCCTAGGTTGCTAGGGAAACTCACTCTTGAGTATGGGCAGCGCCACATAGGCTCAAGACCCAGTCAGGAAGAAAAGGGGGAAAGAAGGAAGCCAGCAAGTGTAGGCCTCATTTTACTTCCTGGTTGACATATCGTGAATGACTCTGCTCCACCCACCCATTCCACAATGATGGGATGAAACCCCTGAAACTGAACCAAAATAAATTTGTTGTCTTTTAATTGTTTGATTTAGGTATTTTGCCATAGCAGCATAAAATTGCCTAACACGTATTTTACAGTGGGTTAGGATCCTATGTGGTGGGTGGAAGCACAAACTTTCCCAAACTTTCTAGATGTGATAGTGTATGAAAATGACTTCAAAATGTTCTTATACGTGGTGATCCAGACTTCAACTTCTACAAGGAAACAACTAAATAATACATAACATTTTATCACTTAAGTACTATTTATATTATTAAAATTGAAAAGAAATGGATATTCTATAGGCAGTGGTTTGAAAGAAAATGACCCCCAAAGGGAGTGGCACTATTAGGGGGAGTGGCATTCTTGGAGCAGGTGTGGTTTTCTGGAAGGAAGCATGTCTCTGTGGAGGCAGGCTTTGAGGTCTCATATATGCTCAAGATACTGTCCAGTGACAAAGACTACCTGCTGGTCAAGATGCAGGACTCTCAGCGACTTCTCCAGCACCAGGTCTGCCTGCATGCCACCACACCATGATGACAATGGACCGAAACTCTGAAAATGTAAGCCATCCATTTAAATGCCTTTCCTTTATAAGAGTTGCCATGGTCATGGTGTCTCTTTAAAGCAATAGAAACCCTAATTAAGACACTATATTATAGCTATAAAATCATAAAAATAATGATTTATATACTATTTATGACAATGCAGATGTTCTATATACATTAATTATGAATAAAATATATCAAAACAAATTGTGTGAACAACTAAAAAGTAGGTATATAAATCTTTAAAAATAGTTAATAGTTAATTTCGGGTAATGTGCTAATGGATAATTGTATTTCTTCTTTTTGTTTTTGCTTGTTTGTTTGTTTTTTCTTTTTCTTCTTTTTTTAGTGATTTACTCTGGTTGGCCTGGATCTCACTGTGTAGACCAGGCTAGCCTTACTGTTTCTTTGTTTTTCTCTACCCCCATCCATAAGCATGCTTTGGTTAAACAGTTGAAAGAACTAAGTATTGTTAATAAGAATTAAACCTATTTGACATTAGATTTGAGACAGAAATATGTGATTTACTGAAATTTGACCAAATGCTTTTCATGAAGAAATTGATCCATTAGAGGAAGAGTATCCACTATTCACACTCCTTGTATACACCTTTCTGGGCAATGGACAGCTCATATAGAAAGATCTGAAGGTAGACATATGAGAAGACACATCTCTGTTTCTTGAACTGTTATTTCTTTCCAGTTTTTTTCCTTTTATTCTTGGAAAAATTTAGTATCTTGTGGCAACAGATGACAAATGCTTGCTTCTACAGCCAGAGTGACCATCCCTTCAGGGATAAGAGCCGCATGTGATTTATAGATTCCACATAATATCTCATAATGTAATAGAGTTTGTTGCAAGGTAAGACTACAAAGCACTGAGCAATAAAGGAATTTTATATGTACCTCAACTTATGGACTCATAGATGAGGTTGGGTGCTCTCCAGACTTATTACTTACTGAGGACCTCTTGACTGTTAATAGCCACTGGGGAAAGGAGAATCATTCCTATTTGAGGGTGTGGCCAATGAGAAACTTCCCATACTCCACTGAATTGTCTCATAGCCATGCACATATGGACAATAACTGGACGTAGTGGTTTATCTCACACACTCTCATACATACACACACACACACACACACACACACACACACACACACACACACACAGGACATAATGTTAGAAGGGGACATGTTTATTTGGATAGCTGAAGATTGTAGAGGAATATGGTGGATGGGTATGGTTGAATTTCATTGTCTGAGATTCTCAAAGATGTGTATATATATATATATATATATATATGTATATATACTCAATTATATATATAATTATGTATATATATAAACATATATATAATCAATATATATATATAATTGGAATTAATCAAAGGAACAAAAAATAAAAATAAAATTTCCTCATCAAAATACAGTTACTCATCATGACAATAAATGGCCATCAAAAGTTTTCAATAATTCAAGTGAATTTCAAGATATAGGCAATAGGCTATCCTATACAAAAATGACCATAAGTAAGTAGATGTGTTTTCTTCTCATTTCTCATCTTTTTCTTCCCTTTTGTCCTCTTTTTCTTCCTTTTATCTCTTCCCTTTCTTCCTATTACTTTGTACCTCTTCTTCTTTCCTTAATTCGATGGGGATAGAGTCCAAGCCTTATACATACTAGGCAAGTACTCAGCCTTGAGTGACTGCCTTCCCATGAGTGAATTATTAACTTGACCATTTCATCTCCTCTTAGGAAAGAATGGTCAAAACTACGGAAGTAACAAATGATAGAGTAATTTCATACATCTCTGGGTTGCTCGCTGTGCAATTAGATCAGCTCCATAATATATAGGTGCTTGCTGCACCAGCTGGCCACTTTATCTTCTGCAAATGATTGGCTGATTATAACTCTTGTAATATGATCTTCTGTTTAGATCACTATAATCAAATACTGAAGGAACTTTGAATTATGTGCTGGTCTTTCAGCTGCTTATTAAAAACGCCCACTCCCCACCTCTTCTGTACTCAGAGGTAGAACCTCATAAGCTTCGCTGTGACTTGAAAGACAAATAAGATTCTTGGGCTTGGGCAACAGCTCGGTGTGTAGAGCACTGTCTGTACCGGTGTGAGGACCCAAATACAGAGCATTAGTACGCATGTAAATCTGGGCATAGTGTTGCACACATTTATAATCCCAGTGCTCCTGCAGTGAGATAGGAGAATCCCCTGAAGCCCTCAGGCGAAAGTACTGACAAGTACAAGCATACCTTGGCATCTACATGCCTATACTCACACACACAAACATGCACAATACACATTTATACACACATCATACATGCATACACATGCAAGTAAATCATATAAGTAATCAAATACAAATAAATAAGTAAATGAATGAACAGTGACTCTTTGACACCCACAATAAGACGAGCCATACTTTTATGTGCTATGAAGTGTATTCTGGACATCAGTATCAGCCAAGTGATGAATTTTTCGCCTCTTTTAGTTAAACATGGCATGAAACATTCACTGTTATTTCCAGAGGACCAGGTTCAATTCTTAGCACCTACGTGGTGGCTCACAACCCTCTTGAACCCCAGTTTCAATAGATTCAACCTCTTTCTCTGGTCCAGCTTCCCGTTGCCTGTTCTTGCGCTCTGTTTTGTTTTGATTCGAACTGAAGAGTAATTTTGTATGCTTTAGTCCCTCTTCTTTACTATAGAGGATGAACAGTTGAATCAGATTTGAAAGAGTTTCAGCATAAAATATGAGGAGTTCCGGTTAGTTGTTGTTTCCTTGAGTTGTGTGACATAGAGTCAGGGTTTCTATGTCACCCTGATGCCAGAATTGTTTGCATAAGAGCTTGGGCCACGGCAGCTCTAATGAGCCAAGCTAGGCCACCCACGCTCAGCTCAATAAGCTAATTAAACAGATATGTAATGGTGAGAGCAGAGAAAGGGGACTTATTCAATGCAGTCACATTAGGAAGAGAAATAAAGAGGTTTGTGATTTCCATGCTCCCCAAAGGCCATCTTTAGGGTTCTGAATTGATGTTCAAGTTTAAATAGAGGGCAAGAGGTGTGCTGAGCTAAGTAGTCCCGGTCAAGGTGTGGTCCATCACTGACACTATTCTCTCAGCTCCAGCCTCTCCTGCAGTGATTGACAGGTTGTCAGAAGGGCATGAAATCTCTTCCTGGAGACAAGTTTCTCCTCTGGTCAGCACCAGCCACAAGCCTTTTCTATTCTAGGCATCTCATACACCTGAGGAAGTTCCAGTCTCTTGGGGTGTACAACTTATGATAGTCTGACAGCCCAAAAGCACACATATATCTTTCTTTAGAATAACTTCAAGGATGGGCAGGTGACTAGGGCTAGAAGAGCTTGCTGAGTTAGCTTCCCAGAACTCGTGGTAGGAGGAGAGAAGCAACTCCTGCAAGTCACCTTCTGACCTTCATTTGAGCACCCTGGTGTGCGTGTACCTGTGGACACACACACACACAAACACCCACACACCATGCAGATATCATACGCACATACAAACCACACACATATTATACAATACACACTCATGCACATATCACACACAATAATCGATAATAAATAACAACAATGCAATTAGATATTTAGATTAACTTCACTTTTGCCAGGATGCGTAGAATCCGGGCTGGTCTGGAACTCACTACCTCGCCTACACTTGCTTCAAACATCCCATCCTATGGGTTTAGCCTCCTGAGTGCTGGGGTTACAGTGTGCACCACTACACCTGTCCTGTGTGTACCCTTTGAACCTTCTGAGATGACACAGTAGTCTCTTATAGGGGAGTGGCCAAGCTCTCTCTTGGCCAGCTCTGGATCCATGCTCTTCCATTCCTGTATCTTCATAGTTCTTGCCCTGTGTGGTAGGCATGGATCAGAGCCCAGAGTCTCCCTCTATGATTTCCATGTTCTCTGGTCTGGGAACAAAGAATAGGAAAAGGGACAAACAGAGAGAGGTAGCAATAGAGGCAGCTTATTGACTGCCAGCCAGAACCTTGGGGACCTTTCATTGGCCGTTTCTGTAACACCTACTCTCTCTGGCATTTGGAGATAGCAGGTTCTTTTCTTTCACACATGCTCTGTTTTGTTAGGTGTGGCTGCTGCTGGTGGGGTTCACTTCTTCCTCTGCCATTGGTTTCTTTGTGAGTGAAAGTCCCAGGAAAGAAAACACCTTACACTGAACTTCTCCAAAAGGCTGATTAATGATTACTACTATAATGATTGTGGAGAGGCTAGGATGTTGCAAGTCCAGAGCTGAATTCTCTTGGGCCACCTTTAGCCCCTTTAATAGCCATTTATTGCTTTCCTTTCTGTGTGGTCTAACATCTTTGTGACTATTAGGTAAATCTTTATAAATGTACAAACCAAAAGGCTAAGAACAGGGCCACATAGTATCTGAAGTCTATATCTGAGATGTCTTTACTTCTCTGGATTCTACCTACCTGATGTTTCCACCAACACATTTGCAAAGTGTCTTGATATTTAATTTATTTATTTACTTATTATAAAACTGTTATCATGTTGATATATGTAATTTGGTGTCATCTGAATCTGTGTTCCTGAGCTGTAGTCCCCCATATTTGGTCCCAGAGTAAACTATTTCTTACCTCTTTGAGATGAGAGCTGTGTTTTGTGTTGATACTTTTTTTTTAATCTTAATCTATCTTTATTATTGCAGGTGTGTGTTTGTGTCTGTAAGGGTGCTCACATGAGTGTAGGTACATGCATTCACAGTGCATGCATGTGCTTGTGTAAGGGTACAGGCGTGAGTGAAGGTGTATGTGTACACAGTGCATGCATATTTGTATAAGGATGCACATATAAGTGCAGCTGTATTCATGCACAGTGCGTGCATGCATGCAAGCGTGTATGTGTGTTTGTGTAAGGGTGCATGCATGACTGAAGCTGCATGTGTGCACAGTGCATGCATGTATGTGTGTTTGTGTAAGGGTACACATGTAAGTACAGCTGCATGCACTCACTATGCATGCACGGAGGTCAGAGGATAGCCTCAGGTATTGGTCCTCAGGTTTCTTCCACCTTCTTGCTGATTGACCTGAAATGTGAGTACACAGAGACCAGGCTAGCTGGTGCCCTGAGCCTCCCTTTGTCTCCACCTCCAACATTGCCATTCCTGGGAATCCCAGGCACATGGCATTGCATCTGGCTTTTGATGTAGGTTCTGGGGTTCTAAACCTAGACCCTCAGGCTTTCAAGGCATACCCTTTACTGACTGAGCTATCTCCCTAGCCCTCATACGTTAACCTTGATGTGTCCAGAACCACTCTATCTGCCTCATTCTTCTGTTTGCGTGCTTGAGCTAGAAAAGAGGAGTTGCAGGGAGGGTCAGACACCAGAGGAAACTTAGGAATTATTTACGAGTGAGGACATTAGGCCCGGGAGGGTGTGACATGATCATTGTGGATGGGCTTTGTGAGATGTGGCACTGGGGAGGTGGAGACAAGGTGAGAAGGCAGTTGGGTCCTGCCTTTCCTTTGTTCTCTGTGCGTGACTCCTGGCAGAGGGACTGATGAGGACTGTGCAACCCCTGGTGATGGCTACACTGTCCTCAGTATAGGAAACAGTGGGCCAAGCATAGTCTGACTCCTGCCCCCCCCAACCTCCCTCACCCCTCTATTCCCCCCCCTGCAGCCTAGAGAGCTCTTCCCTTTGCTCAGCTCAACAAGCAAGCCAGCAGCTGGGGACCTTTTGTGATGCAATTCATTAGTTTGTGGTGCCTCAAAGCTGTAACATAAGTCTCTAAAGGGACCGGGCCTCATCTCAGCTTTATTAAAACGAAATCTCCCCTTGGCATTTCTCTCAGGCACATCTCCAGGTATGTACCAGAGGGACAAAGCAAAAGGAAGAGGAAGGCTGGGGCTGAAATGCCAGCAATCCAATTAAAGGAATGTTTAACCTTTGTAAATAAAGGCCCTGCTTAGCCTGCATCTCAGATGGGCAGAGGAAGATGAACCGGTTTAGCAGAAAGCCCCTCACTGAGAGGAGAGGGTGTTTATCACCTCCCTCCTGGCAGAGGCAGCACAGCCTGCTGCTAAAAATTATACTGTCTAGAGCGCCAGCTGGCAAAGCACGTAGAAAAGCATGTGATGCCCCAAGCTGCTTCCCCAGGTGCCCTCCTTGGGTGAAAGGGACTGTTTTCCTAAGCACTTGGTTCCAAAGAGACCTCTGAGGTCCCCCCCAGCTGCTGGATTTCCATTAAGAACTTGAAGAATAGGTTGGAGAGGCAGCTCAGGCTGTCAAGTGCTTGCTGTGCGAGCTTGGGGATCTGAGTTTGATCTTTCCAGAATCCATGTCAAGAAGCCAGGCATGGTGGCATGTGTTAGCAAATATCAAAACTGGGGACTTGGGGACAGGCAATCTGGGACTTGCTGGCCAGCCAGTCTAGACTAATTGGTGAGTCTGAGGCCAATGAGAGACTCTGTCTCTAAAAACAAGGAGGACAGGATCTGATGAATGACAAGGGTGTCGTCTTATCTTTGTCCTCCACATGCTTGAGCACACATACACCCAACGTCACACACACACACACACACACACACACACACACACACACACACGGGCTGGGGGAGAGGATGAGAAAGAATCCTGGCATGGTGGTACATGCCTATGATCCCAGCACTTGGCAGGAATAGTTAGGAGAATCAGGGGTTTAAGAACAGCCTAGACTACACAAGATCACCTCTCAACAACACAAGCAACAACAAAAGCAAAACCCACGCAAAATCGTTTTTAGCAGTGAACAACAAACAAAGTGGCAAAAGGAGTAGAAGTCAGACTTGCGGAGCCTGCTGGGACAGATAGGTAACCCCAGTCACTTGGCCAGCTGAATGTCAACTGCCTTGGCAGAATTGAAGGTATTCCAAAGAGACATCTGTGTCCCTCAGACTACCTGACTATTGAAATAATGGATCTCGTGAAATGGCAATTTTCCTAGGGATCTCACACTGGGAGAATGAAAAGGTACCAGTAGAAGGGGAAATTTCTTCTAGACAGAGGTTCACAACTTGTCAGATCACCTTCAAGGATGAGACTGAAGCCCAGGCATCCATTGGCCAATGGTGGACAGGACCACACCTGACCAGGGCTGCTTAGATGTGCATAAAACAACCATATTAAAAGCCAAAAAAAAAAAAAAAAAAAAAAAAAAGAAGTAAAAAGGAGGGATAGGGATTCACGATGGCTACATTAGATAGAAAGATGGACAGAGAGATACAGTGATACCACTCCAGTCCATGTTCAGGGTCCTGAAGTGAGATTAAGGTTTAAATGAAGGGCCAGCAGATGGACTCCGTCCTCCTTGGCTCTGCTGGGCTGGGGTAGGTGAGGTGCTTCTAGATTTATCTTCCTACAAGGTGATAAGAAAAGCAGTAGGTGGGGGTGGGGAGATGGCTTAGCTGTTAAGAGCACTGATAGCTCCCAGCACTCTCAGTGGGTGACTCACATCTGCCTGTAATTTCAGCTCCAGAGGATTCAACAGCCTCTTATGGACTTCACAGATACCACATTCACATGTACATACCCACCCCTTTACACATACACACACACACACACACACACACACACACACACACACACACACATGCATCATGGATAAATGATAAACTACATGAGGTGGTATTTTACAAAAGAGAAAACATAGTTTGTTAGATAGTATGTAATAATCATTTGTTTTGCTGGTTATTATCGAAGAAACTATTAAATTGAGGTGGATTTATTTGTGTGTGTGTGTGTGTGTGTGTGTGTGTGAGCTAATGTGGACATCAGCAACTGAGCTTGTGTCCTCTGCAAGAGCAATCCACATACTACTGCTGACCCTTCTCCCTAGCCCCTGAATTAAGGTGGCTTTATGCTGTTATCAGCAAACTATTCCTTCTCTTCAGTTCTGGAGAGCAGAACCCAGAATATTGCACATGGTAATGTGAACTAAAGTTCTCAGAAGAATTAAAACAAAACAAAAACAAACAAACAAAACCAAAGCTATATCTGTATTAAAGGGGCTGACTGATGGGTTAAAATGTCTGTGATTGCGGAGTGTTGGAATGTTGAACTACACCAAATTATCTCTGCCTGTCTCAGCCCCCTAAATAACCATGCATTGCCCACTTCTGTGTCTGACCTAACACTCTTGGGGCTATCAGGTAAATCCTTTTGGAATGCATAAACACATCACTGGTTTCCACCAATCCAAACCCTGAGAATGTCATCAGATAGCATAGGATGCCTACCACAGAGACTTCCCTGGTTTCTGTAACCCACCTTCCTGATGCTTCTGCCAAGCATTTGAAAAATGGCTTGATTTGTACCTTTGTTCTGTGACTATGAAAACTTTATAATACTGTTACCACATGGAGCATGGTATTTGGGGTAACCTGGATCTGTTACCATGGTCACTCGCAGTTGCTCCAGCAGAAACTACCTTTTATTTCCTTTGAGATAAGACCTGTGTTTGAGCTGACAAGCCCTCTACCACTGAGCTCTACATCCAGCCTCTATGATTATTGTCATTACTATTATTACTATTCATTTCAAGACAGTCTTGTTAATTCAACCGGGCTGACCTTGAACTTGAAATCCTCCTGCTTCAACTTCCTGAGTAGCTAGGATCCCAGGCTATAATAATAATACTTAAAGCTAGCACAGTTGTAGAGAAATAAGCAGTGCTATGTTCTCATAAATAAATAAAAGGTCTGTGGGCAGTATTTTGGCAATATTTACTGACTTATGACTTTAAAATGACTATGTAATCTGTGAATTCCAGGAAGTAATGTAAAGGCAAAAAACTCAAAGATGAAGATGAAATTTTATATAAGAATACTGTTCTACAGTAAGTATATGATCACCAACACTTAAAAAACAATTAAAATGAAAGGAAAAGGCCTGGAGCTTCAGTTTAGTATAAAGTACTTGCTAGCACTGAAAACACAAACCAACAAATCAAGTATATATTCTCCTGAAAAGAAATCTGTAGGTCCAACAGTAGAGAAATAAGTAATTAAATTAAAACACCCGCTGAATACTTCTTGTGTTCACTTTGACCAATCATCATGATAACCTACCTTGTGAGGATATTTAGTTATTGAAAAATCTCATTGTTTAACAGCAAGCCAGGCTGGAGAGATGGCTCTGTAGTTAGGAACACTATTGCTTTTGGGGAGAGGACTTGTGTGTGGTTCCTATTATCCACACGGGGAAGCTGAAAAGTGGCTGTAAGGTCATCTCTAGGGGATATGATGGCCTCTTCTGGCCTCTGAGGATGCTTCATTCGCCTGCAGATACCCATCTCCTCACACTTATACACATAATTAATATCTTTAAGTATCTTAAAAAGAAGTACATTTTTATTTAATGGTAGAGAAAATTGGGGATGAGTGAACACTGACCCAGAGATGAAATAGGTATGAGAGCTTTCAGACAATTGTCTGTACTTCATGTACCATTTGACTCACGTGACTCCTCAGCATTCTTCTCTAGTGAGTTCCCTTTGGTTCCTTCAAGGGGCTTTATCGTGTTGACTTGGGAAGGAACATGGGGAAAGAGTTTAATTTATCTCTTTGATGGTTTATGTGTTGAAACCCAAAAGTGCTGAATCTACTGGGTCTGAATCCTTAGGGACCAAAGATAGATGTTGGTTATGGTTTTCTTTGGCCACCTACTCTCAGTACTTATAGGCATGGGCACCTTTCAGAGTAATGGCATGTGGGATCTATAGGTAGGACATGTGAAAATATACCACACACACACACACACACACATATATGTATATATATATATATATATATATATATATACACCATATATGCACATCCCACCTTATATACATATCATAAACACACACACCACATACACCTCACACATATACCATGTACACATACTCACACACTCATATATATCACACATACACACCACACACTCACATGCACTCCACATGCACACATACCACACACATATCCCATATGAACATCACACACACATACACCCCCCACACCTTCCATACATATAAAAGAAAATAAAGCAAAAAAAAAAAAACAAAGCAAAGAAAGGAAACCAACCTTTTGCATTGTATGTTTGTAAAACGTTTCTATTCGTTGTTTCCCAAGTCTGGAAAGAAGAAAGAAATAAGCCTTCAACAGTGGCACTCTGCACTGTTGTGTAGTGAGTCCCAGGAAGCTCCTCAAAACCCACTAAGTTCTAAAAGAGCTTGTTAAGACCCAGGAAATTCTAAAAAGAGGCGGCTAAGTCTCAGGAAGTAAGCAATTCAAGCATCTCAGGAAGTTCCTGAAACTGATCAAATGCACAACCTCCAAGGTTATATGAGCAGTAAGGTCTACTAAGGAAATAGAGATCAGCTGAGCTGCCTAGAGCAGATGCTGAAATGAGCCGAGCTGCCTAGAAGGAACATTATCTGACCTGTCCAGCTGCTTGCAAATACTGCAGTGAGACCCTGGCTTCTAGCTTTTGTGAGTTGCCTCTCATCCTGGGGTGGGCTTTTGGTCATGCAGCTACTTGAGTCCATTTCTCCTCTTGGAAGTAACCTCAATAGATTTATTGTTTCACCAAGTTGGACTTATGCGGTATCCTTACTTGGTCTGTTGTTGATTTTTCCATATGAGATAAGTAAATGTTTGTTAATGTCTCCCCAGTGGTAGTGGACACATCTCCAGCAAGGTTAAGCAAGTGGCTGTCCCATGGGAGGTGAGCCCGGAGCCTGGGTTTAGATCTACCTGGATATACAAGCAACAAGAGTTGGGGATCTGGATAGGGGTAGTCAGAAACACCTGCAAATGTCTAAACCGTGACCAGCCCCATCATTTAATTACCTTCTAGGGATTGTGGCATATAAGCCCTTCCTCCACCCTCCCTGCAGCATCACCCCAGGCTTCCAGTGGGCCTGTCAGCAGTGTCTGGCTTGTTTGACAGACCTGTCAGTAGTCTACTCCTACTGAAGGATGCACAGCCTGAGTGTTTCTGACAACGATGGGTTATTCCTGAACTTTGGATGGCTTTGAGCAGAGAAGATGTAATCCCCAAACAACAGACACCCGTCTGTCCTCCAGGCATTGAATAAATCAGGAGAGATTCCCCTGCTCCATAATTCTAACAGAGCCATCTCTGATGGCTGTGGCAATCCCATCTCTCGTGGGTTAGAGATCAGCTGTAATTGATGGGGAAACTGACAGCTCTTTGTCTTTCTCAACTCCACGTGTCCTTTGGCAGCTGGCTTAGTCCTTATTGCCAGTGACTCTGTCTCTACGTCTCCTGTCCTCGCTCTTTCTTTTTGGCTACTCATGAAACAGACGCACGTCCCTCTTGCCCTAAAGACAAGATCTATAAGGCACAGCTTGGTTTTAACACAATTCAGCGTTTTGAGAAATGTAAGACTGAGAGCTGCAAAATAATGAGTTTATTATAGACGGTTTGCAAAAATGAACTTGCATCTCATTTATGAGCCATTAGGTCCCATGTTCTACCAGCCTGATTGCTATTAATGCCACCAGCATATAATTTAGCAAGCTTTATTAAAATGTGTCACAATTGAGCATGGATTGCTCCCGGTCCCAGTGGGGGTCAGGCTTTTGCTTTGATATTGATGATTCTTCCTATGAACATATCTCCGATGATTGCTGGGCCACACCGCCTGCCCCACACTGGGGGATTGTAGGCAAGTACTCTAGCACTGAGTTGTATTCACAGCCTTACTTTTCTGAAACAGTATCTTTGCTAGGTAATCCAAATTGGCTTTGAATTTATGACTCTCCTTTCTCAGATTCCCAAGTGCTGGGGTTCCCAAGTCATGTGTCAGGTCAGCACACTTGGCTTCTGTAAACAATTTCTGAGCACCCATTCTTTTACATTGGCATTGATAGTACAAACTAATGAAGTTGGGGCCTGCAGGATGGCTCAGTGAGTGAAAGGGATTGCTTCTGAGCCTGATGACATGAGTTCAATTCCTGGAACCCCGTAGTGAAAGGAGAGGACAAACCCCCTGTATGTTATCCTGTAACCTCCACACATGGGTTCTGACACATATTACACACAATAATAAACAGGTATAAAGAAAAAAAGGTAAAATAAAATGGGATTGTAGTAAACATTGACCTCTCACCAAATCCTAAGTACAAACCCAGTTTATGGACCAGACAACAGTGGATGGGCTGGGTGGCATGTGTCTGTGTTGCTGTGAAGATGATCCTTTTATTTGGGACTACATTAGAGAAGCTCTGTGTGAGAATAACTTAAAACCCTCTAGCAAGGGAGAAGTTGGATTCCTCAAGCCAGACAGTGATGTATCAGGGTCCTTGTCAAGACAGTGACATATGTGATTCAGAGGCTGAGAGGGTCATATTCAGGTACACAGGACCCGGCAGGACCCTCTTAATCTGTGTCATCCTGAAGAATCTCCTACCATTTTTGTGCCGTAGTCTCCCCAGCATCAAGTGGAGACAATAATGGATAGGTCCTCACGGTGCAGTGCCTGGACTGTTATATCACTGAAGAACTCAAGGCAAAGGGAAGAGGTTTCCAGACGTACCAAAGACCCATGCAATCGGGGAATTTGAGGACACTCAAACGTAGCACGACCGAACCAGCTCTGCAGAGATCCCGATGCCCACTTTGGTTTGAGAAGCCTGCTCTCATAGGCTCTTAGGATGTGTCAATCAAGGATGGTATAAGTGTGTGTTGGTGGAGGTGGGGGGGGGCTTGCCGCACTCCTCCCCCTCTTCTTGTCTTCTTCCTGCTTCTCCCCCTTTTCCTCCTTGCTTCTTCCTCTTTTCATTTCTCTTTCTTCCCACTCACCCCTCCCCCATTCCTTCCCCTCCTCTTTCCTTTGTGTGGTAGCACTTGTGTTGTAACACTCAGCTGGGCCTTGTCAGGCTCATAATGTATACAGCATGACTTCAAATTCACCACCCTCCTGCCTCAGCCTCTAAGTGCTCGGATTGTAGGCATGCACTACCACACCTCATGTGCTGGAAGCCTTCCTGAAAGGATTTGTATTAGGAGATGAGTCCTTACCTCCTGGGCTTGCATGAATCACATCCCCTAATCTGGACAAGGCTATAAATGGTATGGCCAAAATCTTGCACCTGGCAGCCCTCTTTCAGAAAATAGAGTGTGAGATGTTTTCCTATCTAGTCAGATGGCGAGGCTGTAGGACCAAGCTATGAAGAGCAGTTGGAGAAACCAGCATAGCCCCTCTCCCGAGCACCCCCTCCAGGCACAGCCTCCTTTCATTTTGTCAGCATAATAAATATAATTGGAAGTGTACAGAGCCCCTCCGTGCACGAAGGCATCGATTATTCTCCCAGCATCAGAGAGTGTTAATTTGTAATATCGATTACATTTGGCTTCAGACTGGGGATAGGGTGTGTGTGTTTCGGGGTAGGGGGGAGATGATCTCACCTTCAAGACTTGCTACACTGCTTAAAGAAATCACCCGTAATACACATTAGGATGGATTTGAATGTGTCAGTATTAATACCAAGCATTTCCCTGTTGTCACATGTTGTTAAAAGAACAATCACTTCACGTCTGAGTAGCAATCTTACTCGGAGGCTGGAGTTAATGTAGCATATTCTGAACAGTGCGGAGACAAGGCCTGGACGTCTTGTGAACACAGGCAATTGCCCATTACAGAGCTGGTTAATGCATTCCTTCCACTTCATCCGTTTTACTGGCTGGGAGATGATTATTGTTTTGCTTAGAATAGGCGTTGGCCCTGTTGAACTCTGAGTGACGGAGCACAGGCCGCCAGTTCAGAGGCTAAGAGAGGATTGATCTGCGGGCTCTCGCTGATTCCTTACACCGCCTTCTGCTTTCTGAGGGATAAATCTCCTTTTTAGATAAATCCGGATTGCTTTTCAGACAGATTGACTTTTGGCCTCCCTGCCGAACAGTACTTTGGCATAACCCAGGCAGCCTCCCTGTGGCTAGAGAGAAATCATTTCAATTGTCTGAGGTTAATTTGCTAAATGAAACATTGGGCTTTCTCTCACGTAAGCAAGAAAAGTGTTTGGGTGAGGTTAGCAAAGGCAAGGAGAACTCAGAAAACATCCCCCTGGGGGCTTCACCCTCCAATGAACTTCTGTTGGATAGTTAATCCAGGGCTAAATGAATTAATAGAAATCACCTCTTCATTTCTGTGGTATCTTTTATATTTGAAATGATTGTGAAATATGTAGAATGAATGAAATATATATTTTATGACAAAAATGGGTAAATTGAGGCTCAGAAATCTCAACATGGCTTAACATTTATTATACTTTCGGTGAAGGGTAGGTGGTGTGGCTTAGGAGTACAGAACTTGCCTAGAATCCTCCAGTGAGGGACTGGGGATGTATAGTTTTCTTATCTATTATCCACCCTCCATGATGGAGACAGGAGTGAAGATATGATAGAGTGCTTGCCTAGAATCCCCCAGTGAAAAACTGGGGACGTGTAGCTTTCTTACCTATAGCTGTCCCTCCCCAGTGATGGGGACAGTGGTGACTCTGTGATAGAGCCCTTGCCTAGAATCCCCCAGTGAGGGACCTTGAAAATCCAAGGCACTTATTTCCACACACAGCATCACAGTAAAACAAGAGTTAGCACAGATACAAGGGTCCTGGGCTTGAGTTGTGTGCCGGGAGCATTCTGACCTTGTGGGAGCTCTCATAGGTGAAGAGCCAGGAGGTGAAACAAGCACTTTACCCAGAAATTCCTGAGATTGAGGGCTTCATGGAGAAGGAAGCCGGAGTGACCTGATAAAACCATAAGAAGGGGATAGATGGCTGATCTCAAGAACACAGGAAAGTAGACATGGACTAGGGCTTCCGAGCGTCTGATACCCAAGAAAGGCAAATGGAAACTGTTAGAAGGCAAAGAAACAAGAACAAAAAGCCCTTTGAGATTTTCTATGCTGCCAATGGTCCAAGAGCCTTTGTTTATTTAGCCTTTTTGAAGTGTGTGTGTGTGTGTGTGTGTGTGAGAGAGAGAGAGAGAGAGAGAGAGAGCGTGAGTGCATGCATGTGTATATGTCACATATGTGTATATGT
This sequence comes from Cricetiscus sungorus, assembly GCA_030556225.1. Classification (NCBI taxonomy): domain Eukaryota; kingdom Metazoa; phylum Chordata; class Mammalia; order Rodentia; family Cricetidae; genus Cricetiscus; species Cricetiscus sungorus. Next base: position 16,482,365 of record JANBXA010000044.1, read on the forward strand.
CACATATGTGTATATATACATGTGTATATAAGCGTGTGAGCATGTGTGTGCATGTGCGTGCATGTGCCTGTGTGTCTATGTGTGTGTGTGTGTGTGAGTGCACTTGTGTGTACTTTAGATTGCATTGTACCTTCTCAAGATTCATGATGAGTAAGAGGGCACCAAGGTAGACAAGGAAAACAAAAGCGGGCTCCCTGAGATGGTGGCTTCTTGTTCCTGGAAGACACAGCAAGGAAGAAGGTACAGGGGTGAGTATCTAAACAGGATCAATAGGAGAAGAGGGGAGGACATGGAGACCCATACAATCACCCAATCAGAGCACGTTCTCAGCCTAAGGGCCTTCCTATTGTTAGAGGCAAAAGCTACTACTTCTGCTTCCCCCACCCAAGAACTAACCAGGCCCGACCCTGCTTAGTTTCAGACAAGATTGAACATGTTCAGGGTGGTATGGCTGTAGACCTTTGCTCTCTATAAGGCTTGTTCTTCTATCTTTTCCAGAGGTTCAGTTCTTTGCTAGTGCCAGGGCATGAGCTGTGCATCCCCCTAGTGTTCACCAGTCATACCCTATGTGACTAACTCATGTTTTACCATGAGCCTTGAAGCCCTTAATACCTAAGAGAAGCTTCACTGGGATTTTATACCCCATTTTGTAGCTCACGTGGTGGAATGGTTAGAGGAAAGGAAGTGGACAAAATCAGTGAAATCTGGAGTTAGGGAGCAAGGTGGAGAGATGCTAGAAACTAATTTGCTTAAAGTTATGGTTTCAACTTGAAATATAGCCTAAAGTTCATATGTGAAGACTTGACCTCAATGCTCAGTGCTCAGAAGTGCAGGCTCTAAGAAGCGATTTGATCATGAGGGCTCTGACATCATAAATGGCTTCATTAATCGATGGTTTCAGTGATTAAGGAGTTAAGGAGTTATTATGGTAGTGTGTGGAAACTTTAGGAGGCAGAATATAGCCAGAAGAAGTTGGACAATAAGAACACACTCATAGAGGGAATAGTTGATCCCCACCTGAGCCCATTTGTGTCTCTCTGCTCCCTGGTCTTCACGATGTGAGCATCCTTTTCTTGTACACACTTCTAATGCCGTGATATCAAGCTTCCAGCTCAGCCCCCAAACAGTGGAACCAGCTGAATATGAGCTGGGACTCCTGAAACAAACACAAAATATATTTTCTATAGGATTTGCTATTCTCTGTAGTTTCTTTTGTCCTCTGGGGCCCTAGGGATAGAACACCCGCAGAAGAGGCACTGCTATGCTTTGTAAGGAGTCAGACCTCACACTTATGAGACAGAATGAGCCTCAATGACCTGCCTCACAAGAGGATCACCCACAGGCCCTTTAAGCTTCCCCGACTCCCGGGCCTAATGCTCTTCTTTACATAAATTTGGATTAGATGAATGAGGACTATTTTAGAATTTTTGGGACATGAATTCATCCCAGTTTTTTAAGAAAAATATTTATTTTGAGTTTTTCTTACTGTCTTCCTTATTTATAAAATGAGGATAGCAATGTCCATCTCCCAGTGACACTGCAAGAGTTAAACCAAAGCTTGTGTAGCTGCACGCCTCATGCTGACTGATACTGAGCATGTCACCAACTGTATTTATCATTCTGAGTTTTTTTTTTTTTAAATATCTAAACAAGGATGTGATTCCCTGGCTTGAAGTCTTATAATTTATACAAGATACTGAATTGTAGTTGTTCAAGTATCACATGCTGGACAAATGCTCTACTACTGAGCCACACCTCCAGCCCCTCAGTGGGAGGTTCTAGGCATGTGCTCTACCACTGAGCCACACCCTGAGTCCCTCACTGAGAGGTTCTAGGCAGGTGTTCTATTACTCATCCATCCTCCTAGGTCCAAACTGAGGAATTTTAGGAAGAGCTCTACTATTGGGCTACCACTCCTGCTTCTTTTGTTTTAACTATTGTTTCACTGTGCTGCCCAGCTTAGCTTAGAACCTACTCTGTAGCCCAGGATGGTCTTGAACTTGTGATCTTTTTGCTCCTGCCTCCAAAGCAGCTGGTATCACAGGCCTGTACCACAAACCACAAATTATTTCTCTCTTGTTCCTGAGGTTAAAACTCTTCAAATACTCTTCTCAATTCCTGGTATTTTGTCTGGTTCCTTTGGCAATGTCTTGTGCAAGATCCAATTGATGTCTCCCTCCCCCATGCCTTCCCTTCATCCACACATAATTGATAATCCCCTCATGGGTGGAGGGAAGCACAGACTAACTTCCCAATAAGTATTGGCCTTAGAGAAGCTCTGGAAAGCCCTTCTGAACAGAAGTGCTCAGAATGATTTAAGAAGTAATCGTTGGGGAGAGCGTGGCTTGTTCAATGCTCTGGAGCCTCCCTGGGAGACATTCAATATTTAATGCATCTTGAACACCCTTCTGCTGCCACTACATATTTTAACTTTACCACCAGATGAAGAGCAAATGTCAGTGATGGACTGAAGAGAGGGTTCCAAGAAATACGTCCCTTTCCCAGTAGGGTTTGCTAATTCTGCCTCGGCCCCAGGCTCAGGACTAAGGAAGGTGGATGTGTTAATCATCTTAGTGATTCATTTGTGCAGGTGAATTCTCTCTCTCTCTCCCCCCCCTCTCTCATATATGAATGTGTGCATGTGGCTACGTGCACCTGTGTAAGGAGGTGAGAGGCTGCTTTCAGTTATCTTTCTGAATCACTCCTCACTTCAGTTTTTAAAATGATATTGTTTTAATTCATCTTTGGAATTTCATGCATTTTATACAACATATTTCAATCATATCCATCTACAACTACCTCCCTCCAACTCTCCCCCAGTGTCTTCCACCTTGCCCCCCTCTCTACTCCATGTTCTTTTTGTTGATAATAACACCTCGAGTCCAATTAGTGCCACTCATGTTCATGGGCTATAACCATCTACTGGAGCATGGGGCAACCTACCAGCCGCCACATTGCCAAAGTAGAATGACTTACCCTCTCTCAGTAGCCAAAAACTGCCAATAGTTCCTCTGTCAAGGGGAGAGCCTCTGGGGCTCCTCCCTTATCCTTGCTGGAATTTGACTGGCTTGATCTTGTGCAAGTCTTGTGCAGGTAACCACAGGTGCTGCGAGTTCAGGACAACCACATGATGTTCCAGAGTCAGCATTTTAACAGCACTCCTCCCCATCTGTCAGCTCTTATATTCTTTCTACCTCCTTTTTTGATATGTTCCCTGAGCCTTGGATGAGAGCAGACTTCATATGGATGATTCATCCATAGCTGAGTACTTATGGTTAATTATACTTGACACTTTGACCAGACACAAGTCTCTACATTAATTGTTACATACTGACCACAGTTGAGAGCAACATAAATTATGCATGTAAACACAAATATTTAGAAGGTTTCCTGGCAGCATTACCCTTTAGCATTAACAATAGTAGGTTCCCCGGTAAGGCTAATGATTATCCCTACCTGGGATTTTGACTAGGTTTAAGGTGTTAGTTATGATATCTCTCCTATGGAACAGATCTTGTACCCAACCAAAAAGTGGTTGGTTACCCATGTAACTGTCATGCCACTATTGTGCTAGTGTACACACTTGCCAGAATGATTGGTATTGTAGTATGAAGGGTCTCTCACAGTTTGAGTGAGGCTGGCTGGCTGGCTAGCAAGTCTTGGAGATCTGACTCTTTCCATCCTCCCAGAACTGGGGTTATAGATGCCACAACCCTCCAGTTTTTACATAGGTTCTGCAGATCCAAACTTAGATTCTCATGCTTGTACAACAGGCATTTTGGCCACTGAGGCATATTTTGAGCCCCTGTGAATATGGTGTTAACACAGCCAGTCCAGCTTTTACCTAAACTCTCTAATTATGTGTTCTGACTCCTCTTCCTCCTCCTCCTCCTCCTCTTCTTCTTCTTTTTTGGTTTTTCAAGACAGGTTTTCTCTGTATTGCTTTGGAGCCTGTTCTGGAACTGGCTCTGTAGATCAGGCTGGCCTTGAACTCACAGAGATCCATCTGCCTTTGCCTCCTGAGTGCTGGGATTAAAGGCGTGCATCACCAACACCCTTCTGACTATTCTTCAAAGTGGCCAATTCTTCCCTGGCCTTTCATCAGCTATTATTTGTCTGGGTAAAATGAACCTAACAGGCAGATAAAACAGAATTAGAAAGTAAAATATTCTTGAAGAGAAATGGTACTGAATTTAGACACATGATTGAGCTTGCCAGTTGTGTAACTGATTGGAATATGTTGTTTTAATTGATCTGTTGAATCAAAATTAATATTGAACATTATGTAGAATACTGCAAGCACTTCCATAACCTCTTTTGTTTATATCTAGGTTCTTTAGATCTCAAAATATCTAGATCTCAAACCCTGTCCTATGAGATTCAGTATCCATGCACCAGAAGGGAGGAGATAGGCCAGGCCATTCTAATTTTATTGTTATAATCTTAGTTTAGCTATTGAAATTAAAAAAGCACTTTATAATTATGTGTGTGTGTGTGTGGGAGGGGATATGAATTCAGTGACCTTGAAGGCTAGAAGAAGCCATCAGATTCCCTGGAGTTGGAGTTATGTGTAGTTGTAAACTGCCTGATGTGGGAAGCAAACTCAAGTCCTTTGTAAGATTCATGTGCTCTTAACTCCTAGCCTCACTTCAGTCCTTATTTATTTTTGAAAGAAGGTCTCATGTTATCCAGGAATGTCTCAGCTCCTTTGGTAACTGAGGATGACCTTGAACTTATGATCCTTTTGCCTCCACAAACAAAGTGCTGAGATTATAGGCACTGTGTCCAGATACCACTTTGCCTTCCTTATGTAGACATCTGGCAAATCGAAGAAAAAAAAAAACTGCAGTGTAAAGTATCCAACAAAATAGGACTATCCCGAGGGAAAAGATCCAATGAACCATTAATGAGTTTCTAACACCTACAGAGCAGGGTGTAAAATAGAGAGCTACAAGTTGGAATAAACTAGAAAACAAATTATAGAGAGGCTCTAAGGTGTAGAAAGGGCATTTCACTGTGTGTTAGACTTTATGTTGACATGACAAAGTATCAACTTCTTAGAGGTGGAAGGATGGCACATCATTTCAGAGCTATCAGCCATTATGGTGGGTGAAAACAGTCCCCATAGACCCATGGGGAGTGGCACTATTAGGAGGTGTGGCCTTGTTGGAGGGGGTGGGCTTTGAGATTTCAGATTCTCAAGCCAGGCCCTGTGGCTCACTTTCTCTTCCTGCTGCCTGGTGATCCAGATATAGAACTCTTTGCTCCTTCTCCAGCACCATGTCTACCTTCATGCTGTCATGCTTCCCACCATGACAATAATGGACAAAACCTCTGGACTGTAAGCCAGACCCAATTAGATGTTCTTTGAAAGAGTTGCCATGGTCCTGGTGTGTCTTCTCAGTAACAGAAACCCTGACTAAGATAGTGGGGAAGGTGTGGTGGCAGAACAGGGAACCATGTATCATAGTGGTCAGGAATCAAAGAGAGAGGAGATGAGAAAGAGAAGGAAGAGATGGCGTGGGGGAGAGTGACTATTTACTTCTTGTTAACTTTTCGTTCTCTTCTTCGCCCTTTTATTTGGTTTGGGTCCACAGCCTACAGTTGGCGCTATCCTCATTCAAGGTGGCTCCTCATGCCTTAGTTAATCATCTCAGATAGATGCTACCACAGAACACTACAAGTGAGATTTACTAATCTCTTAGGCATTGCTCTATCCAGTTAAGGCAATGATCATGATTAAACCTCTTAACTTATACATGCCCTCTCACACAAACATGTACAATCCCCCTCCCCACACACACCAAAAACATTCACTGGGATCCTTACAGTCACAACTTTGGGACAAAGAAAATATTTATTTGCACAGAAGTCTTCAAGGAAGATTTCACTGGAGGAACTAAGATAGGAGGTGGACAGGACTTAGAATGCAGATGAATTTAAATATGCAGATGAGGAAAGGAGCTTGCATTGTGGAGGAAGAGAAAGTATAGATGGTGGGATGCCACTAATCAGAAAAAACAGAGGTTGAAAACAGAGGTTGGAAGAGGTCAGGCAGATCAGTAGCAGGGATCAGACCACAAAACCAGGGTCAAGTTGCATCACAGAGGGACCATAATGTTAGGCCGAGGAAGTCGAATTTAGATGATGTACTTGTTTTGAACCTGAAGTGATTTGTTTAAAAACGGGGACCTATGACTGGAGAGATAGCTCAGTGGGTAGAGTCCTGGCTCTTGCAAGCCAACAAGACCTGAGTCTGATCCCCAGAATTTATGTAGAAAACTGGGTGTGGTGGTTCATGCTTCTAATCACAGTACTGGGGAGATAAAGAACATACATGAATCTGTTTCAGTAATGATACACAGGGCTGGAGAGACAGCTCGGTGGTGAAGAGCACTAGCTGCTCATCGGGGGGACTCAGGATTGATTTCATGCACCGACTAAACATTACTCACAGCCACCTATAGCTCCAGTCCCGTGCATTCTCCTCTCTGAGCACCAGGCAGGCAGATGGTGCATGGACAGAAATTCAGGCAAATACTCATATGTACTAAAAAGGTATTAACAGTGAGACTCAACTATCAGCTCTCAGCTCAGAGGGGAAGGTGGTGCAATGTTTGAATAGGGGGCTGCTTCTCTATCCATATTGGAGCTGCCATGGTAATGTTTTTTGCACTGGCTTGGATCATTCGTCAAGCTGCCTAGCAAAAGGTTGAAGATGGAGACTGCATATCTATCTTGGGTTCTATTAATAACTCACTGATTTGTCCATGCACACCTAATATTTAGTGTTTCATTTATTCTTTTCTGAAAGTTATGGAGGTGTGCCAGTACAGATGAGTTCATCCAGTTGCCCAGAAGCTGAACCCCAAGTGCTTGTAGGAAAACTGCCATTGTGCAGTTGGCAGGGAACTTATGAAATAGTCAACAGGCTGACAAAACATTGCTACCTTGCGCGCATCTTAAATTTGATTACATTTGAAAGCCAGCCAATAGATATGGTATTGATCTACTGAGTAAAAGGATTAGAGAAATCTCTTTAAAGAAAAATGACACATTTTCCTTTTGCTTAGGAAAGAGAGCAGTCCAGCAAAATAATACTTAAAGTTTTTTTCCACTGTCTACACTTAATTTGTGTGTGTGTGTGTGTGTGTGTGTGTGTGTGTGTGTGTGCATGCATGCTCATGTGGGTGCATTTGGTTGTGCATATGGACACTAGTGGCCAGTGTTGTATGTCTTCCTCAATTACTCTCCACCTGTTCTTTGAGGCAAGGTCTCTCATTGAAACTGGAGCTCACTGATTGGCTAGACTGATTGGCCAGTAAACTCTAGGGAATCTTCCTATCTTTGCCTCTCTAGAACTAAAATTACAGAGTTGTGTTTCATTGCCTGGCTTATCTGACATGGGTGCAGGTAATCCAAACCCAGGTTATCATGCTTGCCTAGCAAGCACTTTCCCCAGTGAGCCATCTCCCCCAGCCCTTGCATCTCAACTTGCAGTCTTAATTCCCTGTTATCTTCAGGATATATATATATATATATATATATATATATATATATATATATATATATTCAGTGCTGTCATGCCATCTTTAAGATGTGATTAAAACAAAATCGATGCTAATTAACATACAAAATTCTGTTTCATATTCTCAGAATGTTTTCTTCTTTTAAAAATTAAGAATTAACTTTTATCAAAGTGATGCATAGATCTAGTTTTTAAAAAATCAAGCAGCACTAATGGACTTGTAATGAGGAGCTGTAGTCTGCCTCTGGGCTGCATACCCCACCCCCTAACAGGCTCTCTAGAGAAAAAACACCATCTACTATTTCAGCTATTTCTTCCAGTGTTTATCTCCCCATTTCTCAATAATATGTGTTATAAGACATTAAAAGGATTTTTACTTTGGTCTCTGAATTGTTGCTATAGCCTCAAAGCTAAAAATAATAGGTGCTAAGAATGCCCATAGCCTGAAGAGAATTGACAAGATAATGAGTCTCATCTCCCAAGACCTTACAAACATACGGCGGAAATAACAAGAATAAGATAATGGTAACATGGTACAATCCTAGTCTAAAAGTCACACGTCTATTATCATTTAACTATTGCAGTGATCCAATGAGGTAGATACTGAATCACACACTCAACCATATAAGGCCCTCCAACAGCATAAAGATGTTTATCCTTGGGCCTGGTAATGTAGTTCAAGTGACAGAGTACTTGCCTGGTAAACATCATATACATCTGCTAAGATGGGGTATATTTGTAATCTCAGCCCTTTGAGGGTATAGGAAAGAACACAAGTTCAAGGTCATTCTCAGCTATATAAGATGTTTAGTCCAGCTTGGGCTATGTGAGATCCTGTCTCAACAAATAACAAGCAATCAATCAAAAGAAACAACTCCCACGAGAGATGGGTCTAATGATGAACAGCTGTAATTCAAGCACTTGGGAAGTTAAACAGGGTGAACAAGCATTTCAGCCTAGTCTGGGCTATATAAGACTCTGTCTCAAAGGAAGAAAGGAAAGGAGGGAGGAAGTAAGAGAGAGAGGGAAAGGGAGTGAGAACAGGCAGGGAGACAGAGGGAGAGAGAGAGAGACAGAGAGAGAGAGACAGACAAACAGAGACAAAGGGAGAGAGACACAGACACACACAGACAGACAGACAGAGACAGAGGGAGAGAGACAGACACACACACACACAGAGAGAGAGAGGGAGAGAGAGAGAGAGAGAGAGAGAGAGAGAGAGAGAGAGAGAGAGAGAGAGAGAAAGAGAGAGAGAGAGAGAGACTAAACATAACATTTAGGGAAGCACAGCATCATACATCACCATTAGGATACTCACCCTTGCAGCCTGAACCCGGCTTCATGAAAAAAGTGGGAACCGATGAGGTAGGAAACACATCTCATCCTTGCTCTGAGACCCTTGGCCGAGGCACAGCTGGAGATGGGGAAAAATGCCTTTCTTAAAGATCGAAGACTGAAGTTTTTAAAATGAAAGAAGAAGTGGGCTGGCCACATCAAACTTTTCTTACAATAACCAGGATACTATGGTTTCTGAGGGAGAGGTCATTAGGTGAGGAGGGGAAATGGAATTCGATAAATCACAGCAGAAGGGGAAAATGAAGGGATGCCAAGTTTTGAGCCCGATTCTTAGGCTGAGAGCCTGGACATTCTCAGAAGTGTCCTGCAATCGCAGCTGTGGAAACTTCTGATGTACCAGCTTAAATTAAATATCCATGATCTTTGTGTGCACGTGCATGCATGCGTGCGTGTCTCTCTCTCTCTCTCTCTCTCTCTCTCTCTCTCTCTCTCTCTCTCTCTCTCTGTGTGTGTGTGTGGTGTGTTAAATGATGAACTTGCTTATTTTCAAGCTTCCTCCTTGTACATAAACTTTCCTTCCCCTACTCTACTAATACAGCTATGTGTAAAAAAACCCCACAAAATCAGTCATGAAAATTTATGTCATGGTGGCTGTCTAAATATGGCTCACTAGTGGGACACACTTTTATTATGCTTGTATTTTCTCTCTTGGAAACCTGGCAGGGGAAGTAATTAGCTTATGTTTCCCTTATGTTGTTTGCGACACACATATCTAAGTCTTACCATTGGTTTCCTGTGGATGATAATTTTTCTCCCACAAAGCTCACACAGGTGAGATCTTTAAAGGGCTGAGTCTGCAGTTCCTGAGAGTTCTTTCTCGGGAAAGTTCTGTCCACCATGCTCGCTCTTTGGACTCCATGCCCAGCAGTGACCCTGGAGCTTGCCTTGGACAAGGCCTGGTTTGGATTATTTTTACTTGTCCTCAATTTCATCCTCCCTTTCCCTCCCCTCTCTTCCCTCCCCTCCTTCCTTCGACCTTCCCTCCTCCCCTTCCTGTCCTGCCTCTCTTCTTTCTCCACTCCCTTTCTTCCTTCCTCTCCCTCCCTCCATTCTCCCCCCTCTTTCCCTCCTTTTCTGTTAACATTGACTATTTGAAAATGTCTTTATCAGTCTTTCACTTAGCTTGGTAAAATATTCTAGAGTTATCTAAGTTTACCATTTTTGCCCAAGCAGAGAAGAAACTAAGAGATTTCCCTTAAGTGACTTCTGGGGATATTCCAGGGAGCAGGGGTGAGGGGGTGCGAGATCAGAGTAAGGACAGAAGGGTGAAACAATGCAGAGATGGGCTATTGACTCCGCTATTATTAAAACTCACTTGTTTTCCACTTTTTCTATTTTGTTATTTTTCTTGTTTATTCTTCTCTCGTGCAATACATCCCAAGCATAGCTTCCCTTCTCTCCCCTCCTCCCAGTTCTCTCCCTTTTCCCTCCTCTCCCCCAGATCCACTGCTCCTTTTTTTCCCTTCAGAAAACAGGAGGCCTCTCAGGGATATCAACCAAACACCAAACATGGCATAACAAGACACAGTAAGACTAGGCACAAACCCTAGTATCAGGGCTGGGTGAGGCAACCCAGTAGGAGGAAAAGGGTCCCAAGGGCAGGCAAAAGAGTCAGAAATACCCTCCCTTCCACTGTTAGGAGTCCCACCCAAGATAAACAATCACAGCATGTATTCAGAGGGCCTAGCCGAGACCCATGCAGTCTCCGTGAGTGCAGCTTCTGTTCTCTGTGAGCCAGTATGAGCTCTGCTTAGTTGATTCTGTGGGTCATGTTCTCCTGGTGTTCTCGACCTCTCTGGCTCCTACAATCCTTCCTCCTCATCTTTTGCAGTGTTTCCTGAGCTCCACCCATTTTAAAGAACATTCTATGGAGTTGTGGAGGTCAAAAGGTAGGCGGGGAAGAGGAGTGAGGAGAAGGCAGAGAAAAACAAGAATAAGGAAAAAAGAGGAGGAAAGAGTAGAACTCTACACTTATCATTTTATCAACTTCATTTTGCACTGATCAAGGGTGGCCTCAGGTTGTATTCATGATTCCATTTTATAGCTTGGTCCAACTTCCTGTTCACTTTCTGCTTCCTGTGAATACCATGTGACTAGCTGCCTTCTGTTTCATTGTGCCTTCCCCACTTTGCATCCCCAAACTGTGAGTCAAAATAACCCTTCTTTAAGTCACTTTGTTAGGAATGTTGTTTTAATAACAAGACAAATGACTAATGCAGAGGATTGCTGAGAACAGGAAACAAGAAACTCCAGGCAGAGCAAACCGCAATCAAGCTGGCTGGTGACTTTTCCAAGTCTTTATTGCAAATCAGCTTTGTATGCACTTCTTGTCAAAATTGAATTTTTAAAATGTTACTTGGTGTTAGTCCAACTAAGAGAAAGCCCATTTTAGAATATGGACGTAGTCCTACAGCCAGGTTTTCAAACACATACACACACACTCAATATATATATTGAGTGTGTGTGTGTGTGTGTGTGTGTGTGTGTGTGTGTTTGTTCAAGGGGGAATATATGCTTGTTTTCAGGGGAGGGGGAAATCTGAATAAATTGTTTTTAATATGACCACCTTCCCCCAATTTGGAAAATCTTTTCCAAAGATGGTTTAACAAGTGATGTGCCATCCATTTAGTTACACAAAGGAGAAGCATTAAGCTAGCCTTGATGCCTTGGTGCTCTTCAAACTATTTGCAATCATTGCATCCCACACAGTCATCTTCTGGTGCTCCCCAGACCTTCTGCAATCATTGCATCCTACAAGACATCCTTTTGGTGCTCTAACTCTAGAGGCAGACCTGGATTTAGATGGAATCCACTTCTTGGTATCTGCAGGGGGCTAGGTCCCACTCACTGCCTTCAGGACCGCTCACATATAATAATGACCATAAAATGTTGTAAAACTTCTACATGCTATGTGCCATCTCACATGCTTTCTGGCTCACTTTGCAAGCTCACACTCAACTTCCTTTGTTACACAGTCCAGGACCACCTGCCCAGGGAATGGTGTCACCCACAGTGGACTTGGCCCTCCTACATCAGTCATCAATCAAGACAGAGACATGCCTACAGGCTAATCTGGTCTAGAGAATTCTCCAATTTAAACTTTCTTCTTAGGTGACTTTAGATTATGTCAAGTTGATAGTTAAAGCTATGGAGGGCACTAGTTTTATACAATATAAATGCTGTGCAAACACTTGCAATGCTATCATGTTCAGGGAATGATGACAAGAAAAGCAGCCCATGCATCAGCTCTGAAGACATTGCTCAGTGGTTAAGAATACTTGCTGTTCTTCTAGAGTACCTAGAGTTTAGTTCCCATAACCTACATTTGTCAACTCATAACTGCCTATAACTCCAGCTCCTCCAGGGAATCCAATACCTTCTGGCCTTTGTGGGATCCCCCCCCCCTCCACAAACACATGGTTATAGAGAGAATATATAGTATTTTTTTAAATGTATGTTCATTACAGATGCAAACATCTATAACCTAAGGATGCTTCAGTCCTCTGTTGGTTGAATCTGTCAATGTAGAACTCTCGGATAGGGATGGCAACTATGTGAAGGCAAGTTGCCTCCTTTCTGAGCTGAGAGATCCTCACTCACTCACTCACTCACTCACTCACTCACTCACTCACTCACTCAGTCACAGGCTGCATATAACCCTGTTGAATGTTGTTCCTGACCCACCCTCCCTTCCAGCCCCCATCTCCACTTCACGGTGATCTGAAGGGTAATTTTCTTGTCAACTGTATAATTAATGGACTGCATACTACATTGGCCCTCTGTTCTGCATCTTGGAGATATATTTCAAAATGAATAGCTGTTTAACCAATCACTCTGCGGATGTCTCCCTCTTCGGTGTTCCTGTCACTCAGTGTTTTCACACATTGGGTCTGAAGCGGGCAGAATCAATTTGGGTATTTGCTCGGCCTCCCACTGAAAGTGGCCACAAATTAGAAATTCTTAGACTATCAGAACTTGTCGCCTGTTAGCCCTAAATGGTGTGTGGACTGCCCTTGCAATCTCCTTGGCCCTGTGTGCTCCAGCACTCTGACAGTGCCTGCCATTTCTAATAAAGGAGGAAGAGTTTGGTCCCCGCCCCCCAGTGGCTTGAAGATAATGTCTTGTGCAGCTTACATGCTTGCTTTTTTTTTTTTTTTTTTACTTCTGCAAATCAGAGCATTTATTTTGCCGTTTTACCACACAGTGGCTCAAAAACAAAAACAAAACAAAACAAAACAAAAAAACAAAAAAACCAAAAAAACAAGTCTGAAAAGAGAATTGCAAAATTATTGGCATCCCTATGAATGTAAGAATAAAGAGGGCACCTATTTATTTATAACAAAGTCCTAGTAATTGAAAGGATTTAGTTTTCAAAAAGTGTGTGTGTGTGTGTGTGTGTGTGTGTGTGTGTGTGTGTGTATACTGGTGCCTGTGTAGACTAGAGCAGGAGATTTTTGAGATGACCAGTGTAGGTACTTGGACTTGAACCCTGGTCCTCAGTATGTGCAGTACTAGCTCTTAACTACCATTTCAGAGGAGTGCTCCAAATGCACCTTCTGTAGGAAGAGAATTTTGCTAGACCCTTGCTAATATGGGCATTATAGTTTGAATGTAAAGTATCTCCCGCAGGCTGTTGTGTTTGAACACTCTGTCCTTTGTTAGTAGTGGTGTGTCAGGAGGCTGTAGAAGCCAGAAGGTGGTGTCCAGTCAGAGGAAAGGGGTTGCCAACAGGAGCTGCACTATGGTATATACCCTTGATGATTCTGATCTGAAATTTCTGCTTCTGTCAAGATATGAGCCAAGTGACCTCAAGCTTCATCTTCCTCATGTAATGGGCTGTACCTGCTCTATGCTCCACTATTTCCCTGCCATGATGGACTGACTGTGCATCTTCAAACTGCAATGGACTGTATTGCATGAAGATGAAGCATCCTCTTTTCTCCTTTTGGTGAGAGTGTTTTTATTACAGGAACAGAAATGGAAGTAGAACATCTCATAAGCACAAAGACCTGAGCTGGAGTCAAAGAAACCACATGAAAACATCCAGGCATGCGTGCAATCCCCTAGAAAAGCTCTACAAAGGTGGGAACAGGTAGATCTCTGGGGCCTGTTGGTCAGTCAGCCTAGCCAGATGGGGGAGCACCAGGTAAAAGTGGGAAAGCCTGCCTTCACACACACGTGTACATGTGCATGCATACCTGCACACAAACACATGTACACTCAGCCCTGTTCCCCTCACATACTTAACACATGAGGATATCCAAACTTATCAAGTACAGATGAAAAGGATTCAGAAGAGAGCTTATAGTGTTAGATCAATAGTGATGGTGGTGACAGCTCAGTGTGTGTGTGTGTGTGTGTGTGTGTGTGGTGTTGTAGAATATATAGCTGAAGAGGGAAGAATTTATTTAGCAGAGAACAGTCTCTCACAACTTACAGTTAATGACCTGGGAAAGTCAGTGCTAGGAGGCCTTTATAAAGCTTGCTTCTAGTGAAGGCTCATAATAAATAAACTGATGTGCTCAACATCAGTTTGAAGGAAGAGAGAGTTAGCCATCAGAAGGCCTAGAGATTGGGCATTCCAGGAGGATTTATTATGTGAAACTAGAAAACCCAGCCCCTTAATAAAACACTCTCCTACCTCATTTCCTTCACTAGGACGGGAGAATATGGTGCTCATCAGGGAGTGTTTGCCTCACCAGTGTGAGGGTCTAAGTTTGATCACTAGATCTCAGATATAAAAAACCAGGTGTGGCTGTGGTCTCAGCATTGGGGAGGCAGGAAAAGATGGATACTTGAGCCTAGCTAGCCAGCCAGCCTAGCCTTCTTGGTAGTACTAGGCCAGTGAGAGACCCTGTATTAAAGGAATGGAATAGTGTTTATGAAGGAACATCACCCAAGGTTAACCTCTGATATAGCACGAATGTGTGTGTTTGTGTGTTTTACAGCTGCATGCGCACGCATGTACACACACACACACACACACACACACACACACACACGCACAAAATTGGGCTATAGTTTTACTCTGATTGGTAGAGAACTATGGTATAAGCATGGCATGCCTAGAGACAAGACAAAAAGCCATCTTCTTGAATAATCTCCAAAACTGAAATGAGGACACTGAAAGCCAGCAGTGCAAAGGCTGATGTTTGGTGCTGGGTGGAGGCGATAACGCTCTATTAAGTTTTCAGAACAAAGCCAGTTGGCCTCACTGGCTTAAGAGGAGAGGCAACTCCATGGCACCATCATAAACATACAGAACAACATACAAGGAACTTCAGTCAGAGAGACTGTGCATTTGAAATAAGAAATAGAACTTTCTAGAGCTGGGAGACATCATATAGGTTGACCTCCAGTAACAGGGTCCCAGACACAGCAACACGATCCTAGTTACGTACAGTTGGTTATAGAAACTGGTGACAAATGAAGTTCTGGAATAATTCTATTTCAGAGAGGAAGTGATGGGTGTAGACCAACAGTGTGGCTCTGTAATAGATAACCACAGATCTGGAGAATGATCTATGATAGCCATCCTTTGGGTTTTAAATAAGTGAAAAGAAAGGCAAAGCAAAAGAATAAATACCAAGAGATAGACATGCACACATATGTATAGACAGACATCAAAACACCCTCAGGTCACACACTCCCCTTCAAAAAAGTCCAAACAAACAACCCCCCCCAAACCCTCCAAAATCCCAGTAAAATCAACTGGAAAAGTTCTCACTGAAGCAGTCACTTCAAGCAGTTCCCAATTGTGAGTCCCAGGTAGAGCAAAGTGTCCCCTTAGGTGAGGCCTCGAAGGTTTAAAAAAAGAGCATAAGATAACATCATTAGATTGTGTGCTCTGTCCCATAAGCTTGGGAAGGTGAGGCAGCAGCTGGATTCCAGATTGAGCGTTCTGCTCTCTCCATGGCTGGGCATCCAGCTTATCTCTCCCACTACCAGAACTTTTATACTGTGATGTGAACACTAGTTACCTCTGTTGGAAATGAGCCACCTTCTAGAAGTCCTCAAGGACACTGCTTCACTCTTGGACTGTTACGCTGTTGCCTTACCCTCCTTGTCACAGCATGAGAGGGTCAGGCCATCCTCCAGACAAAGGACCAGGGAGGGTACTGTCAAACAAATATGCTTGAGTCTGAAATGGGGTGGGGCAACCCTGCTTCCAGGGCCAGCTTCTCAGTAAGCTCATATGGCATCAGACAATGGACCAGTACACTGTACATCTCAGTCCATCGTGCGGCTGGAGTCAGAATGCACACACTGGCTTCTAGGCCTATGTGGTAAGTGCTGTCAGCACAGAAGGGAGCTAAGGGGAAACCTCAGACTTGCATTCTAAGTGGAAGGAAATGGGTAAGTGCCTGTTTTTGAGGAGTTAAAGGATGTGATGATCTAGATAACAGATTCCATTCCATCCCACCAGTTCAATGGGATTCATGTGGATTACAGGTAGATGATAGTGAGCTACCAGAGTCAATCAACAGCCTAGACTTAACTGCTGTGCTAAGCATGGTGTATCTACTAGAACAGAGTAAGGAGCTGGCACCTAACAAGTGTATCCATTCCAATCCTTGTCTCTGTATTATTTCCTTCCTTCTTTCCCCCTCCTTTCTTCACTTCCTTCTCTTGCTCCCCCTCCCTTCTCTTCCTTCATCTCTCTCCCTCTCTTCTCTTTTACTTCTCCCTTCATCCTTCTTCCTTTCTTTTCCCCTCCTCCACCTTTTCCTTCCTTTCTATTACTTCTTTTATTCTCCCTCTCCGTCTCCCCCCTCCCTCTTTCCTTTTTTGGCAGAATCTCATTTATCCCAGTCTAGTGTTGAACTCACCACAGAGTCAAGGATGACCTTGAATGTTTCATGTTCCCGCCTCCACTTTCCAAGTGTTGATATTAGAGGCATGGGCCATCATACTCAGTTAATGTAAAGCTTAGTGCAATAGATAGATAGATAAATATAGATACAGATGACCCAAAGATATATAGTGGCTTTTGGAAACCAGAAAACCAGTGGAGTTCTGAGTTGAATCTCTTAAGTTTTGAAGTTTTCTGAAAAGCCAAGTAGTTAACATTTGTACAACAGCGAGCAACACACTCATTGCTTTCGCTGAGTTACTGCAGCTATTCTCTGAGAACGTTGTTCCCAAGGACTCTGGTCATCTTAGAGACTCCTAGAATGTCACAGTGGTTCACTGTTTCCATGATGTCATGCCAATAGCATCTGCTAAGCAGGAAGTGTTGAGTGTTCTGGATACACTAATATAATTTATGTTTTTGAAAGCTGGAGGAAATAGCTATGAAAATTCTGGGTTGTGCCACATTAGTGAAATATTAATGGATTCACAAGGGACTAAGTTAGTGAACCATGTGACTGCCATCTAGAAAGAGGGACTGTACTTAGTTTTGTGGTTTTGAGAGGCTGTATATTTTACTCTTTATTTGAACGTGCTATTCTGACCCACTCCCAGGGCAACTTATATAACTGCCAGCTTGAGTGAGACCAAGAGGATAAACTCACTCCATTATAGAAGGAGGCTGGGTGAGATAGCCTGCTACTCAAAGCTGAGCATCTCCCCGCTCCCAACAGATTTGATGATTCTAGGTACACATAAATCTCCAGGTAGAGTCACTGTAAAGACACTACGGATGTGGAGATGGTCTGCAGCAAGTTCATCTCATGTGAATGAGATAAAAATCACAAATTACTCCACAGCATGATAGCGTGCCCGGGAAGAGATCAACCAAACCACAGAACTTCAAGTGATTACTGAAACATAATTGTCCATCCTTGATCAGGTGTGTCAGTTACTTTTCTGTTTGCTCTAACAAAACAGTTGACATAAGTAGGTAGAGAGAAGACCATTCATAAAGATGGGGCAGTTTCCATAACCTTGGCTCAGGAATCCTGTTGCTAGAATCCCTTCTCTGGGAAGATGTTAAAAAATGTGTACCCATTTCTCATAGATGCTGATGGACTAAAGTACAGCTCCACTACAGCTCACCCCCAGGAACTAGTGAGTTTATTGAGCTTGATTACAGATCACTGGTGAGAGATTGCCTAAAGGAGTATGAGTGACCTCAAAGCAATGTCCCTGGAAGGTCTGCCCCAACATAGATGATGGCTTCCTCACAGAAGGATCCCCTGCTTCAGTAAACCTTCTCAAGGTATATTCATTCTAGCATTTCCCAGACCCAGAGGCCACAATTAGAGCAGGATTGTACAAATGGCTAAGAAGAACTACTGGAATTTCAGATGAGGGTCCCATGACTCTCCTCAATCCCTCTTCCTACAAAGCCATATTAACAGGCAACATGCCCAATGTGATGGATTCTTAGAGTAGGCACAGTTGATTTCAGGAAGATGGTGACTATTTTGTTCAGAAGATCAAACCCTTACCCATGGAATGCTGTAAGCTGGCACCAGTGGTCCAAGCCTTTGCTCAGAATGGATCTTCAATCAACCAGGGCTGACCTCATTTGCAGGAACCAGATTTGCATGGCCCTGATTTGCATGACCCCAATTTACATGATCATCATTTGCATGTCAAAGATGGTACAACTGGAAATGATGTGGGACAGGTCTTTGCATTCCCTCCTCCATCAACTTCTTCAAACACTGGAGCTTATCAGGATACCCCTCCCTCCATGAATGACTGGGAGGGAGGAACCCATCCTAGCCCTGTGCTTTGTAAACAGCTCCTGTTCAACATTCCCTGGCAGGTGCGAAGAATGACTGGCTCCCCACACCCCTCTGAAAATGGCCCTTTCATGTTTCACAAACAACATCTCTGCTGCTCCATTGTCTCTGTTGGTTATTTTCATAATTCATAATTATCGCCGTTCTTAAAATGTAGACGTACATTTAAAAGCATGATCCAATCGCGCTTGATTGCTGCCTCATTGTGCTTGGAGTAATTACCATTCATTTGGCTTTTGAGGCCGTTGAATGGATTTTCCACATGAGATTCCTTAATTTGTACATATTTTACTGCTATAAAATAGGTATTGGCAGGCTGCCTAAACTGTAGTGAAGGCCTTTAATTCCTATCACTGTGATAAAACAAATTGAGTGCAAACTGAAAAGCTTAAGATAGACCATTCAAAATGGATTTGATTCATTAAGAAAAAAAAAAGAAGAAGAAGAAGAAAGAAAGAAAGAAAGAAAGAAAGAAAGAAAAAGAAATTCTAAACCAAGTTTCCCAGGTGTGTGACACAGGTAAGACAGAGGTAGCTTGGTTCTGGGCTCAGAGTTCAGAATTGTTTTATTGTTCCTATAAAAATAATAACATTCCTGTTATGAAGGCAAACCTCTCTCTGTGATCTATTATTTCTCTGGGAAAAGATGTTTGGAGAGCAAGTGAGCATTATTAACATGTTTCATTCTTAGTAAAGGAAATCAAATATGTATTTAAAAGAAAGCTGGAATCCCTCATCATAATGGACTTGTGGGCCAGGTGTTTTGAGTATTGGGTCTAGGGTGGGCTCTACTTTATTGTGTGGCTTTTGGAAGGACCTTCTATTTCTTTGAATCCAATTTGTTCACCAATAAGATGTAGGAGTTGTCACTAGGGCCTTTCCCTCTCCTCTTCCTCTTCCCCCATCTCTCTCTCTCTCTCTCTCTCTCTCTCTCTCTCTCTCTCTCTCTCTCTCTCTCTCTCTCTCTCTCCCTCCCTCTGTCTTTATTCTAAGTGAACATGTGTGCACCAGAAGACAACCCAATATGTAATTCTTTAGGCACTGTCCACCTTGGTTTTGATTCAGGGTTCCCCACAACCCTGGTGCTCACTAAGCTGGTAGGTTGGCTGGCCACTGAGCCCAGGAAACTTCTTGTTCCCACCTCCTCAGCACTGAGATTCCAGGCATATGCCACCATGCAGAGGTCTTCAGTATGAGTTCTAAGGAAATGAACTCTGGTCTTCACACTTGCGGGTATGAACAAAAGTTTTTCCAAAGAAGCTGTACCCACCTCTGAGCCTTTTGCAAGGCTGATTGACTGATTATAACTCAGAAATTGTGAGCAGTCTGGAGAATTTCAAGTCCAGAGCCAAATTATCCTGGGCCACCTTCAGCCCCCTTAATAGCCACTTACTGCCTTATATGCATGACCTAATGTCCTTGTGACTGTTAAGCAAATCCTTTGGAATGTATATATGCAATGTAGCTTTCTATGAACTAAAAGCCTAAGAATGTCATTATGCAGCATTAAAGTCTTAGAGCAGAGATTTCTTCAATTCACTGTAACCTGAATACCTACCTAATGGCTTCACCAATGTATTTGAAAAGTGCCTCAATTTATGCCTTTCTTTACTGGAGTTCTGTTCCTATAAAAGCTTCAACCTGTTACTATGTTGAACCATAAAATCTAGGGTAGCCTAAATCCATGGTAATTCATATTTGACTCCAAAATAAACTATCTCTCATATCCTTTGAGTTGATATTTATGGCTTTTGCACTGACATAAGGCAAGTACTTTACTCCAGGAGCCATCTAACCTACAAGCAAGCTCTGGCTCTGGCCTCCCTTGGCTCCCTGTTCTTCATGATCTCCTTCAAAAGAATTATTATAGAGAACGTGGAGCACTTTCAAGGGGTGAGAGTTGGTAATGGCCAAATGGACTATTAGACCAACTTGCATTTTAGACAAAACAAGAGGTACCTTCAGACTCCATCAGAGTCTTATCTCCAAGTCTTAATAAAATCCTTCCATGGTCTTGAGGTGTGGAGAGAAAGTTCCAGAAGATCCTGGGACCCTCACCCCTTTGCACAGACATGCCCAGAGATGATCTTCAAGAAGATCCTAGATCCTGTAGGTTGCTAATCCAGTTTAACCACCACTCGGTGCAAGTAAGAAATGAGCAGTTTCCTGCCTGACCTTTGGCCCCTCTTGTAATGAATGGAATATGAAATACTTCCACAGGATCAAAGGTTGCAATAATTGATCACAGGTAGTGAGTGAATGGCTGGTAGAGGTGAGTCATTGAGGGCAAATATATATCCCAGCTCACTTCTAACTCAAGCTTTCTGATCTGCAGAGGTGTGAACAGGCCATACTGCAGCTCTAGGCCTAATGAATGGCTCAATCTCTTGATAGAGTCATAATATGATGGCATTACTGGAATGTGATGAATGGTTGGAGGTAAGGCCTAGTTGGAAGCAGCAAGTTACTGGTGGGACAGTCCCTGAAGGACATATCTTCCTTTGGCCCTTTCCTATATACCATTTCCCAGCATCCTATTCTTTAAGAAGTGAGGAATAGTTAGGGTCACACACACTACCTGCCATGATGTTCAGGCCAAGAGCACAGGACCAAAAGACCATGACCAGAACTCTCTGAAACCATGAATCAAAAATGTATTCAATTCTTTAAGTGTTCTCAGAGCCAAGCTTCGTGGTAACATTTTTGTAATGCCAGTTTTTGAGAGTCTGAGGTAGGAGATCCATAAGTTCAAGGACTTCCTGGGCTATAAAGTGAATTGGAGATGAGTGTGGACAACTTCAAAAGAACCTGCCATTAAATAAAAATTAAAGCGGGGGCCTAGAGACATGTCCATCAGCAGAGTACTTTTCTAGAATCCCCAGAAGAGACGAGGGCATGGTTCAGTGATAGAACTCCCCCTACTACCCCCCTCCTCATTCCCCCCTCCCCAACAGTAAGAGACTGGGGCATGGCTCAATACTAGAGCACTTGCCTGACATAAGCAAAGGCTTATGTTCAGTCCTGAACAGTGCAAGGATATTTGTTTCCTTAAGCTTTTGGCCATGGCAAACAGAATACGATCTAATCCACCTAGAATAATGAATGGCAAGGCTTAGTTAAAAGTACCAAGTGTTTAGGACTTCCAAGGTTGCCTTCTCCATTTGAATCTGTATTCTTTCATTTTCCTTTCTTGGACTTATCAGAGGGTTAGACTCTAAGGTTGGTGCCTAGCTGGGTTCTGGTCATTCATCACTGGAACCAGGGCAAAGGCACTGACTGGTCAATTCCACCTCAGTTTGGATGGCATAGTCCTTTCTGCTTAGGAAACTCCATTTTATCATCTCCCTCCCTAGTACCAACTGGCCTTTGATATAGAGCTGCTTGAAAAATAAGTGTTCTTTGGGAATTGTTCCCTAAAAAGTGAAGCTCCCCATTGTCGTGAAGATTGAGGTCCCAGAACCGACTCGGGATCATCCTTCTGGCCATGTGCTTTTCTCCTGGGATGAAAGGTCTTGAAATGCAATTTATTGTAAAACACACAGTGGCCACAGCGCTGCGACAGTCAATGATATTCCTTTTATTACCACTCAGATGAGAACAGAAAATGACATTGGGAAGCAGTGAACTCCCCAGAAGGGCAGAGAAAGTCATTATATTCAACATGCATCATATTTCATAATCAGAGCCCACAGTCGGCGCTGACACCATCGAATGAGTCTGTTGTAGTCATGATAATATAACCCCCCTGCCTTTGCTTCTCTGGGTTCCTTTCTTTTTTGGACCTTTGCCGGGGCCAGGCCATTAATCATGGCAGGCAAGGGACACTGCAGACCTATGTATTCTTGATTGCATAAATTGAAAATACATCAGGATTAGTGGGTAATGCCATCTTTCGTTGGGTTCTGTTTGGGGGCAGTGGCTTCTGAAGGGCCTGGGTGTTCTTACCATTAAGCCACTTAAGGGGCTGGGAAGATGGCTCAGTCAATAAAGTGCTTGCTGGGTGAGCTGAAGGACCCGAGTTTGAATCCCCCAGCACTCCTGTAAAAGATACAAGGCAGTAAAGTGCCTACTTAATCTGAGCACTGGGAGGGAAAGGACAGTGCTGGAAGGTTCCTATAGCTCTTGACTAGACACTCCAGCTTTATCAGTAAGCTCCAGGGTTAATGGGAGACCTTGCAAAAGAAAAGAAAAACAAAAAATACAAAAACAAACAAACAAACAAACAAAAAATCAAGCAAAAATCTACACAAACAAACAAAAAAAGGACAATGCAGTGGAAGATACAGGCTTTTGACTTCTAACCTCTATACCCAACATATACACATGTGTGCATGCACCTTCACACATATACACTGACATGTACACACACACACACACTCACACTCACACACACTCACACTCACACGTGCACATGCACACACACTCACACACACACTCACACACACACTCACACGCACACGCACACTCACACGCACATGCACACACAAGCACTTAATCCGGTCATTGCAGTTGGCTCAGGGAGGGCTGTGATGCCTTGTGGGTTACATACGGAATATAACACCTGCACAGAGAAGGTGCAGGGAGGCAGACAAGGTCTCCCAGTGACAATTTCAAGGACTTTAAAGGATTGAATGGGACTTCCACCAACTCACTGAGGGCCACCATAGGTACTTGAATAAATGCTTTTAAGGTTTGATTTTGAGTTTTGCATTCTCTGCCATAATGTATATTGATTGTAGGGCATCTGGCCTTGCTAGTGCATTGGTGTTAGTGGCCACACCCCTTTGGTCATGGCTTCAGGGGCATAAGTGACCTGAATGTGGAGAAGCATGGGGTGGGCTCTCTCCCACTCCTCCCTCTCCCCCCTCTCCTCCTCCCTCTCCTCCCTCCCACCTCTCTCTTTCCTTCTTCTCTCTCCCTCTCCCTTTCCTCCCTCTCCTTCCTCTCTCTACTGTCTCCCTCTCCCCCTCTCTCCCTCTCCTCCCTCTTCTCCCTCCCCCTCTCCCTTTCCTTCCTCTCCCTCTCCCTTTCTTCCTCTCCTTCCTCTCTTTACTGTCTCTCTCTCCCTCTCCCTCCCTCACCCCTTCTCCCTACCCCTCCTTCTTCTGTGTGTCTGGAATACCATGCCAAAGCACAGGGCTTGCACTTACAAAATACCTGTCTGCCGGCCCTGGTAATACAGGATGTTAACCTCAGCTATTCGGGAAAGGCTTAAGCAAGAGGATGGCAACTTTAACGTGGGCTCAGGCTGCAGAGTGGCTTTAAGATGAGTTGGATAACTTAGTGAGAACTTGCCTCAAAATGGAAAGTTAAAAGAGGGTGGAGATGTAGCTTAGTGTCAGAAGACTTGTTGAGGATACAGCAGCTATATAACAGCCATAGAACACTTGCCTAAACTCCCTCAGGGAGGGTCTGCAGCATGATTTGATAGGACAGTGCATGCCTAGCATTTGGGAAGTCCCAGGTACAATCCCCAGAACTGGAAGAGATGAGCACATCTATAGATACAATTCTGTAATGCCTCACTCATACAGGTGCCTTCATGATCTGACCTTTTCTGACCTTCTCTCTTAGCATCTAAAGCTGGTAATCTCTACTTCCATCATATTGCATCTCTGGACAGTCCCCTCCTCCTCTGCTCATCTCTTTGCCCTTTAAATGCAGCAGCCTTCAAGTTTCTTCCTACTCTTAGGGAACACACAGGCTGTGTTTTCTGTATTGAAATGGCTGGTTTATCCCTTTCTCTATGATTCTAAGGTCATGAGGCTTTTAAGCAACTGGGTCAGGTATTTAAAGCCAAGTAATCTTAATCCTTACAACAGATCTGATGTTTATTCTCTGAGAGATGTTTAAAAGGTCTAGGAAGATGCCTGAGATGGTGAAATTAATGTACAAAGGCAGTCTATGACAAAAAAAAATGCAACAACCCGAATCAGACCATTTCTGAAATAGTAAAAGGTGAAAGTAATGGGCCAGAAAATAAAATTAGTTAAATACATTTAGAATCAAGAAAACATAGCCAGGTTTGGTGGTACCTGCCTGAAATGTCAGTCCAGAAGTTCAGAAACACTCCTGCTAGAAGCAGGAGGATCAAGAATTCAAGGTCATCTTTGGCGATGTCTACAGTGGGTGTGAGGCCAGCCTAGGCTACATGTTTGTCTCGAGAGACAAATAAGTGCTTCTTCTAGAGATTAGGTGGCTGTGGCGCTCACAAATGCTTCACAGCTGTGGATACCTGCACAGGACCTGCACCAGAGTGAGCCAAAAGATCAGTCAACATTCCAACAGGCAGCTCTAATTGGGCTCAGTGGGTTGCAAGAAAATTAAAACAGAAAATATCTAAAAGACAGGATGTAAAGTGGGGAGGGGAAAGGCAGAAATTTGGACTAGATATAATCAAGATATACATTGTTTACATGTATGAAATCATTCAGGAATAAATAAAAGATACTCTATTAAAAATTCATCAACACATATAATTGTACCAAAAACTACAAAAAAAGAGAGAAAAGATAAAAAGAAAGAGAAAGGAAAGAAAAGATAAAAAAAAGAAAAGGAAAGAAACCATACAAAATCCAGTAGAAATGACTTACAACAAAAGGAAGACAAACAGTGGATACTGAGCACAGACTGTGGGCCTGATAGAAATTCTGCATCAGAAGGGTCTAGCATGATTGATAAAATCCCAGAGACAGATTAATAAAGCCTAGAGTAGTTTGGATTGGTGAAGGATGGAGGCAAAAACAAGCCACTTTTCTCTCTCTTTCTCTCCTCCCTGTCTGTCCATTCCCCTCTCCATCAGCCACTTCTCCTTCCTTCCTCTCCACCATCTCTCAGAGAGGCCATTCTGGCTTGAAACTTGCTGTGTAGATCAGAAAACATTGCCAGACATGGTGGTCCAAGCCTGGAACTCACAGAGATCGACCTGCCGCTGCCTCAAGTCCTAGGATTAAAGGCATCTAACACCATGTCTACCCTCCATTCATTTGAATGCATATGCCCAAAGAGGTCAGAAGAGGGTGCTCGATCCCTTGGAGATGGAGTTAGAAGCAGTTGTGAGTTACCTAATATAGGTCCTCGGAGAGGAGCAAGCACTCTTAACTGCTGAGCTATCTCCAGCCTCTCCATTCTATTTATGATCTGGCCTCCTGGATGAAGAAAGAAACTGAGGATTTGGGAAATAATTATTCTATTTCACTGGCTTCCCAGAGTTTTTCTACATATTTGGGTTCTGTTTGCCAGTTGTCTCTGCTGTTATAATGTCTCTGCTGACATTGCTGCTGACCTAGGCACTGTGAAATTCTCTGAGACCAAATTCAGGATTGTCTAGAACTGACCTGCACCACAACTTCCAAATGGACATCTTCCTATGCCTTCTGCCTATCAGGTATGCAACTCTTTGACAAAGTAGAATTACAAATGCATACATCTGGTATGATGGTGCACACCCATCATTCCCACACTTGGGAGGCTGAAGTAGAGGGTATTGTAAATTCAAGGACAGCTTGGGTTACATGGTGAGACTATCTCAAAGGAATGCATTAGAATGGCCAACTATCTCTATTCTATCTTCTGGCCACAGGGCTCCCTTGTGTGATGCTGTAAGGGTCACGATGGTCTTCTGAATCTTCCTTAAATGGAAGGGTTGAGTGCCAGTAACTTTTTCTTCCACATACATTGCTGTGTTCTCCTATTCTTTGGAGATGTCCCTTTAAGACATCTTTGTAAAGGGATGTGTCACTCATAGGAGCTCTATGCTGTGGGGATTCTTCTTGAAGAGATGAGCAAAG
Organism: Cricetiscus sungorus; assembly: GCA_030556225.1. Lineage (NCBI taxonomy): Eukaryota > Metazoa > Chordata > Mammalia > Rodentia > Cricetidae > Cricetiscus > Cricetiscus sungorus. Next base: position 16,508,733 of record JANBXA010000044.1, read on the forward strand.
GTCTGTTCATCTCAGATGAGGCACCAGGGACAGAGTGAAGCTTTGATTCCACCCGTTTATTTATTTATTTATTTTGGCTGGGAGATGATGAGTTTATTTAAAGTTACTTAAGGAGTGTAGGTGAGGTGGTTACTTACAGGGGCATGGAAAACTTAAGGGTGGCTACACTACTGGTGGAAAAAGAAAATCCTTCTACTCCAGCAGCTGCTATCTGTTCAAATATTCTCAATAGGAAAGTCCATAGACCCAACTTTGTGCAAGTATCTTTTGGGTATTTTACGGTTGCTCAGAAGGACAGTGGCTATGTCATGGCCAGGGCCCAGTGTGCAAGACACCCAAACTATAGGTTACTCACTGTGGTATTCTTCCCTCCCTCCTCTTTCCTTCCCTCCCTTGCTCTGTCCCTCTGTCCCTCCTGATGGGAGATGTCATTCTGCAAATATGATTCTCTTATTGGTTAATGAATAAAGCCTTGTTGGCAAATAGGAAGGCAAGATAGGCAGGACTAGGAGACAAGGAAGATTCTGGGGGATGTAGTAGAGTAGAGTCCAGATGTAGGGTTTTGAGAGAAGTCCAGACCCTCTCTCTGGTAAGATAAGACCATGTGGAAACACTTAGATTAATAGAAATGGGTTAACATTTAAGACAGAGCTAGCCAATAAGAAATGCTAGTAACAGACCAACAGCTTTATATCTAATACAGAGTCTCTGAGTGTTATTTGGGACTGATGTGGCTCTGGGACCAGGCGGCTGGTGGGAAAACTGCTTGTAATACCCTTCTTTCCTTTCTTCCTCCTTCTTTGGTGTGTGTGTGTGTGTGTGTGTGTGTGTGTGTGTGCACATGTGCTCATAGATTGAAGTGTCTGAGTATAGGTTAGCTGTCTAGCAAGCATATTTGCATCACTACTCTGTGTGTTCATACCCAAACTTTTAAGTAGGTGCTGAGATTTGAATGCAGATCATCATGTTTGCCCAGGAAGCACCTTACTTATTGAATCATTTCCCCAGACCCAAGCAAGACTTTGTAATTTTTTTTCTTACTCATCAGCCCTTTTCACCTGGAAATTTTTTACACAATCCTAGGTGTATAAATTAAGCATAATAATCCAACATTTACTGATGATAAATCATAAAGAAGTTTATTTTATAGCAATTCCTGATGTACATACAATCATCTCAATTATTAAAATTGAAAAATATTTACATATTAATGATGTGCTTGTTTACTTCTACATAAAGAATTAAGTCTTGGCTGTATATGATACTGTAGGATGTAAACCATATTCAATATTTTTCAGCATTGACCAATATTTTGATTTTATAATTGTAACAAAACTGAGAATGCAGTTTTGCACAAATATATGATGCAAATGGTAGAGTGTGCTTAGGGCTATTTCAGAAATTTTTATAACTTCTGTACTGCTCAAAGCCAAAATTCACTTGATTTTTTTTTTAAAATGAAACTCTAGTCAGCAACTCAAACAAATTACAAAGTTCATTGAAATGATATTACATGTACTCATGATAGCAATGTACACTGAAAATAATTTCTCTAAACTACATCCTTCAAATGTGGAGGTGCATTTGTGAAAATCTCAGCATTTGGGAGGCTGAGGCAGAGGCATTATGAGTTAAAGGTCCCTCTGGGTTAGATAGCAAGAACATGCCTCAAACATAAACACAGGAAGGAGGTAGAGGATGACAAGGAAGGGGAGGAGAAGAGAGAGGAGGGGAAAAAAGAGACAGAGGAGATGGAGGAATAAGGGAACAAGAGGAAGAAGAAGAGGGGGAGAAGGAAATGGCAAGCTGGAAAATTTTCAATGATGGCTGGTTCCTAATTAAAGCTGTTGATGGACTGGGAAAAATCCCTGCAGTTGTTCACCATCTTGGGCAGCAGCTGCCAGACACCTTGGTCAGGGGAAGGGTATGTTTTCCACTCCACAGTAGTTCTTGAAGCCACTTGATTGACATCTGAGTGTTCTCAAGAGGGCTAGATCTGACTCTTACCATCTGCTGTCACTCAGATGTGAGACCAGCACAAAGACATTCTCAGATCTGCAAATGGGCCCTTTTCACTGAGAGTCCCTTCAGCTGAGAGGCCTGGAGGGCAGACCTGTTAAAAAACAGGACCCATGAGCAGGAGTTAGACTTTGGAAGAACATCTGTCAATAGCACAGAAGACCAATGAACCACTAGAAAGAAAAGTCATCTGAGAGACAAGTGTTTGCAGGGGCTTGGGCATAGTGGTCAGAAAGAGGAATGTGTGTCCACACAGGGGATGGCAGGCTGTGTCTAGATTCCCCACTGTCAATATTTTGACCTAAACAGTAAAGAGTCAAATGTGTTGTGTTCACTTCGATTTCTTTGGGACAGAACACACTGAATAGGCTAATGATAATTTTTGTATTATGCTTGGCTAACCTAGATTTTGTGTGTGTATTTGCACACTCATATATCTGTAGAATGTCAGGTGTCTTTTTCCTCTACTCTGTATTACATTATTGTTTAAATTTTGTTCTTTTAACATTTATTTAGTTATTGGCTTTATTGTACATGTGTGGGCATGTGTGCCATGGTATGTATGGAATTTGGAGGTCAGAAGACACTTATGGGAGGTTGTTCCCTCTTTCTATCATGTGGGGCCTGGAGACAGAACTCATGCCATCAGGCTTGGTGACAAGCAAAGCACTTTTACCCAACAGGTTGTCTCACTGAACCTCTACCTTACTTCCTGAAACAGGATCTCTCACTAACTCTGGGGCATGCTGTTTTAGTTAGGGTTTCTATTACTGTGAAAAGACACCATGGCCATGGCAGAACATCCTAGTGGAAGGGTATGGAGGAGGAAAGCTTCTCACCTCACGGCAACCAGGAAGCAAGGAAAGAGTTGGAGAGCAAGAGGGATGTTCAATCTTCAGAAGCATGCCCCTCAGGCACCTACTTCCTCCAATGAGGTCCCTCCTCTTAATGTTTCATTAGCTCCCAGCAATGCCATCAGATTATGAGGCCACGGTGAGTTAATCTGTTAGCTCATAGGTCCTCCTGAAGCTCCCTCTGGGACAGAGGGTTGATAAAACCTGCTGTGGCTTTGACATCTCCCTCCTTCTTACAGAGCTATACCTGTCCCCTACCCAACTGCCCAGTTCCCAGACAAGCATGAATGATAGCTAGTCTTTACCAGTGCCTTTCTGACTTCCAGCATGGAGGATGGGTTATGTGGCATGTTACTCATTACCCTTACCCTTCAAAACAAACAAAACAAACAAACAAACAAACAAACAAACAAACAAACAGACTCAGGAGATAAAGGAAAAGTCACAGGTCTGAGAAAGTGAAAATTTGCAAGAGTAAATGATGGCTCCCTCCCAGGCGGTGGAGGAGGAAGCTCTTGGAGGGTCCAGCTGCAGAGGGGGGAATCTCTGCTTGTCGAGCTGCCTGCTAGTTATGCAGAGGGCTCCTGGGTTTCTTTTAGGAGTCATCACCCATGCTGGAGTGGGATTTTCAGTGATCATAGCTACTTTTCACAAGTTACTCCTGGTCTTGTATATTTCCCCTCACCCATACTCCCATTAGCCATCACAATACAACATCACAGGTTCAACAAGTTGGACTTTGGTATTGTTGTTACTTTGATCTGTTGTGGGTTCCCTGTCTGGAACCTTCTATAAGAAAAAGCACTATTATCTAACATACTCCCTTTGTCTTATGAATTTGGATCCTCTTCTTCAAGGCCTCATCATTGCTGGCTATGGCCCTCATGGCTGCCTATGGGCATCATGGTTACCTATGGCCATTGTAACTTCCTTAATTAGCTCTTCTAAATGATAACTTCATGCCAGTGCCTTTCTGCAGCAAGTCATAGCATAATTACCTTATGAAATAAGCTTCTTCGTGATCCAACACATCCCAAAGGCCCCACCACTGCATGCTACTGGCATCTAAAATGAAGTCATCAATACAGAAGCCTTCTTTGAGGAACAGTTCATATGTGATCCATGGCAACCAGTAAATAAAAATAGTACACATGACATTTTCAGTAATATTTAATTACATGAGGTGGTATTGTTTCAAATATCTATTTCATTTTTACATGTGCATGTAAGTGTGTCTATGTATGGGTGTGTGCACATGTCTACAGTGCCTGAGGAGGCCAAAACAGGGCATTGGATCTCACAGAGCTGGAATTATGGGTGGTTGTGAGCTGCCTGATGTGAGTGCTGATACTTGAACCCAGGTCCTCTGCTAGAACAAGTGTTCTGAATCCCGTGGAGTCATGACCCTAGCCCTGAGATGCTATTTTATTAACTTGTTTGTCACCTGTCTAGAAAGCTTTTAGGATGGCCTCTCTGTGTCATTTAGTAATATGCCCTATATTAATTCTTACTCTCATTGCTATGGCCAAATACCTAATAAGAAGGTTTATTGTGGCTCATTGTTTGAAAGTACAGCTCACCACGGCAGGGAAGGTGTGGCTGTTGTTCTTTTGATACAGCTGATATGATGCAGCTGCTATGGCCTAAGAAACACAAACACGAGATTCAGCGCCCACGTGGAGTTTATTGAGAGAGGGGAGAGGAAAGAGGGGGGTAGCTGGTGGCCAACCAAAAGCGGGGAGAGAGAGAGAGAAGCAAGAGAGAGGGGCAAGAGAGAGGGGCAAGAGAGAGGGGCAAGAGAGGTGCTGCGCTTGTCGTGCTTGCTTTAATAGGGGAGCTTCTGCATGCGTAACCCCGTCTCCGCCCAGCCAGGTAAAAGCTAGGTAAGGCCTGATGTAGTGATTATGTGGCCATAGGCATCCCACCCAGAGGCGGGGCCCACAGACTGCCTAGCCACAACATTCCCACCTCTTGTTGCTATTAAAAAGGTGGGGGTTGGGCATGGCCCAACAGGGTGAGACTGTAGGTTTCTAACAGTGGCAGCAGGCATCCTCAGGCAGGAAGCATCCAGAGATGGATGCTGGGGCTCAGCTTGCTTTCTCTTCTTCATTCCATTCATGATGCTAGCCCACACCCTGATACTGTGCCCATTCAGAGCAGTTAATCTTTTCTGGAAACATCCTCATAGACACAACTATGGTGAATCTGAATTGCATCATGTTGAAAAAAATGAACCATTGTTGATAGATTATAGGCAGGCTGTGTTCTTGGGGCCATTATGCAACTCTACGACTTCTGATTTGATGATAAACTCACAACATTATTCTCTCTGATGCAACACTGACTAGTTTACAAGGCACACCTCCTAAGGTACTCCAGGAATGACACCCAGAGTGAGTGTCATTAAGAGTCCCCTAGGTGGGGCTGCTGGAGTTCAGGCTTTTGCCCTAAATCCTCTGGTAGAACCTTCCTCCCTCATCACAGCTGGGCGTCCTGACCCATAATCCTCTGCCTTTATCTATGCTTCTCTTCCCACAAAGCTTTTCCCTCTTCCTCTCATTATTTTTCAAATATTCCACAACACTCCTGTCAATCATTTCTTCCCTGAGGAAATTCAGGTTTATATTTATTTTCAAAATAAGTTGTTTTACATGCAGGAATATCCCCCCTCCCTTCCTCCTTTAAAATCAATCAAAGCAAGAAAGCAATTAATTCTATAACCAAACATTCATAAAAAGATTATGCAATTCATTTTGAAAGACTCATCCCCAAATGTAAAGTTATAGGGTTGGGAAACACTTGAGCACTTGAGTGAAAACTATTTGCAATTCTAATGTTGAGAACATCGGATCCCTTCCATGGGATGGAGCATTACGCTCTCTGCAGAGGGTTTTCACCCTGCTGTTTATGAAAAGGCTCACACTTTGGGTGTCATCTGGTGCGGAGTCACCATGAAAGAAACAGCTTAGTAAGAAAATGCAACACCCATTAGCTCTTCCCTCAGATGCTTGAGATTTGAAATAAAGTTAATTGGATTTGTTCACAGATCCAAGAATGAGTCCATGATGGTGTTTCCCAAAGGAGATTGCACGGGATGCTGGATTTAAGAGAAATAAGCATCTTGTGAAAGAGTGTTGTCTGATGTAAGTTGAGGAGGTGTGAACTTGAGCAAAATTAAATGATTTTCTTTTTTCTTTAATGCTTGCAGAAATTCTCAGAGGCATGCTCTGCTAAATGTGCACTATCTCGTATAGGAGGCAATAGTCGTCCCAATTCCAGATTTTTCTTGATCTAATCTGTTCTTCTATTGTAATATTGTGCGTGCGTGCGTGGTGTGTGTGTGTGTGTGTGTGTGTGTGTGTGTTGTACATGTGTGTTATATGGTGCATGCACATGAGTGCTCACGTGAACACGCCTGTCCTACATGCCTGTCAACTCAATCCAGTTTAAAGTTAACTGAGAAGGGAGTCTCAGCTGAAGGCTGTCCCAGATGAGATTGGTGTGTGGGCATGTCTGTTGGGGTTGTCTTGATTGTTAATTGATGCAGGAGGGTCTGGGCCATTGTGGGCGGCACCATTCTCTAGGCAGGTGATCTTAGTATAGATGAGAATGGCAGCTGAGCTTGAGCCTATGGACCAACCAACAAGCAGAGCTCCTCCATGGTTTCTGTTTCAGGTTTTGCTTGAATTCCTGCCCCCAGTGATGGACTGTGACCTGGAAGTGTAAATAAAGCATACTTGTTTGTCCCCTGTGTTGCTTTTGTGTTTTATCACAGCAACAGAAAGCAGATTAGAATGAAATCCATGCACATATATGTGGAGGCCAGAGAGAGAGAGAGAGTCTAAGGACTGAGCTGGAAGCTCGCCCTTCAGTTGGGTTGGCCTGCTAACGAGCTCCCAGGATGCACTTGTCTCTGCCCACCATTGCTGAGGTTACACGCATGCTTATGAAACCCTTCCTGACCTGACGATTGCAGAGCAGTACTCTTCCCCACCCATCAAGCCCTCTTCCCAGCCCAGCTACTAACCTGATCTCTTCTTGAGAGATTGTCTGGTACAGTGGTAGTGCTTCCTCCTGGTTCCCGTGGAGGAAAAAGCACAGATACAAGAAAGGGTAGAGTTCATATCCAAACTGCCTCCACATCGCCACTCCTATCACTCAGGTCTTTTCAGAGAGGTTCAGTGTCCGACTTCCCATGGGATGATTGTCTCATTTCCTGTGTCTCTGCCCTTGGGTCCTTTTCTTGCCTCCAGCATGATCTTTGAGGGGAGGAGGGGCTCTCTTGATAGTTTTGTTAGAGGAGATTTGATGGTTGAAAAATCACCTAGAAAAGGAGTATGACTGATCCACCCTACCCGTGGGCAGGACCGTCCCATGGGCTGGGATCCCACACGAAATGAAAAGGGAGAAAGCGAGATGAACACCAGCACTCCGGCTCTTTCGGACTGTGGGTGCCTCGTGCTTTTCTGCCATTTGACTGCATCTGCAAACTTTGAGCCAGGAGGAAGCTTTTGTGTCTTAAGTTACTTTTTGTTAGATAATCTGTCACAACAAGGAGAAAAGTGACTAAGGACCCCTCCCCCCCCACACACAGTGACATGGCAGCGCCCCCCCCTGCTCTCCCACCCCACTGAACTGATAGTAATCTGACTGCCTTTAACCAATGGCCAACAGTGTAACCCCAGTTTCTGCCGTTTGGGGGACCTCTGACCCACCACAGTGAAGTCCCGTTTTCCTGTGAGTGGGATCATAGGGAAACTATCTATGGTGAAGAGGAACCCTCTCAAGCAGATCTTCTGGGTGATCACATGCCAAGCCACGGACTAGTAACAAGCATGTGACGGTCAGCAGAGGGAACAGACACAGCTCCATGCTGTTACCCTCAGCTGCCTGACAAGGTCCCTTAATCGTTTTGTGATCTCAGCTCAGGCAAAGCCAGGACTTGGGGCTTAAATGTAGAGGAGAGAACGTCAGTATGAGTCAGTATGACATAGAGTTAGGGTTTTGTTGAAAATAGAAAGAAAAGTACTCAGGGATTTACAGAAGCACCGTTCCATTTCCATTCTCCTAAGGTCCTAAAGACAAACCAAAGTATGATACTACCAGTTTCTACTGGGTACTGGTACTTTTTGTTAGATAATCTGTCACAACAAGGAGAAAAATAAATGCTTTATTGCATTTATTCACAGAACATGGTGAAGGGTTATGGATAGGAGCAGGGGGTTTCCCAAAGCAGCCACACTGGATGGCAGCTTCCTTATAGCTGTATATATATACCTCCCTACCAACTAACCTGTTCACATACTCTAGAATCTCCCATATTCAATGTACTAAGGACTCCGAATACTTGAGTGCCTCCTGTAGAACAAATACTATATACTCTAGAGCTTGCTATATAACTTATACTTTATATACACTATGTACTCTAGATGCCTCCAACAGACCATATACTATACACCTTATCTGCTCTATAATCTCCCATGTACTATATAGTACTATATTCTATACTCTAGCACCTCCAATGAACAATATGCTATATACACTACACTATGCATTATATATCATACACTGTATACTCTAGCACTTCCTGTATCCTATATACTATATGTACTCTAACATCTCTCATACACCATATATGACATAATCTGTATATCTTAGTATCTCCTATAGACAATATACTATAGTCTTCAGCCCTCTGAGGTTATCTGTAACTAAGTAAATTGCATAGAAATGGCTGGGAAGTGTGACTAGAAACAGGCAAAAAAAAGTCCAATGTCACTCTCTGTACCCTCTTTCTGTGACGAAATGTCATATCAATGGTTCATGATAGAAGCTTTCAGGCAGGCACAGGTGACTTGATGAAGATGGTGTCAGTTTTGCTGGTGGCAAACACCATTCTACAACAACAGGTTTCTAAGGGACTGTCCCTCTACCTCTGTTCTAATCTCTGATCACCAAGATTCCAGGGTGGCTTTGGAGGTGCCTTGGTTGGGATTACAGCCTGATAGAATAACACCAGCAGATATTAGATTTGTACAAGTATATTATGTCTTGATTTTTCCCTGTAAGTGGGGCTCCTGGTGGGATACCTGGAAAATGACAGGGTTCCAGCTGCAGAGGGGGACAGGGCTAAGCTGCTATGAATTGTGTTAGAATTTGTGGTTCTCAGCTGGCGAGAGGCCTCAGCTAGACTTTGGATGATGGCTTTGTTTTTTCTTCCTCCTCATGTCCATAATTCCCCCTCTCTGGCTTTCTGGTCTCAAGAACATGTGACATAACCCACCTAATTCAGTGGTTCTCAACCTTCCTAGTGCTGCAACCCTTTAATACAGTTCCTCATGTTGTGGTGACTCCCAATCATAAATTTTTTTTTGCTCCCTCACAACTGTGATTTTGCTAATGTTATGAATCATAACATAAACATCTGTGTTTCTGATGGCCTTAGGCAACCCCAGTGAAAAGGTAGTTCAACCTCCCCCCGCAAGGTTGAGAGCTGTAGACCTAACTGAAATATGAGGAATATGATCAGACTGTGGTTGTCTTAAGCTACTAGCTACACGGCAGTTGATTGCATCAATTGACCACGAACCCCCACATGTAAACTCATAATGTCAAATGATAGACTTTATTCATATTGAGGATAAATGGGCCTAACAGGTATCACAAGGAATCATCCAGAGGCCGTTTATTTTCTGATAAAGGAACTGAAATTTGCAAGGCCTTTACTAGGTAATTTTCCCAGATCTGTGTTTCCAGAATGACTATAAACATTATTTGCCCCTTAGGCATTGTTTAAAACACTGGTTCCACTCACATGATTTATGGGCAAACTTCCGTTTTCATCGAGTATACCATATTTCCTCCCGTATGCTGGGTGTTCATTAAACAGATGCCGTGTTCTATACAAAGGGAGGAAATGAACTAGGCTTCAAAGCTGGCTTAACGGGGCTTGTTTTTATTATTATTGCTGTGGTGTGCTGGGGGATTGAACTCAGTGCTAGTCAGGGGCTCCAGCATTTAGCTGCACCGAGCCCCTTATTTGGGGATTCTAGGCAAATTCTTCACACTCTTGCCACACTCCTTGCCGCTTACTGGCAGATTTCAGACAAGTGCTTTGCCACTGATCTGTATCCCTAACCCTTTCCTCAATTTTTATTTTGTGGTAAGGTCTCACTGGTTGCTCAAGCTGCCCTTAAATTCACTCAAGCAAGTCCTTGAACTCCTGACCTTCTCTCTCTGCCACCCAAATACATAGACTTGCAGGCCTGTATCACTACATGCAATTGAGAGAGGCTTATTGTGTTTAGATTTTCTGCTTTGAAATGCAGACACCTGGACCCTAAATTCTTAGTGCTAAAAGCAAACCAGTGAACTTCTGAAGAAAAATAGCTCATTAAATATATGTATGTCCTTTGTTCTGGCTTGGAAGTTTGCATCTTCTGCATTTTTTTAAAGATTAAAAAAAGTCTTAATTACTGCAGTGTGTGTGTGTGTGTGTGTGTGTGTGTGTGTGTGTGTGTGTGTGCGTGCGCACGCGCTCATGCACGGAAGCATGTGTGAGTGTGAGTGCAGGTGTTCTCAGAGGCCAGAATAGGGCACCCAATCACCTGGAATTAGAGTTACAGATGCCTGTGAGCTGTCCAAGGGTGCTGGGGACTGAACCTGGATCTTCTGGAAGAGTATCAAGTCGTCTTAACCATCTGGGGTGGTTTGAATGAGAATGATCCCCATAGATTCGTATGTTAGCATGCATAGTCCCCAGTTGTGAACTGTTTGAGAAGAATTAGGATTAGAAAATGTTGCCTTGCTGGAGGAGACGTGTCCCTGGGGGTGGGCTTTGAGGTTTCAAAATCCCACGCCAGGCTTTTGTCTGTTCAGCTGCCTGCTGCCTAGGGATCAGGATTTAAAGCTCTGGGATAGGGCTCTACTAGTCCCTGCCTGTCTGCTCCCCACCATAATGATGATAATGGACTAACCCTCTGAAAGTGTAAGCAAGCCCCCTATTAAATGCCTTCTTTTATAAGAGTTGCCTTGATCATGGTGTCTCTTCACAGCAATAGGACAGCAAGACACCATCTTTCCAGATGTCTCATTGTATTTTTTGAGACAGATTCTCTGACTGAAGCTGCAGCTCACCTACATGGCAAGACTATTCAGACAGTGAGCTCCAGGGGTCCCTCTGACTCCTCTATCCCAATCCCAATGCTTGGATTACAGATATGGGCCTCCATCCTGGCTTTTGTGTCGTTGTTGTTGATATTATTGTTTTTGTCTTTATAGGTGCCAGGTATCAAACTCCAAGCTCCAAGCTCCAAACTTCTTCAGTAGAAGAAAGCAGAGCTATGCAGATGCAGGGACTACTTTGTGGAAAGGCCCACACTTGAAATGAGGAAGACATGCTTCCAAGAGCACTGGCGAGCTCAGCAGAGGATGATGGAAGTCCCCAGAAGAAACGTCACACCTATGGTAAGTGCTCTGCAAGTCTGACAGATTAGAACTTGTGGAGTTAGCATGCTCCAGGTCCATAGCCAAATTTTCTACCTTTAGCAGCAACCTTAGTAGTCATTTGTTGCCCACTGCTGTGATTATCTTTTGACTATCAGGTAGTCTTTTTGAAACATACAAACACTGGGAAATACTTTTGGAAGATACTTCCATTAACCCAAGAGCTAAAAATGCCATTAGATGGAATATGAGGCCTAAACTAGAGGCTTTGCTGGACTGCCTACTGGGTATTTCCATCAATAGTTTTGAAAACATCCCTTGGTTTACAACTTTTCTTTCTCTGTTATTGTAGAAGCTTCATAAGACAACTGCCATGTTGGAACATGGTAGGATGGTTTCTCTTGATTGTCAACCTGATTGGACCTGGCATCAAGAAAGAGACATGCCTCTGTACATGGCTGTGAGTGTATTACATGCTGGGGTCGACCCTCCCTAGCGTGGATGGCACTCTCTGTTGGCAGTCCACATATGTGGAGGTCTTTACCTGTTACTCATGTGTGCATCTACTCTGTTGTTACCATTGCCATCCATCACTGACATCACAGCCTGGACTCCAGCTTCCAATGCAGACCGAAGACCAGCAGCTTCCCAGGGATCTGTGTGTCTTCAGCATCTGGTTACTGAAGCATTTAGCTAGCCCCTTCTATGTGCAGATGTTACTGGAGTACTCATGTTATATCATGTAAACTGATCTAATCACCTCTTCTTAATACATATCCTTTCCACTGGTCCTTTTTGTTTTGAAATCTCTGACTTACACACAGTATTTGAGGAGTTGAGACCTCTAGCACCCATGTAAAATCCAGGTACTATGGCACATGCTGATACTCTTAATTCTGGGGGTGCTGGGGCCAGTTGTATTTCTGGAACCAGCCTTCCAGTCAGTTTAGCAGAATTGGTGAGCTCCAGGTTCTCCAGGACAAGGGAGAAACCTTGTCCTCTGAGTGGAGAGGAGAAAACACGAGCAGGCCTAGAGCTGTTAAGACTTGTGGTGCTGGTTGGGAGTGGGTACTGTTACGGTGAGCAAATAAATGGGATATGAGAGAGAGAGAGAGAGAGAGAGAGAGAGAGAGAGAGAGAGAGAGAGAGAGACAGAGAGAGACAGAGAGAGAGACAGAGAGAGAGACAGAGACAGAAAAACAGAGAGACAGAGAGAGACAGACGAGAGAGAGAGAGAGAGAGAGAGAGAGAGAGAGAGAGAGAGAGAGGCAGATCTGAAGAGGTGAAGGTGTTGAGGAGTAGGCTGAGGTGGGTGGCCTGCTTACCACCCTGGGTCACAGTGATGGGGCTTGGGATACCAAGGGCCATGTATGTGGCCCTACCACAGATGTGGTCTATGCTGATGTCCATGGCTCCTGTTACCACCAAAGGCCGAGAGGATAGGGCTGTGCAGAGTTGGCCCAGCCCCTCACTGGCTGCAGCACTCGAGACAGCAGGTCCTGCATCTTGCCTGGGCAGCAAGAGAGAGCTGACCCTGTTGGTGGGAGCATGGGCAAGCTGGTCCTGAGGGGGTGAGAACTGGTCTCACTCCCTGCCCCCCAGCCTGCCGTGCGGTGGTGTGGGCGGGTGAGGGAAAGATGCTCTCCTCCTTGTCCCTGCACCAGGTGGGAGAGTTGACTCGGCCCCTCACCAGCTGCAGCACTCAGCAGAGCGAGCCCTGCACATCACCTGGGCAGCATAGTGGAGCTGATCCTCCTGACAGGGTTGCAGGTGAGCTGGCCCTGAGCATGGGCGATCCGGCCCAGCACCTTGTCTGCTATAGAGTGGCATGAGCGAGGGAGGGATGGTCCCCACCCCTCACACCTATGTCAGGCAGGAGAGCTAGTCCTACCCCTCACTAGCTGCAGCAGGCCTGGAAGGTTGCCTGAACAGCACAGTAGAGCCTACCCAACCCCATTGATGGGGCACAGGTGAGCAGGCTCTGAGAACGTGAATGTGACAGAGCTGGCCTTGCCCTTTATCTGCCATACGATGGCATGGGCAAGGGAGAGAAGCCTCTTCCCCATCCCTTGCCACCTTTGGCAGGTGGGATAGCTGTCCTTGAGGTCATGAGAGCAAGAGAGCTGGCCCTTCCTCTCACCAGCAGCAAAACTCAGGAGACTGGCCCCTGCCCTTTGCCTGGGAATAGAGCTGGCCCTGGTGCTGAAGGTGTTGGTGAGCTGGCCCTGATGGCATGAGAGCGGGAGAACTGGCTCCTTATTGCATAGGGTGGTGCTGGAGGGCTTGCTCTGGTGATGAGGATGAGGGAGGGAGAGCCTGCAGGCTGACCAACCTAGCAACAACCTTCCAGGCCTATGAGCTGGCCATTCCCACATCCACCCCATCTATGATCTCCTGGAACTTGTGAAGGGCCTGGTCCTGCTGGCCCAAAGCTGCAGGATCTCCATGACACAGGACAACAACAGCATATCCAAGAGGAGTCCTAGTGAGGGCCCAGTATTGATAGTATAACAGAAGCAAGAGGCCTCAAACCAGACCACTGACTCATTGCAAAGAATACTTGCAAGTAAAGATGTATTGATTAAAGGGTATACCTTGTGACTTATTATGTCACACTACAGCTTCTGGGATGAGATATTTCTTTTTTCTTTTTATCAACATTTTTTTATTTAAATCTGAAACAACCCTTGTTTTACATGTCAGTCCCAGTTTCTGCACCCTCCCATCTTCCCATGTTCCCCCCCCCATCCCATCTCATTTCTGCTCCCCAGGGAGGGTGAGGCCTTCCATGGGAAGTCTTCGAAGTCTGTCATATCATTTGGAGCAGGGCTCAGGCCCTCCCCCATGTGTCTGGGCTGAGGGAGTATCCCTATGTGTGCAATGGGCTCCCAAAGTCCATTTATGTACTAGGGATAAATATTGATCCACTACCAGAGGCCCCATAGACTGCCCAGTCCTCCAAACTAACACCACATTCAGGGAATCTGGGTCCGTCCTATGCTGGTTTCCCAGCTATCAGACTGGAGTCAATGAGCTCCCTCTTGTTCAGGTCAGCTGTTACTGTGGGTTTCTCTAGCTTGGTCTTGACATCTTTGCTCATCACTCCTCCCTGTCTACAACTAGATTCCAAGAATTCTGCTCAGTGTTTAGCTGTGGGTGTCTGCTTCTGCTTCCATCAACTACTAGATAAAGGCTCTAGGATGGCATATAAGGTAGTCATCAATCTCCTTATCGGGGAAGGGTATTTCTCCATTATTGCTCCATCATGCCCACCTCTCCCCTCCACTTCCTCCCAACTCTCTCTCCCCTCCCTCCATGCTCCCAATTTGCTTGGGAGATCTTGTTCCTTTTCCCTTCTTCAGGGGACCATATATGTCTCTCTTAGGGTCCTCCTTGTTTCCTAGCTTTTCTGGCAGTGTGGATTGTAGGTAGTCCTTTGTTCTATGTCAAAAAATAATATATGAGTGAGTACATACCGTGTTTGTCTTTTTTTTGTGGCTGGGTTACCTCACTCAGGATAGTTTCTTCAAGTTCCATCCATTTGCATGGGAATTTCAAGATTCCATTTTATTTTCTTTCTTTTTTTTTTTCTTTTGGCTGAGTAGTTTTCCATTTTGTAAATGTACCTCATTTTCTCCATCCATTCTTCAGTTGAGGAGCACTTAGGTTGTTTCCAGGTTCTGACTATTACAAATAATGCTGCTATGAACATAGTTGAATATACATCCTTGTGGTATGAATGTGCATCTTTTGGGTATATGCCTAAGTGTGGAATTACTGGTTCTTGAAGTACACTGATTCCCATTTTCCTGAGGAACCACCACACTGAATTCCAAAGTGGCTGTATGAATTTACACTCCCACCAGCAGTGGAGGAATTTACCCTTTCTCCACATCCTCTCCAGCATAAACTGTCTTTGGTGTTCTTTATTTTAGCCATTCTGACAAGAGTAAGGTGGTATCTCAGAGTTGTTTTGGTTTGGATTTCCCTGATGGCTAAGGATGTTGAACACTTTCTTAATTGTCTTTCAGCCATTTTAGATTCCTCTATTGAGAATTCTCTATTTAGTTCTGTACCCCATTTTTTTTATTATGGATTATTTGGTGTTTTGGTGACTAGCTTCTTGAGTTCTTTGTATATTTAGGAAATCAGTTCTCTGTCAGATGTGGGGTTGGTGAAAATCTTTTCCCAGACGGAGGGCTGCTATTTTGTCTTATTGACTGCGTCCTTTGCCCCTCAGAAGCTTCTGAGTTTCAGGAGGTCCCATTAATTAATTGTTGATCTCAGTGTCTATGTTGATCTCAGTGTCTATGACTACTGATGTCATGTTCAGGAAGTGGTCTCCTGTACCAATTCGTTCAAGGGTACCTCCCACTTTCTCTTCTAAGAGGTTCAGTGTGGCTGGATTTATGCTGAGGTCTTTGATCCATTTGGACTTAAGTTTTGTGCATGCAGATATGTATCTATCTGCAGTCTTCTACATGTCAACATCCAGTTGTGCCAGCACCATCTGTTGAAGATGCTTTCCCTTTTCCATTGTATAATTTTAGCTTATTTGTCAAAAATCAGGTGTTCGTAGGTGTGTGAGTTAATATCAGGATTTTCAATACGATTCCATTGGTCTTCCTGTCTATTTTTGCACCAATACTAAGCTGTTTTCAGGACTATAGCTTTATAATAGAGCTTGAAGTCAGGGATGGTGATGCCTCCAGAAGTTCTTTTATTGTATAGGGTTATTTTGGTATCTTGGGTCTTTTGTTTTGCCATATAAAGTTGAATAATTTTCTTTCAAGGTCTGTGAATAATTGTGCTGGGATTTTGATGGGAATTGCATTGAATCTGTAGATTGCTTGGTATTGGTGCATTTTTTGGTCTGTTTTCTTCAAAGGATTTTCTCATTTTCCCTTTTAGGGTCTCTATCATGGTTATAAAGTAGTTTTTAGGATTGTTCTCTTCTGTTTCATCTGTGTTGGGGTGTTCAAGTCTTGCTGGTGTGGAGTCCCTAGACTCTGGGGTTGTCATATTGATCTTTCTATTGTTGACTGTGTTCTTATACTGTCCTCTACCCATCCCTTCTTATAAGGTATACCAGTGGGGTCTTGCCCTCTCCTGGTGGGTACGGGACTAAGGTTCTCCTCCAGTGGGTACAAGCAGGTCCAATACTCTGATGGCTCTCCTCATCCAGTGCATGGAGGTGGGACTAGGGCTCTGGCAGATTCCAGATGGGCTGGTCTGCTGGGATGGGTTACTCTGTACAGTCCCCCATCCTCAGCAGGCTCTGAGCATGGCACAGGAAAGTGAGCTCCTTCTATGAGTAGAGGCAGAACCAGGATGCTGGCAGACTCGGGGCAAGCTGGTCTGCCTGGAGGGGCTCCCCCATGTGTGCACAGGCCCCAGATCTCAGGGGGCTCTGAGTAGGGCCCTGGAAAGCAGGCCGGAAATAGGCCCAAGATTACTCCTACCATGGTTGGAGGTGGAACAGGATGCTGGCAGACTCTGGGAAGGCCAGTTGGTGGGGACAAGGCTCCTGCACCTGCACACAGTCCCCAGTCCTCAGGAGGCTCTGAGCAGGGCCATTTCTTTTCTTTTTTAAAATTTTATTTTGTTTTATATTGGCGGCGAGGGAGGGGGCAGTTGCAAGGACAGAGGGCAGATGGGAAGGAACAGGGAGATGAGTTGGATTGAGATGCATGGTGTGAAAGACACAAAGAATAAATAAGAAAGTTAAATTAGAAAAAAAATAAAGGTGGAAAGCAATTGGTAAGGCAGCTGAAGTTAGACACGCATGCACATATATGCATACAAACACATAAATACACACCAGGTACACAGATTATTCAGATGCTCACAGATGTGCATGTGAACACACACACACACACACACACACACACACACACACACACAATGAGAAACAGCTCACACAAGCTTCAGGAACTATCAATAAATACACTGTGCTATATCCACACATCAGACAATTACTTAGCAATGAAGTAATGAGCTATTAACACAACGACAATATAGATAAATCTATAACATTATGCTGAGGAAAAGCAGCCAGTCTCAGATGTTACAGATGTTTTAATTTCAATATTATGACACGAGCGAAATTGAAAACCATAGCAACGGAGGGGCTGCTTCATTGACTCTTGTGGATGAAGGTCTCTGTGGGTGGCGTTTGACTTCTGGTCACATAAATGTATTATTTCAAATTTGGGGGCTTGGGAAATGGATCATTCAACAAGTTCCTGCCCACAGGCTAAGGAGCTGAGTTCAATACACAGAGCCCAAGTAAAAAGCCAGATACAATGGTTTGTGTCTATAATCCCATAACTGGAGGAGGCAGACAGGATTACTGGGATTCCTGATTAGCCAGTCTAGTCTGAGTGGTAAGCTCAAGGTTCAGCCAAGACCTCTTATCTTATACAAAAAAGTAGACCTTGAAAGATGGCTCAGTAGTTAAGAGTGCGTCTGGCTCTTACATAGGACTCAAGCTTGGTTCCTAGTGCTAG
The DNA here is from genome assembly GCA_030556225.1 of Cricetiscus sungorus. Lineage (NCBI taxonomy): Eukaryota > Metazoa > Chordata > Mammalia > Rodentia > Cricetidae > Cricetiscus > Cricetiscus sungorus. Next base: position 16,526,560 of record JANBXA010000044.1, read on the forward strand.
CTAGCATCAGTCATCTCATGACTGACTGTAACTAGCACTGGAGTACCTGATGCCCTCTTATGGCCTCTGTGGGTACTGCAACCAGACCAGACACAGACACAGACACAGACACACCCATACACCACAATTTAAAAATAAAACAAATCTTGAAAAAATAATCCATGCAAATCATCCAGAAAAGAAAGAAGGGGTACAGAACAAATGAATAACAAGGTTGTATGTCTGCAAACCATATCAACCAACTTGAGAAGCAAGTTACATTGCTGGGAACCAAACTGAGCCATAAGAGGGGGTGGGTAGTATATGGAAAAAGCAGACTCTCTTCGTTTTTTGAAAGAGAAAGAAGAGCTACCCAAGATTTGAAATGTTCTTGAAGCATTCAAGGAAAAGAAATGGCCTTACCTAGGCCCACAGCCTTCAGGCACAGAAAGTTCCTTTTAAATCAAAGGCACCATCCAGGAGGATTCTGTAGTAAGGAAAAGTGTCGGAAGAGGGTTGGATCCTGCTAAAGAGACAGTCTTATTTGTCCCAAGAAGTTCCACATTAAGAGGCCCTGACATATCATAAGATGTAATCTCCTCCTGCTCCTGAGAAACCAGTCCACAAAAGCTACTCTAACTTTAATACTGATATGCTTAGAAGCACAAGTCTTCCAGAACAGATTGAAATCAAGTGATCTTAAAGATGTTTGGAGAAGAGAGCCATTTACACTGCTTTGAGGATGTGAATATGTATATTTACTCTGCTTTGAGGATGTGAGTATGTATGTCAGTTAAGAAAAGATTTTAGTTTTGATTACACATATACCCGTGTGTCCCTGCGTGTAGGCATGTGTAGGCATACCTGTGGGAATCTTCAGAATCCAAACAGGGACATGGATCCGTGTACCTGGAGCTAAAGGGGGTTTCAAGTTGCTCAATATGGATGCTGGGAACCAAATAGGATTCTCTGATGAAGTAGCCAACACTTTGCATTGCTGGGTCATCTCTGCAGCTCCTCCATACTCCTGTATACCCATTTTTAAAATGTGCTTTGCAACTGTGGGGGCTTTCAGAGATGGATCAGTGGGTGAAGTGCTTGCTGCGAAAGCTTGAGGACCTGAGTTTGGATCCTTAGCATCCAGGTAAAAAGTCGGGTTCAGTAGCATACATCTGTGATCCCAGCTCTCGGGGTTATATATTAGAGGGTCCCTGGAACTCTCTGGCCAGTCTAGTCCACATGACAACCCCCCTGTTAAAGTGAGAAATCCTAAGACTTATTAGGGAAAGGATCTGAAATTGACCTCTGGTTTCCAGATGTATAGGCATGCGTCCAGGCACCCATGCCCACACCATGTACTCAAACACACATGCATGCACCCATACCTACATCATGTACTCAAGCACACATACATGCATCCATACCTACATTGTGACTCAAACACACATGCATGCACCCATACCTACATCATGTACTTATACACACATGTGTTACAGCAGGTTTCCCCACCGGCTGCCGCTGGTTCTGCCGCCATTGTCCTGCAACCACGTGTGCCCCAAATAACACTCAGGAGACTCTATATTTGATATAATCCTGTCGGCCAGTTACCATTATTGTTTATGGGCTAGCTCTGTCTTAATTATTAACCCATTTCTACTTATCTAAGTATTTCCATGTGGTCGTCTTATCGGGGAGCCGCGGCTGGCGTCCTGCTCCTTCCCTGGGCTACATCTCGACCCCGCCTTCTACTTCCTCTTTCTTCCTCCTAGTCTCCTAGCCCCACCTATCTAGATTTCTATTGGCCACAGTGCTTTATTAACCAGTATGAGAAACATATATACAGAATAACATCTCCCATCACACATGCATGCACCCATGCCCACATCATGCACTCAGACAAACATGCATGCACCCATGCCCACATGATGTACTTATACACACATGCAATACAGAACATGCACACACACATTCCCTCACATGCACTTAAAATCTGTTAGAGCAGATGAACGAGCCTAGAAAGTAAATGTCTAAAATGAAGACTCTAGTTAATAATACTGTTGCATATTCAGGATTTTGCTGAAAGGGTAGATTTTTTTTTTTAGGAGCTCTTGTCACAAAAACAAAAATGTAACTTGTCACAAAAATAAAAATGTAAATGGGATAATGGATATACTAATGCTTCTGACTATGTTATTTCTCTGTGTATGTGTGTCAAAACACCATGTTATATAATTTAGATTTATATAATAAGAAAAACAAAAGCCAGGTATGTATTAGATGTTTCCATCCAAGTGGGTAGACAAAAAACATAATGTCTGTGTTCTCAGGTATGTCAAAATATAACTGTCCGGGTTTCAGTTCTGTGGCTTGACAAATACTCTGGCAAAGAATGCAGAGGAAGAAAAGGTTTATTTGATTTACAATTCCGGGTCACAGTCCACCATTTCAGGGCAGTCAAGAGAGAAACTCAAGCAGCTGGACATATCACATCCATGGTTAACCCATACACAGTCAAGTGCTCAGGGCTGGGGAGGGAGTGAGTGAGTGAGGGAGACAGGCAGAAAGAGAGAAGGGGAAGGATGGAGGAAGGGAGGGAGAGACAGACAGAGACAAAGAGAGAGACAGAGAGGCATAGACAGAGACAGAGAATATGCATCTTGATTTGCATGCTTTCTCCTCTTGTATAATGTTCAGTATTTCTTCCGAAGGAATGGTGTGGTCCACAATAGACTGGACATCCCTACACCAATTAACAATCAATAGGATCCCTCATAGATGTGTCCATAGGCCCAATTTGACCTAGATGATTTCTCATTATGATGTCCTTTCCTGTTGATTCTAGGTTGTGTCGGGCTGGCAGTTAAAACTAACCACAACAACAATGTAGTAACATACTCCCAAAGGGGAGATTTTCTCTGTTGAGTATTCATTCTGAAAATTAGGCACAGATTGAAAGAGCTCATGGTAAAATAGAATCAAGGGTAGAAAAAGATTTTAGCTAACTCTCTTTATCCATAAACAACTTATTCTGGACCATAGCTTTTCTTTTGTGACACTAATAGTGTGCTAGATGACTGGGGATCACCTGTGTGTTCTCAGATCTGGTTGTTTATTTTGTATGGTTCAAAGAATGATCTGTGATAGAGTTCTAGTTTTGAATAATGGATATATATATATACATATACATATATATATCAAGACAAATTGAAGGAATAAATAATGATAGAATTGATCCATTGATCGATCGATCTGTAGATGGATGGATAGCTAGCTAGATAGTATGACCAAAAATAACTTGGGGAGGATAGGGTTTGTTTCATTGGTTATAGTTCATTACCAAGAGAATCTAAGGCAGGAACTCAAGATAGGAACCTGGAGGCAGTAATTGAAGCAGAAAACATGGATGTATGCTGTTTATTGCCTTGCTTCCTAAGGTTTGCTCAGTCTGCTTTCTTATACCATCCAGGATTGTCCGCCCACAGTTGGCACTATCTCCAGTGAGCTGGCCCTTTCCACATCAACCATTAATCAAGAAAATGTCCAACAGAGTTGCCTATAGGCAATCTGAGGTTTTTCTTCTAGATGACCCCAGCCTGTGTCAAGTTTAAAATACGACAAAAACCCAAAACCAACCATTGTAGATAGACAGGTGGGAAAACATCATTGAAATAGCAGAAATCAGCTTGAGAAGTTCCACCATAATAAAGTCATCTGTAGAGAAAGCTCAAATAAAACTGCCAGCTGTTTCCTGAGTTAGTTTCAGATGGGTGTAGTGAATCCCAGTTTATGACATTATTCCTAGCTATTGTCATTTGTTTCTTTGCTTGGAACTCTAAGGGGACACTGTAAGGATTCAGGCATTACGCTGGCCTGCACCTGTTACCTGGCAGAATGCACTCAGGCAGTGTTCTGGTCAGCCCAGGGTTCCATGAGTACTAGTCTGCAGGCAGGTGTAAAGGACCCCTTTAAAAGTCAGACCCCTTCCTACTTACTCTCTCTTTTTGCTCTCTCTTTCTCTCTCTCTCTCTCTCTCTCTCTCTCTCTCTCTCTCCTGCTTTCCATTGGCCACCTGCTACCCCACTCTTCTTCTCCCCCCACCCATCTCCTCCTCTCTCCTCTCCTGTTCCTGGTGCCTCTATGTCTCTTCCCTTCTCCCTCACTCCCCTTTCAATAAACTTGTCATTTAAGCTCTATCTGCCTGGCATGTTATTCCCTCCCGCCTTGGTCACTCTCACCTGCTATGGAGCCTGCTATGCTCTCCCACGTGGTCCCTTACCTTGGGATCCCACTCACTTGGGACCCTCACTCGGGACCACCTACACTCCCTTCTCCAGCTTTTATTCCTATAACTGTAGCTAAAGAACAACAGATAATCTGCTATGCCCTCCCCATTCCTAATGACTGTCTCAATGCAACTTCCCCAGGATCCAATTAGTTTCTGATGGATGTTTTGCGCATTTGATGTTTTGCCATCCATCCATATCTTCTGTCTATCTACATCTATCTATCTATCTATCTATCTATCTATCTATCTATCTATCTATCTATCTATCATTCTATCTATCTATCTAATTATTCTTTTGTGTTGGCTTACTATATGCTTAATAAAGTCACTCATTCAAAACCCAAAGTAAGACTATAGTAGATCAGTTTCCAGACTGTATAAATCAATATATGAATTACTAATTGAGGATTACTCATTATTGAACTCTTTAAGTATTTAGATCAAAAGAAACTTAGGGGATAAAAAGGTTCATTGTAAATTACAAGTCATAGTTCATGATTGAAGAGAGCCAAGGGAAAAACTTGAAGCATCGACTATGGAGGAATGCAGCTTGCTCTCTCAAGAGCCAGCTGGCTTTCTGATACGTCCCAGGACTGCCTGCCTAGAGGGTGGTGCCACCCGAAGTGGGCTGACCTTTCTTATGTCAAATAACAATCAAGACTCTCTCCCAAGACAAGTCCACAGCCAGTTTGATCTGAGTCCCAAGACTATCTTTTCATGTAAGTCCAGGCTGTGTCAAGTTAACAGTTAATGCTAACTAGGACAATGAGAATATGAAGGGCTTACAATTCTTCAGTTCTCCTGTAGGTATACCAGATAAGGCATTCACATTTGGAAACTGTTATGCATTTGCCTGGGAAATGTAGACATCTGCATAGCATCAGATCCAGCCAGTCCATTCCTAGGCATTTACCCAAGAGAAATGGCAGCATATGTTCCTGCAAAGGCTTAGTTTAGCTTCATTTAATCTTTGATTGACACAAAATAACTGTACATATTTATAGGGAATGATGTGATGTTTTGATACATGTATGCATTGTATAATGATTAAATCAGGCTAATTAACATATACATCACCTCAAACACTTTCTAGTTATTTTTCTTCTTTTTTTGGAAGTGAAACATTTGAAATTCTCTCTTAAAGATATTTTGTTTCCATTTTTCGTGTGTGTGTGTGTGTGTGTGTGTGTGTGTGTGTCCATGTGTGTACACGTACATGTGTGTGTAGGTGTACTTGTAGATGAGTGTATATGGAGACCAGGGGACAACTTGAGCTGTCATTTATTAGGAGTGCCATTTATCTTGTGTGTGTGTGTGTGTGTGTGTGTGTGTGTGTGTGTGTGTGTGTGTGTGTGTTTGTGTGTGTTTAATCTAGTGCTTGCTAATTCAGCAACTCTGGCTGAAGGGTGATTCCCCAGGAGTCTACCTCTCCAGTGATGGGATTACAAGCACACACCCCCATACTTGGCCTTTATTTATATGGGTTCTGGGCATTGTTGCACTCAGTTTCTTATGCTTGCTTGCATGCCAAGAACTTCAGCAACTGAGCCATGTCCCCAGTCTACTTCTGGCTATGTTAAAGTACACACTATGATTGCTGAATCTAGTCACTTACTGCACAGTGAGAGCCCAAAACTTAACCCTCCTATGTAACTAAATCAGACTCTTCAGATACTCTTGTTGATGTGCTAAACACTGCGGTCAATGGGCAAGTCAGAGAGGGAAAGGTTGGCTTGGCTTACAGTTTTAGGTCATAGTCTTTCATTGAGTGAAATCAGAGCAAGAAGTCAATCAAGGCAGGACAGTTTGCTATTTCACAAATTTTCTTAAGTGCATTCGTATGTCCAAAAAATTGTCAGGTTAGTGATGTAAGCCTGTAACAATAGCTACTAAGGAAGCCAAAGCAGAACAGAAGCACTTTAAGTTCAGGACCCATGTGGGCTACAGAATGAGTTCAAGGCCAGCCTGGGTGACTTAGTGAGACTTGGTGTAAAAAGCAAAAAGTGAATGATTCTAAGTAGAACCTCTACCATTGAGCCACACCCCCAACCCCTCAGTTGGGGGTTCTAGGCAGGTGCTCTACCACTGAATTACACTCCTAGCATCAGGTCCCTTAAATTCTCCAGTAATTCCAATGTATAACCAAGTTTGAGAGCCCCATCACACAACCACTTGTTTTTAAAATGTAAAACCACTGTTTACATGGACAAGGATGGCCTTTGGTGTTCTCTAGCTTTTAGACTCTGTAGCTTTCTTTGTACTGGTTGAGTTAATTAGACTTAGTTCAGTGAGGTCGGGCTGGCAACTTAATTATCACAAAGTTGGTGAGAGAAGTGACCTTTGTGGTAAATATATTTCCCAACTCCAACAGAACATTTTTTTCTTCTCCCAGCACGTGGAGCCTCTTATAATGAATGCTCAGAGTCTAACAAAGGTTGTGGGTCAGATGACTTTGGAAATGTTTGTTCAACACTTATTTTAATAAAACAGGAAAACACTGGTCCTTTTAGTTGGCGAACTTTAAGTCTCCTGAACACTTTAGGGGATTAGCAGAGGTTGAAGTTAAACTCTATGGTGACCTTTTCAGTAAACATGCACAGACCCTCCAATGAATCTCCATAGAAGTTAATGACTAAGCACTTGAGCATCTTGGAAGTGCTGCTCTGTGAGGCTTTCTCTCCTGGCTCCTTCATTATTACCCTTCCCTTCCCTCCTTTCCCCTCCCCCACTCCCCTCTCCTGTCCTCTCCCCATCCGGTTCTTTCCCCCTCCCCTTCCCTCCCTCCTTTCCTTCCTTTCTTCCTTTCCTTTCCTTTTCCCTCCCTCCCCTCCCTCTCCATCCCCTTCACTCCCCTTCCCCTCTTCTCCCTCCTTTCCTTCTACCATTCCTTCCTTCCCCTTCTCCCTTCCTCCCTTCCCTTCCTCTCCCATCTGCTCCCTTCAAATCCCTGTCTCTTTCTCCTGTTTTTGCTTCTCCCTTCCTTTCTTCCGTTCTTTCATTTGTTTCTTAGTTCCTTCCTTCTCTTCTTTCTTTATCCCTCCCCCTTTCTTCTTTCCCTCCCCCTCTCCTTCCTCCCTTCCTCCTGTCTCCCCCTCTTTGTTTTTGAGACACAGTCTCACTATGTATTCCAGGCTATACCATCCCACTCCCTATGTTTTGAGTGCTGAAATTATAGGCCAGTGTGCCTCCTTATCCACATCTCACTCAAGATCTTTACCTAAATTTTGATGGTTCTGATTTTAAGCTCAATTTTAGCCAAGGCTGAGCACAGGGTAGGATTGGTGAGATGAGGTTTTTTGTTTTTTGTTTTTTTTTTTGTTATTTTTGTTTTGTTTTTTTTTTTAACCTAAATATTTGAATGGATGTTTTTCTGTAAATTTCTGTGGATGTGGCACCCATTAAAAAAATTCTCATCTCCTTAGTTCAGGGAGAGAAGAAGCCCAGTCAGTTACATATCTGTTTTTTCTGAAATCATGGAAAGGTAAGTCCTAGGGCCCAAGAGATGGATTGGAAGTTATGAGCAGTTGCTGCTCTTCCAGAAGACCTGGGCTCAGTTCCCAGCACCCACAATGAGCAATTCACAATCCTTATAGCTGCAGGTCTAGGAATTCAGATGCCCACTTCTTTGCCAGCAGGCACACACACACACACACACACACACACACACACACACACACACACTCACTCACATGCAGGAGAATAAAAATAAATATATATTTCTTTAAAGAAAGGTAAGCTCTACTTCACTCATTTTTGACAACATTTGCCAGGAGCCACTTGCTTCATTTAATTTCTAAACAAGGCCTAATCATTCAATGAGCAGACGGTCTGAAAATATGGGGTAGCTGTGGTTAGCAGCCTGCTCCATTTACAATTGCCTCAGTCGGGGTGTTTTTCAGAAGCTGTTTCATCAGCAGCTGATTTTTTTCCAGATGCATGGCAGACAAGTGCCATCCGTCATCCTGGGCCTGGATGTCTAACCCTTTATCCTACAGGCATGTTAACATCTTTCCGTGTCCATGTCATGGCTTGCTGATTTAAGAAATACATGTATAAGTGTAGCACACCTGTATTTGATCTGTGAGAAAAGTTTTTTGCCCAGAGATTTGATTTCAAGGAAATTGCTAAATGAAGTATTTTTTTTGTAAATTAAAAATTTTCAAATATATATATATGGCTTTGACTATATTCAACTACATTATCTTCCTTTCCACTTCCCAAAAAAGTTCCCTTTCTACTTAGCCAACAAGTCCCCTTGTGTGATGGTTACTTCTAAATGTCAACATGCTACAACCTAGAGTCATCTGAGAAGGGGATCTCAGCTCAGGAGTTACTGAGATCAGTTTGGCCTATGGGAGGGGGGAGGGGGAGGGGGAGGGGAGGGGGAGGGAGGGAGGGAGGGAGAGATTATCTTTGTTGTTACTTGACCCAACCCACTGAGGGCAGCATCACCCCCTAGGCAAGGGCCTCTGACCTACGTGACCTACGTGAGTGAAGAAATCAAGCCCAGAGCAAGCAAGCAGGCAGGCAGCATGGACACACTTTTTTCTCTTTGTCTTTGACTGTGGATGTGATATATATGACTAGATGTTTTAGGCTCCCACCTCTGACTTTTCCACAGTAATGGACTATATATACCCAGAGACACTCCTGTGTTGTTTTTGAAGGTGATTCATATCACTGCAACAGAAATTAAACTAGAATACATTTTTTTTTGCTCTCCCTCTCTATTTATCTGCCTCTCTCCCTTTACATTTAGTTTTCTTGCATCAGCAAATGCAAGTGTGCACACACCAGGGCTGGGGAGGCGTCTCACTGGCAAAGTATTTGCCACACAAGCACAAGGACCCGAGTCTGGATCCCTATGCCACAGAACTCATTTTTGCTCAAGGATAGTTTCCTTAGTTTGATATTCTAATGAAACTCAGGCCAGAGAAAGGAGATTTATTATTTTTGCTCAATTAGCTTTCATAAGACACCCAGCCTATAGGCACTGGCCTGCTTCCTCTCCAACCTTGGAACTTTGCATTCAGTGAATTCTGTGCTGTGCTCATACACATACACAGACACACATACATAATATATATATATATACATGGTCACTTAGTGATACACACACATACACACACACTCAGAGTCTTAAAACAATTCTTTCAGACAAGTTTAGAGGGAAGCTTTCCCAGAAGACAGGGCTTTGGTTGTAAGTCACACACAGTACGGGCTTTGTCAATAACACAGAGCAAAGGCGTGAATGAGTTTTATTTCATTGGACAGGCTGTTCAGAATACAGATAAGACCAGGCGACCAGCTAAACTCTTAAATAAATGTTTTAGCACTATCTAGAGGGGAAGACTGCAATTGATCCCAATCTTTTCTGACAGAAAATCAGTTCTTTTAAAACTCCTGGGGCAACAAACGGTAACAAAGAAGTCCTGTGTCTAATAAAAGTCGTAAAGGCTACAAAATAAAACCTTGTCACCAGGAAGCCAGAGGACACAATTAATATGCATGCAAATTCTCAAGGTGCCTCCCTTCTTCATCCACTGGGATTTTTTCTTTTTCCTGGAAGAAAGAAAATGAGAGAGTGGCATTAGAGACAGAGAGATAGAGATGGAGAGTAGAGATGTGAGTAGACAGACAGACAGACAGACAGACAGACAGACAGACAGACAGACAGGTAGAGGAACCCAGGTGTGGGCTGGGACATATTTTGTGTGTTGCCAATATAGCTTATACAGGTGTAACATTGCTTTTTCTCCCCAGAAGGTGACAGAATTAAGAACAAAACCAACAAAACCTTCCATCTCCAGCCTTAAGACCAGGAAACAACATAGCATCACTAGTTCCCTCTGGAATTTTTAAAAAAATTTAAAAAAATTAAAGTGTGTGTGTGTGTGTGTGTGTGTGTGTGTGTGTGTGTGTGTGTGTGTGTGTATTTATACCCATGTGAGTGTAGCTGCAAGTGGAGCCAGAGGCAACACTGGGTCATTTGACACCTGAGTCACAGGTGTCCAGAGTGCATGCTACAAAGCAAACTTGCAGAGGACCCAAGATTGCTTTGTAGCACGCACTCTGGACACCATGCGTTTATTATGACATTTTTGTACATATTATGCTTCATTCTCACTTACTCCTCTCCTTTACTCACTTTTCCCTGCCCTCTTTGCACCCCACTTTCTGGTTCTCTTTCTCCCCATGTGTTCATATCTCATATACTGGTTACCAGTCTCCTCGCTGGTATAAAATACCCGATGAAAGCAACTTGAGGCAGGACGGGTTTATTTTGGCTCACAGTTTGAGGGCTCACAGTGCTTCCTAGCAGAAAAGTCACCACAGCGAGAGAGTATAAGGCAGCTGGTTCCGTTGCATGCACAGGAGGGAAGCAGAGAGAGATGAACGCTGGCACTCAGCTCTCTCTATTTCTCTCTCTCAAATGTAATTCAGGATCTCAATCTATGGTCTGATGACACCCACATTCTAGGTGTGTCTTTAAACTTAAGCTACTTAATTCAGAAATCCATCACAGATATTACCAGAGACTAATGTAATCTAGGCAATCGTAGCAAGAAACATCGCTTCATAGAACAAGGCATCTGAGGAAAGATATCTGAGATTGACCTCAGGCCTTGGGCCTCTGTAACACACACACACACACACACACACACACACACACAGGAGAGGCTGGGAGAGAAGAAAATAGAAACATGGTCTGAGAGACAACAAAGAGGCATGTCATTCCTTGTGTGTGGGGATGTCTTATGTTTAGCTCCACAAAACTTTCTGGTAATGGAAGGGACATAAAAGGAACACTCTGAAAAGCCATTCTACCAGACAAGGCACTGACCTGTTAGGAGGACTCACTGGAAGATGTGTTACATAACAAGTGTGTTTCTGCATGGAGGATGGGCAGTTAATCATATGCTCAGTTGTTCATCCACATTTATATTTATATTTGTGCAGGGATATTGCGGGGTTATTTTCACCTTGCTGAACAAATCCATTTGGGTGAATCAATATCCTTTCCCAATGCACTTCTTAATCTCTACTCAGGAATAAAAGAACTGAGAGCAATATCAATATTACTCTAAAAATAATTGGATAGAATCATACCAAGAACAAGAGCAGAACTTAATAAACATTTGAAAACAACCAAAGAATTATGTTAGATATTTTGGAAGGTCTGCAGAAGAAGCATATTAATATCCTCAGTAGAATGTGAGTTTTGTCATATGTAGAGGTTTTCTTGACCAAAAAAAAATCCTACTTTTAACTAAATGTTTACTTATTTAAATAGACCCTTATGAATTCCAGGAAAGACCTGTTTCAGAGTAACTATATAGCTGAGGATTGTTAAGAGCAATTTTCCCACCAGCCTGGTCCCAGAGCCCCCAAATAACACAGAGACACTGTATTAGATATAAAGCTGTTGTCCTGTTACTAGCAGTTCTTATTGGCTAGCTTTGTCTTAAGTATTAACTCATTTCTATTAATTTAAATGTTTCCACATGGTCTTTTCTACTGGAGAGAGGGTCTGGACTTTCTTCTCTCTCAAGTCTCTACATCTTCAATCTCTTACTACATCTTCCAGAATCCTCCTTGTCTCCAAGTCCTGCCTATCTTGATTTCCTATTTGCCAACAGCACTTTATTCATTAACCAATAAGAGAAACATATTTACAAAATGACATCTCCCATCATAGAATGACTTGAACTTTTCTTCCTCCTACCTCTACCTCCTGTGTGTTGAGAGATTGCAGGTGAGTACCCCATGCCTGTTTTATATGATGCTAGGGAAGGGATAGGACCCAGAGCCTTGTCCATGCTAGACAAACACTCTACCAACTCAAATCATTCCTTATGCTTGGGAGAAAGTTAGTACAAATTCCTGGAGAAAATAAATAGCCCCTATGTGAACAAAGCCAATGACTTTAAAACCTGTTCCCGTGCCTGTGTCCATTCTCTTTATAACTACAAGGTAACCCAATGTCTTAGTCTTATTTCTATGGCTATGATAAAATACCCATACCCAAAGAGAAAGCAACTTAGGGGAGATAGGAATTTATTTCACCTTGCAATTCCATGTTACAATCAATCATTGTGGAGAAGTCAAGTCAGAAATGTCACGTTCACAATGAAAAACAGAGAAATGAATGCATGCAAACTTGCTTGCTTGTACCCAGCGCCATTCATTCACTCCTACACAGTTCAGAACCCACAGCCTAGGGAATGATGCCTCCCGTAGTGGTCTGTGTCTTCCCACATCTATTGTCTTAATTAAGAAATCTCCTACAGACATGTCCATAGACCAAGCCAATGTAGACAATCCCTCACTGTGACTCCATTCCCAGGTGACTCTAGGTTGGGTCAAGTTGACAACTAAGAATACTCCACTATTGTAACTTGCTGCAGAGAGATATATTCCATGCTATGAATTAGAGAACTAAAGTCTGGGTTTGAAGAAAGGAAAAGAAAAACCAGTGAAGGGGCATATAATCTAAGTATAGAATATGCACAGAGAAATGTCATAAAACACCTTATTTTGTACAATGAATACACACTAATAAAATAATTTTTGAAAAGCAATTTAAATATAAGAATTCAAAGACTATGTTGTACACGCCTCTGCATTATGCTCTGGTGTCATAATTCAACCCAACTTCCTTCTTCCTGTTTTCTTTCATTTTCCTTCCTTCTTCTTTCCTTCCTTTCTTATTTCCCTTCCTTTATGGGTCTCTCCTCTTCCCTCCCCCATTCACTTCCTTTTTTTATCCCTTCTCTCTTTCTTTATCTCCTTCTCCAGTCCTCTCTCTTCCCCTCTTCTCCTTATTCCACCACTGAGGGCATCAATAGGCTCTTTGCTTGTTTATTTTGTTCGTTTTTTTTTTTTTTTTTTTTTTTTCAGAATGATCTCAATGATTGAGGCCCAATGGGATGAGGTCCAAGGAGGAAGCCTGAGAAAGGTGAATCATGATGGGAGAAAACTTCCTGGGTGCTATGCTCTTATAGGCTAGCTAAACCAAACCCTCCTTTCAAGTTAGGTATTTTGTCTTGGCCACAAGGAAAAAAAACTAAGACACCTGTAAAACATAGGCTGAGAGCGTTATGTACAAATTTTATCAAACATCTCATGAGAATCATGGTCTTCTCATAACCTGGGCTTCTCAGGAACAGGATTTCCCAGAATTCATTGCAGTGGTCACAGAGCATGTGCTGGGACAGACTAGAACAGCCAAGTCCACACTCTAGTGGCACTGCTTCCCACAAAAGTGTCAAGACAAAGTCTGCTGTCTGCAGCCCAACACAAAACTGTTAGCTTATTCAAAACACTATGAGATATTGTTTTGCAGATTGATTATACATTTGTTGAGTTATATAGAACATATACATATTTGATGTCAATGCCGTATTCCAGTGTCACACAAAATAAATGTATGTAGGCTGGGGAGATAGCTCAGTAAGAGGAGTTTGGCAACCTTATGGGAAAAAAGACTTTCATCTGGACAAAATAAGACTCGCCCTCCTGTCGTCTGAAGACATGGGTCAGGGTTGGGATTACAGTGAGTGCTAACATCTGGGAGAGAATGCTGAGCCTGTGAAGTGCTTGCCATGCCACATAAGGCCCTGCAATTGTTCCTCAGAGCCCATGTACAACATGGAGTACTCATGTGCACTGGAGAGTTAGAGTGCTTGCTGCTCTTGCAGAGGGCTGCAGTGTAAACGGAGGTGGAGCTTTTATTTTGTCCTAACCCCCTCCCAAATAACCACTCAAAAGCTTATATTAATTACAAAATACTCCACCTATAGCTCAGGCTTATTATTAACTAGCTCTTACCACTCAAATTGACCCGTTTCTACTAATCTACATTTTGCCATGTGGCTTCCTGGCTTTGCCTGTTGTCTAGCACATCTTGTTCCTCTGGCAGCTGGCTGGCATCGCATCTCTCCCTCTGACTCCACCATTCTCCTCTCTGTGTTTTCAGTTTGGCTTTCCTGCCTAGCCTTGTTGTGCCTTGCTATAGGTCAAATCAGTTTTATTATTAACCAATTAGAGCAATACATATTCACATGGTTCAAAATGATTATCCCATAGCACTGCAGTTATTTCCCAGCACCCATGTAACAGTTGGCTCACTGTTGCCTGTAACGCTATCTACAAAGAATCTGATGGCTTTCTACGGGCTTCTGAAAATACACGTGCATACACACAAATAATAACAATAGCAACAACAACAACAATAATAAATTAAAATCTCCCCCCTTTTAAAAGCCAGGCTTGGAGGTGTATGCTTGCAATTAATACAAGAGGAGGCAGAGACAGGCGGATCCCTGGGACTCACTGGCCAGCTAGCTAAGTGCACTTGGTGAGTTTCAGGCCAATGAGAAACCCTGTCTCAACAAGGTGGATGGCATCCTGAGGGACAACAGAGGTGGCTTCTATGTGCACCTGTATCCACGTGCACATTTACCCCTCCACAAATGCACACACACACACACACACACACACACACACACTCATGAGATGGCTTGGTGGGTGAAAACACCTGCTGCCAAGCATGATGACTTGGCTTCAGTCCCCAGGACCCTCATGGTAGAAGAGGAGAGCTGACTCCTCCAGGTTGTCCTCACTCCACACTCATACTATGGTATACACGCACCCCCCATGATACACTAAAAGAAATAAATATAATAAAGGATAAGACCCAAACATACATAAGCTCTTGTAAGCTATGCCCCATGGATTGGAAAACCCTGGCTGACACCATCCCTACGGCGGCGTTGTGATTGCAAATGCCTCTGTTGTGTGTTGCTGAGTAAGAACAGAAGTTAGCTCAGAGTCATGCCATGCCCACAAGGAGCAGTGGGGCTTGCATGTGGCATGCATGTATGGGCCCACCTCTTCACCTGCTAGCCATGCAAACACTTGGGTCAGTTCCCCTGTGGCCACAGGAGGCCCCCAAGGTCTGGCACGTTCATGCCTGGGTCTTACTTAGTGTACAGAATCACACCTAAAGCATGTGGACAGGTGTTCGGTGGCAGGCAGCCCTACCTCCTGCCAAAAGGGTTTCACAGGTGGCAACACGCAGGGTATATTTCAGACAGCGATGGATCCCAATTTGTTATTAATACAAACAGTTCAGCAAACCATTTGGCAGCAGACGGCAGGGCTCTTGTGCTATTTATGAGAAGGGTTTAATGGGAGAAGGTTCAGCCGCAGCAGATGGATGTCGGCGGGGCCTCTCCCCAGTGTCTCACTCTGTTTTCCTTTGTCTTTGAATAAATTCAGAGGGTGCCACGTGTGAGCCTGGATGGATGGTTTTGAACCGCTGCTCATTAGAGCCAGGCGCTTCCCCTGAGGGTTAACTAAAAAGATAGGGAATTGCCTGGACAAATCCCTTTTTGCTTTGTGCTATTTCTTTATGGAACAAAAAGACCTTTGGTTAGCTGTCAATTGTAGCTGCCAAACCCTAAGAGACTGAGCCAGGGGTGGCCTCTGAATCCCTCTGTTCTAATGTTTGCTACAGAACTTGGTGTTAGGTTAGCTTGTGTAGTTTTCGTGGGCACATGGCCATCAAACCGCAAATCAATCTCATAGTTTTAAAGATTTGATTCTCAAAATTTTTATTTATGTGTGTAGTGTGTCTATAAACATGTGCATGCAGGTGCTGGCTGAGAGCAGAAGAGGGCATATCTGACCCTCTGGAGTTACAGACAGTTGTGAGACACCCAAATGTGGGTGCTGGGAACTGAACTAGGGTCCTCTTCAAGAACAGCCATTGCTCTTATCTGCTGAGCAGTGTCTCCCTCCCATGTTTACAGTTTTGTGTTGGGTGGTATCCTGGACCTACATGGGGTCCATGGGGCCATGGGTTAGACACCCCTGTTAAGCATTGTTGAGAGATTATGGGCTGGGCTGCTTTATTCTGTGGCGGCATAGGCTCTGGTCCCACTGAGCTGTTTGTTGTGTCCTTTGAGAAACCCAAGTAGCACCCTGTTTCTGATCAGTCTGAGGTGTGACAATACTGAGATTCCTACAAGAGCTTATATGGTATATTGACATCAAGCTGTCAGCCAGGGCTTCGCTTGTTTATGGGTGATATGTTCTTGACTCTGTGACAAAATGCTGGACAAAGACCACGTTAGCAAGAAGGATTTGTTTGGGTGAACGCAGTTCACATCCTCTAGTGCAGATCACATGTATCTACAGCTGATCCCCTACAGAGGGTGCCTGCCGGGCCTTTAGGGGGCACACATGACAATCCTTTAGGGCCTCTGAAGATCTCTAGGAAACACATATATATTCCCTTCCTCTCGGATGAAGCCAGCGCCACCCCCTCAGCACCTTAGTTTTGCATATGAAAGGCCTGGTAATTACCACTTCCATCCTTATAGCTTGCAAGTGACACGCGGAATTAGCACTTGAGAGGAGCCACTTTTAGACCTTGTTGTGAAGCAAAACTTATTATTTGAAGATAAATCAATTTCTGTTGCCTGTATTTGCGGTTTCCCCCCAGATGGCTAATTACCGAAGATAAATGTGTATCAACACAAGCCCCCCCTCCTCTATCCATCTTCCCCGCCTGCCTGTTCATCCAGAGGTTAATAATGGCAATCTTGTAGTATATTGCTATAGTAATGGTTTTGGCCATCCCCCTTCCCCCGCCCCGCGACCCGCCCGCCACACAAGTTTATGACCTTTTATTGAAAACGGAAGGACACGCATTTCAAGAGAGGAAGGTCATTTTAGAAACGATTGTGCAGATGTCGACCACCAGCCTTTCCGAAATGGAGTCGAAAGGTGGTGGTGGAGGGGGAGGAGTGGAAAACAGTATTGAAAGAAATGTCGGGGGTGGGGGGTAGGTAGCGGATCGCCACACAACTGCACACATACACAGCATAAATGTCACGGAAATCAGTTTACTGCAAAATTAAATAAGGTTCCTGCAAGCATTAATTTTCATATTCCCTTGTTTGTCTGCTGGTAGGATTATTCCCTGCCTTCGGTTTATGAGAGGGGAGGAACTGGCTCTCATTCACACACTCACCAAATTCAGTTAAGAACTGAAATATCCGCTCAGAGGGGCCGACTTCCCCTTTGGTGGTAGGGGCAATTGGAGGGGCCTTGTCTTCCTGGAGCAGACTGTAGCCTTGTGTAGGGACTGAGGTTTAGGTAGCTCCTAGTTGCCTCCCTCCCTCCCTCCTCCCCTCCCTCCCTCCTACCTCCCTCCCCCACTTCCTTCTGGTAGGTCACAGGCCCACTTCTTTAAGGCAGTGGTCCCCCTTTTAAAAAAGAAATTATTAATTCCTTGAGAAATACACAATACCTACAATGCATTCTGATCATATGCATCCCCACACATCTCCCAAGTCCTCCGGGATCCAGACCCCCCCTCCCCCGCACGAATTAATATTTTTAAAGGAACTCAGAGTTAGATTTACGCTGCCTGTATACTCATAGGTATGGGGTATGGGGGTCATCCACCTACCAGTGACCATGCCCTCAATGAAACGAACTGTTTCTCCCCTGTCAACCATCAACTGTCAACAGCTCCTTAGCAAAGGGTGGCAGCATGGTCACCCCATCCTCTGCCCTTGAATGCTGGAGTGTTGAGTGGCTTAATCTTATGCAGGCCATTGCAACTGCTGGGAGACCTTGAGGGCAACAGTGCTATCATGTTCAGAAGACATTATTTATCCCTGGTCCTCCTTGGTCCCTGACCCTTACCGTCTTTCCACCATGTCTTCTGAGATTGTCCCCGAATCTCAGGGGCTGGTGTGGTTTGATATCAATGTCCCATTTGTGGCTGAACACTGGGCTCCACTGACCCTCATTCACTGCACTTTGATTAGTTGTTTCTGTGATGACTGCTGTGACAGTGGTCACTCTTAAGAGGCCAGATGCCGTAGCTTGAAGGACCGGGTCATGTTCCCCTCTTTATCCCATCTTCTCTGCTTGGGATAGAGAGGAAAAAAGTTGTTCTGTGCTGTGACCTTTGCTAATTTAGGACCCTATCAGGTCCCTGACTCCTCCTTGCTCTTTGTCACATACGCTATTTGAATTAAGTCATGTGGTATGAAACTTCTTGTTAGCTCCACAGAATTTATAAAACTTAGATATTCTTTGTGTTGAGGGTTTCTCCAGACTCTCCAGGTGGGTCTCTGAAGAGTCTCCCCCCTCTCTCTCCTTTATCTCTTTTCTTTCTTGGTGTATTTAAAGTTGTATTTTTACGTGAGTGTATGTGTGTGTGCGCGCCCGTGTACAGAGGGCATCGGAGCCCCTCGAGCTGGAAGTTCAGGTAGTTAGGAGCCTAGAAGAAGCACATATTCTTGACCCCTGAGCCATCTCTTATTCTGCCTCTTTTTGAAGTTCCACCCAGGTTTTAAAGGAAGTCTCTTCTTAACTTTAGGCTTTCTGTCATATTTCCCCTTTGTCTTAATTAGGTTTTCTATTGCTATGATGAAACACCATGACCAAAGAAACTTGGAGAGGAAAAGGTTTATTCAGCTTACACTTACACATCACTGTTCATCACTGAAGGAGGTCAGGACAGGAACTCAATCAGGGCAGGAACCTGGAGGCAGGAGCTGATGCAGAGGCCATGGAGGGGTGCTGCTTACTGGCCTGCTTTCTTACAGAACTCAGGACCAGTAGCCCAGAGATAGAAATACCCACAATGGGCTGGCCCCTCCCCCATCAATCACTAATTAAGAAAATGCTCTACAGCTGGATCCTATGAAGACTTTTTCTCAATTGTGGTACCTTCCTTTAACATGATTCTAACTTGTGTCAAATTGACATAAAACTAGCCAGGATAGCCTCTCCATACATGATGTCATCTTCTTCTGTCTAATGCTCTTCCTCCTAATATGAGACCCTGATCATGATCCTGAGTCCTCTAAGAATCCTCCTACCTGAAAGGAATTATGTGTCAGCTTCCTTTCCCAGATCAACTGCTGCCCTTTACCGTTATTACATTTAATACTCCCTCTTCCCTTCTCTTTTCCTTCTTTCTTCCCATCTCTCCTTTTATTCCCTTCCTCTTTCTTCTCCCTTATCTTTATACCCCATCCCACCTTGTTCACTTTTACTCTACATACCCCCTTCTTCCTTTCTTCTCTCTTTCCTGTTTTTCTTTTTCTTATACTGCAGCTCAGGCTGGCGTCAAAATTACTATGTAGCTCAGACTGACTCCGAACTCCTATCTCAGTCTCCTAAATGTTAGGATTGCAGATGTGGCCCATTATATTTAGCATGGCATGGATTTATTGACTCAGTGTCCCACCCCATTACCACCCTTCTTTCAGTTACTCGGGAAGAACTAGGGATATTTAGGGCCTTTGGGAAAAGCAGCCCTGGGCTCACATGATGATGATGATGATGTGTTATGTGAGCTGGTTTTACAAATGTACTCTTCCAACCAGAGCCAGGATAGAAAGAAAGAAGGTTGAGAGTCCTGTGACTATATGGCCAGGAGGCCTGCAAGAAATGATCTGGGACATTGATCTATGATTAAAACCTGCAGCAATGGTTTCAGTCCTGATGCTTCAGGGTCTTAGTAAGAAGCGTCCTGGACAGCTAGGACTTAAGTGTTTAGAGAGGGGAGACCTTAAAGAAAGGCTTGTTACTTCCCAGAAACTGTGAGGATGGCAAGGGCCTGGAGAGAACTGATGGGAAAGGCAGGCTGAATTATCACTCTGAGTTCAGTGCTGTCATGACCAAGTGTAGCCCACATCTCTAGGCAAAAGGAAGTGACCTGAGCAGAATGGTGGTGCATTGTACAAATGAAAAATAGAAACCAGATCTATTTCACACCTTCATGTCAGCATACACATGGAGATCAGAGGTCCTCATTAGCCACTCCCCATAACCCCATTTCATGTTTTGAGATAAGGTCTCACACTGCAACTGGAGCTCACTGGTATGCCTAGATGGGCCAGCTTCTAACCCTGAACTGTGATGGTATATTTACCTAATTGAGGCACATGTGGGCACACTCCTGGCACAGGCAGAGGGTGAGACAACCTAAGAATCACCTGCATATATGATTTAGAAGAAACGCCGCTAAGAATCATTTATTTTTACAGTAGTAGGGTCTACTATATTGTAGGCAAGAGCTTTATCATTTAGCCATGCCCCCACCCCTTACTGGGGGATTCAAGGTAAAAGTTCTACTACTGAGTCATGCTCCCAGCCCCTCATTAGTGGGTTCATGCAAGTGCTCTACCACTTGGGTATAATCTCAATGCTTTCTTTCTTTCTTTCTTTCTTTCTTTCTTTCTTTCTTCCTTCCTTTCTTTTCTTTTCTTTCTTTTTTTTTTTTTTAAATTTTGGAACAGTGATTCCTTACATAGCCAAGCAGGCCTTTTTCTCACTCTGTCACCCAGGCAGATCATGAACTTGTGAGTGATTCTGCTGCCTCAGCTCCCTTAGTAACTGGGATTACAGGTCTGAGCCAAAGGCTTGGTTTGTTGGATATCTTAATACCAACATATTATGGATAGTGGAAACTCTGGATCTAGACTAGGCTCCACTGTTCATAGTTCAGACCCCCTCCACCATCTGCCAGCCTTTGCTTATAGGATAGGGGATGTGGAAAAGTTACATGCAGGAATCCCTTGACCCACAGGGCAAATGACCTTATGATTTAGAGGTTCTATTTTGAGACCAGTTGAAAGAGAGCAAATTCAGTCTGTGCCTGTTTGTCATTCATAAAGTCTGGGATGTCCCTGGGCAACTTGGAGCTTGCGCTCAGCAGTGTCGACAAGATGACACGCGATATGCCGAAAGGTAGGCATTAAAGACCTTTGACGGCATCAGAAGAGTCTAATGTGGCCTCCCAGGAGTGAGAAGAGAGGGAACAAATGTGAACTGAAGATCAAACGTCAGCCTGCTACACAAGACAAGACCGGGATGGGACAACAGGCAGACTCCTCGGGGGAAGAAGAAGAGCAGTCAGGATCAGTGCTCTGAGCGAGAGATGTGACGGATCTCCGAAATAAACAGATGGACGATCACAGCCTAATTTAGCTACTACGTTGAAATGACTGCCACTGGGACTTGGGGGTTTTCTTCTATACGTAGTTCATAGCTTTGCCGGAATATAAATAGACTCCACTGAGAGATGAGGCTTGAAGGGAAAGGTAAGGTGGCATGGTTCAATTTCTTCACTTTCTTTTGAGCCCAGGGAAGTTAACTAATCAGCCCAAGGTGATGCTGTTTGTACCAGTTTATCTGCTGCTTTTGTAGATAATACATTTGATGGTGAATGCTGTCAGTTTGAGGAAAACTAGTATCCACTGGAAGTTGGGCCACTGCGCGTGCACTTGAATGGTTGTTTCAATGTTGGAAGGCCTTGTCTTGGTTGTGGGAAGGATCATTTCCCAGACAGGGCATCCTAGACTATAAGAGAAAAGGAGATGCAGCGCTGTGCATGCATTGCTCTCTCCTTCTGGCAGGAGATACAACTGGACCAGCTGCTTCAAGCTCCAGCCATTGTGACTTCCCTTTCAGGATGGACTATAACCTGGGGCTGTGAGCTAAATAAATTCTTTCTTCCGGTAAGACTATTATCACAGCAATAGGAATACAAACCGAGACAGTAGACGTCATGTACAACTCCGTGGTTGAACCTAAAGGTGCTGAGTGGAGCCCCCTGCTTCTTTTTCAGAAGTTTTCTATCAGATGGGCAAAGAGACCCATAGACAAATAAAGAGAAGGCAACCCAGGAAGTGCAACCTGAAAGCATTTCCAGGCTGCTAAACAATATGGACCAAGGACCAACAGCCACTAGCCAATCCCAGGGTAGGTGATGAAGGGTGTGTGTGTGTGTGTGTGTGTGGAATTTTATTGTAGGTTGGTCCTCATTTATATCAGTTACCTCTTTATAGCAGTTCATATCTTGCTTATACCAGTGGCCACTTCTGACAGTTGAGAACTCTTGGGGACTGGAGAGATGCCTCAGCAGTTAAGGGTTCCAGGTACTCTTCCAAGTACCAAATTCAGTTCTCAGCACCTATATTGGGTATCTCCTGGTTGCCTGTAATTCCAGCTCCAGGGGATTTGATAGTGTGACACGCTCTTCTGGCCTCAGTGGGCATGCATGTGTGTGCACATGAGCATGAATGTGTGTGGACACACACATACATTTTCTTTTAAAAATGAAGTCTTAGGCTTCTCCATTATCAGTGGTTATGAAGGGTTTATGCACGGAGGTACATGAGCTAGGAAGAGACCTTAACTACATCTACTAGTCATGAGTTCTTAAGTATACCTTCATCTACAGTTATTAGGTTTTGGAATTTCATGGTTTTCTCCGTTGCCAATTAACAAAGGGAACACTCTGGAAGATGGATTGTTAGAAGATTTTTTTTTGTCATGTTGTGAACATTCTAAACTGTACATGCCAAACTAAGGTAGTTATAATGTCACTATGTGACATAATCTTAAGAGACCACCGTTCTCTCTCTCTCTCTCTCTCTCTCTCTCTCTCTCTCTCTCTCTCTCTCTCCCTCCCTCCCTCCCTCCCTCCCTCCCTCCCTCCCTCCCTCTCTCCTTCCCTCCTCTTCCCTCCCCCTCCCTCCCTCTCTCTCTCTCTCTCTCTCTCTTTCTCTGATACTAGGGATTACATGTACTAGGGAGTGCTCTACTACTGAACCATGTTCCCAGTATCTCACCTGGGCATTCTAGGCAAGCATTCTACTGCTGAGATACCTCAGCTTCTCCCTTGGGGATTCTGACATTGTCTTCTGGTCATAAGGAGGCACCATCTTGGGCTTTCTCACTCTTCTGTAGCCAAGGCAACTAGAGAAGAACAATATAGCAATATAGTGAGTGGTTGTAGGTCTAATATATTGGTAATGGAGCAATTGCTACTCCCTAAAGAGGGCCTGGAGACCCTCATCTAGGATTCCATCAATTGCTCTCTCCCTCAATTGCAAATTTTCTTGGGAGATGCTAGAGTGTGTAGGAAGTAGACTGTTAATTGAAAACTCCATGATGCAGCCTCTATGAAATCACCACCCATGGCAGGTTGGGACTTGGTGATGAAAAGCTGTCTGTGGGTCACCCACCCCTCATCCATGTTCTCTAAAATGACAACCTGGGTCCCAGCATCGACATTGGATTGTTCACAATTGCATTTAAATCTGGCACCAGGAGATCTGAGAGCACCTACACTCATGTGCACACACACACACACACACACACACACACTATACAAAACAACCTGAAGTATCTTCACACATCTTCACGCATTCTCGCTCTTTCAAAGAGCTTCTGTCATGATGCATCTTTAGGACTTGTAGCCAATCATATTACTTAGGGAAGAAAATAAAATCAACAAAAAACTCATAGCAAGCTACGTTGTAGTTCTAAGCAAGCGGCTGCTTGAATCGGTTAAGACTTGTGTATTTTCTTTCCTCTAGTCATTTGTAATCACAGTAGAGAAAAGGAACATTATCTACCAAATAGAAGGCTGTAGCATGCAGGAAACGGAGCATGAAAAAGATTTGTGCTGTGATGTAGAGATTAGAAGAAACAGCCCTTGTGTATTAATAAATGGAATGCAAATACAGTACATTCAAGTGTGACTTCAAAGGATTTGCTACTTGGAGAATTATGTGTTCTCTAAGAAATATTAAATTGTGGTGTGTGAGTGTGTGTGCTCCTGTACAGGCATGTATGAGTACGTGTAAGTGTGTGTGTGTGTGTGTGTGTGTGTGTGTGTGTACATTCAGTGATTCAGTCAGGTGTAAGGCTTCTCAACTCCAAGGTGACATCGAGTTTATGCCCACAGAAATACTCTTTATGTACTTCTCTAGTCATCACTCTCTCTGCTCATCAAGGTCAAGTTCCAAAAACCGACCCCATGACATCCTTCAAAACCAAGCTATGCAGCCATGGGTTTTCACTTAAAATGTCTCAGAAATCACCTCCAACCCCATCCACTCCACTTTTGTTTATTCAGTGCTACATGCCAATACTCCCCACTGTCAAGGTTCCTCTGTTTCTCCAATCCCACTGTGCTACCCTTTGGACTTGTGGAAAAAAACTCTATCTTCTTTAATTTGTCATTTGGGGAAATGAGTCTCTTTTGTACGCGCGCGTGTGTGTGTGTGTGTGTGTGTGTGTGTGTGTGTGTGTGTGTGTGTGCATGTGCTTTTTGGGGGCACTGGGCAACCTTGGCTTAATTTCTTAGTATATTTCTCACTATGATCTGCCCCCTGCCCTGAGACCAGGAATCTCACTGGTTTAGAACTAATCCAAGTGAGCCCTAGGGGCCTGCCTGTCATTTCCGCCCCAGAGCTGGGGATTACCAGCATGCAGCACCTTATGCTGCATTTGCATTTGCTCATGGGTTCTGGGGATCAGAGTCAGATTTTCAACAAGCACTTTATTGACTGAGGCATCTCCTCGTACTCCATCAGGACTTCTTATCCCTTGCCATTTTAAGTAATGGTTCCCTTAAGAAAGACAAAAGGTCCTTGGTTCCTATTGGTTGGGATGAAAAATTAGTACAATCATTATGGGGAAAAAAATGGAAGTTTTAAAAAAATAAAAGTTAAAGTATAGGTACTACTCGACAAACTCTGTTGTGGTGGTTTGATTATGAACTATCCCCCATAGGTTAAGAATTTAGAATTCTTGCCCTCCAGTGGGTGGCGCTGTTTGGAGAGTTTATGGACCCTCTATGAGGTGGAGCCTTAGTGGAGGAAATATGTCATTGCAAGTTGAGTAAATTTAAGACAATTCCAACCACCCTCCTTTAAAATTTTTTTCTTATTTTACATACCGATCTCAGTTCACTACCCCCCTACTCCTCTCCCATCCCCCCACCCCCCCTCCACTCCACAGGAAGGGTGATGCCTTCCAGGAGGGATCAACAAAATCTTTCAAGTCATTTGGAGTAGGGACTAGGCCCTCCCTCCTGCCTCTAAGTTAAGGGAGTCTCCCTCCATGGGGAAGGTGCTCCCAAAGTCCTTTTGTGCACCAGGTATACATCCTGGTTCCACTGTCAGAGGTCCCTTAGACTGCCCAGGCCTTCTAACTGAGACCCACATTCAGGGGGTCTGAGTCAGTCCAATGCTGGTTTCCCAGCTATCAGTCTGGGGGTCCATGGGCTCCTCCTTGTTCAGGTCAGCTGTCTCTGTGGGTTTCTGTAGCCTGGTCTTGCCCCTATTTTCTTATCACTCCTCCCTCTCTGCATCTGGATTCCAGGAGTTCTGCTCAGTGTTTAGCTGTGGGTGTCTGCTTCTGCTTCCATCAGTTACTAGATGGGGGCTCTATGATGCCAAGTAAGTCATCAGAAGCTAAGCATGGTTGGGTCTATTTAGCACTTGGATGGGAGACAATTCCCCCTTTTGATAAAGCAGTTGTTTCCTCTGAATCAGATTCAGAGCATGACTCTCCAGTGTACCCTTTTCCCAACCCCAGTAGACCACATTCCAGAAGCTTCCTTGACCTGGAGAGGATGCACATTTACCACGAACTCTGGCTTGCTCGTCTGGGAGGAATCTCTCTTTAACTGCAGCTCACTGTTACTAGGTTGACCTCTCTTTAAGTGTGTTTCTACTTCAATAATGCAGAGCTATGTTTAAAGAGGAGGTAAGGAAGTCCTTTAAATGGACAGCCTTCATTAGTAAGAGTGGGTTAAAAAAAATCTAGCATTATGCTTTAGACAGTTTAACTTCTTTTTTACATTTATGTGTGTGTAAGGGGGTCATGAGTGTGTGTCAGGGCACTTGTGTGCAGTCAGAGGACAACCTGTACAGTTAGTTCTCTCTTTTCATTATGTGACTTCCAGGGATAAGATGAATGTTATTTGGCTTTGATGGCAAGTGCGTTTACATGCTGAGCCATCTTCCAGACCAGTGCTACACGTTTTAGTCTTTTGCTATTGGGGGAAACTTTGAGACGGTTTATCTGAGTGGACAGACCTAGGCTCTTAGAAAGGATTATAATTGGGTCAAATTTCTTTGATACTTAGTATGATTCCTTTAAAAGGATTTATTTTTTAAATTTATGTTTAGTTCATTATCATCATGGCAGGAAGCATGGTAGTGTGCAGGTGGACATGGTTCTGGAGAAGGAGCTGGCGAGTCCTACATCTTGGTCCACAGGCAACAAGAAGAGACTGAGACATTCTTCCTCCAATAAGGCCATACTTCCTCCATCAAGGCCACACCTCCTAATAATGTCACTCCTGATGGGCTTGTGGGGTCATTTTTATTCAAGCTACCATGCTTTTACCTAACTGTTTCCTAGCTGTCCTGATGTGATCACTTCTGGCCCACCACACCCTTCAGCCACAATGTTCTGCCTCACTCAGGCCCCAGACAACTCTGCCAGCTGCCCATGAACTAAGGGCCTCTCAAACTATGAGCCTCAATAGTTTCTCCTTTAAGATGTTTCTTTCAAGTGCACAGCCATAGACACAATAATAAACATTCCCATCTCAGGGTGAACAGATGGCAGAGAGAAATTCTTTGTTCAGAGTATAGGCTCAGCAGGACTAGGTTGTCCTGTTTGGGAGCTTCAAAAAGATCTTGTTCACTGATTTATTAGATTTAGTTTGTTATTTTCAATTTATTTGGTGTATGTATGAGAGTATATGTGTGTTTATGTGTGGGCCCTGGGGAGTGGTTTATCTGACAGCATGCTTGTCAAACATGTATGAGGCCATGGGTTTGATTCACAGAATTCTCATTAAGAAAGAAAAAGCCAGGCATGTGTGTGTGTGTGTGTGTGTGTGTGTGTGTGTGTGTGTGTGTGTATAAAGATAGAGATTGAGAGTCAGTGCTGGGGAGGTAGAGACAGGCAGGTTCTAGGGGCTCACTAGCCAAGTGACTTATCTTCTTGGTAAACTTCTACCAGTAGAAGATCCTGTTTCAAAAAAGTAAGGAAGGATGGATGGAAGGAAGGAAGTTGAAAAATGATACTTAAAGTTGGTCTCTAGTCTCCAAGAAAATACATACGTGCATATATACCTGCACACATCTGGGCTCTCTGTCTTTCTTTTTCACACATACACACTGAATTTTGAATTTTATTTTTAGATTTAGATTTATTCCCTAAGATAGCTCATGTAATTATTTTAAAATTTTTAAAAGTTTGGGATCTAATGATTCTTGGTCTTAAATATTTTGGATAAGATATTCTCAAACCTACAAAAACAAAAACAAAAAGATGAGGGGTTGGAGATAGCTCAGTGGTTAAGAGCACTTGTTTTTGTAGCGAGCCCAAGTTCCCAGCACCCACGTCAGTCAGCTCACAACCACTTGTAACTCCAGCTTCAGGGGATCCAATGCCCTCTTCTGGTCTCCACAGGTACCTACACTCATGCACACATAGCTACAGATGAACACACATACATACACACACACACACACACACACACACACACACACTCACACACACAAATTAAAAAAAATAAAATACATTAAAAAAAATACCCATGATAATTCTATAACATCTTTAGGCCTTAGGTTTCTACCTTCAAAACTATTTAAACATTGATTGTGACATAAAGTCACCTTGTTCTTAGAGTTAAAAAAAAAATTACAGCCACTTACTATTGCCCACAAAATATTGCTTCATTAACTTGAAGACTGTAATTAACTATGTCTCAGCCTTCTGTCTCCAGGCAAATATCCATAATTTCTTTAGTCTTTCCTCACAGTCTGCTTCTAACCTGTTAATCATTTTCCTTGCCCTCTCCACATTGTCAGTAGAAAGGGAAAATGCCCTTTAAATACAAGTTAATCCCATATGGTCTTCTTTTCAGGAGTTCATAGATATTCCCACATAAAATGAAACCACACCACCCACACACTAATGTTTTAAAAAATAAAAAGAAAGAGAAGGAGGGGGAAGAAAGGAGGGAGGGGAAAAGGAAGGAAGGAATGGAGAAAGAAGCGAAGAAATAGAAAGAGTTGAGAGGGAGCCCAGAAAGTTCAGAAGGAAGGAGAAGGAAGGAAGGAAGGAAGGAAGGAAGGAAGGAAGGAAGGAAGGAAGGAAGGAAGGAAGGAGGGCAGGCAGGCAGGAAGGACGAGAAAATAAAAGTGTGGCTGTAGTTCAGGCTATCCTCAAATGGAAGAACATCCTGCCTCAGCCTCACAAGAACTGGGATGACAGGTATGTGCTACACAGCTGATCTGCATCCTAACTGCTTGAACACATGGACATAGACAGCTGATTGTAATTTCATTAAAAACAGGACTTAGACAAATATTAACATCATGGTTTAAGCAAAAACACTCCACCTCTGCCTGGTGAATGACTTTGGGTCCATACGTGAACTGGGTACAGCGTTGTTGAGTTACTGCGTTTACAGATCTGACCCTGGAGAGAGCATAGGTCATCCACTTTGCTGAATGTCTAATGAGCAGAAGGTAGCAAGATTTCACAGAAAAGACAAGGCCACCCACTCTTTAAGCCAAAGCATCAATTCAGCCCGGGGCTCACGTGATTACTTATGCCTCTCATTTGGGCTTGTTAAGTAATTACAACGTAAATTATTAGGATAATGTAATATGCATGACTTTAAGGAATGACAAATTGTAGCTAACTTTCTTAATTTGTTGCCATAGTGACATTTCTAGAAATTCTAAATCGTTCCTCTGCTATGTATAAATTACTGCCACCCTGCTCTGTGTTTAGGTTTGATTGGTGAGATTGTAATTGTACCATGGCAAAATGACTCCATTTCGAGTACTGAGAGATTTGCTTTGAATTCTTCTAAATCCAGCAAATGTCCAGTTAAACCAAATGCCTGGATCAGAGAGAGTATATGGAACTTGAGAGATAATTCAGAGCTGTGGGATTGGCTCAGCAGTAGAGCCCCTGCTGAATCAAGAATCCCCTAATGAGGACAAAAGAATGTGGCTGAAAAGCAGAGCACCTTCCTAGAATCCCCCAGGGAGGGAATGAAGGTGTGGTTCAGTGGTAGAGCATCTGCCTAGAATCCCCCAGTGAGGGGTTGGGGTGTGGCTCAGTGGTAGAGCCCCTGCCTAGAAAGCCCCAGTGATGGATTAGAGTGTGTTTCAGGTGTAGAACACCTGACTACAATCTGCCCGTAATGGGCTGGAATATGACTCAATGGCATACTGCTTGCTAGTACGTGTGGATCCTGACTTCAATCTATACTAGATGAGGCAACTATTTTTTCTACCATAATATTAGATTTCCCTTCTTAGCATTTACAAACCACTACCAAGATGCTATTGTGGGAAGTAGTCATCTTTAGCTCCCATCAAAACCAAAGAAAAACCTTCTATACCGCACTCAATCCGGTCTTAAAGAAAGGTTCAAATATCCTTTCTTGTTTTCCATTGATTTTTAAAGAACATATTAGTTTCATGTTATATCTGTGATCGGAGGGGAAACCTATTAGAAGATAAAAGGATGTACTAGAATGGTGTCTTTTGTCTTCCTGTGAATGATGATTTTACATGTATGTATGTATGTGGGTGTACATGTATGAATGTGAGTTCCAGGCTGATGTTAGGAATCATCCTCCATTGCTCTTGTACTTTATTCATCGAGGTAGAGCCTCTTAGTCAGACTCAGAGCTCATTGATGTGTTATGGCTAGTCTCCCTAGCCAACATGCTTTGGAGATCCCTGCCTCTGCCCTCTGAGGCTTGGATTACAGGTGGGCCCACATGGCCACCCCACATTTACATGGGTTCTGAGGAATCCAAGCTCTTAGATCTCATACTTGCATGGCAAGCACATTAACTTCTGATCTACCTGTTAACCCTGAGACACATTTTTTTCTATCATCACACTTTTAGTAGCCATCTTCTAACAATTGTGACAAACTAGACTGGGTGCAATGATGGGAATGAAAACAAAAAATGTAGTAACACCCAGGACATCAATTTGTGCCTGTAAAACTCAAGGCATTGAAAACAGTAGAGTTTGGAGTAAAAATACATTGAACAAGGCAAATAGACATTCTATTTTGGCAATGAATGCAATATTCAACAACATTAAAATATATAAGAACCACAGCTAGTAAAACTAGAAAAATGGCTATTGAGATGACTCAATAGGAATATTTATAGTGCAAGAATGAGGACCTGACTTATAATCCCCCCTCACTTACATAAAAATCCGGGAGCAACTGTAACCCCAGCACCACGGAGAGCAGAGGCAGGATTGTTGGGTCTTGCTGACAGCCAGTCTAACTCCAGGTTCAGAGAGAGACCCTGACTTAAAAAAAAAAAATAAGGTGGAGACTGATAGACCAGAATGCTCAATTTCCTTTCATGCTTCCATGTGTGTGCATAGACGTGAATACCTTTATACTTACTTACTTTACATATGTCACAAACACACAGGGAAAAAGTACCAGCAAAACAGTTAATATGAGAGAAGATCTAGCTTTCTATTCACCTTTGTGTCCTAGTGATTAAATATTCAAGTGCTAAAACAATTAAGGGGACTGGAGAGATAGCACAGTGGTTATGAGAACTTACTGCTCTTGCAGAGGACCTGAGCTCAGTTCCCAGAATTTACGTTGTGACCCTCGCAAACTCTCAGGGCATCTGATGCCATCTTTTGGTCTCTCTGGGTACCTGCACGCATGCACATGCATACATGCGTACACAGACACATGGGTAAAATAAAACAATCAAGAGTGGATTCATTGGCCTCCATCTCATCTCTTCTAGCCTAGCTTTATGAACTTTTCAATGTAGAGTACTCAGTTCCTTATTAAACATCTTTCAAAAGAGTTGGCCATATACCAGGCCTTGTGGAAAACCATAATAAATTTCAAAAAGCAGAAATTGCAGGGTTCATATTTTCTGATCACAAAGGAAAACAGTCATAATGATGCTAAGTGTTTAAAATACCCACTTGCTTAAAAATTAAAACAAAAACAATAATGGTTTTTTTTGAGTCCTCGAGGAAATAAGATTCATAATTATAGGGCATTTAAAAAATCCCAACAGTGAAACAGTACATATCAAGTCTTATGGAATGCAGTTAGAGTAGAAGGGAGGGGTAAATGTGCACTTGTGCACACTCAAGTTTTTAAACATCAAAGTATGTCAATAAACAAATATTCAGCTCAAGAATTCAGGCACCAGGGTTGGAGCTGGGAGATGTTAGAAAGAAAGAAAGGAAAACTGATCCAGAATTTACCTGTCTTCTATAACTGGCCTTGAGTGTCTGCAAAGATTGGGGGTGGTGCTTGGAAACTGTAGGGTGTTTGTGTAAAACCTTCTGTCATGGGACTGGGGAGATGCTTTAGCTGAGAATGTGCTTTCCACATCAGTGTGAGGATCTGAGTTCAAAAGTATGGTGCCTGAATCTACTCAGCCTTAGGGAAGTCTTCACATGGCAGAAAGGTCAAGCAAACTTCTAGGGAAATACAAGTGTGTGTGTGTGTGTGTGTGTGTGTGTGTGTGTGTGTGTGTGTGTGTGTGTGTGTGTGTAGGGGACAGAGAGGTACATGCAGTAGTTCAGCTCAGCTCTCCCTGGAAGGAAGGTATTTTTCTGTTCATGAAGGCCCTTCCCATGTGAAATATGACCCAAACACTTCCCAGTAGGCTCTACCTCCCAAAACTCCTCATTGAGCTTTGATTTGGGTGGGGAGTGGGCAGTAAACTATAACACAAGATTTTTGTGTGCATGTTTGTGTGTGCGTTTGTGCATATGCCTGTGCATGTGGAGGCTAGAGTCAACCTTAGGTGTATTTTTGAGATGGTATCATTCAGCCTGGAGCTCACCTATTAGACCAGGCTCACTGGCCAGTGAGTCCCAGGGGTCCCTATCACTGTCTCCTCAGGTGAACCCCACTATGCACAACATCATCTGTGGGTACTGGAGGGTCTTAACATATGTCCTCAGAGTTGCACAGCAAACACTTTACCAACTGA
The DNA here is from genome assembly GCA_030556225.1 of Cricetiscus sungorus. Lineage (NCBI taxonomy): Eukaryota > Metazoa > Chordata > Mammalia > Rodentia > Cricetidae > Cricetiscus > Cricetiscus sungorus. Next base: position 16,558,707 of record JANBXA010000044.1, read on the forward strand.
GCCACCCCCACCCTGTCCCCCAGCTCCTGGTAGCAGGTGATTGAGATCTTTCTTCAATGGAGCTAGGTAGGGAGTTGAGGAAAGAGAATTGCAATTTCCAGGCCTGCTTTGGGCTACACCATGAATTCAAGGCAAGCATGGGCAAATGAGTCCCCTCTTAAAAATAAAAGTCAAATGAGAAGGCTGGGGATGCAGCTCAACTATAAAGTGCTTGCTCAGTGTTTGCCTGTCTCTAGTTACAAAAACTGACTTTTTAAATGCATGAGAGGGGCAGGAACAATGGTTCAGAGGTTAAGAGGGCTTGCTGTTATCACAGAGGCTTGGAGTTTGAGTCCCAGATCTCACAGCTCTTGTACTTCAACTCCAGGGAATCCAGTATTTTCTTCTGGCCTCCAGGGGCACTGCATTCACACACACACATGCACACACGCATGCACGCATGCACACACAATTTTAAAAAATAAGTTTAAAAAAATTAAAAAACAACTAAGAAATAGAACAAGTTGAAGAAAATGTGCAAAATGACAGAATAGACAATTTTTAGAAACCAAGGCTGTCAAGATGGCTCAGAATGTAAAGTGATTGTCATTCAAGCTTGGCAGCAGAATCCACATGGTAGAAGGAGAGAACAGACTGACTCCACATACATAAGTACATACATGCATACACACACGGATGCAAGGAAGTTTGCACCCCTCCATGCAATAATAAAATTAAAACAATTTAAAATATCTCAACCCACTTAGAAAACAAATGATTGGAGGAGGTAATGCAACACGAAAGATAACTTCTTATCTTATGAAATATGTAAAGAAATACATTCTGCAGTGTAATACTGAGTACAATGCTGAATGCAGACACTGAAGTTCTCCTCCAAGTAGCTGATGGGAATATGAATTGATTCCAATTCTGAAAAGCTTTGTGGCAATATACATGATGATCTTTTAAATTGTTTATGTCTTTGACACAGTGATTTAATGCTGAAGAATCTGTCTTGCAAAAATAATCAGAGAGGTGGACAAAGATGTATGAATGGGGCTATTCATATTTCTCTATTATTAATAAGCCAGTAGAGAAAATTAGAGACTGTGTTAAACAATAGAAGAATGGTTGGTTAAGAGAAGGCATGCTCATACAATGGATTATCATACAGCCACTTGAAGCCAGGCTTTTAACCACAAAGAATGAAGAAGAAAAATGCTCTCAATAAAACAGTATGTTTGAGGGCTAGAGATGTAGCTCATCAGTAGGGAACCCTCTTGGAATCCCCCAGTAAGGGGTGAGGGATGTGGCTCAGTGGTGGAGTGCCTGCCTAGAATCCCCCAGTGAGGAGCTGGGGTGTGGCTCAGTGGTGGAGTGCCTGCCTAGAATCCCCCAGTGAGGGGCTGGGGTGTGGCTCAGTGGTAGAGCACCTGTCTAGAATCCCCCAGTGAGGGGCTGGGGTGGAGCTCAGTGCTAGAGCCTCTGCCTGGAATCTCCCTCAGTGAGGGGCTGAGTCAGTACTAAGTCCTAGCTTATCCATGTTGCTTCCCCAGTGTGCCTGAGGCCCTGGATTTAGTGCTCAGTACTGCTGGAATAAATCCTATGACAATGACAACAATAACAACAATTTAAGAAAACTAGAGGATATAAGATGGCACATAACTTATCCAGACTCACTTAGCTTCATACATGTGATACTGGTCTGAATTATCATGCTTCCAGCTAAAATTTGTGTGTTGAAATTTAATTCTCTGTGCAATGATATCAAGAAGGAGTTTTTTTTTAGGGAATGACTAGATCTCAGGGGTTCTACTTTCACCATTGGTGAAATGTTCCTGGAGGATGTCCAAGGGGCAGGTGTTATATAGTGAGGGTGTATGTAGTAGGAATGAATGCTCAATGAAGCATGAAGTGGGCCCCAATGGTTCAGAAGCCAAGCCTCCTTAGACTTCTTAGCTTCCAAATCCAAGTGCAGGAATTAATAAATATCTACTGTCTATCACAGACTGATCTAATGTATTTTTGTTACAGTAACACCCCCCCCTCACACACACACACCACCACCACCAACACTATCATTATAGACTTGGTGGTACTTCTCAAGGTTTTAAGTGTGTTTTTAGTATTCAAATTTAGGCCATTGCTCTGTCAAGGCAAGCACTTTTACCCACTGAGTCGTTTTCCCATCCCAGAGCTCTCTCTCTCTCTCTCTCTCTCTCTCTCTCTCTCTCTCTCTCTCTCTCTCGTTTTACATTTATTTTGTGTACCAACCACGGATTTTCCTCCCTCCTCCCACCTCCTTCCTACCTCTCACTCCACTCCTCAGAAAGAGTAAGACCTCCCATGGGGAGTCAATAATGTATGGGCATATCAAGCAGAGGCAGGGCCAAGCTCCTCCCGCTGCATCAAGGTTGAGCAAGGCATCCTACCATCTGGAATAGTTTCCAGAAAGCCAGTTCATGTAGCAAGTACAGATTCTGGTCCCACTGCTAGGGACCTCACAAATAGAACAAGCTACACAACTGTCATTCTCATGCAGAGGACCTAGGTCTGTCCCATTGAGGCCCCCTAGCTGTCGGTCTAGAGTCCTTGTACTTCCATGATCTTAGACCAAGCTGTCTCTGTGGGTTTCCCCACCATGATCTTGACTCCCTTTGCTGTATAATTCCTTCTCCCTCTCTTCAGCTGGACTCCTGGAGCTCAGTCCAGTGCTTGGCTGTGGATTTCTGTATCTGCTTTTATCAGTTACTGGGTGATGGTTCTATGATGACAAGTACGGTAGTCACCAATCTGATTACAAGAGAAAGCCAGTTCAGATACCCTCTCCTCTATTGCTAGGCATCTTATCTGGGGTCATCCTTGAAGCACTCTTTACAGGGTGACTAGCAAGGAAAGAATTTCCCATATTTTGAATATAGCTCAAAGAAGGTGACTTGATGGGAGATGTCATTAGGTAAATATGTTTCTCTTATTGGTTAATGAATAAATCACTGTTGGCCAATAGGAAAGCAAGATAGGCAGGACTAGGAGACAAGGAAGGTTCTGGGAGATATAGTAGAGAGGAGTCAAAATGTAGGACACGAGGAGTTAGAGGTCCAGACCCTCTCTCTCTGGTGAAACACTAAGGTTGGTAGAAATGAGTTAATATTTAAGACAGAGCTAGCTAAAAGAACATGCCAGTAACAGGCCAACAGTTTCATTACTAACACAGTGCCTCTGTATGTTATTTGGGGCTGACGCAGCTGTGGGACCAGGCTGGTGGGAAAACTGCTTGTAACAAAATGGAGCCCAATGTGGGGACAATGTGAGTACTTGCTGCTTGGCTTGTTCTGGGATACCCAGTGCGTGGGTTTGTTCTGGGACACCCAGTGCGTGAGTGACAGATTAAGAACCTGTGACTCACCTGGTGCCCAACTTTATGCACTCCCCACACAGCCTTATCTTCTGCTCAAGTATTTGTTCAGCAGCCATGGTGAGGGGATAGCAGTGTGTATGACTCAACCTATTGGTCAGGAGGGAAATTATTAGCTCAGTTAAAGAGAAAAGATGGCTCGATGAGTGCTTTAATACTAGAGATAAAGAAAGTGCTTCCAGCCGGGTCTGCAGAACACATGATTTTGGAAACGACTGCAGCATTGATTTCACCAGTCATTTGTAAAGGTGGGATCAATTCCAACCTTGACTCCCAGTCACTTCAGTTTATAAAAACAAAGTGAAAAGCTCAGAGCTGGCCAGTCTGGAGCAGGGAAGTGAAGCAGCTCATCTCAGTTGCAAAATTGAGTCTTCCTGACCTTGGGGCAGTGGTGGGACACCAGAGCCCAGGAAGGGAAAAGGAAGGAGGAAGTGGAGGCTTGCCATGAGTACATGTAATCTTTCCGTGGGTACATGCAATCTTTCTTCTACCAGTGCTTCCTCTGTCTCCTTCCTGCTGTCCTTCCTTCATATTACCTCCTTTTTTCCTCCTCTGCCCTTGCCCCCTCCCTTGCCTTCCTCTCCAAGTACTGTCTGTCTCTTTTCCTTCCTTCTAGACTTCCTCAGCCTCTCTCATTATGGCCCCAGATTAGCTTGCTTAAGATCCTATTCCATTCGCCACTGCAAAAATCAGGAAAGCCATAAACCCCAAACACAAAGGCACAGCAACTGCTCTCAGGCCATAATCCCTGGAAGAATCTAAAATACTTGGATGCTTCAGTCAAAAAATATGTGTTGGTAGTTTAAAAGACATGCCTGAAAACTTTGCATGGTGCTTTCTCTCATGGGAAGGCACACATGCCATCCCTTCCACTTAAAGCTAGGTACATCCCTGTGGTCACATCTGTGAACAGAATGCTGCACAGAGATGCAGCTTCATCAAAATAATGAGAAGAGAGAGGGAGAAAGGGAAGTAGGGTGAATAGAGAATAGGCCAAATATGTTCTGCCCTATTATCTTGGGACATTCTTTTGGGATAATCATGTCCTTATTTGTCAAGGAAGATATTGGTGTACTGAGAGTGTCTATGACACAGAGGTCATAATAGGAGATAGAGAGACAGACACAGACACAGAGAGAGACACACAGAAACAGAGACACACAAAGAAATTGAGAGGATGAGAGAGTCACACACACAGAGACAGAGACAGTGACAGAGGCAGAGACAGTTTTTTTTAAATGTTTTTGACTCAGGTGAATGGACAGACAGACAGCAGCATAGTTAGGGCTTAGAGGGAAGTTCAGGTCTTGGCATAATAAACAGACTGTATGGTAAGATCACTAAAGAGAGGAGTCAGAGCCTCTGTAGCAGAAGAGGAAGCCTCTTCTACAGTTGAGAAAGTCTGCAGCCAGGGCCTCAGACTCCTGAGCAGGGAAAGGGCTGGGGAACAGGATTAGCAGTTTTGATTTAAATTCATTTTCCAGGTGAGAGATTCTGGCATTCTGTTAGCTGAGGAATTCTCAGTCCTAGTGGGTATCTTGGAGAAGGGAGAGGAGGCTGCTAGAGATACTGTGGTCTGAGCAGAGGCTAGACTCGAATGTTACGTTCTTACAGTGGTCCATTGAATACATCTATATTTTGTATTTGTTTTAATTGGCTTCTGGGGAACGGGTTGCTGGTCTTGACTTCTTTGGGTCATAGTCTATGATCCCAAGTTCAGTGACAATGTCAGCTCTTTGCAGTGAGCTGTCTGCAATGCAATCATCAGTAGAGCACCAGTGTATCATTGCTGGAAGACTCTCTGCCTCATGTTCTATGTCCTCTCTTAAATATTCGAGCAGAGGTTAGGAAGCAGATGCTCACAGGGGTAGATGGAAGCTTGCCCAATTAGTTACCATTCTGTTGCTGTGATAAAACTCCATGACCAAAGCAACTTATTAAAGATAGAATATATTTGGGCTTTTGATTCAAGAAGGATAGGAGTCCATCATGGCAGGCAGACATGGCAACAAGTGGCAGGCATGGCAGCTAGAACAGGATACTGAGAACTCATATCCTTTACCACAAGCATGAAGCATAGAAAGCAAGCAGGCAGTAAGGCAAAGCCTTAAGCTCTCAAAGCCAGCCATTACTGACATATTGCCTCCAGCAAGGCACACCACTTCACCCACCCACCACAAACAGTGACACTGGCAGGGAACTGATGGGAGATGTTATTCTGTAGATATGTTTCTCATACTGGTTAATTAATAAAGCCTGTGGCTAATAGGAAACAAGATAAGTGGGGCTAGGAGACCAGGAGGAGGAAAAAGGAAGTAGTTGGGAAGAGTCAAGATGTAGACCGGGGAGGAAGAAAGACGCCAGCCATGGCTCCCGGATAAGATGAGCCACGTGGAAATAATTAGATAAGTAGAAATGGGTTAATAATTAAGACAGAGCTAGCCCATAAACAATAATGGTAACTGGCCAACAGGATTGTATCAAATACAACAGAGTCTCTGAGTGTTATTTGGGGCTCACGTGGCAGCGGGACCATGGCGGCAGGACCGGCGGCAGCCGGCGGGAAAAATCTGCCCATAACAGGGAACCAAGTGTTCAAAGGCCCAAAACTATGGGGGACATTCCTCATTCAAACCACCACAATTGTGGGCTTTTGTTAGTCACTCTGTCAACAAACTGAGGCCCACAAAGTGTGTCCCAAGAATCTAAGGTCAGTCACCTGACCTCCACAAGGCAATTAGAACAACCAAGTGAATAGTAAAAAGAAGAAAAAGGAGATTTATTCAACATGGCCTCATTGGGCATAGGGGTTAAGGTTTAAATAGAGGATCACATATTTGAGTCAAGATGTGCCATGCCCAACACACTATTGACTTCTTATGGTTTTAGTTCTATTCTCTTAATATAAAATAGTCTGACAAACTGTCATAATTGTATGAAATCTCCTTGTGGGAGGCAAGTTCTCCTTATGGCTGGAGCCAAGCTTCAGCCTTTTCTTTCTCCCAGCATAAGCTCCTTTGGGGGGAAATTCCAGTTTCTTGTAGTCCATTGTTTCAATAGATAGAATGAGGGATACAGGTCCTTCTTTAGAATATAATCATTTCTGCCAGCTAGGTTATATAAGTCAATGCTAACCCACACCTCTATTCACCATGCTCCCACAGACATCAAGTAGGTTAACTACTTTTTTCTTCTCCTTCCCATCTGCCTTATAGCAGGTGCCTTTTTCTGAGTCTGGAGACCCAGACTCAGACACCCAGATGGTGTTGTCCCAATCCTTGTGTGATAATGTTTCTCTCAGTTGGGTGGAGCCTGGCCTCATGGGTCCTGGAATTTAGAATGATGATAGTAGAGAAAGGCAAATCTGCTGAGGTAGACCTTGAAGCACACACACTCTTTTTTCTTTCTTCTACTCTTCCTGAACTTGGTCTAGGTTTCAAGCTTGGTGAATACTATTTGCAAAATGAGGGCAGAGGTTGTGGCTGCCTATTAACTCTCCCGTCAAAGGATGTCTCCCCTTCTATTTTTCATGCCTGAGGTTCATTTCATCAGGTTTCAGAAAGAGGTGGACATTCATTTGCTGTATTCTTTATCTCCCCTCCTTTGCTGCTGCCCTTGATCCTGACCCCTTTCCTCAGCAATTCCAACAAAAAAGTAGACTCCAGCTGAAATCAAAGTGTGGGATGAGCTTACAGATCACCTACTGTGTCTTTCTTGATGACCAGTGATATCCAGAAGCAGGTCAGAAGAAGATCGGATTTAGAGGTTTTTCTTCATTTTAGTGTGTGTGTGTGTATATATGTATATGCACACATGTGCATGTCTCAAGAATGTACAGATATTCCATTTTGCCTCATCTGGTTTTGGAATACAATTATAAATGGTGAGCATAGGTGATGACCTTTTTTGTGCATCCAATGAGGCCTGCTAGAGAAGACAAGGTACTCTACAAGGTCTATGAGGTCAGCCTAGGAGAACTAGTCTACCACTCAGTTTGTTAGATTTCTTGGGTGTTAGATCTAGCTTCTCAAATGGATAATGTTTGTGTTCACTTCCTCTCAGCTTTGGGATCAATAAATACCTTTCTCTGGGAGACTTGCCCTGTAGCTCTGTTCTAGTGTCCTTTTTGTTGCTGTGATTAACCAATCTGACCAAAATATCATGGGAAGGGAAACGTTTATTTCAGCTTATAGGTTAAAGCCCATCACTGAGGGAACTCAAGGCAGCAACTTGAAGAAAGTTGGTTTTCTCATTCTTGGCTAGCATTTTGTTTTTTTGTACTCAGAGAATGATACTGTCTACAGTTGCATGGGCCCTCCTACATTAATTAACAGTCAAGAAAATCTTCCAAAGATATACCCACAAGTCAGTCTGATCCAGGTATCTCATCAACTGGTACTCTTTACCCATATGGCTCTAGGCTATGTAAAGTTCACAATTAGAGATAAGTAGGACGGGCATAGAACAAGTCAGTTGAAGAAATTAACAAAAGAGGAGGCAATGTAAGAGAATACTGTGTTCTTTGGAAGTCTTCTAATACTCTAGGAACAATCTTTGAACCAATAGTCCCCATGCCAATCCTACAGCATGTCTTCCAGAGAGGAAGAGAAGGACAAAGTAATGAGCAACACTTAGAACAGGAATGAAGGTATCAGCTATGGAATCTATTGTGTGTTTAAAGGGTACCATTTGTTTAAGAGAATTTTGGTCAGAGCACCACTGATAGAATTTTGGAAAAATCTAGGAGCCATTTAACAATGTAGATTCCACAGATCATGTCAGAATGCACTGGGGTCCATTTTACCGGTCTTGTCTGCACCTGTGACCATGCCCGTTTGGGCGTGGTCAGCACTACAGGTACTGGGGTGGTGGTGGTGTGGGTGAATATCTCATTACAAGTATTCTTCAGAAACTGCATTCTGTGGGCATGTTAGGTTTGCTAAGAATTGAATGACAACATTAGTGAAGAGGAGAAACGTGTTCTGGGAAGGGAAAGTAGGAACAAGAGGGAGAGGTCAGATTAAAGGCAAGCCCTTGAGAGGAAGATTTATTACTGCAAAGGAACTATGCATTAGGCTGGGGAGATGGGTCAGTGGGTAAGAGCACTTGCTGTTGAAAATACAAGGACCTGACCTCAAATGAATATTGTGAGCATCTGTAGTCCCAGTGTCTCCATGGAGGGATGGGAGGCAGAAACAGGAGAAAACTTGGAAGTCTGAGGATCAGCTAGCTTGACATATACAGCAGCAAAACAAGGGGAGATCCTGTCTCGAGGATGAAAGATGAAAAGTGAAAGAGACTGAACACCTGAGACTGTCTTCTGACCTTCGCATGTGAGACAGTACATGCATACCTGCAGTCACACACACACACACACACACACACACACACACACGCACGCACTACACAGACACACATGCAACTGTGTGACGTATCAGTCGCTTGGGGGTACTGATTTCTCTTCAGCTTCTCCATCAGGACTGTCTGGGCCATTGTAAGCAAAGTCCTGAGCCCAGTCTGGAGAGTTCTGAGTGGTTTCGTCGTTGGCCTCGTTGTTCCGCTGGAGTTGCAGTTTCCTAGTAGTCTCTAATTCATCGTTTACTGGACCATATTGACCTCTTCCCCCTAACTGTCCCTCCTTAACAGACTACCCACTAAGCCTTTAGAATTTTTAATCACATTCTTTTATCTTTGTGTATGTGAGACTATGTGTTATAGAGTCCATATGTCAGTCAGAAGACAAATTCTCTCCTCCCATTGTGTGGGTCCCAGGGATTAAATACAGGTCCTTTGACTTGGTGGCAAGCACTTTTGCCGGCCAATCTGTTTGCCAGTCCTCACATATGTATTTTGCTGAATATAAAGGGCCTTTCAAGTGTAAAATAATTTCAAAAAGAAAATTGCATCTGTGTATGTACAGGGAGCATGTTATCATTCACTTCTTGATATTTAGCATAAACAATTCAGTATTACAACTATTTTCTTTTTTTCTAAGATTTATTTGTAATTATGTGTCTGTGTCTCTCTGTTTGTACATGCATGTAGCACAGCCTACAGAGGCCTGAAGAAGTCTTTAGATTCCCCTGGAGCTGGAGTTACAGATGGTTGTAAGCGGCCTGACACAGGTCCTGGGAATATAACGAAAACGGAACTAGAACACTCCTTTATCCAAAGTGGCTCAAGACACTAAAAACGTTGTCCCAAGGCATTCCAATTAACTTAGACTAAAGTTCATCTCTGCCTCTTCAAATCCAACTCACTATGACCCCAGACAAACCCATCTGGATATGGTTCATCAGTGTGTTCAATCCTTTCAGCCTGCGTCCTGCTTCCTGGAGCAAATGATGCTGAGATCTTGAAGCCTGGCCAAACTTGTTGGGTTTTCTTTTAAGCCTATGAACTAATGTTTGTCTAGAATGTATTTCTAATTTTCAGACTCAATTTATCTGCCTCAGCTATGCAGATGCCCCAGTGGATATCTCTTGGCCTGCTTTGGCAATAACAGGTTCACAGAAAGGCCCTAGGTGACCAAAGTATTTTAACTTGATCTAAGACTAGGGCAAAACTCTGGTCTTGAAAGACAGGGCTCTTGCCCATGGTTCATATGGCAAGTTCCAGACTTTACAATGAACCTTCCTTATGTCAAATCAATGTGACACAAACACCTTATTACTGTATATGGTTCCCCTCCTCCTTTGGAGTCCTGTCCTAAAAACCTGGCTGGCTTCAGATCAACTGGCTAATTACTTGTGCTATAATGATCAACCTGCCTAATTTATCACTTCTTTGAACATTTAATTAGCCAGCAGTGCAAGACAATTAGGTTCTGAATTAGGATAAATTAAACTGCTAGCTTAGCAGCTCTAAGGACATGGAAACTATAACCAATTACATCTGCAAAAAGATTTGACAGAACCATCAAAGAACAAGAGCTTGACATGGGCCCAAAAGCTAGATCTGAAGATATATTCTGGGAAGTCGAATAGAGATGGCTCTTTTAAACCAGAACATAGGAAATTGGGGTACAAACATGGAGAACAGAACCAGACTTTAGAGTCTCTGTGTGAGAAGGAGCTAGCCAGATAATGTGTGTTGCATGTGTATACAATGTATGTACATCATACATGTATGCACACATATACATGTATAGAAGCCAGAAGTATATGTTGAATGTCCTGATCTATCACCCTACCCTCCACATTATTCCCTTGAGGCAGAGTCTCTCAAGGAACCTGTTGTGGTTCATTGTGGCAGCCAGCTAGCCCCAGCAATGTCTCCACACCTTACAGTGTTGGGGCTACAGGTATAAGAGATCACTCCTGGCTTTTTGCATGAGTTCTGGAATTCATCAAGTACTCTTACCCACCAAGCTCCAGATATTTAGCCCTGGTTAGAGAATTCTCAGAAGTCTTCTGATCCTCTGACAACTGACCATATTGTTTTCCTGAACTAGAACTAGACATTTGCATACTGGCATTCTCAAGGCTGGTACTTCTAATCTTTGGTTCACTTATCCTCCAAAAGTAAGTGGTACTTGAAAGAGGAAAGAACAGCATCAGTCTACATTAGGAAGAAAGTAATTTCTTATATAAGACTAGTTAACTCTTTTTAATGAAAATTATTTTTATACAATATATTTTGATTATCATTTTCCTTCTCCCATCTCCTCTCATATTTTTCCCAACTCCCCACCCATTCATCTCTGTGCTTTTTATTTCTTTCTTTAGAAAATAAACAATTAAAACCTAAACAAAACACAGAATAAAAACAAAACAAAAATAAAAAACAACAAAACAAAGAAATAGTAGAAGAAATACATGCATGCACACATAAATTCATAAAAACGGAAACTCAGAAACCATAATATATAAGCAAAAGACCATTAAAGTAAAAGATGACCAAACAAAGCAATATGAGACAAAAAAATCTTAGAAACTACTATTGAGTTTGTTTTTGTTGGCTATCTACTGCTTGGCATAAGTGCTGCTCTTAAGTATAGTTAATTTACCCAGTGAGACCCTATTGGAGAAACTAATTTTTCTTTTGCAAGTGATTGTTAATTAGATATCTTATTAGGGATGGGAACCTGTCTCCATTTTCCCCTCTTAGCACTGGAACCCTGTCTGGCTTGAACCTGTACAGGCCCTGTGTATCCTGCCACTGTCTCTGTAAGTTTGTATGAGCATCAGTCCTGTTGTGTCTGGAAGACACTATTTCTTCTCTTCCACAGAGTTCCTTGAGCCCAGAGAAGAGAGGTTTGATGACATTTAGGGCTGAGTATTCCAAAGTCTCTCACTCTCTGCACACTGACCAATTGTATGTCTTTATATTAGTTCCCTTCTACTGCGTGAGGAAGCTTCTCTGATGGTGGCTGAGTGAGACACTGATCTATGGGTATAGTAGAATGTTGTTGGGAGTCATTTTCTTGCTAGTTTCCTTTTAACAGGGTGTTAATGCTTACTTTTTTCTAGGCCATGGCCTATTTAGTCTCAGGTACTTGGCCACTCAAGCAGTGTCAGGCATGGGTTTCATCTTGTGGAGTGGGTTTTAAATCCAATCAGAGGCTGGTTAGTTACTACCAACGTTTGTGCCTCTATTGCACCAGTGTATTGGCATGGAAGCCACCATTGTAAATCACAAGATTTGGAGCTTTGTTGGTTACCTCTCTCCTCTTGTAGCATGCAGAGTGCCTTCCAGTATCATGAATAGGGGGTGAAGGCCCTAGTTCAGCACTAGCATGACTTCCCCATGTTCAATGAAATATGTAAGTGTTGTCTTCAGCAATATGGCCTTAACGTCAGTTTGTGGAGAGCCACCAATAGCCTTGGCAATAGCGTGAGTTGTGTGGGGATTTCCATGGGGCCCCTTTGGCCAACAAGTCTATTAGATGCAACCCATTCTTGGCACTGGAAGTTTCTCATTTGGTGGTGAAAGATGTTCAGTTGGGGCATTATCTTCTCCATAATTTGATAACTTCATTTAGAGTTCTTTCGTATATATTTATAAGTAAGAATCTTCTATAGTAGTGGGTGCATATGATCCCTCAAATGACCCTTAGTGTTAACTTTTTCTCTCTTACCCTCTCCCCTCCCCAAGATCAATTAACATTTGAGTTTATAGTAAATTGCTGTTTGAAGAAGACCATACTTAAGGATGAAATAATGTAGTTGGATGTGCCAAATTACATCACCTTAGCTTTATAATGAATCCTCTCAGTCTTGTAATTATCCATAAAAATTTGTATTTCTACCTTTAAAAATAGTTTTCCTAGGGCTGGGAATGGCTCAGTGGTTAAGAGTGCTTGCTGATCTTGCAGAGCACCTGTTAGGTTCCTAGCACTCATGTCAAGTGTGTCACAACCACCTGTAACTCCAGCTGCAGCGTTTCTGATGCCTTTTTCTGAACCCCATGGGCACTCACCAATGTGTTCATGTACTCCTGCACATACACCCCACACCCCCTCCATACATGAAAAGCAGAAGTCCTTCATGGCAGATTAAAGAGTCCCATGTTTGTTTGTTTTTCAGTAAAACTTGGCATATAGCTTCTGGCTTGCTCTTACTAATCTTGTTTTTTATATGCGCTATTGGAGCTCAGGGCCCAATTATCTGTCAAGAGGGAGGAAGTGTCTGTTTCACCCCACATTCACAGAGAAAAGATCTAAGGCTCAGAGACATTCTTTCACTTGCTCTGACCACCACATCATGTGCTCATGCTTGTAGGAGCAACAGCGTTAAATACCATTGTCCACTGGTCTTCGTCATTTTTATGTATCATCACGAGCTTTTCAAACTGCCTTACCTCCTGGCTTCTCAGTCCTTCCTCACCTATTCTCTGCATGAGAGATGGAGCAAATGGGAAAATGAATTGTTACTGCCTGACTCTCCTGACAAGAAGAAAGGCACAGTAGCTCCATCTCCTCTAGCCATCCCTGTACTTTCTTGTGCTAGAGATTAATAGAGTTCACTGTGGGTAAAGGCAAGCCTGTGGAACAGTAGTTAAATAATGGGCGGGGTTTACAATGATGCGTGTTCTCTGAGTTAATAATTTGAACAGTCAGAGAAATACCGTGGTTCTCATGGAAACAGGGACCCATGGTTTAGTCTCTAATTGGAATGTATCAGACTCATATGTAGAGACAGATATCCTAAGGAACTTCTTCCTTAATTGGAGCATTTTTTTTTATGAAGCAATGATATGATGCAATTTGGAGGCACAAGGCCAAATTGACTAATTTGTTCTAAATATGTCAATGGGATGCATACTTGCAAATACCTTAACAACATGCAATAGGTCTATCAGTTGCATCAGAGCTTTTGTAGGGAGCCTTTGATCCTTGTGTGATTTTGTGATTTTAAATCTGCTGCTTTACTCCTGAATTCCCAGGCATTTCAAGTCCTCTTGATCCTCTTACACAAGGATTCGGGAAGTTCTACTGCAGTTAACATCTGAGAAAGAATTTACCTTCTAATGAATTTACTGAAAGAAGATATATCCTTATTACTTTGGGAATGGGTATTATGAGTCTGCTAATTAAAGAGCCTCATCCAGGTGTGATCTCATAGGCCTATAGTCCTAGCTCTTGGGAAGCTGAAGCAGGATAGAAGGAATGCTAGGTTCAGGGGGGAGATTTCACATTCAGACATCAACCACATTAACATTAGAAAATATTGTTTTAAATTGTGTGTGTGTGTGTGTGTGTGTGTGTGTGTGTGTGTGTGTGTGTGTGTGTGTGTACATGTGCAGGACTGCTTTATGTGCATGTGGAGGCCAGAAGTCAACTCATTCCTTAGGCACCATCTACCATGTTTATGAGAAAGGGTCTCTCACTAATGTAAAGTGTGCCAGTTAGGCTAGGGTGACTGGCCAGTGAGCCCCAAGGACACACATGTCTCCATCTCCCTGTCACTTGAATAAGAAGGATATGATACCATGTTTGGATTTTTAACATGGCTCTGGGAATCAAAGACAAGTCCTCATGCTTAGTAGGTATTTTCCAATTGCATTATCACTCAATGTCAATTTATTGTTTTCCATAATTAACTCTTTGTTTACTACGAAGCATGCATCATCCCCATTTCTCAGAAAATGAAACAAAACTTAGAGTAGTCCTATAACTTAATAAAAAGCCAAGTTATCAGGGAGTCTAAGGAAGGTGAGAAATCAGTAGGACAAAGGAATACATATTCTAGGCAAACAGGTGGGTGAGGAGGGAGAACAAGAGAGGTTACAGATTAACTGGAGGAAGAAATCAGCTGGGAGGTAATAGAGAGAGAGAAGATGGCTGTAGAGGATAGAATAAATAAGGACAAAGAACACATATATGTGAAGAGATACCATAATGAAATCCATTAAATTTAATGGTAACCTATTTTAGTTAAGATTGCTATTGCTGTGAAGAGACACCGTGACTATAGCAGCTTACAAGGAAAACATTTAATTGGAGTGGCTCGCTTACACTTTCAGAGGTTCAGTCCATTATCATCATGGTGGAGAGCATGGCTGTTGGCAGATAGATGTGGTACTGGAGAAATAGCCATGATTTCTACATCTTGCAGGCAACAGGAAGTCAACTGAGACACTGGGTGGTATCCTGAGCATAGGAAACCTCAAAGCCCACACCCACAGTGACATGCTTCCTCCAAGGAGTCTATATCCATTCCAATAAAGCCATACATCCTGAGAGTGCCACCACCTATGTGATTATGGGAACCCATTACATTCAAACTGCCACATAACCTAAAATCAATTTTAAAATGTAAGATAAGGGGCTAGGGAATTGGATCATTGGTTAAGAGTGCTTACTGCCACTGCAGGGGACCTAAGTTTGGTTTTCAGCATCCACATCAGGAAAATTACTGTTAGGCATAACTACTGTTCCCGGAGATCTATACCCTCCCCTGGCCTCTTCTGGTCCCTGCATGTGCACATAGACAAACAGGTATAACACAAATACCTACATTTTAAAAAGGAAGGTAAAGCAAAATAGAATCTCAAAGTGAGGTATTGCTTTCCATTCTCACACTCTTCCACTCTTCACTTAACACCCTGAACACATATGTTTATTGCAGTTTAATTTTTAATTGACCAAACATGGAAGTATCCATGGCATCTTCCAGGAGATGAAAGGGTAAATAAATAGACATTTATTTCTATAGTGAAATGTCATTCAGTACTAAAAGAAATGAGCTATCAAGATGTGAACAGGCATGGAGGAAACATACATTGAATGAGAAATGACCCCCACAGGCTCATGTATTTCAACACTTAGTTCCTAGTTAGTGGAGCTATTTGAGAGTTTATAGAACCTCTCCGAGGTGGAGCTTCCTGGAGAAAGTAAAGTACTTGGACCTAGCTTTCAACTTTTATAGCCAGAGTTCACATCTAGTTCTTTCTCAGTTTCCTGTGTGTGTTGATGAAAATATGATCAGTTTCCTGTTCCTGCCACCATGTCACGCCTGCCTCATCATGATTGACTCTGTTCCTTTAGAACTGTAGAGTACAATAAATTCCTTCCTCTTCTGAGACGTGTTTTGTTCGTAGTATTTTGTCACAGTCACCTAGTTAGCTTTGGCTGTCAACTTGATACGGTCTCAGCAGAAGCATTATCTCAATCAAATTGACCTGTGGGTATAGCTATTGGAGATTGTGTTAATTGCTGACTGATGTAGGAGGGACAATCCCACTGTGGGTGGTACCATCCCTAGTTGGGAGGTCCTGGGCTGTTGTGGTAGTTCCAATGTAATTGGCCTCCATAAACTCACAGAGATTGGTACTATTAGGAGGTGTGGCTTTGTCTGAGTAGGCATGACCTTGTCAGATGAAGTGTGTCAATGTGGGTGTGGGATTTGAGGTCTCAAATAAGCTCAAGTCATGTCCAGTGTCTCAGACCACTTCCTGTGGCCTGTAAGTCAACGGTGCTGGAGAAGGAGCTGAGAGTGGAAAAGGAGCACTGAGTCTGCTAGCATATAGCCATGTCCCACCATAATGATAATGGACTAAACCCAACTAAGGGTTGAAGTGGTCATGGTGTCTCTTCATAGCAATAGAAACACTGACAAAGACAGATATTTAAGCAAGTTAGTTGAGCAGCAGCTAAGGAGAGAACCAGAAATCACATTCCACCATGGTCTCTGATTCAGTTCCTATCCTGACTTCCTCAGAGACAAGCTGAACGTGTGAGATGAAATTAGCCCTTTCCTTCCCAAGTTGTTTTTGGTCATAGTATTTGACACAGCAATGCAAACGCAAAAATAGGACACACAGTAGCAGAAAAGTAACTAATACAGACAGCAAATTGGAAGGCATTTAAGATATGAGTCACACTATTTGATACTCTGTAAAGGTGATGCTGTGGAAACATCAAGAGCAGTGGTGGGTTAGGGATGTGGCTCAGTTGGTAAAAAGTCTTTGTGCAGCACACATGAATGAAGCCTTGGCTTCCAGTCCTAGCATCACGTAAACTGGGCACCATGGTACAATTTTGTAATTTCAAAACTCAGGAAGTGGAGGCAGGAAGATCAGAAGTTCAATTTTGCCGGATTTTGTGTTTCTTTTTTGTAAATGGAAACCTACAGTGTGCATTCTTTTTATTTTTCTTTCTGTTCTTTCCTATGCTTTTTCTATTCATTCAACTTACAAAAAACCACACTTTGTTCTGTTTGATGCATCTTGTTCATTATGATTTGAATATGAAGTGTCCCTCGAAGTCTCATGCTTTGGATACCTGGTCCCCAGCTGGTGGTGTTATCTTGAGAAGCTTTAGGAATTGTGTTCTGGCAGGGAGAAGTAGTTTGATCTTTAAAAGCTGTGTAAGACTCCTGGTTCCTGCCTTGCTCTTTGCTTCTTGGTGTACTGTAATGTCAATCAATACCTTCCATTACAGACTCCTGCTGCCATGAACAGAGTTTCTATGCTATTATGCCTTTACAGGGTTATGATTGAAACCCACTAAAATCATGAGCCAAAAATAAATATTTCTTCCTTAAGTAGTTTCCATTATAAATAATGACAGTAGAAATTATTCTCTGTGGTCTTAAAAGAAAGATTTATTTTTTTTTTTATTGTTTGTGGATGCTTGTGTGTCTGTGTGAGTATATGCCTTCGTGTGAGTGCAGTGCCATAGGATGCAAGAAGAGGGCATCAGATTTCCTGGAGCTGGAGTTAGCTGCCCAACATGGATGCTAGGATTGACCTTCTTACCACAATGACAGAGTAGCAAACAGTCTCTTCTGCTGAGGTGTCTCCCAGTCCTCTTCTCTGGGTCCTTGTGTTTATATTTCTCCTATGTATTTCCTTAGAAAAGTAGCTACTCACTTGTAGAAATAGTTGTGATCACCTTTAGCTGCCTAATGGTAAGGTATTTCCTGTTTTACCATATTAAAGTAATTGGATATACACTTGTGAGTATTTTTTTTCAACTGGGAAATTGGTTTTTTGAAGTTGTGGTGGCAATATGTCTTAGGAGTAGGTTTTCCCACTGGCCTGAGCCCACAGCCTCACCAGCCCCCAATAACACACAGAGAAACTATATTGGATATAAATGCTTTTGGTCAGTTACTTGTTTCTTATCGGCTAGATCTCTCTTAACTATTAACCCATTTCTATTAATCTAAGTACTTCCACGTGGTCTCATCTTACCAGAGAGCGGCTGGCGTTCTTCTCTCTCCATCCTCCATCTTGGAACTCCTCCCTACTCCTTCCTCTCTCCTCCTTGTCTCCTAGTCCTGCCTATCATGCTTTCCTATTGGCCAACAGTGTTTTATTCATTAACCCATAAGAGAAACATATTTACAGAATGACATCTCCCATCAAATATGGTTTTTTTTTTTCTGTTTGTTTATTCTAAGTTTGGTTGGTTTGTTTGAGAAAGTGTCACATAGCCTAGCTGCAAGTGATCCTGTGAGATGCTACAATACATGGGAAATGGAAGGTCGACTACAAAGAGAACTCCATGGTGCAGCTTCCATAAGATGGCCATCCTGGCTGGAGTGGGGCATTGATGTGATAAAGCTGTTTGGGGTCCCCCCGACTCCTATAAATAATGCCTCAGCTGTGCTCATCCCAATGAACTCATTGGTTTGTCTAGCTGGACTTGGGTAGAATTGTTACTTTGGTTTGTGGTGAGTTCTGCATGTGGAATGAATAGCCATTTATCACATTTCCCCAAGAAAAGCTAATTCAGCAAATTTGTTCCCAAATGCAGGACACAATAGAACTTCCTTTCTCTCATGGCAGGATGGCTTCCACTGCCTTCACTTGCTGTCCTTATATTATTGACTTCCTCTTTCAGTACTTTGGAAAAAAATGGAGCCAGACATCTTTGAATCAAGACCGTTATGTGAACTAATGTCCTTTAGAGATCCAACTCTAAGCACTTATCAACTTGACCAAGGCAGATGACATTTTTCCATACTAAGTATCCCTCTCTAGTAAACACAGCTTTCAAGATTGCTTACGGGTTTAGGGTTTATCTTCTGTCAGACTAAAGTACGTGGCATCCAAGTTGGTTTTGGGCATTTTTTTAGAGACATACTTTGCATGTGCCTAGAGTGTAATAGAGACTTGATATTTAGCTTTTCAATTATGGAATGAATGAATGAATGAATGAATGCAGGTGAAGTTGTGTTAGAGGAAAACAATCTTTTTCTTTTCTTTTCTTTTCTTTTCTTTTCTTTTTTTTTTTTTTTAAATCTGAGGAGGCCAGCCTAGCCTGCTTTTTCCCAAGCACTTTCAATATCTAGAGGGCTGAAGATAATTAAATGGAAACCATCTATTCAACTGTTCTCCATGACAACTGCCCTTGATTGATGAGCCCTGAGGAATAGCCTGGAAAGATTTCAATCTATCTGAGAGGATCACTACCAACCAGGGATTTTTTTCCAAGCTGATTTTTCTTAAGATCTGCAGATAATGTTGTCACTAAGTTTGACGGAATGACAATTTCCAATTCATCCCTCTGGTACCACTCACTTTTATCTGGCAGCTTGCATGCTGACTAAATGGCATTTTAGCGTGAATGCAATAGCATTGTGTCCTGAGTATCTCTCTCCTCTCATCTGGTTTAAGGACATCTTTTTAAAGGAACAAAGCAGCATAAGAAACTGTTGGGTCCTCACATGATAATGTTTGAGATGGGAAACTGCAGAGTGATGCAGTATTGTGAAAAATCTCATAATGCGTCATGAATCTGAAGGGTGTGAATCTTATTATACACTTGTTGAATGTGATACATAGGGCTGCATTTCACCAGCTTGATTTCATTATAATCCCCACTTTACCATAGACAGAAATACTTGGATTTCTGGATTTGCCTGTGAATGCAGCCCTTTTCCATCTTCTACTTCCAATTTCCACCCTGATCTCAGTGGCTCTTAAATTAGGGATGACAAGAGTGGCTTTTCTTCCTCAACTTTATGGCTTAAACTTGAACATTCATCTTCAGAACTACCTGAAAAATGTAGACATGTGATATTGTTAGGCATAAATTTCTAGAATAGCACATATCTATATCTATATATAGATATAGATATATATGCATATATATGTCAATCTGTCTGTTTACCTATTATCTATCATTTTATCTTTATCTATCATATTTTTATATATTACTCTATCTCTGTATGTCACATATGAGTTATGTGCATGCAATATGTAATGTGTATATTGATGTTTATTTATCTATCAATCATCTATCTACTAAGATAGTGGCTTGTCTACTATCTATCTGTCTGCATAGATAATGGTCTCCATAATTGTTGTGTCTAAGTCCCCTGATCTGCTGGGGACATTTGAGTCTCTGTTAAAATTAAGTTCAGGTTCATAGCAATAAAAAACAGAGGGATTGATGTTTCAATTCTAGTATGGAAATGAGAGACAATGAGGGAGTTGCTCAGCAAGGCAGAATAAATGGCATGTGTTACTTGCACTTTCCCACATCAGCCTGGTCTTAGAGCCACATCAGTCCCAAAATAACACACAAGGATTCTATTAGTTATAAAGCTGTTGGCCAATGGCTAGAGCTTCTTATTGGCTAGCTCTGTCTTAAATATTAACCCATTTATATCAATCTAAGTGTTTCCACGTGGCCTTATCTTACCGGAGAAAGGGTCCAGACCTCTTCTCTCATGTCCTACAACTTGACTCCTCTCTACTACATCTCCCAGAATCCTTCTTGTCTCCTAGTCCTGCCTATCTTGCTTTCCTATAGGCTAACAGGGCTTTATTCACCAACCAATAAGAGAAAAATATTTACAGACTGACATCTCCCATCAGGCATGCATTCTCTCTCTCTCTCTCTCTCTCTCTCTCTCTCTCTCTCTCTCTCTCTCTCTCTCTCTCTCCCTCCCTCCCTCCCTTCTTCCTTCCCTCCCTCCCTCCCTCCCTCCCTCCCTCCCTCCCTCCTATTCATCTTTCAACACCATTTCACAGGCTAATCTCATCCTTCCAAACCCAGTCAGATGTTTCTTTAACTATCTGGGTACCCCATGGACCACACCAATCACTTTATAAAATTGACCCTGGTAATGGGTTTGCATAAGTGTGTCTCCTGGCCATGGAGAGAGTGCCTGTGTGCTTGTAATTTAGCTTCCTGGATTCTTTATATTTTCTATTCTGTAGCCTTTGGATGCTCCAACTGCTAACTGAAGGAAGGGCTCCTATTATAGAGAGTGCCCATGGTGTGCATAATATAGGTAGATAACTGTCCTCTCCTCCCAAGCTGTACAAAGATGAATCCTACCCAGAAGGTGAGTCCCACCACTAACCCTGGTGACTACGCAGCATGTTTGTTCTCTAAGTTCTAACCTGATCATGTGCCATGATCTATCTGCCCTGGTATCCTCATCCCCTCTTCTGTTTTCAGCTCCAAAAGCAGCCTTAGTGTGGTACTCCTCCCATTTCCTTTCTCTTGGAGAGCTCAGGTTTCCCCAGTTTATCAGCCATCTCCTATAAATCAGAAATCCATTTGCTGCTTTCAAGATTCAAGGGTAATCTGTCTTCATTGAATAGCATGCTTGAAGGAGGTTAGATCCAAGCTCTCAGATGGATACTACAGCTGGATACAAAAGCATACTTTTCTTTCCGACCATACTTACTCCTGGATAGAGATCTAGGAGGGCCTGAGACTGGAGCTGTGTGTGAGTGAATTCTTCCTCTCTTGGAAGTATGATTAAGGTGTCACTCTGGAGGTGACTTCTGATAAGGTAAAACCAGAGCATTTGAGTTGCACAGGGCTTTGGAACATGATTTTCACTACAAATGGGGTTTCTGATGAGATTACTAGGAATCTTCAAGTTCATGGCAGGGAAGAAAGAAAGGCCTTAAGCAAATATTGTTGAATGTGTTAGAATTCTTGCTTCTCAGCCAGAGAAAGAATTCACCCAGATTCCCACATCAGAGGTTTCTGTCCCTCTCATGTCCCCTCTACTTCTATCGACTTCACCAAGATAAGTACAACACACACACACGCACGCACGCACGCACGCACGCACGCACGCACGCACGCACGTATGCATGCACGCACACACACAAACACACACACACACTGCATACACACACATACATGTATGTAGTGCTCACCTATACAGGCACATGTTGAGGTCAGAGGTCAATGTCAGTGATGTTTTTTACCCTCAACTTTATTTTTTGAGACAAAAATCTCTCACTGAATCTGGAGCTCACCTTTTAGGCTAAGTAGGCCCCAGGATCTATATGTCTCTAGCAACCTTCCAGAATTAAGGCTATAGACACCTGTCACCACACTTAGATTTTATGTGGCTTCTGGAGATCTGAACTCTGGTCCTCATATTTGTACAGCAAGCACTTTATCCACTGAGCCATCTCTCTAGCCACAGCAAAAGCATATCTCTGTGTCAGACTAAAACTTCTATCATGCTAGGACAAGGTAACATAGACACAGAGTGAGATGTGTGACCCAGAATCCACTGAAAGAGGAAGGAAGCAAGACTAAATGGAAGGCTTTTAAATTCCAGACCTGGTGCTCTTTGCTTGGTTCCATGAAATTCCCATCAATTCAGCCATCTGTCTGAGGGACTGGCTTGCAGTGATGCTCCAGACTGCTAAACACACCATTAGCAATGATGCACATTTCTATTTTTACTGTGGTGGGCTGCTAAGACAACAGCTTTGCCTTCCTGATTGTATTTTGCTTAGGTTAATGTAGAAACGAATTCCCATCACCCAAACAGCCACACTACTGGAAAGAGCAAATAACCCAGATGAGCTAATGCTGGGGACTACCACATACCAGGGGCTGTCCATCCATGGAAACAGTGGCCTACTGTGTTACATGGCTTGCAGAGACATACTATGTGCAATGTCTCTCCTCTCTTCAGATTCTCTGAGGTATATTTTTGGTGTGTGTGTGTGTGTGTGTGTGTGTGTGTGTGTGTGTGTGTGCATACATGCATGAATGTGCCGTCATGTGCAGGTGCATGTGTGGAGGTCAGAGGACAGCCTTAGATGTCAGTCCTCACCTTCCACCTTGTTTAGCACAGGGTGTCTTGCTTCCTGCCAGGCTGTCTAGCTCACAAGCTTCCAGGGAGTTCCTGTCTCTGCTTCCCATCTCCTCAGAGGAACACTGGATGATAGCCATGCACACTACCTTCTCTGACTCTGTGTGAGGTTCCCATTCTTGCATGGCAGGTACCTTACTCCTTGGGCCATAGCCTAGCCTCTGTGGTGGATTTTGAGGCTGACAAAATACAGACCTCCATTCAACTTGCTCAACACTGCATATGAAATAACCCAGAGAACAGATCAGTCCCTATCTACCTGGGTTCAAGTGCCTTTTTCTTGTATGTAGAATTGTGTATTATCTCTTCTCATACTTTCTTAGTGCTGCCCAAGAGACATCAGCAAAGAGGTTTTCAGATTTCCTCCTGTTGTCTCACTGCCTTAGTGAACCTTAGGATGACTGATTTAATCTGACTAAACTCACAAAAGACTGATAAAGAAGACTGAACGCCACTCTAGTCCTTTGCAAAGGAATGTCCAGAATTCTTATGTTCACCCTCTAGGCCATCTGCTTCTCCAGAGCCCCAGAGGTTGAATGGCTGAACATAAGGCTTCTTGATAAACAAAAAATGGCAGCCAAAATAATGGGTGGAGGTGATGCCTGGGGCTTGAGGATTCTTACAATCCGAAGCTGACTCTGCACCAATTCCAGTTTCCTGGGAGTATCCCCAGTATTTCTCTTACTTCCCTTTCCACTTCCCCACTCCTGCCCTCTTCTTTCCCCCTCCTTCCCTCTCTTCCTTCCTTCTTTTCTCCCCCCCCCCATAGGGTCTCATTATGTAACCCAGGCTAACCCTATGATCCCCCTGCCAGACCTCCTAAATGCTAAGATCCCAGGTGGGCACCACCATACTCTGCTGTCTCAATTAAAAACAAATAAACAAACAAACCCCCAAAACAAAACCACACTACAACTAAATATCAACATCACACGTTACTCATTTTTTATTTTTTATGAGCATGTTTCATGTTCTCCATTCATTTAGAAATATCTTCTTCAAATGCATTATTGCATTTGATTAAGTAGTAAGCTGCTTTGATATACTTGTATGGTTGGTTTTAGGACCATATCTTACTAATTTACCTTAGAGATCTTGTGCCCTCCACTATGATACCACACACCACTAATCTTATACATTATGCATGGTTTTCCTTCCAAAGATATGTATGTTAATCTATCTATCTATCTATCTATCTATCTATCTATCTATCTATCTATCTATCATCTATCACCAATGTCTCTATGTATCTTCCTACATATTATCTATCATATATATATATACTCATCATCTATCTACATATCATTCATCTACATATCTACTTATTATCTCTCTATATATTATCGAACTACCTATTATATACATATCTATCAATTTTCTATCTTCATCATTGTTGTTATCTATCACATTTTGTTTCTAAAAGTCTTCCATCTAGTGTTGTAGGTATTATTTTACCCACATACCATCTTGTTCAGAGGCACAGAATGTGTTATTTTTCAGTACTGACGATGGAACCCACAGTCTCATACATGCTAGGGAAATTCTCTATCACTAAGCCACATTTCTACCCTCAGCCACATTTGCACCCTCATAAAAATCTGTTTTAAATCAGGTAGCACTGTGGTCATATATGGTGGCCATGGGGTACATGTGTATAATCCCAGAATTAGGGATCTAAGGCAGGAGGATCTTAAGGTTCATGTCAGCTTGGGCTATGTGACAAGAAAAGAATACAAAATAAAATGTAAAAATGAATGAAGACTAGCTATTTTGTACACACATCTAGGATGAAATGTCAACTTAAATAACAAATGAAGGGCCAGTGAGATGGCTCAGCAGGAAAAGGTGCTTGCTTGTCACCAAGTCCAAAGACTGAAGTTTGAATCTTGAGACCAACACAATGGAGGGAGAGTACCAACTCCCACAGGTTGTCTTCTGCCTTCCACACACATGTGTCGAGTATTTTGACATCAAACAACCAGCACAGTCCCTTAAAAAGAGCTGCCAAGACACTCTTCTTAGCAGCTAAGTGCATCTTGTAGTTAAGGATGTAAGTAGACTTCATTTAAGACTCGAGGTTATTTATAATGCTTCCTGGAAGTGAGCAAAGCCATTGTCAAGGTATCAAGTCTGTTACTAGAGATCTAAAAAGGCAGGGTCCTATTTCAATTGCAACCTCTGCCATAGGTCTGCTGTGTGATTTTGGGCTCCAACCCCTTCATCTGTTGAACAAGGGCTCTTCCTGTCTTTAAGATTCTATGGCTTTATCATAATTGATCAACTAAGCCCCAGCAGGCCATCTAGCAGACAGCCTCAAATATGCACTTAAGAGAATCCACTAAGGGGAAAATGTGTGCCTGTATAAGTGGGAGTTTATTACTTAACACTCTGGGAAGCAGACCAGAATCTCTTCCCCAAAGTGAGATTTACTTTAAGCTTAAGTTATTTTTAAAAGGTAGACAAAATACCCATGATATCATCCCTCTATTAATTTGCAGATAAGAAAAAGATTCCCACCAGTTCGGAGTCTTAGATAAATACACAAGTATAATCACAGCCTCTGTAGAAAGGCATTGGATGTGAGTCAGTTGCTAAAAGCAGACGTGGTATGTTCAGAGGAGGAAGTGGTACATTGGATCTTTTGATGCTGTTTGCAAGCTGCCTGAGTTGGAAACTATAGTTCTTTTTCTATTTTTGGTTTCAGAATACTTTAGAAATCTTTCCATTGTGGTCCAACTGTCAGGAAGAGCAACCCAGCACAGGATTGGGAGAGTTTCCACATTAGAATCTTTTCAGCTATTCATACGTGGAGCCTGCCCCTGGTTGCCAAGCCTCCTCTGTGTTGTGTTAACTCAAAGTGTGGCATTCTTTGCACACATATTCATAAACATCATCTCAGCATTTTAGTTAATATACAGTGATACAGTCAGATAATTTCAGGGCAGTATAATGTTTCTGTAAAGGAAATCATCCAATACTGGGGAACAGACCAAGTGAATCATAGTGCATCTACTGAATGGAATACCACCTATACACCAAATACTATTTTGTTGACAATTACTTGATTTGGGTTCATTTTTTATTCCCTAGTGAGTGTTGAGTTAAAAGAAGCAGGTTACAAAATTCTACAAGGTATAAATTTGCTGAGCAGTGGAAATTTCCTTCAAATCCAAATAATCCTTCCTGGAAGGATGAAGGAGATTCATAATTCTCAGTAAGTAAATAGAACTTACAAAGTTCTGGAAACAAACAACCCATAGGTCTCAGAAAGTATTTGAAACGTATGACGATTCACCAGGCCCCTTTCCTGAAGTTATGTACAGTAGCAATTGCTGAGGAGAGGAGACTCTCTGACCAGCCAAGCTGTCTGCAAGTCATGAAAGGACATCCAGTGATGCAGCTTTAATGAATAATCATTCTTTTATAGAAGGAAAAATGTGTTGAGTCATAGAACCCTCTCCTGAGTGTCTAGCTACTCCTCCCAAGCAGTTGTATGCAATTTTGCCTTAAAATTGTACATGGCCTCAGGGTCTTGAAAGGGCTGGAGTATATAGGTGTGAAAGAACTTGGGGAGGGGTTCCATCTACACAATCATAGGAGAGTTATCATCCATGGGTATGGACCTTTTTCTATGGGTTCTGTAGGGTCACCCATGCTTTTGCCAATAACCATTCACCCACTGCTCTGGAAGGAAGCCTAATAACTTACTGGTTTCCCACAGTTAATTTGGTGGAATTGTACCTTGGTTTGCTTTGGGGACCATGGTGGAAGGGTTTGTTTATGTCTCCTACAGGGAAGGAATTTTAGCAACAAGCTTCAGTAAACTCATTGATTTGCCAAGTTGGACTTTGGCAGAATCATCATTATTTTGGAGAATCATTCTATTTGTCGGTTCCCTATCTGGGTCAAGTAGATATGTGTGTATGACATCTCCCTATAAGAAGCACATATCAAAACCCACCTTATACCTGTTATACTCTCTATATAGTATTTATCATATTTGAATATATACATGAATGGCATATATTCATAATTTATATATGTTTATGCGTATGTATACTACCACATAAAAGAGAATAATCAACAGTATTTCTTCTCATACTATAAAACACTGAATTCTAAATACAATGTCAAAGCCTTTATACACCATGTCTGTAATAGTTAATTGTGATTGTCACCTTGATTGGTTTCAGAGACACCTAGGAGATTTGATTATTTATTCAAAATTCGAATAGGCCCTTGGTAGGTGGTGAAACTGGGCAATCGGTAGCCTGTTAGGGGAAGCAGGCTACTAAGTGTTGATGGTTAATCTTGATTGTCAACCTTACTCCATTCCTAATCAACTAAAACCTAAGCTGATCTGGGCATTATCGCTGAGGTATTTTCTTAGACAAATTGCTTGGAGAAGGAAGACTCCATTAAAAAAATACAAAGAAGCCATTTGGCAGATACTCAAGTTCCTCCAAAGTCAACTCTTGACGTCAAAACATGTGCCCAAGGCTGCCCCACAACCGGATGCCTCTCAGTATCTGCACAGCTTTAAATTAGGCAATTGTATAACAGTGTGAGGCCCACCTCTGACTACTCAGATAAGTGGTTCTCAACCTTCCTAACACTGTCACCCTTTAGTAACAGTTCATGTTGTGGTGACTTCTCAACCATAACATCGTCCCACTGTTATGAATCATAATGTAAATATCAGACATGAAGGGTATCTCATATGCAACCCTCAAATGGATTGTGACCCACAGGTTGAGAATCACTGCCCTAGATACATTTCTTACATCTCTATCTTGCTCATTAGACTTAGGTTTCAAGGACCATAAGGATCTCGCTTCAAATTATTTGGGGCAAAACCCCCCAATCCCAAAGTTTGGTGAGACAGTCCTATGCTAGCTCTCTTGTTAATGTTTTGAACAAGTAATTTACTGTTCTCCACAGCAGCTGCTCCAGTTGACTTCCCCACTGATAGGGCACCGGGGTTCTCCTGTCTCCACATCCTCAGTCACACTTTTTAATTGATTTATTCATTAATCAACTCCCTAATTATCTGAGATAATAGTGGCAGGCACTTCTGAGGAGCATCACAGTATTGGGAAGAGGGAGGAGGGGGTTTGAAGGACAGCTAGCTATTTGTGCCAAGCAGGGTCAAGTATGGGTGTTCCAGATTCCCTGTGACCATTTAAATGCCCACAAGCGGCGCTTAAGAATTTCCTGGATCCTCACATCGCTGCCAATAGTTGGTATTGCTTCACTTCAAATGTTTTGACAGTATGACATCTCTTTGATTATTGTTTAGAATCTTTCTGTGGCTTCGTGGGATGCTCATGCTGTGTTATTTTCCTGTAAAATATCTGCTTCTAATTTTTGCCATTTTCTGGCAAGTGTCTTTTTCTCTCTGAGTTGCTAAAAGTTCTGTATTTGCTCTGAACATTAAATATGCACCTTTTTCTTTATGGTTTTCTTTTGCATTATATTAGGACTTAAATTGTTTTTGTGTGAGACAGAGTGTCACTAGAGGCTGGCCTTGAACATTCCATGTGGCTGAAAATGACCTTCAAATTCCCCTCTTCCTGTTTGCACCCAGGTGCTGGGATGACAGGCGTGGACAGTCAAGCCCAATTTACACAGCAGTGGGGAGGGAACCCAGGATGTTGTGTATCATTCTGAACTGTCAACTGAGCCCCAACCCCAGCACAGCCTCGGATGACAACCTTAAATGCAGCAGTGCCTACATTAGAAACTTTTAACTGCATGGTGTGTCCATTTGGATCCTAGAAAATTATTCCCCACTCTGAAACAATCCAGATGGTCTCTTAAAACTTTTAAAGTTTTTCCCTTTGCATAGAAGTTTTTCATCATACACATGACAATTAAAATGCAGGGACACAGTTGAATCCATTAGGGGGTAGAGGCCTTATTGGAGGAAGCAGGTAATTAAGGGTGTGTCTTTGGGTGTGGATTACATGTTGTCCTGTGTTGCTCCTTCCTGTGTTGCTTTGTTTCAATTTCTATCTGCCAGGATAGACTGAAGCCTCTAAAACCAGAAGAAACTTCAATCTTTCCTCCCTTGAGTTGCTTATGTAGACACACACACACACACACACACACACACACACACACACACACACACACACACACACACACACAGTGTTAGGTCAGGTTTCACTGTTTTCCATGTGGATAAACCATTGCCATCAACAGTCAGGATAGTACACATTCCCTCACTGCTTGGCAACTGTAGCTTTTATTTCATTTTTAACACTGAGATGCTGCAACAGCTCTTGTGTCTATTTATTTGCCTCTCTGTGCTAGTGCCACATGGTCTCAATCATAGCTTCATAGTAAACACTGGTTTTTTGGTATGAGTTTAATTTTTCTAGGACACATATGATGAATGAATTCTGGCTTGGGTCCTCATTACATATTTTTCATTAGTGATTCTCATGAGATCTTTCTTTCTTTCCTCAACTCAAATGGAGGCAGTTGTCTTAGTCACTGTTCTATTGCTGTGAAGAGACATCACGATCAAGGGAACTTATGGAAGGAAGCATTTAATTGGGAACTTGCTTATAGTTTACGAGGATTAGTCCATTATCACCATGGTGGGGAGCATGGAGGCAGACAGGCAGGCATGGTGCTGGTGAAGAGTTACAGCATCATGATATGTAGGCAGAGAGACAGACAGAGAGAGAGAGAGAGAGAGAGAGAGAGAGACAGACAGACAGACAGACAGACAGACAGACAGACAGACACAGAGAGAGAGACAGACACACATGCATGCACACACAGAGACACAGACAGATAGCCACGAGAGAGAGAGAGAGAGAGAGAGAGAGAGAGAGAGAGAGAGAGAGAGAGAGAGAGAGAGAGAGAGAGAGAGAGAGACTAGGAGGGAGCAAACACAGAGCCACACAGACATTTTTGGCCTGATGTGGGCTTTTGGAACATCAGAGACACACTTCCTTCAACACAGCCACACTTAATCCTTCCTAAACAGTCCATCAATTGGGGTCTAAGTATTCAAATGTATGAGCCTATGGGGAAGGGGGACAGACATTTCCATTCAAACCACCACAGAGAGGGAGAGAAACCTAGCAACCAGCCAACCTTCTTTCCTCCTTCCATTCCTTCCATCCTCCCCATCCTCCCTCACTTTCTTCCTTGAGGTATTGAATAGAACCTGGGGGGGGGTCACACATGTTAGACAAGTACACCACCACTGATTACACCCCAACTCTCTACAAGGTTGAGTCTCACCTATCTTTCCATCATGTTGGGGACCTATCCTTTATGCATATATTCTACTAATACACTTGGTAGGCTGGCATTTGACTTTAAAAATGTCAGCTCCAGAATGAGATAAGACACACACACACACACACACACACACACACACACACACACTTTAAGCAATCTGTACCAGGAATGGAGTGTGTGTGTGTGTGTGTGTGTGTGTGTGTGTGTGTGTGTGTGTGTGTGTGTATGTGTGTGTGGGGGGGGTGGATGGGTGGGTATGTAGTATGGAGACTGACACCTGAGGTTGCCCTTTAACCATATGTGTGCAAAAAAATATTTTGTGTAGTTGGTCACAGCATCACAGTCTAGCAGTAAACATATTTTTACTTCACATTCAAGTGCAGAAAGTATTTTAGTAGATAGGAATCCACTTTCTTACATTCTGGTAACTGTGATACCTATCATTGTGGTCAATAGCGTTCATTAAACACTTGGTGTGTGTTGGGCCTTGTGATGAGAGAGGGCAGGATGACATGACTAGATACCTTTGAGTTGCAAACCATTATTCTGGGGGTTTGGAAACAGACTGTTTCCACCAGGAACTCATGAATTATTAGAAGCAAACTAGAGACATGAATTCTAACCTAAGCTACACTTGGGTAGAAAGCCATTGGCCTTAGTGCCAGGTGCCACAGTGGCAGAAAGGCAAGAGCCCAGTTTTGAAACTACCAGAAACAAAGATCCTCACTTTCTAATAAGAGCTCTAGGGACTTGGAGTAGCAACAGCAGGTAGGTTATTTTTACAGCTTTAGAACAGCAGGTGGGCTGATGATAGGACACAGACAGAATGGCCTTAAAAACCCCGAACATATGACCCTTCTTCCCTTTCTTCATTTTAGTTGTAAAAGTTTAATTAGTTATCTTTTCTCTGTATGAGTGTGTGGAGACGCCTGCAGAGGCTAAAAGAGGGCATCAGCTCTCCAAGAGCGGGTAGAGTTATGTCTGGTATTGAAGCATCCAATGTGGGTGCTTGGAACCCATCTTGTGTCCTCTGGAAGAGCAGTGTACAGTCACTAAGCCATCTCCCCAGAAGCCTTCATTTTTAATGCACATTTGCAAAGTTTTTTGGAGAGGGCATACTGATGCAATTGCACACATGTGGGGGTCACAGGATAACTTGATTTCTCCCATACGTATTCCTTGGATAGAGCTCATTATCAGGCTGGGCAATAGGTACCATTATCTGCACTGTTATCTTACCAGCCAGGAAATTTGTGTTTTTTAAAATGATTTTTATTTTATGTGTGTATGTGTGTTTTTGTGTGCTCATGTGCCTATGTGTATGTGTATGCTGGAGGAAGCCACAAGAAGGATTAGGTTTCCAGAAGCTGGAGTTACAGGCAGTTGAGAGCCATCTGACATGAGTACTGGCGGTCCTCTGGAATTCAAGTCCTCTAGAAAGGGAAGCAAATGCCTTTAACTATTGAGCCATCTCTGAAGCCCCAAGTTTACAGTTTTACATAGCAGTATTTCTCACATGTAAGTGTCCAGGTGTGTTTTTGTGACAGTATCTCTCATGTAGCTCAAACTGGCCTTGAACTTACTATGAAGCTGAGGATGACCTAGAACTTCTGAGCCAATAGCCATTGCCTCTTGGAATTCTGAGGTCAGTGGGGTACACCACCACACTGACTTGTTTTTATTAATTTAAAAATTGCATTAATTTAATTTATTATGTATTTATTTATTAGCATGTCTCTGTGTGGAAGCATTCATTCCACACCATGTGTGTGAAGATCAGAGGAAAATTTAACCAGTGTAAATTCTATCATCCCGTAACTCAGGTTGTCAGACTTGGTGGCAAGTACTCCCATTCAATAAGCCAGTCATCTTGTGGACCCTAACACATTGTTTTATGCAGTGATGGTGGAGAAAGAGTCCAGAGCTTTATGAATGCTATGTGAGCCTTCTATCTATAAGTTGGACCATATCTTCAGGCTGCTTGTTTGCTTTGAGGGGACAAGGTCTTGCTGCGAAATCCAGACTCTCTCAAACTCATGCTACTTCTTGAGTGCTGGCTTTGTAAGTGTGTATCACTCCTGGATCCATCAGTGTCTGATGGAAATTAAGGAGATAGAAACAAATTCAAGATAGAAAGTGATGATTAAGAGACCTAAACATCTGGGCTGGAAAGAGGCTTTGTCATTAAGAGCACTTGTTGCTTTTCTGGAGGACCCAGGTTCAATTCCCAATATCCACATTAGGTGACTTACAACCATCTATAACCAGTTCCGGGGGGATCTCATACCCTCCTTTGACTTCTGTGAGTACACACGTAGATGCAGACTTACTCACACAGACACATAAATAAAAATAAAATAAATCTTAAAAAATAAATCGAAACACCGAATGAATACACATCTTTTAAAAATGTTTGAACTTTTGCTGAAAGCAAGATAGATGACTGTGCAATTGGGAACAAATTTAGACACAATAAAAGTATTTATGATAATGGGGGAAGAAAGCCATTAAGAATTTTATTAGATAAGGCTGACAAAATGAACTTTCTCTGTTTTCATTTTAGAATCACTGAGCACTTGTGACTCTATAATAAAAATAGCAATGAGAAGAAAATTGGACACAGGGCATTACTCTTCTCTCTCTGCAGGGTGGAACAGGATGATTCCTTCTCCCTTGGAAGATGAGAGAGACCCACCGTGGGCTTAATTAAGGAGGACAGAGTTCAGAGAAACACTCAAGCTTGCGGCACCCACCTGACACCGAGTTCCCCATGCTGGGTAGTGCTTAACATGCTTTGCTGTGTAGGGCTGTATGGCTTTGGACAAGAGAATAGAATGTGGGAAAAGAGACCAAGGTAGATACTTGAAAGAGACTGATGCTGGAGGGTGGCTGTTAGAGCAGGGGCCTGTCCACTAAAGATAGTGGTCACTCTAGTACTTCAGACCTCACAGGCCACACCTCTGCAGCTCTCTCCCAGGGAGAGAATGGCTGCTCTGTGCTGTGGTTTCTATAGCCTTGAATTTACTCCCCCCCCCATGGGTACTCTATACTCTTTGTCATGCAGACATCACATAGTATAAAACTTCCTCCCAGCCCCTTAAAACTTAAAAAAGCCAGCTGTTCTCCTTGGTCAAGGGATTTCTCTAAAGGCTCACCTGTACCCATCTCCATCTCTCTCCGACAGCCCTGTTTCTCCTGAAGGGTTCTGGTGTGCTGATTTTTAAACACTGTGCATTGTTCTTTTCTAATGCTCTCTTTCCCGTTGAGGCACAATTGTAGTCTTGATGCCCTTTCTCTTAGTAAAACTCATCCCCAAAGGGTAATCCCATGTAAATTCCTTTCCTGAACCAACCAGTGCCACTCAATTTTACAGTGACCAGAAACCCCACCCCATCATGGCTCCATGCAAGAGACAAAACCTATTCAAGCAAAGCTGTGTGCTGTGCCAGTGTGGGAGGAAGCGGATGCAGGCATTGAAAGAGCCTGGGAAGGGTTACAAGGCTACAGTCTGAAGTCTGAGGCTTTTGAGAAGGCTACTGGTTTCAGAACTTCTTCCCTCCCCCTCTCCCTCCCTCTTCCTCCCTCCCCCTTCCTTTCTCCTTCCCTATCTCTGGTCTCTTTCTTTCTCCACCCTCCCCCTCCTTCCCCTCCCCTTCCCTCCCCTCCCCTCCCTCTCCCTTCCTCCCTCTCCCTTCCTCCCTCTCCCTCTCTCCCTTTCTCCCTTCTTCCCCCCTCCCCTCTCCCTTTCTCCCTCCTTCCCTCCCCCTCCCCCTCTCCCTTTCTCCCTCCTTCCCTCCCCCTCCCCCTCTCTCTTTCTCCCTCCTTCCCTCCCCCTCCCCCTCTCTTTCTCCCTCCTTCCCTCCCCCTCCCCCTCTCCCTTTCTCCCTCCTTCCTTCCCCTCCCTGTGGTTTGACTCTAGAGCCTCATGCCTGTGAAGCAAGCCCTCTGCCTGTGAGCTACAGCCCCACTTGCCCCTTCTCTTTCTTAATGAGCTTCGCCTAAGCCAGTAGCTCTCAACCCATGGGTCATAACCCCTTTGGGTATGGACCAATGAACCCATTGGTTTGCAAGTTGCACTTTGGTGGAATTATTATTTTGCTCTTTTGTCGGATCCTTATCTGGAATAAGTAGACAGTTACTTGCATGTCCCCAGAAAAAGCCACAAAACTTCGCTTAGTCTACAAAGCTGGGTGTCTCCATAGACGATTCTTGGAGAGTTGATGTGTTCAGTACAGGTTGAGAAGCCAGGAAGTTGCATTCTTATGCCAGTGAAGGATAGCAGCAGCAGCAGCAGGAACAACCGTAAGCAACAAGAGACATATTCACCAGCAAGAAGAGAAGGTGGGCAGGCAAACACTCCTGCTTATCCCTTAGTCTTTCCTTCTGGGCTTCTCACTGGAAGGTGCTGCCCATTCTAGCGAAGAGTCTTCCTATTACCCTTACTTAATCCTCTCTGTAAATTCCTTACAAGTCTATCTAGAATTCTCTCTCCTAGCTTTTTTCCAGATTCAATCAATTTACAATAGAGATTTACTGTCACACGTGTAGAAAGGAAACAAAACTGAAAACAAGAAACTTTTTTGGGGGGTTATGTTAGCACAGTTAAGAATATTCTAAGGAGTGGGTTTGTAGAAAGCTAATTCCAGATGACCCTAGACAAAACGGTGACTGGAGCTCCTGTCCCCCAGCAGCTTATGTATTACACTTGATGAGCAAGGTGACTTGTTACTTTGTTGTTAATTTTGTCAGGCAAAAAGCAAGCAGCACTCTGTACATGGTCCCCTTAGGGAATACTAGGAGGGGTGGGAGATGGAATATTGGAACTCATAAATATGCTGGTTCATCTACCTGGCCCCAGAGACAAAAGTAGATGTATAAAAGAGGTCCTGGGTGTGCTCAGAATCCAAAGCACCAGTGATGGGAATTAAGGTGCCAGAAAGTTTGGGTTCCGGTTTCACAATATGCACAGCTCCCTGCCTCATCTCACACTTTGACATAGATCAAGGGGTATTTTTGTCCAATTGAGAAGTAAGGGAGTCTAACACAGAGAAGACTTTAAATTATGACCATTCCTCAAAAATATTCATCAGTAATGTGTGGGCTGGCGAGATGGCTCAATTGTTAAGAGCACTTGCTATTAAGCCTCATGACCTGAGTTCTAGCTCCAGGGTCTACATGGCGAAAGGACAAAATCAACTGCACGATGGCATCTGACTTCAACATGTATCATGTGGTACACACACACACACACACACACACGCGCACACACACACACACACACACACACACACACACGCACACACACACACACACACACACGCGCACACACACACACACACACACACACACACACGCACACACGTGCACACACTCGTAATAAAAAATTAAAATTGTTCCACTATAGGACTGCCATTTGAGTCAATTTCTAGAATATCCTTTTGCAGTTATTGTTAGAAAAGAGCAGAACTATTCTTCCCTCTGAAATAGAAAACAACAAATTTGTTACAAATATGCTTTTTTTTTTTTTTTTTTCTAAATCAGCCGTCGAGACTATGATATGGCAACTGCTGGGGATAGTCTAGCAATATGAAAAGAGAGAGTGAAAGAGTAAGATTGAAGGAGAGAGAGAGAGAGAGAGAGAGAGAGAGAGAGAGAGAGAATCAAGTTTTTGCTATCATCTTTCATAGTTGACACTTAGCTGCTAGATAATACTTTCTCATTTGGACCATGTTCTTATGATCACCCATTCTGGGGCTTGGAGAAATGATTTGGAAGTTAAGAGCACTTGCTGCTGTTCCAGATGAGGGGATTCGGTTCCCTGCACCCTTGCAGTGTGGATCATAACCCACTGTAACCCAGCTCTAGGGGATCAGACTCCCTCATCTGGCCTCTGCAAGCACAGCACTCACATGCACACACCTACCCCTCACACATCCTCATAAATAAGAATGAAATAAATCTTTAAAATAAGGGTTTTAAAAATGCATATTTTTACTTTTATAAAGGGTCTGGGTATGTTTTCCAGGCTGGTCTGGAACTTTCTATGTAGCAGTCTTCCTTCTTCAGCCTTCCGAGGACTGGGATTACAGACATGAACAGTCATAACCAGATGGCTAAAACTGCTTTTAGAATATTCCTTTGGTCTGCAGCAACCAATAAAATGACCGAATAACTGCTGCAGAGCCTCATACTCCAAATAAGTGGAATTAGGATTTGGATTAAGACTCTGGGTGAAGGGTTTTGTTTTAAGCACTTGGAAATGTTGCCTAGCTCTCTCTTTTTCTGAAACATAGTCATTTGTTGCTCATTATTCACGGCTTAGTCTATCCAATATCCTTAGCTTATTCTTTAAATCAGAGTTTAAAAATGGTCTCCTAGGTAACCCACAAGAGTCTGGCCAGCTCTTTTTCCTAACAACACTCTAGAGAACCATGTTAGTTGCTTTACATGCTGCTGCAACCAAATTACCTGAGGAGAAGCAACTTGAGGAAGGGAGGGGTAATTTTGGCCCATGGATTTAGGGGACCCAGTCTATCGTGGCAGGAAATCACAGTGGTAGGAGTATGAGGCAGATGGTCACATCTTAACTCAGAAAACAGAGATGAGTGCTGCCCTGCTTTTCTCTTTGGTTTTCAGTCTGGGATCCCAGCTTATGGAACGACATCCCTTAGATTCAGGGTGGGTCTTCTATCTCCAATTAAGTCCCTGGAAGCACCTTCACAGTCACACCCAGAGGTTTAATTCCAGAGGATTCTAAACTCAGGCAACTTAACAATGAAATTTAACCATCAGATGTACTGGGATATTTGATCATACTGTGAACTCGGAGTTTGCATTTGTGTTGGATGTAATTACTAGTCATCGAGTGAACATTGGATTCTCATGTGGCCCAGCTGTAAAGCTCTATATGATCAAGTGACAAGCTGTTAATCCAGACAATATAGATGAATGACTCAGTGGCTCAGTTCTTTTAGACACTGAGGAGTTCCCTTGTGTGTGTGTGTGTGTGTGTGTGTGTGTGTGTGTGTGTGTGTGTAGGCACACGTTGCACATTCGCAGGGGTGCCCATGTGTATAGAGGCTGGAAATCAGTTGCAGGTATCATTTGTCAAGTGCTAGGCCCCTTGTTTTTGAGACAGGGTCTCTCATTGGCCTAGAGATTGCTGACTAGTCTAGCCCAGCTGGCCAGAAAGCCTAGGGACCCACCAGCCTCTGCCTCCTTTGAACGGGTTTATTAGTGTGTGTCACGCATCTGGCTCCTGTTGGAGTTTTAGTGTGAAAACAAGGAGAGTCTCGGGTAAATGGCAATAATCGACTGCCCTAACACGGAGTAGGGCTGACTAGAAAGAGGTGTGATCCCTGTGTGTTGCATTCATCAGAACAGGTTTCATTTTGTTTGGGGGCAGAAGAGGTGTCAGTGTGGCTTTCGAAAGCCTTAGAGTCATGAGGCTGTGATATGAAACTGCTTCTCCTTGTTAGTCACCCAGGGCTGTCACTCTCTGTGAGTGGCTTTTGCAGTGAGGGGCTCAAGCACGGCTCCCTCTTCACTGGGCTGTAAATAATAGCTTTGGACTTTCAACACTGCTCAGACAGAGCTGTGATTGGAAACACTGTCCGTGCCAACAGAACTTGTTTCTCTTCCAGTGACAGGCTGTTG
The DNA here is from genome assembly GCA_030556225.1 of Cricetiscus sungorus. Lineage (NCBI taxonomy): Eukaryota > Metazoa > Chordata > Mammalia > Rodentia > Cricetidae > Cricetiscus > Cricetiscus sungorus. The sequence continues at coordinate 16,596,552 of JANBXA010000044.1, forward strand.
GAGCGGGATGTGTGGGGTACAGGTGCACAATGACTACTGGGCTGCTTACACAACAACTAAATCAGTGCAAGGTTGCTTTCAAGCATCAGTGGCTGCAGCTGCTGCAGCATCTCAGCTGTTCTTGTCAAGTATGTCCCGAGAGGCTGAAGGACTGGGGCAAGGTAAGTTTAGAGAGGAATAGATCGGAGGCTTAAGGTAGCTCAGTCTGACATTTCCTTAAGCTCCCTGCCTTTGTGCATGAGTTGCGTGGCCCTGTTCTGCAGCTTCACAAAAGAGGCTTCAGGGTTCTCGGCATCACCAAGATGCGTTCCATGAGCTACGAAAGGGAGTAGAATTTCTTGTTTCTTAAAATGCTATTGATTTCACCACAGCCATGCTTCCTCTCGTATGTTCCAGCCATCCACAGTGCAGTTCCAGCACTAGGGAAGCTGACCAAGGAAGAACAAAAGTCTGATATCAGCTTGACAACATGGCGAGACCCTGTCTCAAACAAGCAAACTAAGAAAATCCATACCACACACAGCGAGAAATTCTTCACCAGCATTAATGTTTACTTGCTCTAGACTTTTCTATTTTGTGGGCACACAAAGCTCCTGTCTCCCTGAATCCCTGACTCTGATATCATAGAGAGCTGGATTCTAGAAAGTTCTCAAGGGTGGATTTTTTTTTAAGTAATAGCAACAACAACAAAAAAAATAACTGTCTTAAAAGTGTGCAAATAGTATAACCCACTCTCATTGTTAATATTGATCATCATATCAACAGGATCTAGAATCCCTATACAAGTAAACAGTTGGGCATATCTGTAAAGATTATCTACCTTAGCTTTCACGAGGTGGGAAAGCCCTTATTAAATGTAGGCAGCATCGTTTCATGCACTGGGTTCTTGGGTGGAATACAAATGAGAAGACGAGCCAAGCCACAATCATCTTTCTTTGCCTCCTGACTATGGATGCAATGTGACCAGTCACCTTCGCTTCTGCTTTCACAACATCTCTGCTAATGGTTTGTGTCTGGAACTATACACTGACATCAACCCTTCCTTTCTTACGTTGCTTTTTCATCTGGTACTGTAATATAGCAATGAGAAAGGCAACTATGGTCCTCATGATCCAATCATCTCAAATGTAGCAATTGGTAGTCAGAAACCAGCCAATCCTAACACACCCATGGAGCTACTCTCTCATACACATTAAGCCAAATGAAATGAAAATATTGACAAAGATGTCAGGCTCTGGTAGACACATGCTTTGCTTGCTTGTGGGAGAATTGTTGGTACCACCATGGTGAAAGCTGTGTGACTCTGCTTTTATCTTTTCTTTGTGTGCATACATGTGGCCTAGCAATTCCTTACCTGGTATCCCAGGGAGTCTTTCAAAGGTTCTTAATGAGAAAAGTGTGAGGAAATTTGTTGAACTGGTTCATTTCATTTCACTCTATTATTTTGTGAAACAAGATCCTATGCATTCCAGAGTGGCCTTGAGCTCACTGTCTAGCTGAGGCTAGCCTTCAATGATCATTTCCTCCATCTCCCAAGTGTTGGGATACAGTCCCTCATCATCAAGCATGTCACAGTGGTTAGCATTCCTTGACAACTTAGCAGAATGTGGAATCACCTGGAAAACAAGCTTCCGGATATACCTTCGAGAGATTATTCAGATGAGGCTAGCCTGTAGGTATGTCTTGGAGACAGTTGAGTGGCACCATCCACAGGGTGGGGTCCCAGACAGAATACAAAGGCAAAAGCACGCTGAGCACTATCATTCATCTCTCTGTTTCCTGACTGTGGGCACAATGTGACCAGCTGCCTAATGCCCCTGCCTTCATTCCTTCTCTGCTGTAATGGGCTGTACCCTTGAACTGTGAGCCAAAACAAACCCTTTCTCCCTTCAGCTTCTTTGGTCAGATATTTTGTCACAGCAATGAGAATAGAAATTAAGGCCCCTGGCTTTGTTGTACTGTGGTTTATGCTGAGAAAGTTAGAGGCATTGTGGGAATTCATCAATAGAAAAGGTAAGGTAGGCAGCTGATGCTGATGACACCCTTCCATTGGCTACTGAAATAGCGAGCAGCAGGTAACCACTATCTGATTCTCTTAGCATACTGGAAAGCTCCCCATCTTCTTCTCAAACCTATTCGACCTTTGTGTTCTAGAGACAAAAGGTGAAATCCTTGCATTTCAGAAGCTCTTAAGACCTGATGGGAGATGCCATTCTGTAAATATGTTTTCGGGGAGAGGTAGGAGGAGATTCAACATGTAGAGACTTGAGAGAGCAGAGGTCTGTATCCTCTCTCCAGTAAGATAAAACCACGTGGAAATACTTAGATTAATAGAAATGGGTTAATATTTAAGATAGAGCTAGCCAATAAGAAATGCTAGTAATAGGCCAACAGCTTTATATCTAATACAGTGTCTCCGTGTGTTATTTGGGGCTGACAACAAAGACCTAACTTTATTATTAAGGTATCTTTCTTATTGGGCCATCCCTGTGCTGCTCAACACTTAACCATTTTGATAGTAACCCTGTGAAAAGTTCAGAGGAGATGCATATACTCTATGCTTTGTGTGAAGCAATGGATATGGATATACCTTATAACAATGTTACTCATATACATTGAGACTTGCATTTATATAAACCTGAAAAGCACCTTCATAAAAACTCACTCAAAAGATGAGATGTACGCATCCTGTTCAACCTCCCCACCCCTGGAAAAATGTGAACATAATTGTCTATTCACTCCCAAAATAGGGGGCAAGGGATAAACCCAAGAAACAATTCCATCCATCTGTTTTGGTGAACCAGTGAGTTTATTGCGGTGACTCAGAGAAGCATGGATGACTCAAAGGCAGCTGTATTACAAGCAAGGTAACTTATGACATGCACCCATGAAGCTCTCTGCTCATCACACAGGCAGCTCCATCAAAGGCTCCCCTTAACTCTGCCATTGCTTACTTCTCATACAATATCAAAAAGGGGCATTGTGAGTTTTGTAAATTTTCTTAACTGCCTATCATCCACTGTAAATTAAAAGTTTCTGTCATGCAGGGTGAGGGCAGTACTAGTCTATGTCAATAATCATCAATTAGCAAAACAACAATAGTAAATTGCCCTCCAGGGCCTAGAACCTCCCTAGCTTTTATCCAGGTTTACAGTATCAGGCATGAATTCCTGTAGAAGACAATCATGTCACTATTGTACCTGTGACCGCATCTTGCTTGGCAGGTTGGTAACTGTAGCTCACCGATCCACAGCTGGATAAGACAATTGATAGTTCTCCTTTTGCCATGGTCCAAGAACTGTTACCTTTTGAAACATTGCATTTTGCATATGTTAACTCCCTTGATCCCACCAGACTCCAACCTATATAGGCCTTCTAAAGCAGCCAGTATTCATTCATACTCCGAGGACCAGAAACAGAGCAAGAAGGAAGTGGGAGGTTGTCCTGATGGGCCATTTGCAAACCAAGTAAAGACGTCCACTGTTGACTATTAGTTGCTTCTGCACATGGCTTAGCATGATGCTAATCTATCATGCTATGGTTCCGTAGCTTGGAGATCTGATACAGTATTCACTGGTCTAGTAGCAAGGTGGTCAACAGGAAGCTGGGGGGGGCAATCTGTTCTACCCACTTCCTCAGCTCACAGCTCATGTCTCCAAGTTCAAAGTCTGTGATGTCATGTCTCCCCCACTCTTGTCTAATCACAGCTCCAGCTCTGACTTTGATCTTCTACCAGGAGATTAGAAGTTGCTTTTTCATAAAAAAACAAACAAAACAACAACAACAAAACCCCACTGATTCCTCTTTTGGGTCCCCAAGAGGACAATGAATGGGGGAAAAAAGCCTAATCTTGCTTCTGTCTCTTACTTTACTGCTAGCCTCTGCAGTGGTTATGTTACCAGCCCAGAGGGGTGTAAATACCATTGGTATTTAACTCAGCTCATGCTGTGTGATAGTTAATCTTGGTTTTCAGTTTGAATGGATGTGGAATTAACAAAGAGACAGGCCTCTAGGCATATGCAAGAGATTATCAAGAAGAGGTTAGCCTCTGGGCATGCCTGTGGGGTTTTCTTCCTTGGGTTAATTGAAGTGGGAGGACCCACTTTAAATGTAGCAAGCACTTTCTTTTGGAGGTCCAAGGGTAAAGCTTTTGCTTATTTTTGCCTGTTGGCCTACACCTCCTTGTGGAAAGTGTTGCTTCTGCTGCTGGTGACTTTGGCTTTCCAACAGGGACTGAAGTTCTGAAGCTCTCTAGTGATCTCCCAGGCCTTCAGGAGCAGATTGGGGCCACTAAGGCATCCAGGCTCCTAGTCTGAGGAGCTTCTAGGTCCCAGCCTTTCTCAGCAGCCGTTATTGGAATGCCCAAATGGTAGCATATAAGCCAATCTGATAAATGTCCCTTCTAATTTATGTGCTTCCAATTGGTTCTGTTTTATATGGATTAATCAGACTCCATACTCCCTCGAGGCTAAAAGCACAAGTAAGAGAATACCTGAGGCCTTTATAGGGTCCTGTTTCAGACTTCTCCCAAAGTTGCCTGCAGGCCTCCATTGATTATTCTAAACCTACAGTCATCTTGCAGTCCAGGACACATTGGGCCACTCAGCACTCCCAAGGTAAGCGTGAGAATGGTAAAAAGTATAAATATGTCGACTAGTCTAAGAATAATACCACAACTATAAAACATGTTTATCTTGATACACATGTTGTTGTGGCTACGGGTTTCCTCAACCTCTAAGGAAGTAACTCCCAACTGCAAAAGCAAAAGGTTTTTATTGCTAAGAACCAAACCGGCTGGGACCTCACTCTCTCAGAAGAGTAAGGTGTCCACTTACAATTGCAAAGCGTTTTTAAAAGGGAAAGGGAGGCTTGATCTCACCCATAAGGTTTCCAAGGTTACAGAGATTTCATAGAGTACAAAGTTTACAAAGCAGGATTATTTAGCGCACTTGCAAGCTTAGGGGGTTTTCTTTCTCTAGAACCATTGGGTTCAGTGGCCTTGTCCTCAAGATAATGGGGGGCCAGGAGAACGCACTCTCCAGTCAGGGGATTATCTATAGCGATTGGCAGAAGCACTTGTTCTTTCTAGTTTTTCCTTCTTTCCATGAGTCCCGTATCTTTTAGTTATTAATTTTCCCTCACAATGTATGCATGTTTTTATAAATGTGCATACATATAGGTAAATATCTTGTCTATCTGTTTATATGTAGTATCTGTCTGCTTTTCATATAGCCTATCTGTCTCTCATCTACCATTTATCTTATCTTATTATCTAACAAGATACTATCTATTTATGTCTATTATATCTATATTTTTATTATCTATGTATCTGTTTGTCATATTTATCTATAATATCCACATAATTACCTATAATACCTGTATAATAAACTGCTGTTTTTTATAGTTATTTATCATCTGCCATTTATGCAGTTACCTATTTTCTGTCTAACATCTATTTATTCATATACTCATCTATCATCTTTCTCACTTAGCTGTACAAGGTAAGTCTTGTGTTATGTTTTATTGTTCCCATGATTTTTTTCTGAGGAAACCAATATCCAGGGAAAGTAAACAATTTGTCTCCTTTCCCTTTTTAGAGGGAATCTTTTAGAAGTCTAGGGTCACATCTCTTATCGATATATTCCACAGATGGCCCAACAACCATAGTTGTTTATTTGTATGAATAAACACATATGTTAAATAAATAACTGCTCTTGAATTCTGTTTTCTGTTGAATTCCTTGGCTACTAACACACATTTCACCGAGGAATCATTTAAAAGTATGGCCATGAGACAGGATGTCAGTCTAACTGTGGGCTATCCTGTGTTTCTAATTAAGCCACACTGAGCAGTGCTTACAGCTAAATACAGAGTGGCTTCAGCGATAACTCAGCAAATAGACTGTTGTCTCCATTATCTTATTCACTGGTATCTCCCTGATGAGTTTATAAATCCCTGCGGAATTGTGGCCTCGATCACTTTAATGAGGCCTTTAAGAACTGGGGGAAAATTATAGCAGCAGATAAGGTTGGCTTTACTGTACACCTACTTTGTAAATATTCCATCTCCTCTGCCTCCCGGAGAAGCAAATGCCACGTGACAGACCTGGGAGTTTAATTTGGTGCGAATAGGCTAAGGAACATGATTAGTTTACATAGCCAAAGCATATTAAAAGTAGCTGTCTTCTGTGACCCAATGGGCAACAGACATGAAAATAACTACATTTTTCCCCCTGTAAAAAGTAGGGCAAAATGGTAGAACTCAGCTTTCAAGAATGTAGACTCAGCTGATAAATCCATCATGTCAAATGTTTACTAAGGCCTTTGATGCACCAGCTCATTTTTGACATAAACAATGCCTACCCCTTCATTATAAGGAACCAATGCCAGCCCAACGTACAGTTCCATAACAGTCCACTCTATGGAGCCTATAATTTACTGAGCTATCTTTCAGGGCATGATGGGAGTTAGTGGCAGGAACATGGATGAACATGAAGTGGCCACACTGGGAAGTCATTACCCATCATGAATGATGGCTTCCCCAAAACTGTGTAGAAGGAACCCTCTTCAATTAACTTCTCCCAGCCTATATATTCTATCACCCCCTGAGACTCCCATAGCCACCTACAATTAGTGTATAATTGCTTACTGTGAGGAGTGGCTGGAGTCTCAGGTGACGGTCCAATTACTCTCTGTTGTGTGACACTATTCCTGGGGAAACATGAACAAATGTCTACTCATGCCAGATAGGGAACTCATGACAGACTAAAGTTCACCAAAGTCCAACTTTGGTAAACCATGAGTTTTAGTGGAGATATGTATGGGAATATGGATGAAGGGTTACACCTCAAAGACAGCTGCGATATCAAAGCCCACCCCAGCATGTGTGACAGCTCACAAAACCTGGGAACCTGGAGCATACTGCATGGCCTACAGGCAGTATGGTCGGAGAGTGTCCTTTCCTGGCAGCTTGTTTGGTCTGAGCCTCTTCCAGGCAGCTAGACTGGTCAGAGAGTATCTCTCATTAGTCCTTATTCCTTGTATGTTCTCAGGAAGGAAGGGATCTAGGGAATCTGCTCAGTTTCAGGGACATCCTGAAGCTATTTTGAATTGATTATTTCCTGAGTTTAAGGAGCTTTCCTGCAGGATGGAAAGTTTCACCTTCCTTTATAGATTATCTTGTTGCTTTATTCCAATTTTAAAATCCTGTGTCTTAACAAACCTCTTAGACCTTTCTATTGGTTCAGCCTCACTTTAACCTCCCATGTCATAATGGGAGCAGCAGCTTAAGGGAGAAAGGGTTTATTTTAGCTTATAGTTCCAGAGGGGACACAGTCCATCATTGTAGGGAAGGCATAGTAACAAGAGCTGGAAGCTGGCTTATTACATTTCACGCCCACATGGGAAGCACAGAGAGAGAGAGAGAGAGAGAGAGAGAGGGAGGGAGGGAGGGAGGGAGGGAGGGAGGGGAGAGAGAGAGAGAGAGAGAGAGAGAGAGAGAGAGAGAGAGAGAGAGAGAGAATGAGAACAGGAAGTGAGTCCAGGCTCCTTCCTCCAACAAGATTTCAGGACCTTCCCAAATATCAGGCAGCTGGGGACCAAGTTTCTGAACGCTTGAGCCTATGGAAGACAATTTTCCCACAGTAGTCGGATTATTTTATCACAGACTTTGGCATGGCAATGTGGTGGTTGGTCTGTGGAAATGTGACTGATCTCTTTCAGTCAGGGTTGGACAAAGTCTGATGGGACTAGATGTCTTTCTTTTTAAGTAGAGAGAAAGCACCCCATGTTATACAGTAAAGATCCCTATCCTGTTAAATGACGACACTATGTTGCTTTCTTTATGATAATAAAGCACTTTCTGGTCTGAGTTATTTCTCCAGACATTGTATAATTTTTCAGGGTTCTTTACTATCACCAGAACTGGTATTTTAGACATAGTTACTGCTATTTATTTTCCTATGAAAACAAGAAATACATGTCAGATTCTCCCATGAGAGATGGCTCAAAGGTTAAGGATACGTACTGCCTTTTCAGGGGACCTGGATTTGGTTCCTAGCATCCACCCACCTTTGTCTCTGATTATAGAGAGTGTGATGCTCCCCTCTGTCCTCCACAGGCTCTGCACGTGTACAAAGACATATACACATGCAGACATATGAATAAATCATAAAATACATCTTTTTAAAAAAGGTATACATATCTTCACATTTCTGCCCTTTGACATTAAGCATCTACTTGACAACATTATATTAGGGTGTTTCTTCATGAATACACGAATTACACTAAAACGTGGGGAACTCTCTTGATTAGTAGAGGAGATTAAAATTGTGAATAAATGTTTCAAATATTTGCTTTTAAATGGAATATATGCAAAAATTGAGTAAGTAAGCAGTTATGATTTAAAGTTTTAAGTGATGTGTTTAATAAGTTTTAAAGGAAATTACACATCAAAAGAATTACAAGATGAGGATTTTAAAAATATGTGAATAATTACCTTACTACTTGATTGCGCATTTTTAGCTTTTTAAAAGTAAGAGTTTTAACTGAAGTGGTCATTAAGTATAGAACACTGCATTTAAGTATGTCAGTTAAGTTAAACAAGAAGAATATTAACAAAAATAACAAAAATTAGGAAATAAATATAAGTGAAAACTATAGAAAATGAGATAATGAAATTAATTGACATCTTACATTTTAAAATGTCATTCCTGAAATGACTGTCATGTAAAAAGAATTCCCTCAAGTGAATATAAACCACATTATTCCATTCTTCCTAAAATGGTCTGTGTGTGTGTGTGTGTGTGTGTGTGTGTGTGTGTGTGTGTGTGCCCATGTGCCCAGGTATGATGATTTTGTGTGTGTGTGTGTGTGTGTGTGTGTGTGTGTGTACAAGCATGTTACCACGGCCATGTGGAGGTCAGAGCACAGTCTGGGTTGTCAGTCCTCACTTTGCAGCGTTTTATGAGTCAGGGTCTCTCATTCATTGCCACATAACATAGGTTAGCTGGCCCACAAGAAACAGGGGATTCTCCTGTTTCAGTTTCCCATCTCGCTGTAGGAGTTCTGGCTGTATCCCTAGGTTATTGCACTGGGTGTATATGGGTTCTGGGGATCCAGACTTATGTCCGTATGTTTATGTGGGAAGCATTTCACCCACTGTGCCATTTCCCCAGTACAATGAACCACGTTAAAAACAAAAACAAACAAACCAAAACCAACTTATTAAATTGGTGCTTACAGAACCGACCATTTTCCAACTTAGGGGTCCAGTTAATGCGAGAAGCCCTATCATTTTCTTTGACTTTAATTCAAGTTGAAAAAGACGAATGAAGTGGTGTATTTTCTGTTGAATGTGCAGCACCTGAAAAGGGATAGCATGATTGCTGTAAAATCTTCTGCACGTAGCTTTCCCTCAAATATAGGTAGCCCCCAATCTCCAGGAGATGCACCAAGCCACCTTTCAAATGTGTTTGTGATAGAACTGCTATTTGTCCTGGTGGGCTAGTGGCAATGGCCTTTAATGCCAGAAATGAAGTACCAGAGTGGTTAGGCAATCTTCACACACAGTTCACAAGCCTTCACTGGCTGTAGCATATGATCAAGGATTAGCAGACAACTATATCCATGAGAAAACGTGGAGGCATCTTATCTCACCTTCCAAGTGCATCAAGCCTGCAGCCAGCAGAATGAATGCACTCCAGGATAGCTGTGAACATGACCAAGCACAAAGTCGTGAACTGACTTAAAACATGAGATTTTGTTGAAGGTAATTTTTCCCTAAAATTCAGCTGCCTGGTCCTTGAGTATGATGTGTTGTGACAAGGGCAAAAGGTTGGAGAAATGGCTCTGTGTTTAAGAATGCTTTCTGCTCTTGCAAAGGACCTGGGTTGAGTCTGGTACTCAGGGTGGGGAGCTCACAAGCAACTATAACTCCAGCTCCAGTGGTTATGGTGCCCCCTGTTGGCCTCTGAGGGCACTGCACTCATGTGCACTTCCTCTTCAACTTTATTATTATTATGTTTTAATCTTACAACTACATTTGGGCCTCCCCAAAAGAGTAATTGCAATCACAAGAATGAATAAAGTGAGTTTGCATCTTTTTCTTATCCTGCCTACTTTACTACTCCAGAAACTGGAGCCAAGAACGATGAACTGAAACTCTGAAACTGAACTACAAGTAATCTTTCTCTTTTAAATTATTTATGTCAGGTATTTATTTTGTCACAATGATAAGAAAATTAGCTGCCACAGAAGGTTCTGGAATAAACAGCCAACATGTTAGAGCAAAAAAAAAAATCCAGAGATGGTAGCAGGTACAGGGAGGAGAAATATCATGTAGATGGCAATTGAGGGCATAGGTCTTTGCTGTCATTAAGGGCTCTCTATGCTCACACTTATTTCTTTATATAAAACTACCTATCTAGTACTGCCTGTTTCCAGGAAGAAAGGATTCATTACAAGGGCACAAATAAAGCACATCTATTAGACTCTCACTCTACTCCACAGCTCCCCTGTAGAACTTTCTAAGTGGCCATTTTCACAGGTATTTCTTATTGAATAATGAAGGCTAAGTTTCTTTCAGGAAATTGCCTTCTCTGTTCACCTCAAGGTTCTGAAAATGGGGCCCTTGAGAGATGGCTCAGTCAGTACAATTCTTGCCATGCAAGCATGAGGAACTAAGTTCAGATCCCCAGCACCCACATAAAAGCCATGCATGTAAATGAATACCTGTTATCTCAGTGATATGGTATCTGACGTAGGAGGATCTCTAGACAGGAGGATTCTTGGGGCTCACTGGATTGTGGCTTTAGCTTCATTTGAGAATTTCATGGTCAGTGACAGACCCTGTCTTAAAAATTGAGCTGTAGAGTGATGGAGGGAGACATCTGACATTGATCTCTGGCCTCCTGCACACATGTGCACATGTAATAAATGGCAGACTTTTCAATGGTTCTACCAGATAGTCAATAACTCACAGATAGCATCAGGCATCCCCCATAGATTTTAGAAGCTTTCAGGTGGGCTTCTCCCTTCACTACCATTGGTTCCAAGCTATTCTATTGAATATGTATTTGTTTAATTTGGTGTGTGCTTGTGTGTGGAGTAGGCATGTGTGTGCATGCATGTGGAGGACAGAAGACAACCTCAGGTGTCATTCCTCAGATGCTGTCTGCCTTGTTATTTTTAAGGCAGTGTCTGTCACTCATCTGGATTTCATCAATTAGGCAAGGGTGATTGGCCAGGGAACCCCAGAGAGTCCCTTGTCTCTACCTCCAGAGCACTGATTATTATACCTGGCTATTTTATGTGTGTTTTGAGAATCACACTTGAGGCCTCATGCTTGAAGTGTGGGAACTTTACCAACTGAGCCATCTCTTCAGCTCCAAAGTACTGATATTTTAGAAATTATCTTTGTGTGTGTGTGTGTGTGTGTGTGTGTGTGTGTGTGTGTGTGTGTGTGTGTGTTAGCTACCCTTGGAGCCCAGGAGATGGTGTGTGAGTGACCCAACATGGGCACTGGGAACAAAATCTAGAACCTCAGAAAGAGCAGCGTGTGCTCATAAAGGCTGAGCCATCTCTCCAGCCCCAAAGAGTCAGGCTTTCCAAAGCATTTGGAAGTTTCCTATTTCAGAACAAATCGTATGATACAGACAGGTATATACCTCTGCTACTCATCTCTCATCTCTCCCTATCAACACTTCACATTAATGTGTTGCACATTTAATAATTAGTGAACTAAAGCTGATCTCTTCTATTAACTCAAGTGCACACTTTGCTTAGATGCTCATGGATTTTTTTAAACCTGATTCCCTTCTCGTATGTCTGGCTCCCATTGGTTATCACATTTCCTCTGGATTCTCTTGCCCTAGGCTGGGTCTCATATTTGTCATTGGTGACACTGACAATTTTGCAGAGAACTGGCCAGACATCTCATAGGGCTCTCCTCTGTGGTAATTTGTATGATGTTCTTTTTGTAACTAGACTGGAGTGATGGATTTTCTTTTCTTCTTCTTCTTCTCTTTTTCTTCTTCTTCTTCTTCTTCTTCTTCTTCTTCTTCTTCTTCTTCTTCTTCTTCTTCTTCTTCTTCTCCTTCTTCTTCGTCTTCTTCTTGTTGTTGTTGTTGTTGTTGTTGTTGTTGTTGTTCTTCTTCTTCTTCTTCTTCTTCTTCTTCTTCTTCTTCTTCTTCTTCCTCCTCCTCCTCCTCCTCCTCCTCCTCCTCCTCCTCCTCCTCCTTCTTGTTTTGAGGACCATGGAGGTCAAGGGTCACTTCCTGGCATCATGATGGAAGGTACATGCTATTGATGTAATGAATGGCCATTCACCTTGATTTTTGACCACCTGTCTGAGGTAAAGTCTCATGTGTTTCCCCTCTACAAAGTTCCTTTTGTCCATCCTTCCTTCATAATATTTAAGGAGGGAGGGAGCCATGAGTGCTCCTCCTCATGGGGGAGCGACTGTCTGCACAAAATATTTGGAATTCTGCAGCACAGAGTCATCTCTCCTTAGGTTTGGGATGACGAAGTAGCTGACTTTGGTGCAGGTAGGAATGATGCTGAGGAGTGCCAAGGTCTGACTCTATACAGCCTCTCCACCAGCTTGGAGTCTCACCTATTTCTCTTATTTCTTTCCTCCCTCATTAGTTTATTTAATTACTTATATTAATATGTCCTGAGGATATTATATATAAGCAGCATATACATGTATATGTAACATAGTGAATATATTATCAGTGCTTATTGTCATAATATAATTGTATATATACAAATATATGTGAATATAACAGTGTTTTATATTTTGAGTTATAATTGAATATTGTTATTTATTTTGTTGCTCAAATTGTCCAGGCACTAGAAGTTCATTCAACTGAATATTCCTTGGTTGAGTTCTTTTGACATATGCTACTGTGTGTGTACTGTATGAGTATGTGGTATGTGTCTGTGTGACCCTGGGTGTCTGTGCCACTGGTGTAAAGGTCAGAGGGCAACTTTCAGGTGTTGGTTCTTGCTTTCACTGTGGGTTCTGGGGATCCATTTAGGCTTGCTCAGTGCCAAATGCCTTTACCCCTTGAGCCTTCTCATACATCCACTTTGAATGTTTTGACATTAATTAAATGACCCTCAGTTGAATGGCCTGACAATGGAAGCCAAGTCTCAAATTCAAAGCCAAAATGGGAGCAAATTACTTAGTGGCCCAATGATACCTATGTATGTGGTAGATTGAAAATCAATAGTTTCTATACAATATGGTGTTACTCTAACCAGGGGTCTATTGAGTATCACCTGTGCCAGGGACTTGGAACTGAACATGCAGGGAAGGGAGACCAAATTCTCACTGAATGACCCTTTTATTATCTCTGGAGTTGGAATCAGATATCTCTGGAACCTGCTGTGACAGCCAACACTTTATGGGTCATTTCTGTCAGATGTTTCTCAATATGAAATTATGTCAAGATCCTCCTGACTCTGAAAAGATTGGAACATGGGGTATAGAGCTGAAAGTTAACAGGAACTAAGAAAATTCCCCAATACACCACACACACACACACACACACACACACACACACACACACACACACACACACAGCTTCTTTGAAATGGCCCTTTGAAATACATACGGGCTGAGAATATGGTTCAGCAGGTAGAGTGCTTGCCTGTCATGCATGAAACCCAGGTTGCATTCCTTGAACCACGTGAACCATGCATGGTAGTCCACACCTGTCATCCCAGCATTTGAGAGACAGAGGCAGAAAGATGGGGAGTTCATAGTCATCCTTGGCTATATTCAAGCTCAGACTGGGCTATAGGGGACCCTGTCTCTAAACAGACAGACAGATAAATAAAGTGAACTTTTCACAGAAAAGACCTCCCTCAGCTTATTCTCAAAAGCCATCTTACATGGGATGTACAAAATGATTGTTTGTGTTTCTTAGGGGCTAATTGTCATGATTGTGATGGCTGTACATGAATCACACGTTGGACTTTTGGGGGGTATTTATCATGATGTGGAACCAAGTGGTATCTCTTTTTCCTCTCACAGTGTTCTAAATGAACAATCTTAATGAAGTGTCAGGCCAAGATGTCTGTGTATTAGAAAGTGTCACAGAACAGAAAATGAGATATTAAGCCAGAGTGACCCAAAGATGTCCTTTTCTTAGGAGCATCTCATATTTACAATTTAAGAACACATACTGTCTGTTTGGCTTATGTATTTGTATAAAATATATGTTATATATACATAGAACACACATATGTGCATACATAATGTCTATTTTGTTTATACTAGTAATCCCTTTCCCCATCTATATGTATGTTATATATGGTTGTGCATATAATAATTTTTACTAAACACTGACTATATATTCAATATATACATAATAAATGTTACGTGTATTTTGTATATTATGTATGTAGTAGTCTTCCTTATTTGGGAGGAGTATGTTCCAAAACACCCAGGGGGTTCCTGAAATCTCTGATACTACTGAGCATGTAATTCAAGCACAGTCGTTGAACTAATGATGATATTCAAGAACAATTACTGAGTTGATAGCCAGGATTTCAGGGATACTGACTTGCTGGAAGCATATAGCTAATGGGTACAGTTGGCAGAAATTCATCAGAGCATGAAGAATAATTCTTCAGAGCATAATGGAGCAGGGCAGGAAACTGGATGCAGAGGCCATGGAGGATGCTGCTTCCTGGCTTGCTCCCCATAGCTTGCTCAGCCTGCTTTCTTATAGAACCCAGGACCACCAGCCCAGGGATGGAGCCACCCACAATGGGTTGGGCCCTTCACACATTGATCACTAATTAAGAAAATTCCCTACAGCTGGATCTTTTGTGTACCTATAATTAGAGCACTGGGAAGGTGGAGACAGAAGGGTTCCTGGGGCTCACTGGTCAGCTAGCCTAGCCTCAACTGTAAGCTTCACTTTCAGTGAAAGACCTGTCTGAAAGAAAGGGCTTGGCATTCCCATGGAGGCATCTGAACTGTTCTTGGACTTGTGAATGTGGGTGCACATACACACGAACAAACACGTATAAATACTTGCTTAACTTAAATGTAAGTAGCCACAGCTGGCTAAAGTGATGCATATTGGATGCTAGGGATCTGTGGGATGAAGTATGAGTTGCCTGCTCTGGCAAATGATTGTCTTGCTAAATGGTAAGTGGTTCACAACCTCTATCCAGTCTCTGGTTCCCCCTCCCTTTCAGACACCATCCTTCCCTTGCTTCTTCATCAACAATACCAAACTCTTGGTAGTTCTTCTAACCTGTTGTCAGGCTATGGCATCTTTGTAAATCTTATTCCCTTTGGCCCCTGTGTCTCTTTCTGGCCTTGTGAAGTGGCCATATACTCTGTTCTTGTTTTTGTTTGTTATGCTGTTATTTTGAGTCTTACCGTGCAGCCCTGGTTGGCCTCAAACTCACAGGGATCTACTTGTCTCTGCTTCCCAAGTGCTGGGATTAAACATGAGCACTAGCATGCCCAGCTCTAACATGGCCACATTCTTTAAGAACCTTTAAATCAGACTTGAGGTGCTGGAGAGATGACTCATCATTAAGGGTTCACACCGCTCTTCCAGAGGAGCCAAGTTCTGTTCCCAGAACCCACACTGGGTGACTCTCAGCTGCCTATAGCTCCAGCTCTGTGGAATCCAAAACCCTCTTCTGGCCTACACAGATACCTGCACTCCTCATGTGCACACCCCTCCCCCCCCCAAACACACACAATTTTAAAAAGTCCAAGTAATGATAAAACAGACTGGAAAAATATCCCTCAGGGCTTCTTCTCTGCCTAACCCAGAAAATAAGTCACTTCTGTTGTCATTTTAGTTTGAGCTCCTCCTGCACATGGTTTCATCACTTGACGAATAGTATTACTTCATAATTACTTATTGCACCATTAGTGACTTGAAAGTGAGTTCAGGGTTATATTTGTTTATTTCTCCAGGCACCTGCCACATGACTTGGTACAAAATGGTTGCTGAAGTGCTTGTTCATCATTTCTGTTATTGTGATAGAAGGCTCTGACCAAAAGCAATTTAGGATAGAAAGGGTTTATTTAGCTTACAGTTCCAGGTCATAGTCCATCACTCCAGGGAAGTCCAAACCAGACTTTGAAGGAGCTAATTATATCACACCCATGCTTGCTCTCTACCTCAGCTGGTTTTCTTCACTCCTATGCCTTCCAAGGCACAACCTAGGGAATAGCAGAAAATTACATCACACCCATCTTGCTCTCTACCTCAGATGGTTTTCTTCACTCCTATACCCTCCAAGGCACAGCATAGGGAATAGTGTCTCCCACAGTGGGCTGGGTCTTCCAACATCCCTTAAAACAACCAAGCATAGACATGCCCACTGACCAACCCATTGTAGACAATCCCACATTGAGACTCTTCTCGGGTGATTCTAGCTTGTGTCATGGTGACCATTATTGCTACCTAACAAATGTGGCATTGAATTACTTAATAAGCATCATGCATTATCAAAATGTCTAACGGAAACAACTTAAGGGAGGATGGAAATTATTCTGGTTATGGTGGCAGAGTGTTTCCAGTCCATCAGAGAAGGAGAAGCATGGCAATCTTGAAGTCACTGTTCACAAGCTAGTAGCCCAAGAAGAAGAGAGAGAGTCTGGAAAAGAGGTGGGACAATACCCTTTGAAGCCTGGACCCTCTGGTGACTTACTCCTGTCAGCTAGGCTCTGCCTCTGAGAGGTTCTACAGATTTCCAAATTACCACATCTAACTCAGAACCTAATATTCAAAACCTGACCTCCTTTCAAACATGAGTTAGGAAATAAAGTGCATTAACTGGTTTCTTTTTATTCGTGTGTGTGTGTGTGTGTGTGTGTGTGTGTGTGTGAGAGAGAGAGAGAGAGAGAGAGAGAGAGAGAGAGAGAGAGAGAGAGAGAGAGAGAGAGAGAGAGAGAGGGAGAGAGAGAACAGTGTCTGCAGAGGCCGTAAGTCCTCTGGAGCTGGAGTTACAGCTGATCAATAACTGCCCAATTGTGGGATGTGGGGCTGGAAACTGAACTGGAGTCCTCTACAAGAGTAGCCTGTGCGCTTAACTGCTGAGCCATCTCTTCAGCTCCCATTTAACCAAGTTTGCCCTTTATTCAATGTGTGTCCTTTGGATTCTGTGTTACGGAGATATTCCATTCCTTCAGCCATAGAAGAAGGGCAGAGGATGGAGTGAGAGGGCAGAGGATGGAGTGAGAGGACCGAATGAGTCAGCTGCAAGTGTGTGGTACCGAGTTTCAGCTGTTCACTCCAGTAGACAGTTCGGGATTCAAAAGCCATTAGAAGCACATAGCCTCCTTTCATTTGGTTGTGTTTCTCCTTCAGTGGCTTCCAACCTTTTAGCTGCATTTAAACAATTATATCCATATTTCTTGAATTCTCAGAAATCACATATACATTACATTTTTCTTCTGCACAGTTTAAAATGTAGTGGCTCCTCAATATGGAGGGAAATTTCTTTTCTTTTTTTAAGGGAGTTCAGGGGCTGGTCAAGTGGGTCGGTGGTAAAGGGGCTTGCTACCAAGCCTGATGAGCTGAGTTTGATCCCTGGAACCTTCATGGTGGATGGTGGAAGGAGATGATTGGTCCAGAACATTGTTTTCTTTCTTCCACTCATGCACCTGCCTGCACACACACACACACACACACACACACACACACACACACACACACACACACACACACACACACAAATAAATACATGAATAAATATAAGAAACACTCTAATAAAGGGTGAGCTCATTTCTTTGATGAGTGTTCCATGTAGGTGGGCCTCTCTGACTTTGAATTGGAAAGTGCCAGGAATTTTTCTCTCATTTTTTTTCTCTAGCTATTCTTAAGTCTAATACACAATATCAGCCAGTGTGTTTTGATACATGCCTCAGTTTTATTTTCTGGTGCTAAAATAATACTAGGTGCCATAGTCCAAATGACCCAACAAGCCCCTGAGGTGGAGAAACCCAAAGGTGAGAAATAAAAACAAAGCGGCCCATCCATACAGCATTTCACAGTTTACCAAGCATGCTTTCACCCAATCAGCTCATCTGATCATCACAGGAGTCTTTGTAGTAAACGGAGCTAAGAGCAGGAACTGCGAGAGAAAGGAATTGATAGCCCCGCTACTGATGTGACATGTCCAAATTCCTATGGCAAGGTAGAAACACTCTCCGTAGTCTGCCACAAGTCCAGAACTATTCTCCTACTCACTCACCTACAGAGATGATTGGCTGCCTTGGCCAGACTCTCTTGAGACCAGGGTCTTGTGTTCGACAGCAGAAGTCTTTCCAGAAATTGCAGTTTCAAAGCGAGAGTGTGCTCTCGCTGCGGCATCCTGTTATTTCCTCTCTGGGATGTTGCTTCTATCAAATGAGCAGGAAAATTGCCCGTGACAACTTGATAACTACCCCCCAGCCATGGTCGACAGAGGTTACCTTCAGTCACAAGGTGGGAAGCGGTCTCCATGGAAACCCAGAAAGAAGCAAACCATTTCTCAAATGCAGCTCAACAGCGAGGGCTCAATTATAAACTTTGTCAAGAGTCAGGATGTGCTAAAGGTTGATTGAGACTGGAGCTACGCCCGCGGTGGGGGTGGGGTGAGGCTCTATGTAATCAAAATCATTTTTGTAAATGTCTTCTGGTCAATGGTGTGTGGGTGGGTGTGTGGGTGGGTGTGTGGGTGGGTGTGGGAGTGTGTATGCGCACGCGCATGCGTGCGCGAGCACGCAAAATGACATCTCTCGTCCCAAATCCCCAATCCTTGATTGCCCCTGGGTGGGAAACTTAAACTTTTGAGTTTGACACGATGCTAAAATGAACAGTTCTGCTTTTGACCTCACAGGATGGGTTGGAGACAATAACCAGGTACACTAGAAGTATTGTATGGAATTGTCTTCAGGCTGTGTGTGACACGTCAGTGTGGGACACACAAACAAAAATGTGAAGATTCTCATGTCCAGACTTGGGTCCCATGCCTGAGATACCTCATTACATACATGCAAAAATTAAAAACCTAAAAACAAAATTAAGAATCCAAAAATACTTCTGATACTTCACAAGCATAAGAAAAGTGATAGCGTATCTGTCTCTCTAGTCATACCCATATACACACATATACTATGTATGCACATATATACATGCAAGCATATATAATATATAGATATTCATGTAATATATGTAGGAGTATATGCATCTGTAGGCATACACACATATAATCTATATGTAGACACACATAAATGCAGGTATATGTACATACATATAATGTGGGTATCTATATATGTATATAATCCATATATATATATACATGCATGTAAATATAAACATATGTAGTCATGGGTATATGCATGTATACTATACATCTGTAGATACCTACACATATATAGATTTTATATATGCACATATCTATACCCACATATATACAACTTATACATAGGATTCTGTGTAAATACATACTATATATTTGTGGGATGTATACACATACACATATACATATACATACATATATACACATATACACACACATATATATATACATATACATACATACATATATACACATCTATACACATACACACACATATATATACATATATATAGAGAGATATAGATATATAGATATAGATATAGATATAGATATAGATATAGATATAGATATAGATATAGGCTCAGTGAATAGGGGAGCTTGTTGCCAAGTCTGAGGACCTGAGTTCTATCCCTGAGGTACACATGGTAGAAGGAAGGAAATGACTCCCAGAAGTTGTTCTCCATCAAGTTGCTCTCAGTGTGAGATCTGTTATTCACAATTGATGAATCAGTGATACTACAATATACCCCAACACATTATTTTTGCCAGATGCCCTCCAATAAAGAAGAAATATGTGTTTTCTTGCTATTTCCAGATTTAGAGAAGCCTCCATTTTCAATGGATGACAGTGATGGCAGAAGATAAGTGGTAATTGAGTGCTCAGCCCTAAACAGGACATTTGTAGCACCCTGTCTATAGTTTCATGGAACATTGCAGGAGATGGGAGTGGAAAGAATGTAAGACCAGGAAGAAAGGGAGAAAGGTTTTGAGACTCTGATGTTTGTGCAGGGTGTGGCCAGTACAGTCAGGACCTTGGCAGCTGGGGCCTGCGCAAGACTGGTGCCATCAGTTGTCAGTCATGGCTTGGGGAGGGGCTAATGAGGCTACTGATGGATTTTGGGAGAGGGACAGCCACCAGGTTCCAAACCCATTATATTACACAGGTTCCTGACTAAACTCTGTGGGTTTTAAATCCAAAATAAAACAGTGGGCTTATTGGAGGAGGTGACAGAGGTGGTGCCAGCAATGAAGGGAAAAAGAGAGGGGATGGGGGTGAGGATGATCAGAATGCATCATATACTTGAAAACTGTAAAAGAACAAATTTGTTATAAAAAATAAAAAAGAAGTGTGTTAGGGCCTAGTTCCGGGGGGAATAGGCTTCTGCTGTGGGTTGGAGAGAAGGCTCAGTGATTAAGAGCACTTGCTCTTGGAGAGGACCTGCATTTGGTTCCAAGCACCATTTAAGCTGGCTCACCATCATCTGTAATTTCAGCTCTGGAAGATCTGATTCCCTGTTCTGGCCTCCATAGGCTACTGCACAGATACACAGACACACATACACACACATATAGGTGCAGGCACACACGCACATGCACACTCACACGCACACGCACACGCGCACGCGCACGCGCACACGCACACGCACACGCACACGCACACGCACACACACACACACACACACACAGTGGTCTGATTCTCCCATGCTCAGGAAACGCTTAGCACAATGACTTTGATCAGATTTGTGTTCCGCCCCTTAAGAAGAGCTATTTAGGCTTGGAGACATGGCTCAGCAGTTAAGAGCATTGGCTACGCTTCCATAGGAACTGGGTTCAATTCCCAGTACCCACGGGCAGCTCACAACTGTCTGTAACTCCAGTTCCAGGAGATCTGACATCTTCACACCAATGCACATATAATACATTAAAAAAAAAAGCATAGCTGTTACCATCCACGATGGCTCAGACTCCACACTGGAGGCTGGATCAGGCATGACTCAAAAGGGTGATTAAGCTGCCTAGGAAACAAAACAGAGTTTGCAAGAGGGTGTGGTGCCATGAAATAAATTAGAATGAACATCCCTTTGTTATCTTTGTGGCAGCCAGCCCATTCCATTCTCCATATGCTATCTTCCTATGCTAACAGTGCTTGGAGAGCTAAATAGGCAGATACTGGAAATGATTTAGTGGGATAAGAGGGAAAGAAACAATTTCTGACTGTTTAATTCAGACCTAGTCATGTCTACAGCAAGCACATAGTACTGGAAATTGATTCAGAAGTTTGCTACTGAAATTATGGTAGTGGGGCTGGAGAGATGGCTCAGCCATTAACAGTTCTTATTGCTCTTGCAGAGGACCCGAGTTTGGTTTATTACCTACATTACCTGTATCTTCAACCCCAGGGTATCTATCACCCTCTTCTGACATGCAAAGTCTCATTGGCCATTGGCCGCTGATTGGCCAACGAATCCTGGGGATCCCTTTTTCTCTGCCTTCTCAGTGCTGGGATACAGACCACATCACACCTGAGCTTTTATGTGGGTGCTGCAGATTTAAACTTAGGTCCCACATATGTGCTGCAAGACCCATCTCCCATCCCCTATTGCATATTTATTTACTAAGAAGAGCTCAGTTTGAGCTCATGTTGAACTTATGAGCCTGCTGCCTCAGCCTCTGAGTGCTGGGATTACAGGTGTCTAATACTATGCCTGACTCAGTGAGTTTCTTTGGAGAACTTTGACATTCCCTCGATTTCTCCCAGGGGACTGTAAACTGGGGAGTTTTGGAATCCGGTGCGTGGCTTGCGATTGCATGATGGAGAGAAAACATGTTCTCCCCCCACACTTTGAAGGCTTGAGCCTCCTCCAGCTCCCTGGTCCCTCTTCTCTTATAGATCGTGTAGCATCGTAGAGAAGGCATAATGCCTCCTGATGGGCAGGGAGCCAAGCTCTGAGATTGTGTGAGAAAAATGGCCAGTTTCAATGGTAGATTCTGTCCATTAAAACCTATTACAGCTCCCCTCCCAGAACCCAGCTGGTTCCATTAGAGAAAATTGGAGTGAAATGGTGTCAGCGTTAGCACCATAAAAATGAATAGGAATCTCACTTTCCATTATTCTAAATTACAGATTGTTGCGTTGATATGTATTTATTTTTGGCATTTCTCTATGGCCTTGGTTGAGGGTCTCACCCCTGAATAATGAATAAACAGGACGACACGTGTCAGCACTTGAGCCTTGCCTGTCTCACCTTTTTTTTTTTCTCCCTTATTCTTCTTGTTTGTGATAACATTTTAAAAACGCAACAGTTCTAAGTGGATTGATAATCTCAACTCTTTCACATCCAATTTCTGTCTCGGCAAATGGCCACTGAAAGGGAAGAAGGAGGAGATAGTTCATAGAGGGATGAAGTTGCAAGCTGATTCCCAGGCTTTGGTGCAGAGCTTTCATAGCTTGAAAACACCAAAGATTTATTTATGTTTGACTGTGTATATTTGTGAGTGTGTGTGTGTGTGTGTGTGTGTGTGTGTGTGTGTGTGTGTGTGTTGAATATGTGTGTGTGTGCGTGCAGTGCCCAATGAGTCCAGTAGACTGCCTGGGGCTGGAGTTTCAGGTGGTTGTGAGCCACCTGATGTGGTTTCTTAGAAAAGAACTTGGGTCACTTGGAAAGACAGCAAATGTTTTTCTCAACTGCTGAGATATCTCTCCAGTCTTCTTTGGCTGCTTTAAAATAAAAATAAAAATGCAGAGTAATCAGGGTTCATTGCAATAATAGCAATTCATTTTTAGCATGCTTCAAAACAGTGACTTCTTTTGTTTGGGCACACTCCAGTTTAGGATTTTTTTAAATGTTTCATTCAGACCTGGGTATTTACGGGGGGGGGGATCTCAGAAGTGAGCAGAAGGGCAAAGCAATGGTGAATGTAACAAAAATGGCTGTGCATGCATTGTAAAGCCATCAATTGTTCAAAACATGTTGTATCTTACCGGTCTAACACTTAAGTAGCTATGGAGAATATAAAGACCAAAACACAATAAATCCTGGAATTGCTAGAGTTTTGAGAGGCAATTGAATTACTATAGAGATAAGAGAACACATCCCAGAACATTGGCTCC
Organism: Cricetiscus sungorus; assembly: GCA_030556225.1. Classification (NCBI taxonomy): domain Eukaryota; kingdom Metazoa; phylum Chordata; class Mammalia; order Rodentia; family Cricetidae; genus Cricetiscus; species Cricetiscus sungorus. Next base: position 16,619,772 of record JANBXA010000044.1, read on the forward strand.
CTTCCCGCTCCCTCATCTGCTCCCCCCCCGCCCCACTTTCTCCCCTCACTCTTTCCTCCTCCTCCTCTTCCTCCTCTCTCTCTCTCTCTCTCTCTCTCTCTCTCTCTCTCTCTCTCTTTCTCTCTCTCCCTTTTTTTCTTTCTTTCTGGGTCTCAAAGAACTGCCTATGTACAGGAAGATGACTCTTAATCCTCGAGTTTCTACCTCCCCATATTGCTGGTCTTATAGGTGTGCACCGCCCCGTCTACTTTATGATGTGGTGGCGATGGGACTCAGGTCTTCATTCACACTAGGCAAGTGCTCTACAAACTGAACTACAACCCCAGCCTTACCCCAGAGAATTTTTCAATTTCAGGAAAATGTATAATACCTTTAAGGGCTTTCAAATGATAGAACACTATAGCTTAAAATGACCAACAGTGGCTTATTGCACTTAAGCATTTTAAAATGTGGACTGAATATGCTGCTGCTTACTCGAAGTACTTGTGAGTCTGAGGCACATTTGAGGACAATCTGAACTACAAAGTAAGTTTGGAGACACCCTGGACACCCTGGACTACACGATAGAATCTTAGGTTAAAACCAAAAAAAAAAAAAAAAAAAAAAAAAAAGAGGCCAGTCAGGGCTACTACATAGCAAGTTTTCCATAATGTGACCTTGTCTCAAGGTAAAAGACACATGTCCTCCAACAAGGCTACACCTACTCCACAAGGCCATGCCTCCTAATAGTTCCCCTTCCTTTGGGGAACATTTTCTTTCAAACAACTACAAATGCCTTATTCCTTGTTTATGCAGTGCTGGTATTGGAACCCCTGGTTTCATGAATGTGAGGCAAGTAGTCTACCAAGCGAGTTGCATCATCTCCCATTTTTATAACCAGAAGAAATTATAGGCATCACTGGACTTGCTCAGCAATCATTGGAAAGAGATTAAAAAATAGGATTCATGTTGTGGATATTAAAATTTCAAAACAGAATGTGCAGCTGTGAGATTAAAACCAGAACTGCGTTTATCTTGTGACACAGATGAGATTCTTTATCCAGACTTTCAATGATCAGGATTTTCTTATTATAAAAATAATGCACATTTTCTATAGGATTTTTTCTATAGGAAATACAGTCAGTCATTACTCTCAATTTTCCTTTTTTTTTTTTTTTTTTTTTTTTATCTTTTTCCCCCTGCATATCTTGGGAGTTTGATGGAAAAGAAAGGGTCTAGAATTAATGTGTGGTCAAGTCAATTCTTTTTTTTTAATCCATTGGTATCTACAGAATGCAAAAGATTAGACCAGTGATTCTAATCTTTGGGCCATGACCCTTGTGGAGTTGAATAACCCTCTCACAGGGGCCTCCTATCGGATATCCTGCATATCAGTTATTTCCATTACAGTTCATAATAGCAAAATAACAGTTATGAAGTAGCAATGAAAATAATTTTATGGTTGGGGGTCAGCACAACATGAGGAGCTGCATTAAATGGTTCTTATCAGGAAGGCTGAGAACCACTGTAGTAGACACACCTATTCTGGATCAAATAGAATGTGGCAGCTCTCATTCTATTTACAGATACAGTATTCACTTTTGTTTGTCTTCATAAGTGTGTGTGCAAGTGCGTCTCTGTGTGTGTGTGTGTGTGTGTGTTGTTAGCACACCTGGCAGTGAGAGATAACCTCTCACATGAGCTCTCACACCCTTCTTTATGGAGGTTTGAGACAGGGTCCCTGTGGCTACCATATGTGCAAACTGGATTGGTTGGTCTAGGAGCTTCTGAGCATTATCCTGGCTCTGCTCCCATGTCCATGCAGAAACTCTGGGATCGAAGATGCTTGCTAACTTCCCCAGCTTTCCTTGGGGTTTGGAAATCCAAACTCAGGTCCTTAGGGTTGCACAGCAGCCCACGCATACAACTTTTGATAACACAGAAAGTCAAAGGTATTTTTATGGATCTACTGGCAAATATTTTTATGGAATCTTACAGATGACAGGTGGCTACACTTCATCACATAAATGTGAACTAGCATTCCTTTCCTGTTCTTTTAAAATTGTCCCATGTAGCTCTTTTGAGGTTTTTATGGGGAAAAGAAATGAGGATGTTTCTTGCCCAAATTCCCTTATTTTGAGCTTGTGAATTGAGCATAGAGATTTTTCTGGATTGTCTAAGTGAACTTGTTCTCTTTAATTAAGTCACTTAAGTTGGTAATGTTATTTGAACAACAATAGCCTAGAAGTCCAACACACTGTAGAAAGATGCCTCTTAACATACCAGAGACCAAAGGTATTAAACTGCCTGGCAGACATAAGTGTGTACTAGCTAATGGTGTTGTGAGCCCTTGTGATACTCAAAGCAAACACATTTACTTAAAGTACCTCGTTTAACCTCCACTATAAGCCTCTTAGGCCAAGCGCTGTTCTCCTTTTGTAGATGAGTAAATAGAATTCAACATATGAGCTCATTCTCTCCAAGTCTCTGAAAATGCAAGTAGCAGATCCAGCTCTCAAATCCAGCTCAATAGCTTTGCTCTTTATTATGTCTGCAATGCATGGCTGTGCTAGATGCAGCCTGAAATGTGGTCTTGACTATGGTAGCAGGATTTTCATCTCATGTGTCATACCTCCTTCATGGGTGCGGTGTGTGTGTGTGTGTGTGTGTGTGTGTGTGTGTTTATGTGTGTGTGTATGTGTGTATTTGAGTGCTCTTGCCTGTGAGGCCACCTGTGGAAGTCAAGGATTGACATAACGAGGTCTTCCCTGCCTTACTTTTTGAGAGGGGGGTCTCTTTCTGAGCCCAAAGCTCACCAATTGGCTGAAATTATTGGCCACTGAGTCCCAGGCATCCTCCTATATCTGCTCCCAGCACTTCCATGTCTGTCTTTTTATAGGGATTTGGAGAATTTGTGCTCAGGTCCTCTTGCTTTCAAAGTAAAAACTTTTCCCACTGAGCCACTTCCACAGACCCTTCTCCCCTGAGAATAACTGCAGGTGATCAATGCAGGTGTTGTGAGGAGTAAATTGAGTGCTGGAGCTACAGGAATGTGCTACCATGTCCGGCTACTAGATTTATTTCTGTCTGTCTCCTGCAAGTTAAAGCCATATCTATCAGACCCTCATTCCTCAGCTACAGACCCAACCAAAACACTATCGTTAATGGCTGAGGTAACAACTAACTTCACATTTACAATCAAACTGTAAAGCAAATATCTTAGCTGATTTTCAGATGCTTTCACTCACACACACACACACACACACACACACACACACACAAATACCCCCCCAACACACACACACACACACAGTTCATAGTTCTGGAAGCTAAGAAATTAAAGTATATGGCATCTAGGAAGAGTCTTCATGTGACACCATATGGCAAGACAGAGGAAGCATGCGGTTGTCTCAATGCTCTGTTCTTAGAAAATCACTGCTGTCATCAGAGGAATCCCATCCTCACAACTTTATGAGGTCAATGACCTCATCTAATCTTAATCACCTTCCAAAAGCCCCATCTCCCACTGCCATCAATATGTAACTGTACAGGTTGTTTTCAACACGTGGATTTTGAGAGCACACAAACTCTAACAGGGAATGATTGCTGCTATTATCTTGAATCATAATTAAGAATAAGGACAACACAACTGGTGACCAAGATGAGCCTCAGTCCCACATCATCTGTTTCTTCATATCGCACATTTAAAATAGTTTCTTGCAGCACAGAGGGCAGGATCTAAGAAATTAGCATATCAAGATCTAAAGGGTACCAGCGGGATGGCTCAGCAGATAAAGGTGTATGCTGCCAAGCCTAAAGACCCGAGTTCAACCCTGGATCCATATGAAGAAGGAGGGAACTGAGTTTGATCAGTTGTCCTCTGTGTTCCTGATGTGTGAACACACACACTCATGCACAGACACGATAAATAAATGTAAAAAATATTACAAGGGCTAAGATGTGGCTTATTGGTAGACTACTCACCCAGCATGAATGAAGCCCTGGGTTCTACCCTCAGAACTGCATAAAATCAGGCATGATGGTGCACACCTGCAATCCCACCCATTGGGAGAAGGCAGGATGATCAGAAGTTTAAGGTCATCTTGAGCTGTTTAGTGAATCTGAGGCTAGCCTAGGCTGCATGAGAGCTTGTCTTAACACACAAAGCAAACTAGAAGAAAATTTACACATTGTTCAGTTGTCTATATAAACCAAAGTAGTGTGTAGAAGACAAAATATTCTGTTATAGGATTATAATATAATCAGGCCAGATTTACAGATAGAGGCATTTACATTATTACACAGTTTGCTCCATTAATAATAATACTGCAATGGACACTTTTTCTGTAAAACCTTTTTTAACTCTGCCACTTTTATTTCTACAAGGTACTGGTTTCAAAACTATGATGTAGGAATATGTTCATGCTTATTATCATGATCTTGATTGGCCTCCAACTCACAGTGGTCCTTCTGTTTCAATCTCAGGAGTACTGAGATTACAGGCATGCATAATCAAATATAACTTTGTATGTGTTTTAAATACAAGGGACATTTCTGAAAAGATTAAACAAGTGGCTAACCATATTGGAAAAAACATACAATTGTACATTGTTTTCTATTTTTTTAACCTCACTTTCTATCTTTTTTGTGTCTATGCAAATTTCACTTATTTTGTATTGTTATGTTTATACTGTTCATGTGGCTCTGTGCTGTTTCCAAAGTTTACTAGTCTATTTTGGTGATTGATTTACCCTGTAGAAGGTAGTTACATATTAAATATATTCATCATGTATTATATCTGTTTAAGTATTTTTCTTTGTGGTTCTGGAATATGGAACCTACGGCTTTGTGTGTGGTAGACAGCCCCTTTATTACAGAGGCACATTCCCAGTCTCTCACTGGAGGATTTTAGACCATTGAGCCACACCCTCAAATTTTCAATGGGGAATTTCAGACAGGTGCTCTATAGCTGAGTCACACCCCAGCACCTTCTGCGGGGGAACTGGGTAGGCGAGTTCTAGGCAGGTGATCTATCACTAAGTCACACCTCAGTGGGGGATTCTAGACTGGTGTTCAACCACTGATCCATACCCCAACGCCTCATTGGGGGATTCTAGGCAAGTGCTCTACCACTAAGACACACACCCCCAGCCCCTCACTGGGGGATTCTAGGCAGGTGCTCTACCACTGAGCCACACCCCCAGCCCCTCACTGGGAGATTCTAGGCAGCTGCTCTACCACTGAGCCACACCCCAGCCCCTCACTGGGGGGTTCTAGGCAGGGGCTCTACCACTGAGCCACACCCCAGCCCCTCACTGGGGGATTCTAGGCAAGTGCTCCATCACTGAGCCACAACCCTAGTCATTGTTGTAAGTTTTTATCTGCAGCTTTTCATGCTAAGTTGAAACCACCACGTTAAAGAAGCTTTGATGTGTAAGTAAACAGACTGGTGGAAAGCATGCCTGCACCTGCAAGAACAAACATCATTCCTGCTGTTAGCTAAGCTCACCTGATCCTCTGGATTTGATCTGTGTTTATCAGGCTTCCTCTGTGTCCTAGCCCCGCCCTCCACTTTCAAGCTGTGACAACTTCTGCTCCAAGCAGGATTAGGAGCATAAACAAATGATAATTGTCTTTCATCTCATCTTCACCTCTCCTCTCTTCCCACCCAGTCTCTTCTTACGCATTAAGTATCATCACACTCACAGGATGGGTCTATGAACCATCTGCCTTGATGGAAAGCGAGCTGTTGAAGAGAAATCATGTGCAGATTAAAGGCTGTCTCCTGTCACTTAGACAAGCACATCTCAGCTTGGCTCTGCCATGCACAAGATGGGTAAGAATGTCTGTCCCATTTAAGTTGCATGAGCTTAGGATTGTGTAGTTGGACACATTTCCCAAAAGGACCAGTCAGGGCAGATTTTCATGGATAGCTCAGAGTGGGATTTTTTAAAATATAGATTGGAAAAGCAGCTCGTGAGGTACATTGGGCCTCAGGATATATGTTGAAGGGCTGGAGAGATGGGACAGCAGTTAAGAATATACACTTCTCTTGCAGAGATCCTGAGTTTAGTTTCCAGCACCTAGGCTGGGTGGCACAACTACATGTTACTCTAACGCTAGGGAATCCAATGTCCTCTTTCAGTATCTGTGGGTGCTTATAACAAAGTGCATAACTCTCCCTTGTATATACACATTATTAAAAAACACAAAATAAGATATTTAAAAATGTTTGTTGAAAATCAGCTGCATGCTCAGTGTATTAGGTCCTTGTCTCATTGCTGTGACCCACAAGCCACTTAAGGGAAGAGGGTTTTCTTTTTATCTTTTTTCTTTTATGGCCTCATAGTCCATCATGGGGGACATGTATGGTGGCAAGAGAGTGAGGCAAATGGTCTTGTTGCAGTGTTATAGCTATAGCCAGGAAGCTGAGGGAGAAGAACACTAGTGCTCAGATCAATTTTGCCTTCTTATTCTGTTCAGACCTCAGCCCATGAAACAGTGCAACTCACAATCAGGGTAGGTCTCTTCTCGCCCTAATTAACCATTTCTAGAAAATTTCTTACAACCATTCAGAGGTTGTAAGAGTCTCTTAGGTGACTCTTAATCCTATCAAATTGACCCAAGATTAAACATCACAGATACATAGTGAGACCTTTCTCAAGAAAGAAAGAAAGGAAGAAAGAAAGAAAGAAAGAAGGAAAGGCAGAAAGGGAGGAAGAAAGAAAGAAAGAAGAAAGTGCCAGTGGCATATTCACACTGAGATGCAAAAATAGTCACGGTGCCACAGACACAAGTCTACATTTTCTGCAAGTCCTCTGTAAGACACAATACATGGTGAGGACATTATCACTGTGGATATTGGTGTTGTTGATTAAGTGAGCCAGTAATTGCTATCCTTAAAGATCATACGTCATCTAAAATAGCTTTTAAAAAATGCTAGAGGAAAAAAAAAGCCATGTCCAATGGGAGCTGGGCCCTGATGGCAGTCCAAATTGAGAGTGATTTATGATCATGAGTAGTCAATACTAGTGGGTCCACATCAATTTTATATCTAATTTAAAATTTTGAGCTCTCAATGTGCTCATTAAAGAGTATAATGGATTTACATATTTTAATTATGTTTTATGGATTGTGAACATAATGTAATTAAGAGACTTTTCAGGGGTGTGATTAATGAGCAGGGTGGCCAGACATATGGCGGGAGACACTACAATGAGTGGACTCAGGGTGAGCAGAGTCCAGACCCACAGCTGACAGCCCTGACCACAGCATTAAAGTCGCTGTTCACGGTGATAGAATTGGAGCCTAATGATGCTGCATGGCAGGAACAAGGTGCTCTGAAGAGCCATCAAGGGCTGGAGTGGGCATGAGCGGCTCAGGAGCCCCCTTTCTCTGCCTGTCTGGGGTATCTCTTTTCTGTCCCTCCTCACACTCTTCACAGAACTGTAGCTTGCAGACACATTGAGTGCACTGTTTTGTTTTTTATCTGTTCATTTGTTTTTGAGACAGGGCCTCATGTAGTCCTGGCTGACTTCAAACTTACTATATAGCTGAGAATGACTTGAGTTTAAAACAAATGAAGATGTACTTTATCTTTAATTAATTATGTGCATGTATGTGTATCTGTGTCTGGATATGTGTGGGTGAGTTATCCCAAGGGGCACCTGATATGCTGGCGTATCCTCTAGGGTAGCTGCAAGTGCCCTTAACCACTGAGCCATCTTTCTAGCCATGACCTTTAGCTTCTTAGCCTCCTGCCTCATCTCCCAGGCGGTGGGATTACAAGTCGCCATTGACTGGTTTATTTACCTATTCATTCCCCCTTTTTTCTTTCACCCTTCATTCATTTTAAGGCAGGATGGATGAAGATTGAACATCAGCTCTTGTGTTAATTAAGCATTCTATCACTGAGTTATATCCCCCAGCCTTTGGGTTTTTGAGAACAAGTCTAGAGCCTGCTGGATTGGAACTCAGAATCCTCTTGTATGTGTCCTGAAGCCCAGTGACTGCTGGTTTTTATAAACGAAATGTGTTGGAAGGAGCAATGCCCACTTGTCATGCCCACTTATTTACATACTGTCTGGTTGCTTTTGCATTACGATTCAAAGCTCTTTAAAGACACTAGGCGCTGAGCCTGCTTTGGGCCATCTGTTCTACTCAAATTCATCTCTGCTGACTTGCTGGCTGTGCCTTTGAATAGGAGGAGCTCAGCATCCCTGCATCCTGTGACAAAGAGAGATACTGGTAAAAATCCATAGAAAGTGCTTGATCTACTGAATCATCTGCCCAGCCCTAAATACTCATCTTCTATATGCTGGCCCATGTATCTCATCTGAATACTTCCCCAGAGATCACAGGGGCAAAGAGGAGTCAAAATAAAGATCCCATTAATAATGACACCTATCTTTTCTTAGTGCTGGGACTGAACCCAAGGCTTAGGCTTTTTTATTATACCACTGAGGTACATACTGAGTCCTTGATTATTTTGTGATAGGTTCTCACTGTGTGTTCCAAACAGATTGAAGCTTCATAGATAGGCCAGGTTGGCTTAAGACTGATGACTTGTGTTAGTCTCCCAAGTGCTTGGATTACAGGCATGAAACATTATGCCCAGCTCAAATATCACCAATATTTTTGTATGTATGTATATGTGTTTCTGTGTGTAAACAGGTGTGGGGGATGACCTTGGACTTGGATGTAGCTCTTCAGACACTGTCCACCTTATTTTGTGAGCCAGATTTCTCATTGGCCTGGAACTTGCCATGTAGGCTATGCTGGCTGGCCAGCAAGGCCCAGGGTCCACCTGCCTCTACCTCCCTAGCACTGGGATTACATCACATGGTGCCCACACTTGACTTTTTACATGGGTCCTGGGGAATCAAACTCAGATCCTTATGTTTGCATAGTAAACCTTTTACAAACTGAGTTATCTCTTCAGTGGCTCCATCCTGTTTTTGACATGAATTTGAGCCTTTGATTTTTCTCAAGTACAGAATGTGCTTTAGAGTTTATTGAAGGGATTAAAAACAGCAAGAATTTTAATGATGATTTATGGGTTTAGGACACCATGCACACAGCAGCAAAAGGCAAACACCCAGGAGAGCACAGCCCCCTCTCACCTTCCTTTCTTCCTTCCCTCCCCGCCAAAGAGGAGACACCTAATTCAGGTGCCATCTGGCTTTGCCTACATATCTTTGCAAAGTCTCGCTATTTGCAGCAGAAGGTCCTGGACCTCCTGGGCCAGGTGATCCCTCTTCTTCATCCTCATCCTTGTTCCCTACTCCTGTTCCTTCCCTCAGCCAATTAAGAATCTCTTAGAGTTTCTCTCCTCAGCTTTACTGTTGGCCTCGAGGGGGAGCCCAAGACTTCCTCATATTGGCAGCTGAGCTCCAAAGCAGACAGAAAAACCACAGGATCCTCAGCCAGTGTTCTGGGTGAAAGGGTCAGATAATTAAAGAGATGAATGTCAGGGGGAGGGTCAAACCTGGTTTACTGAAGGCTTTTTCTCAATTAAACACTACATTTTGATGGATGTGACAGAGGCAGGAGGATTGCTGCAAGCTAGGGGCCAATTCGGATTACATAGCAAGACCCTATCTTAAAACAGACAGCAAACAAATGAACAATGAACAATGAACAAAAGACCAAACCAAAACAAAAGTGCTATAGAGCATTACTTTCTGTGCTCTTGCTCGTTTCATTGTGTGTGGTGCTAGAACACTAAAACCAACTTTCTCAGGCTTGAAAGTCAGTGTGTTTCTCATCCCATCTCCATTTCCTCTTCAGAAAGCTGGATGACAGCCATAGGATACTGAGCAGCCTGGGCGGGGTGTTTGGACCAATTTCTCCAGACCCTGCAGGGAATCATTCCCTCCTCCTATAAAAGCATCTTTATTTTAATTTCTGTGGGTTCATCCTCAAAGTAGAAAAGGCCTTTAAAGGCAGAGAAGAAGTTCTAAAAGCAAACAAACAAAAAACAGAGTCCAGAGATCCCTCCAGGCTCAGACTTTGTTCCCTTTGGGTTAAAACAGCTTTCTGATATGTAAAATATGTGACATGGCTTATCTGGTGGCTAGGCTGACATTTCAGAGTAAAGGTTCCAAATAGAAATTAAAGGTCTGGGAGCATGGCTCAGTGGTAGAGCCCCTGCCTAGAATCCCCCAGTGAGGGGCTAGGGGTGTGGCTCAGTGGTAGAGCACCTGCCTAGAATCCCCCAGTGAGGGGCTGGGGTATGTATGGCTCAGTGGTACAGCACCTGCCTAGAATCCCCCAGTAAGGAGATAGAGGAATATTTAAGCAATAGATTGCCTGCCTACCATGCACAAGTCCCTGTATTTGATCTTTAGCACTGTAACAATAATAATGATAATAATGATGATGACAAGATGATGATGATGATGATGATGGTAATAATAAGTAAGAGGCATTTTGGAAGATATTGACAGTATGTTGGGGGATCAAAGTGACAAAAGTCTGGAGTTGTAAGGGGAATGGGTAAATGGCTACCATCTATCAGCATAGGCAGAATAAGAGGTAAATTAGGTTCTCAGAGGAGGGAGAAAGAAGGTATGGAAATTTGGGTTTTCTGTGTTTGCAATTATGCCTCCTCCCCATCCCCATGGCCAAAAGTTATGTGTATGTCTCTGTGTGTTTGCAGACTTGAGTGTAGGAATCCACAGAGACAAGAAGAGGGAGTCCAGACTGGATCTGCACATGCTTGCGAACCATCTGACATTGGTGCTGGGAGTAGAAGTGGCTCTTAACTGCTGAACCTGCTCTCTAGCTTCCATTGCTGCATCTGGCTTGTATACAGATGCTTGGAAAACAGCTGGGTGGGGTCAGAGGCTCAGGAGTCTATCCAGAAGTGGTTAGAAATGCAGATTTTAGTTTATGAGGGTAGAGAAGAGGAGACAAGAAAGGATAATGTGGAATCAGCACTCAGAAAGGGAGAAGTAAGAAAGTGTGTGGTGGGAGCGATGCATGGTGGGAGTGATACTATGATTTCATCTGGGCTGTTTCCCAAAATCCCAGTTGTTGAAGGTTTGGTCTTTGTTCTGTGGTATCTTTGAGAGGTGGTGGAATAAATTAGTTAGGTCAGTGAGGTTGTTCTAGTTTCATATGGTTTCTGTGATAAAACTCTGACAGAAAGCAACTTAGGGGAGAAAGGTTTGTTTCAACTTATTGGTTAGAGTCAGTCCATCATTGAAGAAGAGCAGGGCAGGGACTCAAGCAGAAACCAATGCTGCTTGTAGGCTTCTGCTTGGCTAAGTTTCCTTAGACAGCCCAGGACCATCTGCCTAGGGAATGGTGTCACCTACAGTGGTCAGGGCCCTCCTACTTCAATCTACTTCAATTAATCATCAAGACAGTCTTCCACAGATATCCCCACAGGCCAGTATGTTCTAGGAAATTCCTCAATTGAAGCTTCTCCTCTTAGATGACCTGGGGCAGTGTCAAGTTGGTAATGGAGGTTAACCAAGGCAGGTGATGTACCCTAGCCTTTTCCTGCTTCTGTCTTTGCTTCCTGTTGCTATGGAGCTAAGTAGCTTCCTTTATCATATGCTCCTGCCATGATGTTTCTGCCTCATACTCAAAAGCAACGGAACCAACTGACCATAAAAACTCTGAAGCCAGGAACTGAAACATACCTTTTCTTCCCTAAGTTGTCTTGGGTATTTTGTCACAAAGACAGAAGGGGGCAAGTTTTATAGAAAGATGTAACCTAAATGCAGAAAGGACATTGGTGGCTGAGGCTGACCATTCCATTGTCTCTTGGGTGGTAAAGCCACTCTTTAAGGGATAAATGTGCAATTTTTTTGCCTGTCTTAGCCAGTGTTCTATTGCTGTGAAGAGACACCATGACCACAGCAACTCTTATAAAGGAACTCATTTAATTGGGGCTGGCTTACAGTTTATGAAGTTAAGTACATTATCATCCTGGTGGCATGTAGTGCAGACATATGCTGTAGAACTGAGAGACACAGAGAGACAGATCCAGATCAGCAGACAACAGGAAGAGAGAGCCACTGGGCCTGGCTTGGCATTTTGAAACCCCAAGCCCACCTGCAGTGATACACTCCCTCTAACAAGCCACATCTTCTCAACAGACTATTATCTCCTAATTCCTCTCAGGTAGTACTACTTCCTGATGACCAAACATTCAAATAAATGAGCCCATGGGGGCCATTCTTAGTGCCACATATATTTGTACATATTCATGAGTGTGTAGATGTGCATGGAGGTATGTGTGCTGGCTTGTGGAGGTCAAAAGACAACCTCAGGTGTCATTACTCTGTCACATTGTTTTGGAAACAGGGTTTCACATTGGCCTGGGACTCATCAAGTAGACTAGGCTGGTTGGCCATTGAACCCCAAGGATCTTCTAGTTTGTTCACCCACATTCCTTGCACTGAGATTACAAGTATATACCACCAACCCAACTGTTTTACTTACATTTGAAGAATCAAATGGTTCTTATGCTTACACAGGAAACACTTTGTCCCAGTCCTAACTGGGAGATTTTGATGGCGGTGTTTCTTTTTTCCTTAGGTGGGTCTGCTCAAATGCTAACATCAAGCATTGCAGAATTCTCAGTGGGCATCTTCCACTCTTTTTTGTCTACAAGAATATCTGTGAAAAAGAAAATATCTGGAATTTCAAGTACTTCCGCCTCCAGATTAAATACAAGTAGTAATAGCCTTCCTTGGCTAATAAGAAGTTGGAGCAGTTGGAAAGCCTGCTTCCTGACTTTTCTAAGCTTCTGTGAATCTGCTCTCTTATGAGGTCCAACTACTTATTCTCTCCCAGTTTCAATTTCTTTATTTGTAAAACAGCCACAATAATTACATTAAGGGGATGTTTTTGGAGACTTCCATTCTGCACCATTAATTTTCCTGGAGCCTGGCATGGTTAGGCACTCAATAAATGTTAGCTCTCTCTTCCCCCACCCCCTACCAGCATTTGATTACCACGAATTTGATTACTTTGGCCTGAGCCAACTCCCTTAACAAATGTTTCCACCTTAGATTAAAATTAATTCAAAGACAGGGACCAGCCACACATCCTGTACGGGACTAAGAAAATGGCATTAATTTTGTAAATTAATAAATATGCAAATGGAAGCTTTGTATGGAATCAGCTATATAAGCAGGAAGTAAATTGTGTTGTAAATTATTTACCACCATATGGAACAGATACCCTTGACTTAGCATGCAAGACAGAGAAAGCTGCCACAGACCCTGCTGTAATGGTTTGTGAGAGTGAATGACATGTTGGTCCCAAGGCAACCCTGGGGTTGCAGCTGCTGAGTCACAGGGCTGATTCTGGGGTGGCAGCAGAAGCCCTGTGGTGAGCAGGATGCTATCTACTCACTGCCCTGCTGAGAACAACAGGAGTCAGAATGCAGTGAGGCTAGCAGCAGCATGATCTCCTGTGAATTGCCCAATGGCTTTGGTCATACTACTCAGAGTGGTCCCAGGCTGAGAGGGCTCTCCAGTGCTTCCAGCATCTGGGCTGGAGTAAGCAGCAATACCAGCTTCAAGGCAGGTGTGACTGGCCGGGGGAAATAAGAGTTACTGTTAGATTGATTCATCAATCATTAAAAAACAAATTGTCTAAGAGTGGTGCAGGTGTTCTATATTGTACTAAATAGATGCTGGAGGGCTGAGCCTTCCTGATACAACTGTTCAGCCCTAGCATCCAGGTAGCTTTTAAAAAATAGATTCTTGTGCTTCCACCTCTATGTTGACTAGTCAATCAGGGATCTGAGAATCTCCTTTTCAATGTCTACCCACTCCTTATAAGGCCCCAATGACAGATGAAATATATTTCCACCAAAGTTCAACCAGAGGGAACCAATGAGTATGTTGGGACTACTTACAAAGCATAGGTGAGAGGATGCTGGCAGGAGCATCATTGAAACCCCCCCCCAAAAAAAACTGCATTGCAAAGATTGTCACTCAGTTTTCCTCCCCACAGTTTATATACACCAACATCTCTCAGACCCTGAAGCCACATGGCAATTGGGACATAGGAATTACATAGGAATGGCCCTCTTTCTTTTTTGAGGGCATGTAACTGTCGACAGGCATGGTCTTGATGGTCTGCATGTGGGAAGAGATGGTCTTATGGGGATGGCTATGGTCTTGTTCAGAGAAAAAGTTCATGAGGCTGATGAATACTCAGGGTTAGGGATCATGGCTGAAGAAATGTTTACTTTTTGATTTTAATCTTCAAGGGTCTTAAGATATATAAGCAAGAAACCAGGTGTCTTAGCTACTTTTGTCACTGCTTTGATAAAATATCTGATTATAGCAGCTTAAGAGAAGGAGAGTTTCTTTTGGCTTATGGTTTAAGGGGCTCACCCTGTCATGGTGAGGGGACACAGGAGCTGGCTGGGAAGGCATGGTGTCAGGAACAGGAGGCTGACTGGGCTATTTTTATTTTTCTAAACTGCATTTAGGAAGCAGAGTGTGAACAGGAAACGGGGCTGTGTTATAACAGTTCAAGGTCTGGTCCCCTATGGCCTACTTCCTCCAGAGAGGCTCCAATACTGTGGGTTCTACAACCTCCCCAAATACCACCAACAGCAAGCCTGTTGGGGACATTACATATTCACACTGCACCACCAAGCATGGCGGTGCACATCTGTCTTTCTTGTAACTGAGGTTCTTGAGTTTGGAGCCATCTTGGGCTCCATAGTGAGAGCCTGTATCCAAAACAAAGCCAAAGAAAGGATGTAGATGAGAAGACATAGTCAAAATTCTGGACCAAAGTCTGAAATGAGCATGTTCTGGAATGACATTTGAAAATGAACTTCTGGAGACTGAGAAGATAGCTCAGTGAAGTGTTGCTTCACAAACATGAAACCCGAGTTCAATCCTTGGAATATAAAAAAAAACAAGTGTTGGACATGGAGGCACACTTGTAAATAACAACGCTGGGGAAGTAGAGACAGATAGATCACTGGGGCACACTGACCAGTCAGTCTACCTTAATAGTGAGATACAGGCCAGTGAGAGACCATCACTGGTTCTAGGCACTCTACCACTGAGCCACACCCTAGCCCCTCATTGAGGGATTCTAGGCAGGTGCTCTACCACTGAGCCACACCCTATCCCCTCACTGGGGGATTGTAGGCAGCAGATGTTCTACCACTGAGCCATACCAGCAGCCCCTCACTAGGGAATTCTGAGCAGATAGTCCTCACTAAGATACCTTCCAATCATTTTTTTATATTTTTATGTAAGTAATCCAAGCAACTTTGAATTCATGATCTTCTTACCTGAGCCTTCTTAGTAGCTGCATTACAGGTATGTATGCAGAGCCACAATTGGTGGCGACTAGTATTTTATTTAAATAATTGTTGCCTTGGGCAAAAGCTACCTCCATAGCATGTCTGCTGATTCCAGCTGCTGCTCTGTTCTTTGAGCCGGCCCTGTTGCTCCACCTGCCATCTGTTTACTCATCCTCTCCAAAGACTCTGATCCTGCCCCCTCCACCTCTCATTGCCAAGATAAACATCCCCATGGACCTACAGGAGCTGGCTGTGTTTGCCATCCCTGGAGATATCTCATTTTACAGCTGGGCAAACACCAGCATGCAAAGTTCACGTCTTAGCAAAGCCACGCCGTTACAGAAATGTCTAGGCAGCAGGTGGCAAAATGGTATTGTTGTCAGATCCATATAGATAATCACGCCTTGCTGCTAATCATTTCCTTTCTAGTTCAAGTTCACGGTTTATTATATACAAGGGGTGTCCACATGCTTACCTCATCAGTCTTTCCCGTTATCCTGTGTGGTGTGATTTCATATGATGGTTCTGAGGTTGTAGCATGGAGCTGTTTCACTTGGGGCCGTGGCTCATCAGTAGAGTACATTCTACCCTTTCCTCTTTTTCAACGTTTATTTTTATTTGTTTTACTTTAAACCTTATTACAAAAAGTTGCTAATCAAAAAATCATACACCAAAATTTAACCAGACCCACTGACTATATAACTCCTTATTGTCAGAGGAACCATCAGACCCAATGACTATATAACTCAAAGACATTCCTTATTGTCAGAAGAACCATTTGGAACAGAAGCTATGGAACGTCACACTGGATTTTATGTTTCGCTATCAGATATACTCTATGTACTTATACACTACACAAACTGAAGAAAATCCAAGACGGGATCAGAACTAGGAAAACAGCTAGCTTTAGATCCTCTTTCATGACTCATGTCCATTGCTTGCTCTCAGTCCTTCTTCATCCCCCTTCATCTGTTATTTTCCTGTTTGTTATATTATTCCCACATGGACACTTGTTTACATACTCACATGTATTCTTAGATTACCACAGATGAAGGAGAACAATTTTATTTTGTTCTTTCTGAAATTGTGTGACTTTGCTTAACATTTTATATTTAAAGTTCATCAATTTTCCTGAAATTTTGTGATCTCATTTTTCTTCATTTTAGAGCTGGATGTATTCAAAATATATATGCAAATATATATACATTTATAACATTTTATATATATCATTATATATTACATCTATTCATATGTTGATGGACATTTAGGCTGATTCCAATCTTTGCTGTAGCTATTAAAACAGCAATTTCATGGAGATGCAAATATGGTAGGGTGTGGAGTCCTCTCAGTATAGGCCTAAAAGTGAAATAGCAGGGTCATACTATGATCAGAACACCAGAGTCCCAGTTACCTGTCTTTACAGACAACAATTAGCAGAGATAATTAATATTTACTGTTTTTTATTTAGTTGGAAAGCTGGGACGACAGAGAATCAGCATTCCCCTTAACATAGTCAGCTAGCATGCTTTATAGGGTGTCTTAGATTTGTTTCTGTTATTGTGATAAAACATCCAGGCACAAAGGAACTTAAGGGAGAAAGCATTTATTTTAGGTCAGAATCCCAGGTTGCAGTCCATCATTGTAGTGAAGTCAAGGCAGGAAATTGAAGCACTTAATTACATCCATAGTGAAAGGCAGAGAGATAAATGAACACACATGCTACCTCTCAGCTTACTTTCCCTAGTCTTCCACATTTCAGGACCCAAACTCAGGGAATGGCACCTCCTGAGTGGGCTGGGTCTTCCCATATCAATTAATGGAATCTAGACAGTCTCCCTTGCCACTGAATGGCCAACCTGATCCAGATAATTCCTCATTGAGTCTTTCTTCCCAGGCAATCCTAGGTTGTATCAAGTTGACAATTAAAATTAACCATTGCATATGGAATCCAAACAAAAGCAGTTAGTCATAACAAACTTTTGTCTTGTCCCTCAGCAAGGTGGCCAGCCTTGTTGCCAAAATTATTGGAGTTGGTGAATCTTTCCTTATCATCTCCTACATTGTTCCTCCATCATCGTCTCTCTATATAGTGGTGGTTCCCACACTCCTGATGACTAAGACCACCGCCCACCCCTGTCATAGAGGTAACTTCTGGTTTTAAAGTTAACTCAGAGCAGTTGCCTGCATACACATACTGGGCTATGTGCATGTTCAGATTCCTTCCTGCAATCTGAAGTGGGAGTGGGAATGTGTCATTTTATTGTGGAATGCAAAAGTGTCCCTCTTCACTTCCCCACCCCCTTTCCCTATCAATACCACATATAGAGACTTTGATGTCACTAGGCAGTAAGGCTTTCTAGGTTCTGTATATAATCTGATGGAACCAACATTGGTTTGTGATTCACAATGGTAAAGTATGGTGATATTACTATATGATTTACTGCTGTATAATTCTGTTTAACCACATTTCACAACACACACGCACGCACACACACACACACACACACACACACACACACACACACACGTATATCATTAAATGTCGAGTGGATCATAGTTGATTAATTTATCATCTTTGTGTATATAAGGGGGTATCTCTGTACATTGTGTATAGAGGGCCTTAGTTGTCATTCTTCAAGCATCTTCCACTTTTAATTTAAGACAGAATCTCTCACTGATTTAGAACTCAACCAAGCAGACTAGGCTAGCTGGCCGATGAACTTCTCTGCCTCTTGTTTCACCATTGTGAGATTACTTACCAGCACAAACTGCCACACCAGGGTTTCAATGTGAGTTCTAACACTCATCAAGCTCAGATCCTTCCAGCTATGATGTAGGCAGATTTGTTTTTCCACCAGCCAACTCCCAAATAACCACATGGAGATTTATTATTATAAATGCTCAACTGATAGCTTAAGCTTGCTACTAACTAGCTCTTACACCTTAAATTAATCCAGATTTCTTATTTGCATTCTACCATGTTGCTCAGTGCCTTTCCTCAGTAAGGCATGCCCTTCTTGCTTTTCTCTATATCTCCTGGAGACCTCACCCATCTTCATCCCAGAGCTCTTTCCCTCTGTGCAAGTCCTGCCTAACTTCTTCCTTCCTAGCTATAAGTCATTTAGCTCTCCATTAAGCCAATTGGAGCAGCACATCTTCACAGTATACAAAAAGGTTAGTCCTCAACATTTTGAGGCAAAAATTTTACCATTGGGGCCAATTCCTGTCCTTGCCATGTTAGGTGACACCAGATCCAGCTTCTTCCTTTCCCCATGTCATGCCTGTTGGATCAGCACAGGACTGCTATACATGAACTAATGTTGGGTTTATTCTTCAGCCTCATAGCTGAGGCTCTCTAGGTTTATTTGTCTTCTACAAAAGAGTGCCAAAGAAACATTTGTCTGTGTGAATAGAGGCTTTCCTTGTGTGTCCCGACAGGCCCAAGCATCTGCATAAATGGGTTTGCTTTTGGGGCACTTTTCTGTTGCACACTGGGGTCCCTCTTCCAAGAGGCTCCTGTCTGGACCCATTACTTGCTGCTCTGCAATACAGCTCTTTATGAATTCTTATTTCCTTGCTCTCCAGGCTAGAGGCTAGAGCATCATCTCTTTATGCTGTTAGAGTCTATGGTTTCATTTCCCAGTCTTGTCTCTTTCACACTCTTCTTTGCTGTTTTGAAAATAATGTATAGAAAGAAATTTCTTGAGGAAGGATTTCTTGAGGAAGGATTCTGGAAAGAGAGAGAGAGAGAGAGAGAGAGGGAGAGAGAGAGAGAGAGAGAGAGAGAGAGAGAGAGAGAGAGAGAGAGAGAGAGGGTAACTTTAGGGGTCCTTTATTTCCGCAATAATTCCCTTAAACACACACACACACACACACACACACACACACACACACACACACACACACAGACTCAACTGAGAACTGCCATCCTCCAACACAGTAGCTCTTCTTGGTGTCTCTCCATTCCTGCCTCTGGCATACCTGCAACTTTTCTTGGAGTTTTCAGCCTGTGCATCCCACATGTGTCTATATCCACTTTCAGAATGTGATGTGTATCATGGTTAGGAGTTCTGTAGCATTCACATCTCTTCATTGGATGGAGAGATTCCAGAGCTTCCCAGTTTCTTATTCCTATGTGTCATTGATTTGTTATTTGGAAGTTAAGTCATCAACTTGGATGGTGGTCAATTGTTTGGAAACTTTTCCCTTGCCCCTGCCTCCTTTCAGTTAATATATTTGTTTACTCTTCTACAAGTTGAAATACTTCCTGCTGTGTTTTATACATAACCGGCAAATCCTTGAGATTTACTCTAGCGATTGATTGGAAAAGCCAGTGTTGTACAAGGAGGATTAAAAGCAGAAATACAATACTGGGAATCTACTTAAGAGTCTCAGAGGCTGTCTTGTCTTCTCTCAATTTATATTGTCATGGTCAAATAGGGGAAGAAAATTTGCATTTGCACTCTGCATAGTTCCTATTATGATGGAAAGAATACAGGTTGGAGCTGGACATGTAGTGTGTACCTATAATCCCAGAATTCAGGAGGATCAAGAGTTCAAATCCAACCTGGGCCACATGAAACCTTGATTAAAATATTAAAGAATAACCCTACCCACTTGCTTATAGAAGGAAGAAAGAAAAGAAAAAATAAAGGAAAGAAGTTAGAAAGGAAAGAAAAAAGAATGTATGAAGAATGGATAGGTAAGCAAATAGATGGATCCATACATATATAGATACACACATATAAAATATATACATAATACACACACACACACACACACACATTCAAACACATGCCTACGGGCAAGGAATGATCAGATGGATAGACAGGTAGAGGACTTGTTGAGGGGAATTGGCTTTTGTGATTATGGAAGCAGAGAAGTTTCATCTGACAGAATATGCCATTCAGAGACCCTAAGATGCCAACACTATGTCTCCAAACAATCCAGAAACACTCCAAACCAGGAAATCTTATGATGTGATTCCAAGTCAGAGACCAAATGCCTTTGGAACCCAGTGAGTAGCTGGTATAGGTCTTAGTGTCCCAGTGACAGGGAGCCTAGAACTCTGATGTCAAAGGTTGGTTGGAGCCATCTCTTCTTGGAAGACTGATTCTAAGGAGAGAGACAGTAACTCCTTTTTGCCCTCTACCACCCAAGACCCCAGCTGACTGGACAATGCTGTGGGAGGATCTTCCACTGACTCCCGTGATCCCCTCTGGAGGAACCGTGTCGTAGACAATGCAGCGACCGATGCTCTTTATCACTTCCGGTGCTTCCCAGCCACCAAGTTAGCACCACACTGCAAACTACTCCTGTGCCATGCTGCCTTAGGCATGAGCAGTAAGCCCTTACTGGCCGAGCCAGCTTCTCATCCTCCTGACTTAGTACTTAAACTTCCAAGTCCAC
The DNA here is from genome assembly GCA_030556225.1 of Cricetiscus sungorus. NCBI lineage: Eukaryota > Metazoa > Chordata > Mammalia > Rodentia > Cricetidae > Cricetiscus > Cricetiscus sungorus. The sequence continues at coordinate 16,640,458 of JANBXA010000044.1, forward strand.
TTTTAGGCTGAAGTCCGCTCCACAGTGCAAGCCTGAGCCTAGCCTCTTCTTTGCTGCCTTTGCAGGCCCTTCCTGAATTCTCCAGTCATGATGACATACCACTGTTCCGCACACCCACCACCCTTGTTTTCACCTCTTCACAGACCCACCCATGCCACCTCCTGTGCACTGAGGGACAGTTCAGTTTAGAAAGAACCGAGAGAGAGCTCTGATGAAGTTGCATATTGGCTCTTCTCTGCCTCTGTCTCTTACTCACTGGAGAAAGGGGGCACAGTGATCCTCCAATAAATGGTTTATTCACTGAGTACCAGCAATGAGCAAGGCTGAAGGGCAAGAGAGAAGCCGCTAAATTCTTTGAAAGTTCTATACATCCATAAATATATAGATTTATATAAATACATAAATATGTAAATGGACCACATCCATTTACATGGACCATGTCTTTCCAACTCCCCCTAGTGCTCCTACACCCTCAGCCTCCCAGCTTCATGCTTTCAATTTTATATTAATAATCCCCCGAGTGCAGTTAGTACTGCCATATGTACTAACTGAGGCATGGGCAATCCACCAGTGGCCACATCCCCAAAGGAGATGACCACTTCCCTCATCAGGCATCAGCTGTCAATAGCTCCTCTGATTAGGGTGTGTCCTTGGGCCCCTCTACTATCCATGCTGGGATGTTGGCTGTCTTGATATTGTTCAGATCTGGAACAAGTAAACATAGCTGCTGGGAGTTGACACATGCAATAGCCACATCACGCCCAGATGGCAGTGTTTCATAGCGCTCCTCCCTATCTATCCATCCACAGCCTCTTATGTTCGGCCTTCCCCCTTCTTCCATGAAGACTTGGTAAGGGAGGGGGAGTTGATATAGATGACCCACCTACTGCTGACCACTCAGAGGTATTTACACTCAGCACATTGATTAGTTATGAATCTTTGCATTATTCACTATCCAGTATAAAAAGAATCTTCTCTGACCCAGCTTAATCTTCTTGGTCTATGTCTTCCATGCTCAGCCTCTGTCCTCATTTGCTTTTGGTGGCTTTGATAAAACACCCTGACCAAAAAGCAACTTGGGAAGGAAAGGGTTTATTTCAACTTACACTTCTATATCACAGTCCATCATGGAAGGAGGTCAGGGCAGGGACTCAAACAGGAATTGAAGTGAAATCATAGAGGAATGTCCACAGCTCACTCCCTGACTCTTGTGCAGCTAGCTTTACTATTCAGCCCAGACAAAACTATCTAGGGATGGTGATGCCCATAGTGGGCTTGGCCCTTCCACATCAATCATCACTCAAGACTATTATCTGAAGACAGGCCCACAGGTCAGCTTGATATGGACATTCTTCAGCTCATTCTCTCTTCCCAGATGACTCCAGGTTGTGTTGAGTTGACAAAAACAAAATCAAAACACAAAGGACAACAAAGCTAACCAGAACAACCTCTTTAACTCCCTATTGCTTGTCAACATGGATCATGACACCATCTTGGAGGATAGACTTACATCCATTTTTTCATATCTCTATGCTTCAGTCTGTGTATCCCTTTATCTCTCCACCTCATGCATCAGCTTTACCTATGCTGAGTATAGGTATCTCTAATTCTCTAAGCAGACGATTCCCACCACATGTAAGACTTAGATCTTCTCTTAGGCATTCATTTCCTCTGCTTTAACTGTATGATACCTGACAAATATATCTACTGAATGCACACACTGAATGAATGAGAACTCATAATTTTTAATCATTTTTATTTTATGTGTGTGTGCATGTTGAGTGTATGTGTGTATGTGTGCCACATATGTGTAGATGCCCATGGAGGCCAGAAAATGGTGTCAGATCCCCCTGGAACTGTAGTTACAGGCGGTATGAGCCACCTAACATTGGTACTGGAAGTCAAACCCAAGTCCCATAGAAGAGCAGCAGGTGCTTTCAGCAACTGAGTCAGATCTCCTGAGAGACAGGAGTTCATAGTCCATGGCTGACAACAGTGACAACAACTTCAGAGTCTTTGGATTGGGCACCACCTTATGTAATATGGAAATTACTTCTTAATTTATTTTAATTTCTATTCATGAAAAAATAAAAGAGTTAAAGGAGGAAGAATTTATGTTAGCTCAAAGTTCCCACCATGGTAGAAAAGGCATCCGTTGAGGTGGGGAAGGCATGATGGTAGGAATTTGTAGTAACTGGTCACATTTTGTGTACAGCCAGGAAGCAGAGAGAAATTAATGCTGGTTCTCAGCTCATATTTTTTTCCTTTTCATTAAGACCTAGACCCCATCCTAAAAAAAGATGCTACCCGAATTTAGGGTGTGTCTTCCTGCCTCAATGATCCCAACCTTTGGCAACCTTTGGCACCTTGGACTTGACCCCAAGGTGGCTTAAGATCCTATCACATTTACTGGCAATATCAACCATCACAATGGCTGAAGGGGGGCTGCTCACTAGAATTTTGTGACCTCTGTAGTCCATGGACAAGGTGAACACATGCCACAGGTGCGGAACAGTTTCTCTGGTGGGGATGATAGATATGTACTTATTGATGTATGAGATGAGCAATGTGGGGGTCTTTTGGAGAGTACAGTGATTAGGTGCATGCCACAAAAATAGGCCTTGGGTTCCAAGAAGTCTAGGACTCAAGGAGTAGACAAACATCTTGCACGAGAAATAACTGAGCATGTCTTCTCTCATAAAACAGTGTTTGTTATACTGTTCTTTTTTCAGCCTAGAATTATTGTTTTCTTGTCAGCTCCTCCTTCCCCTTATAGATCCTAGTAGGGCAGTAAGCTCCTCTAATGTTCTTATTGTTTTGTTTTTGTGTGTGTGTGTTTTTTTTTCTTTTCAACAGATACATCTCTATTATGGATTCTGTAGAACGATCAGCTTGGTTAGAATATAGTGGCTGTGGATGGTTAGGCTGTTGTATGTGAAGCGACAAAATTATCTTTGGCTATCTTTTGTTCTATTATTATTATTATTATTATTATTATTATTATTATTATTATTATTTTACCCTGGTTTATTTATGCATGCCATGGTATGTATGTGAAACTCAGAGGATAACTTGTGCAAGTCAATTTTCTTCTTTTACCATCTGTGTCTTGGAGATCAAATTCAGGTCATCAGGATTAGTAGCAAGCACCTTTATCTGCTGAGACATCTGTCCCTTCCTCTTTAGTGTCCTTAAATAGCCACCTGTCTGGTCAGACCCTTACATCCTTGTGATTTATCGGGTAAAACCTGCAGGATATTAAGTCTACAGGATGCTAGTTTCCATCAAACACAAGCTAAGAATTGGATATCATATGAAACTTCTAGCAGAGCTTCCCCTCTTTGCCATACCCTGCCCTTCTGAAGTCCCTGCTGATGTATTTGGTTGACTGGGAACTTTTCTTCCTTTTACACTATAATTTTGTTAGTTCAAACTGCCTCTATGGTGGCAGGAAGTTCCTGGTGGAAGGAAGTAGTTCAAACTGCTTTCATGGCAGAACTCCAGGAAGCCCAGAGAATCCTTACTCACAGCCTGTGGCCACTCAGAATAAGTTTCTCTTAAGGAATTTCTAGGTGCAACTGTTGGTGGTCCAGGGTGCACCTTTGAGAATTGTTGGCTTCCAGTGTGCTGTGAGCCCAGAACACAGATCAAGCATCACTGTCTCAGGGCCTCTAAGGGAGGCATCTTAGAGGAAGCGGTATGTGCACTGGACACAAACTTGTACATGAAAAAATCAGCTAATACACCCTTCTATAATTTGCAAGTGAAGAAAGTAACAAGTTGTGTCTACACTTGTAGATACAGGAAAAATTCAGGGATGCTGAGGGTTCTGTAGGCCGGTGTAATTAGACAGGGAGCTCCATGGAGCAGAATCCAGCAGGAGACGGGGACTGGCAGGTGATCCTGGGGTCCAGATGGGAAGCCACACTGAAAAATTCAAACTTGATCCTTTGGGTCCCAGGCTTTTAATCAGGAGAGTAATGCAATTCCCTCTGCCTAATTGTATTGTAATTGTTCATTCATTAGAGATAAAAAGGTATTAATCACAAACGATGCCAAGAAACATGCGGGTAAAAGGAGCACAGTGTAAAACAATATTGACAACAGCTTACGGCTGGCCTGTCAGCAGGCCCGGACTCGATGGGTGTGGGTTTTGCTTGCAGGTTTTCATTGACTCACTCTGTTGCGGGCCTTGCTGCTACTCTTGCCAATATTAGACAGGAAATACCTGAGGTTTAGGGAGGTAAACAAAGGGTCAAGCAGAAGCGTAAGGACTGCTTTCATATCTTAGAACTTCCCTTTCCTCTCTCTGTTCTTCCCATCGCCTTCTTTCCTCCCTCCCCCTTTATCCTTCTTTTTCTTCCCGTTTCTTCCCCTCCATTTTCTTCTCCAATCTTCTGTCCTTTTCTTCCTTCTTCTTCCCTTATCTTCTCCCTCCTTCCCCCCCCTCTCTCTCTTTTTGAGTAAACTCTCACCATATAGCCCAGGCTGGTCTGGAACTCAGTTATGTAGCCTAGGCTTCAAATTTCTTATCTTCCTGCCTCAGCCTCCTGGATTACAGGCCTTCACCACCGCTAGCAATTTAAACCTCCTTTTCCTTTACAGAACCATGAGTTCCAGGACTGTTTCTCTAAACACCCTTTCACCCCAAACTTGTTGCATGTAACACGGGGAATGTTCCTGCCACATTTGGGGAAGTAGTCCAAGCCCTTGCCACACCCTTTCCCCGCAAATGCCAGCTCACAAAGGTGACACCTCTTCTTATCAGAGCATCTTGCTCTTCACGGTGTGGGAATGTCATCACCAGGGGACCCATGGGATCTATCACTGTCAAACCAGAAGGCTCTTTTTGCTGTTGTTGTTGTTGCTTTTTTAATCCTTTCTTGCAAACTCAGGGCTTTTCAGACCTTTACAGCTGATCGCAGATAGTGTGCTACAGATAGCTGACTTAAATCTCAGCGAGACGGGAAGCAAGGCGATGCAAGGTACCAGGCATAAAATAAACCGTGCTGGCTCTTTTCAGGGAGATAAAACATAACTCTCTGCAGGCGCAGCGCCACGAAAGCCCTTGGAGAGAGAGGCGATCTTGTCAGGAATTGTATCTCATTTAGCACCATTGTTTCCCGGGCGCTGCTTTAGAATGAAAGTCATTCATCTTGCTTTTGTTTCCAGTTGCCTTTTATTTTTTTCCCCTCTGCACAGAGATTTCTCTTCCATTAGCAAGAAGTACTTTTTTCCTTTCCTCTTGCCTCACGAATGGGACTTTCATCTTCCCTGTGTTTATGCCTGGCTCTCAAGGCCCCAGTTCAATGGTTTCTTTCTTCCTTTTGCCAAGTGGCAATTTAGATAATACAGAGAATACTGCTGTGAAATGGATGAAAATATTCTAATGATTCCAATTCTTGCAAATGTGTGCATGTGTGAGGGAAAGGGTAGATGTGAGTGCTTGTGAGTGTTCATGTGAGAATGCATGCAGGTGTGTGTGTGTGTGTGTGTGTGTGTGTGTGTGTGTGTGTCGCGCACATGCACATGCACCAGGGCTATAGATATCATTATCATTTACAAATTCATGAAATACATTTTGTTAAAATTTAGTTAGTTTAAATTATGTATATATGTGTGTATCTGTATGCATATAGGTGCAGGCACCTGTAAGAGGACATTGGAACCCATGGAGCTGGAGTTACAGGCAGTTATGAGCTGAGGGATAGAGGACAATCTCTGCTGTCATTTGTTGGGCACCATCTACCTTGACACAGGGTCTCTTACTGTCCTGGAGCTAACCAAGTAGGCAAGGCTGGTTGGCCAGTGAGCCCCAGGGATCCAGCTGTCTCTACCTTCCTGGTGTTGGGGTTGCAAACATGCAGCAACATGTCTGGCCTAGGAGACAATAATTGTGACACTCTGCCAACTGTTCGGTGCTGCTGAGTGTGGAAAAGCAGCGGCTAGGTTCTCACTGCTGTAGGAGAGCTGAGTGTACAACTAAAGAGAAGGCAGTACAAAACGCCTTTAATTATGGCATGCGAGTTACAGAGCAAGATGAGAGATAAAAGATGCCCTGGGGCAAATATCCAAACTCTGTTCTCTGTATTTGGAGAGAGAGAAAGGGATTCATAATGGAAATTCATAATTCATTATGAGTTTTATCAGAAGGCTTTCTGCAAAGACAGAGATGAAGTAGCTAATCACTTCTTGTCACCGGGTCCTGTTCTCTTTATTACAGGATCTCCTTTTGGCTTCAAGCACCTTTAGTAAAAATTGAAAGCTCTGGCTTTGTGGCCATGGAAGAGCATTCAAAAAGCTGTACGGAGTCACTGTTATGTAGAAATTCCCTGAGGGGAAACCTTCCATCCTGGAGGGAGGCTCACTAAGTCTCAGGAAATAAACAACCCACGAGTTTCAGGAAGCCCCTGGAACTGACCAGATGGACAATGCATGCCCCTTACATAAGCAGTTAGGACTGCTGAGGAAAGCAGACTAGTTCAGCTGCTTGGAAGAGGCAGACCAGCAGAGCTGCCTAGAAGACACCTACTTTAGCCTGTCAACCAGCCTACAAGTCATGAAGAGCACCAGTTATAGCTTTAACAGATTATCATTAGGCTGGGGTAGCTTTTCAGTGATGTATCTGCTTTCTGGTTGTCCCTGATCCTGTAAGTGGCTCCAGTAAAAACTCATTGGTTCAGTTACTCTAGTCTATCGAGTATTCCCTATCTGGGGTGACAGACATTTGTGTCATCCCTCTCTAGGAAGTATCGCATAACAACTGGGCACAGTGATGCAAGCTTACAGTATCCTCATGGAAGAGTTGACAGGGGAATTCCTGGGGTTTTCTGGGCAGACAGCATAGCCTACCTGGAGAGTCCTAGGCCAGAGAGAGGCCCTGTTTTAAAATAAAATAAAATCTAAAGTGAATGGCGCCTGAGGAACGGATAACTGAAGGCACGCTGTGGCTTGCAAGGGCGTGTTCACACTCATGAACATGTACTTTTACGCGCCTGCACACTCATGAACATTTATGCACATACACACCCCATGTCACTTTTGACAGAGTCTTATTTATTGTTTGTATGTTGACTGAGTGGGTCTCAAGTATAAACTTTGTAGAGGACATCACTATCTAATGTCAAAAGGTCTGACATGCTTAGTCCTTTCTCCACTGAGGAAAGTCTCATCAGCTGCATTGTATCATGGGAGATGGCATCACAGCTGCAGCATGGGAAAGGAAGAGATCACATGGTGAGGTTGGAAGACAGAGAGAGTAGGAAGAAATCACCCTTGCCCTTTTATGTCAATATCCCCTAGACTGTGTCTTGGTTCTTCATCTCTTAGTTAAAGAATTGAAAATAAGGGCTCACACAGACTTGCAAATACTAGACAACTTTATCCAGAGCAAAGTGTGACTGTAGATTAAAGAGGGATAAATTGTCAAGACTGTCAGTAGTCCACATGAGTGAGCATATCTAAGGAACTCCATTATTACTTGGGGCTTCCTTTTATGGGCTCTAAGGAAAGGAGGAGCTGGTTACTAAAGGGCATGGGTGCATCTCTGTTTTGATTGATAGCTCAGGTCATGTAATCGTTATGCTACTGTGCATGTTCCCTTTCCTTAATGCACTCACTTTTAATCATATGCACAGCCAATTACACATAGACAGAAAATGATAAATAAGGGTTTTCTCCTAAAAGTTCATAAGGGGACACAACTTGTCTTACTGCTCATGTAGCCTAAACCAGTTCAGGCTTCATTACCTCTCCTTAATGCTCAGATGCATTGGGAACACAGCGGAATTGAAAGTGTCTGAATTTGTTTCTTACTATGGGTGGAAAAACAAGTACTCTTGTTCAGAGATCACAAGGTACATCCCAATGCATGCGAGTGGCTGGGGGTTGTGTGTTGAGAGCACGTGCAGGTGAAGGTACTAGGCTGTCAAGTGCATTATTACAAGAGGGTGTGTGTGTGCATAACCCAAATCCTATGGTGTGCCGGGACACTAAACTCCTGTGCTTGCCTGCCTTAATGCTGTGATAAAAGCCATCTTCTAAGCTTCTAAGCTAAGCTAGTCATGGTCATGATATCCTGTTCAAAGCTGCTTGAAGGATTTTAGTTTCCAATCCTCATTCTGTTCTGTTAGTTCCCATGTCTGCCTTCAGAACTCTTTCACCATCACCAGCAGAAGGGAAGTTCCTTGGAGATTCCTGGGAAGGCTTGTACCTAGCTTCCCATAGCCCAGATCCAGATACAGAATGTGGCTCAATGAACTTCCATTGGTAGTGTTGTCTGTGTCTAATTTTTCCTGGGGAGATGTGAACTGATGACCAAGGGCCCCAAGGATGGACCAAAGAAACTGTCCACTCAAGTCTAGCTTGGTGAGCTAGTGAGTTTATTGAGATTACTTAAGTGGACATATGGGCCAGAGGCTACTGATGAAAGCATGACTCAAAAGGTAGATAAGTTACTGAGGAGTCCAGCCAAACATGGGTGACTCATGAGAGCTTGCATTGCTGGAGCTCTCTACATATCTTGCAGGCAGCTGGAATGATTGGGGTGTCTTCCTATTTCAGTCATTGTGACTGCTTCTGTGACCTCAGAGAGGGCTTATGAATCCTGTAAATGTTGTTTACTTCCTGAGACTTACACATTTCTTTACTCCTAGATATTAGGGATCCTCCCTACAGGAAGGACGTTTTCAGTTAACAGGAAATGGCTACATAACCAGTGTGTTGGTTGGTCTTGTTTCTAAGTCTTCTTCAGGCAGCCCAGATGGATTTTCCTGTGTGGCTCTGCTCAGTAGTGGGCATGTCTTTCTCTCCTCTTCATCTTCAGAGGAGCTCTGCCTCCCTCCTTCTATGAAGGTCAGTGTCTGATGCATTGTTACTCTGACCTTGTTTTACCTCATTTCACATCTAGCTATAATTGGTGTTTATGCTTCCAGCGTTCTCTGCCTGCTGTTCCTTCTTCAGTGACCCTCAGGGACGCCTGTACCAGCTTTTGGAATTTCCCTGCTGAACTTGAACCCAAGCATCTCACATCCCCATGAGAACAAAGGAACATAAAGCCCGCTCTGCCTTAGAATCTCACCAGCCCCACGCAAAGGCTAGCCCGTGCTTTGTTGTGTTTCTGCATCCAGCCTCATCAATAAGACCTTGGTAATAGCAGGAAGGGAGCTCAGAGGGCAGGAACACAGCATTACATCACCACATTACCTCCTCAGATGCATTTCCAAGGCCGGCAAACTCAATTAGCTTGTTGGTAATAGCTGTACCAGCAGTGGGAAGCTTGCAGCAGAGTTTATCCTTCTGAAGAAGGACACAGGAAGCAAATGACAGTGTTATTCACCAGGCAGAGACACCAGAAAACACACTGCACCCAGATCTGCAGCCCAGTACCAAGAACACCTGTCTTTATTTAAGTTTGAGCTGGAGCTGTAGTTTGTTTGTTTTAAGCAGTCTCTCATGTAGCTGAAGCTGGCCTCATACTTGCTAGCCTCAGATGAGGCTACTCTCAAACCTGGGACCCTCCTGATTCCACTTACCAAGAACGGGCATGACTGACAGGTGTGCACAGTGGTCCTTTCTGGTTTGCAACTGTTGATAGATTTAAGTCTTAATTTAATATTAGTTGTTAACTGTGTTCCTTATTTGCCAAATCATTTATGCTTCAGCAGCTTTTCTTTCTTTTCTGTATTAACCACTTTGAGATTTAGAGAGATTAGAAAAGTCACCTGTGTCTCAGGGCGGGTATGAGTACATGATAGAATACCTCCCTATCAGGTGTTCTATCTGGGGACTGGGGCTGTGTGTCAGTGATAAAGAACTTACCTAGAATTCCCCAGTAAAGAGCTGGCAGCATGGTCCAGTGGTAGAGCACCTGCCTAGAATCCCCCAGTGAGGGGCAGGGGGCATGGCTATGTGGTAGAGCACTTGTCTAGCATGTGTAATGTTTTGAGCTCAATTCCTAGAATTAGATCAGAAGAATCACCTATTGGCATTCAGCAAGAGGTTTTGTCTCACTCAGAATTCCTACATTAATTATTCTTGGGCCTATGAAGCCACCAAACGATGTGGTAAGAAGGTAGAAAATTCTAATTCAGAATAAGTGGTAAACTTAGGGGATATAGTATTAAGTGAGTATAGTCTCAACACTAGGGAGACTGAGGCAGAAGGATCACTATGACTTTGTGTAGGTGAAGTTAATTTTTGGCCGGTTCACTGGTCAGCTCCCAAATAACCTCACAGAGACTTAATATTAATTATAAATTAGTCTTGTTTTTAATTAGATCTTATCATTTAACTAATTTCTATTAATCTGTGTGCTGCCCCAAGGCTTGTTTACCTCATTTACGTATGTCCCATCCTGCTTGCTCTGTCTCATGGTATCTCCTCCAGACTCCTGAGACTCCACCCTTCTTTTTCCCAGCATCCTCCTAGTCAGGTTCTCCCACCCAATGTCTTCCTGCCCAGCTATAGGCCAGTCAGCTCTTTATTAACCAATGAGAGTAATACATATTTACAGTTTACAAAGATTGTTCTACAGCAAGTTTGAGGGCAGTTTGGGTTACCAAGAGAATTCCAGGCCAGCCTGTGCTACATGTTAAGACCTTATCTCAAAAGACAGAATCAAAAAAGGAGTCTAACTAAGGGACTACCTTAACAGTGGTGTCATGGTAATCCAAGATATTTGAGACTTGTTCTCTGAATTTGACTTGTCTAAACTTGTAATTTTACAGATGAGGAAAAACAGGGGTCATGAAATTTAAATGGGGTCTCCCCATTTGAGAGGACTTGAGAGGATAATGAGCAGACATGCAGAATTGTTGTGAATTATTCCCAATTCAGGCTGGGGTGGTAACTCAGCGGGGAAAAGTGCTGCAAAATGGAGGAACCTGAGTTCAATTACCGTACCCCACATGAAAGCCACACTCTTCAATGTGTGTCTGTCATCCTAGCAGTGCTATGGCAGCATGGGAAACTATGGTAGGAGAAGCCCAGATTCTATGAATGGGCTAGCTTGGCAAAAGTAATACTGAACCAGAGACTCTGCCTTGAACAAGACGCAAGGAAAGGACTGACACTTGAGGATGTCCTCTGGTTTCCACTTCTGCACCATGGTATACATGTGCCTGCACTCACATGCACTAACACACACACATGCACGAACGCACGCATGCACACACACACACACACACACACACACACACACACAAATCCCCAATTTACCCACTGACTACAGAAGAGGACCCTTGCAGAAGTCTCTTCAGAATACTTCTGGTCAGCCAATAGCAGTAGGGTGGATATCAAAGTGGCACACAGTAGGCCTTCATGTCCTACCAGTGCTATCACTGATGGAAGTTTGCATTTGTCTGTAAGCTAAATGAGTCTTTCACTCTCTGAGATGCTTTTAAATTTTCAGTAGTGAGTGCCTCCATTATAGTATTGAGGGAAGTTTCCATGCAGCCCTCAAACATTAATTTAGATGTGCTCACATTCTATGGCAGGAAGGACAAATCACACTTCTTTCAAAGTAATCCCAATTTCCTGACTTACCTTTAGCCCTAAAACTCATTTTACCACCCTCTTTTTAGAAAAACAATAGATTCTACAGGATCCCATGTTGGCTGTGACAATGCCAGTGTGGCACTCATTTAGAACCACGTGGATCATTACTGAGTTCCAAATAACTCATACATCATGCATTTCCTGAAGTCTGATTCTAAGCAGCGCTCATTTGCTGGGTACCAATCTCCTCCCTTTGGGCAAACCATCTTTTACTTATTGATGGCTGAGGAAAGCCATCAGGGTGCAGAGAAAAGTGAAGTCTGATTCCTAAGAAGAACCTACTCCAATTCCTGAGAATCTGCTGGTAGATCAGACATCTGTATATCTTTAGGGTTGACAAGATGCCCAGGTCTGTAGAATGCTTGCTGTTCAGGTGTGAGTTCTAGTGTCCATCTCTAGAATCCATGTAAAAAATAGTGTGCTGCTGTGTGCCTCTAAGGTCATCAGCAGAGATCTGGGGATAGAACCATGCCCAAGTCCCTACCCAGACTAAATAATCAGTGACCTCAGTTCAGAATGAGACTTTGTCTCAAAAAACATGGTAGGGGAATGATTGAGGAAGACATGTGATGTCAGCTTCTGGTCTTCATAGGCATGTTCATAGCTTATTGTAACAGCATGCACATGAACACATATATCTCTACACATATATGTGCACACATTTAGGCATTTACACACTCTCCAACATGAACATGTATGTTCACACACACACACACACACACAGAGAGAGAGAGAGAGAGAGAGAGAGAGAGAGAGGGGGGGGGATACATTTGTAGCCATGCTACTCCTCATCCCCTCCATACCCAGGACTTAGGAGTATGTGTTTGTAGTAGCAGTCTCCTTGCCTTCCTTGTTTCCTCTTTTTGTTTGCAATGAAGCCATATAGGTTGCTGCAGATAAAGTATATTTTGGGGTAAGTATGAGTTTCTTTCTGAAGTCTGTTACTCACAAGTTGGGTGACTGCTCTGAGTCTCAGTAGATGAAGGTTAGCAACATGGTGTAAAGAAAACATAAATGAGATTAAGTGGGTAGATTGAAAGTTAAATAAATAAATGATGGATGGATGGATAGATGGATAGATAGATGACAGATGAGTAGATAAATGAATGATTTAGAGACAGATGGTAATAAGTGGATGGATGTATAGACACATAGATGACATATAGGCAAATGACAGATTGTGTATAGATGGCTGTCTTGACTGATTTTATATCAACTTGACACAAGCTAGAAGTCATCCAAGAGTAAGGAGCTCAATTGAGAAAATATCTTCATAAGATCTACCTGTAAGGAATTTTTAATTAGTGGTCCTAGGTTCTATAAGAAAGCAGTCCAAGCAAGCCATGACTAGAAAGCCAGTAAACAGCACGCCCCCCCCCCCCCATAGCCTCTGCATCAGCTCCTGCCCTCAGGTTCCTGCCCTGCTTGAGTTCCTGTCCTGATTTTATTCCAGATGAACAGTGCAATCAAAGTGTAAGTCAAATAAACCCCACCATCACCACCACCACTGCCAACTTGCTTTAGGTCATGGTTTTTCATAGCAGCAATAGAAAACCTAAATAAAACAATAGGGGGCATGGTTAATATGCTATACTTTTGTTATTTTTATCACCTTTGAGCAGTACTGGTATATCATAGTGGATAGTGGATGGCAAAGCAGAGCAGCTCACATCATGGCAGGCAGCAAACACAGAAAAGAAGACAGATGAACAGGAAAAGCCTAGGGCAAGCTATAACCCTGATGACACATGCTAATGACGTGCTTCCTTCAATTAGGACTTGCCTAATGCCAAAATGCCACTATTTTACAATCCAGTGAGGGACTAATCCATTTATTGTGTTGGAGCTTCTACAATCTAATCCTCTCTGGAAAAACCCACATGAGATACACCATCTCCTAGGCACCTATCAAACCATTCAAGTTGATAATGAAGACTAACCACCATAGATGGCCAGATGGCTGTATGAATGGATGGGTGGATGGATAGTTAGATGAATGGGTGGATGGGTGGTTGAATAGATAAAGGCATGGATAACTTTTCAATCAACTTGTAGAATTGTGACTGTTTTAATCTAAGAACATTGGAGTGATTTATTAGGTAGTAAAGACTCATGGTACACCACCAGGGAAAAATTTTTTTTTAAAGGGAATAGGCAGAGAAAAAAGAGGTAACTATAGAATAAACTATTATGTGAAGAGAAACTATGATGAGGCCATCATAAGCCACGGAATCATGTTTGTCCTTAAACTGACCAGGCTGTCTTTCTACAACCCACTTCTTTTCATATAACCTTGTAGATCGAGGTATTTAAGGTTTGTGTGTATATTTTGATTTGAGCCTCAGGACACACACACATGCATTCTATACCTGACTCTAAGTGGGCCTTTTGACACTGACATATTCCTACCTTACCAACTGAGTTTTAGCTTAGAAATTTATAAATACATATGTGTTAAGTAGTCACCATCCTGCTACATGTATTTTGCTATTCTCTATTCCTCTTTTATTATATAACTTGGTGTGTCACCTCCTTGTTCTAGTTCTGATTCTGGCCCTACCAGTTATCTAGGCAAATATGACTTCGAGGAGTTGGTACTACATCACTGGATGAAATTTGAGGCACTCAGCCTGCCACATCTCATCCTTCTTAGGCTGCATCCCCTTTTGATTTCTCATGCCCTCTTGAACCCCAGTTCTCCTGGGAGTTATCATTTGCTTTTCAACCCCACCAGAACGCAGTCTCCACTCCCTCCCCATTAGCTGCAGGCAGCCCCACCCAATGCCTTGTTCTGTTCAACCCCACAGAAGAGCAGCATTTCTGAACTCAGTAGCCAAACCTCTTGCAAAGGATTCCTTGGGGTGGAGTACATCTTCTGCAAAACATATTAACTTGTGAATCCTTATTGTAGGGGGTGGGGGCACACCTGAAATTGTTTTTAAGTAGAAAGACTACACTTGATTTGTGGAGAGGCATTTTTTATTTGAGAGAGGGAGAGAGAAAAAAATACCCTTCTCTGCACTCCAGTAAATGAAAAGACTATACCGTTAAATAGCACAGAAACAAAAACAAGACAAAACAGCTCTTCAGTGAGTGTTTGTGTGAATACTTTTAAACAACACGGAGACAAATGTGCATGGAAGATAATGTCAGAGACATAAGACACACTAGTGATTTTAGGGAATTAGAGCTCAGGGGAGGCTAATAGGAAATCTATTACTATTTTGTTAGAGATTGGATGTCAAGAGCTCCCCACCAAAGACTCACGTGTTGAAGGCTGAGTCCCCTGATGGTGGAGCTCTTGAGAGGTGATGGGATCGTGAGGGCTCTAATTTCATCAATGGTTTAATCCATTGATGAGTTCCTGGCTGAATGGGCTCTGAAGATGAATTCATGGATGAGATTAGTACCCTCAAGATCCAATTGCCTCTCAATGGCACCACCAGCTGGGGAACCAGCCTCCAACACATGAGCCTCTGAGGAGATTTTATATCCAATCTGGAGCAGGCAATGAGATGAGCATAGTTGTTGTTTTAATTACAATATCCTCACCACAAGGTACTTGGTTGATCGGTGTCTGTGAAATCTCTCTCTCTCCTTCTCTCTCTCTCTCTCTCTCTCTCTCTCTCTCTCTCTCTCTCTCTCTCGTGTGTGTGTGTGTGTGTGTGTGTGTGTGTGTGTGTGTGTGTGCGCGCGCGTGTGTGTGCACGCGTGTGCATTCATGTGTATATGTATGTGAATGCAGGAATTCAAGAAGGTCAGAGTAGAAGAGGAAGAGGACATTAAGTCTTGGAATTGAAGTCAGGTGAGTCTCCTGATGTGGGTTCTGGGAAGGAAGCTGAGCCAGTATCATTAGTTTAAATCCAACCCTGGTTATACAGTTAGTTTCAGGCCAGCCTAGGCTATAGAATAAGACCCATTCAAAAAAAATTTAAATCAAAATTAAGGGCTGAGTGTACTGGCTTATGTTTGCAAACCCAACCAAAGAGAGGAGCTGGAGGCAGGCACATCCTTGGAGCAGGTTGACCAACCTGTTGGATCAAATTAGCAAGATGTAGGCTTAATTAAAGACTCTATCTTAAAAAAAAAGGTGGAGATAGAGGAAGATGCCCAACTTCAATTTCTTACCTATGAGCGTGCATGCACACAAAGGAAATTGAATACAAAAAAAGTTCTCAGATTGATCTAATCAATGTTTCAAATATCCTAACACAAATGGTCAATTACAGGAAAATTACCCATGATGCTTCCAGGTGTCAAGCAGAACTATTGAATTTATTGCTGAAACACATATTTATGGAGCATTTATTATGTGAAATAACGTCATCTAATACCTCAGAGAGTAGATCAAACATAAAATTACTATGTCAAGTTCTGGCACAGTTCAACAGTCCTGAGTGTAGGGATAGGACATAGACCCTTTCCTGTTTAGAGATGGATTTTTGGATTAGTGATCTTTCTAGGAGACTTCTAGCAAGTAGTGAAATTTCTGTTATCAGATATATGCAAGTTGATGATACATGGCCACCTGCCAATTTCTGGAATACAATCCAATGTTTTTTTATAATTATGATGAACAAAAGGTGATTATTTTTAACTTAAAGTTTTAATGTTATGTGTATGGGGGTTTTACCTGCATGTATGACTATTCACCCATCAACGTGACTGGTGACCTCAGAGGCCAGAAAAAGGGTGTTGGAGCCCCTGGAACTGAAGTTACAGATAGTTGTGAACTGCCATGTGATTGATGGAAAATGAACTCAGGTCCTTTGGAAGAGCAGCCAGTGCTCTTAACTGCTGAGTCATCTCTCTTTCCCCAAGAGCTGATTCTTAAACTGCATTCTCACCTAACATGTAGAAGGCCCTGGATTCAACCTCTAGCATTGCATAAGCCAGGTGAAGTGTCACACACCTGTAATCCCAGCATCAGCGTGAGGGAGGCAGGAGGATCAGAAGTTCAAGGTTTTCCTTGGTTGTAGTGAGAGTTTGAGACCAGTCTGGGCTACATGAGACCCTGTTTTGTTTTTTTAAGTCTCAAATTTGATTTCACAAATATGAAAATAAATGACTTACTGTGACCCACAATTCTTTCTCTCTGTTCCCTGTTACTCCCTCTCTTCCTCCTTCTTTCCCTCCTTCCCTCCTCCTCTGTATCTGAACCACCCTTTCATCTCTCAAACAGGGGTTTTTACTCTGATACTCCAGGAGTGTAAACAGTTGCCTTGTTCTTCATGATCCAAATTAGTTCAGTTATACATTTGTATTTTAAAAGCAACATGGACAGTCTACAGATTGTACAGGGGATTGATGAGTGGCAAAAGAGATCCATCTAGAAAGTGTCTTCTAAAATGTATCTAGATAGGTTTGAAGTGAACAGCTCAGTGCTTAACTGCCTTTCCTCCTTTTTTGGTTTTTCCAGACGTGTGTGTGTGTGTGTGTGTGTGTGTGTGTGTGTGTGTGTGTGTGTGTGGTGTCTTTGGCTGCCCTGAAACTTGTTTTGTAGGCTCACAGAGATCTGGCTGCCTCTGCTTCCAGAGTGCTGGGATTAAAGGTGTGCGCCAATGCTGCCCAACTTGCAGAAGACCTGAATTGGGTTCCCAACATCCAGCCGACAGCAATAACTCCTGCTCCAGGGGATCCAACTCCCTCTTCTGGACTTAGACTTACCAGGTGCGTGCACACACACACACACACACACACAGAGAGAGAGAGAGAGAGAGAGAGAGAGAGAGAGAGAGAGAGAGAGAGAGAGAGAGAGAGAGCGAGAGAGAGAGAGAGAGAGAGAGATTTTAAAATATCTCTAGGGAATATAGTTTACTATGGTAGATCGTGTTAGATATTCTGTGAGTGTGTGTGAGTGTGTGAGTGTGTGAGTGTGTGAGTGTGTGAGTGTGTGAGTGTGTGTGTGTGTGTGTGTGTGTATGTAGGGGTGGTATGTGTGTATAGGTGTGATGTAAGTGAATGTAGGTAGTGTGTATGTGTATAGGGGTGTTGTGTGTATGTAGGAGTGATGTGTGTGTGTATGTAGGAGTGGTGTGGTGTGTGTAGGGCTAGGTTGTATATGTAGAAGTGGTATGTACATGTGTGAAGTAACTTTCTCTCTGTGTGTGTGTAGGAGTGGTGTGTGTGTGTGTGCGTGTGTGTGTAGGGATGGCATTTGCATGGAGGAGTGGTGTAAGTGTGTAGAGGTGGTATATGTGTGTAGCAGGGGTGTGTGTATGTAGTGGTAGGTTATGTGGAGAAGTGTTATGTGTGTAGGGGTGGTATGTGTATGGGTGGATGGTGTGTGTGTATGATACATGTGAGTGGAATATAGGTGTGCAGTGTAAGTGTATATGTATGTGCATGCCTGGGAGGATGTCTGGCATCCTGCTCTATCATTCTCTTATCCAGACAGAGTCTCCCATTGACCCTGGGATTAGGTTGCCAGCCAGTAAACCCTAAGAATCCTCTTATATCGGCCTCAAACAGCCCTGGGGTTACAGGTGTACCATGCCATGCTCAGCTTTTTATACAGGTGCTGTGATCAAAACTCAGGTCCTCATGCTTGCACAACAAAAGCTCATATCCACTGAACCAGCCCTTTGCAATTTTTCACATTTTGTGCTAGAGTGATCCTACTACAGAATGATTCTAATGTTTAAAGAATGGTTTTGGAAGTTCAGGGTGGCCAGAGGGTGACGGTAAGCAAGGGGTCACAGGAGGAGCAGAGAGCTCATAAAGGTGACCATTCATTTGGTTTCCCCTGCTCCCGACAAAACAGTCTTGGTTATTTCCCTGTGTGTCTTCCAGTCAGGCATGTGACCTCATGATAGCTCCCTTGTGAGGCAAGGCTTTTCTCATTTCCTCACTCCTAATCTAATAGAAATGGCTAAACTAGTTGGCTGGCTCTGTTCGCAAGAGGAGGAAAATATTCTAAGATCAATCATTGCATCTGAACCCTCCTTCCTCTGCAAAAATGTTATGGGTGGGTGGGTGGAGATGGGCTGGTGCTCTGTTGACCCTGGCATGTCTCCTAGCAACTGTTAGTCTGTGGTCTATCTCTTGACTATTGGTTGAAATCCAATAAAGGTGTAACAATTTCCATAGCTGGGCCAGAATGGTGTTCCCACACTGTGTAAGCCGCCAGCTGCTTGTCTTCTATGCTCATTAGAAGTTGTTTTACAACTTGATTCACTGTCTGCCTCCCTGTGCCAACCCTAGGATTGGACCTTGGTTTCCAGATTGCAGTCTCCAAATATCTCCTTATTAAAGGCATTTAAAAAATAATATCCTCTCGGAGAGCTGCCCAGAGGGTTTTCAATTTTTTTTTTTGAATTTCCACTTATACCCATGGGATACTCAATGCAAGTTTTCCCCTTGTTAGAATTCATTTGGCAGGAGAAGAGAATCTTGGATATGGTCTTAAAAGTAATTTAACATTTGTAGTGAAGGAGACTGCTACAGTAGCTCAGCTGTGGGGCCGGTGGAAGAGGACTGGCCTGTGTTCTACCAACCAGCACAAATTGTGGATTTTACTAATACTTGATTGCTTGGAGTGCTAGAGCCCAGGAGGTTAGTTAGATGTGTCCTACCAAGGGCTGACACCATCTCTAGATGATTAAAATGAACCCAGAAAATGGTTTTCCTGGGCTTGAAACAAATATGTGTGCTTCATTAATCTACCTACATATATATGTGTGCAGTCGTGTTTGTGTGTATGCATATGTGTATATGTAGCGATGGGTCAGCCTCAGGTGTCTTCCCTGGTTGCTATCCACCTTGTTTTTTGAGATAAGCTTTCTACTGAATGCTTATCTCTAAACTGGGTGTCATTCTCAGCCTCACTCACTCACCACAGCTGAGGAAACATCACAGAGGAGGAGGTGGAAAGAACTAAGGGCTGGATGGGAAGGGTGCTGTGAAATATCTTCTGTATATGAAGTAGTCATTGCACTTATGAACTCACAGTCACTACGGTTACCTGTATAAGACATATACAATGTCATGCCTGTCAAAATTCCAACATAGATGAAGTAGGTACTCTTCAGGTTTCACCCTTTTCTGTTGTTTGTAAAGGTATGGCCATTGATAGACTTTCTATGCTCCAGTGGATAACCCCATGCTCATGCATGTATGGGTAGCATTAGCCAAATTAATGGGCTATCCAAAAAAAGAAGGCAAGGCATTGAGAGGGGGATGTGTTGAGTTGGAGGGGAAATGAGAAAAGATATTATCATAATATCTGTATTTATGTATATAGTATATATATTTATCTGTATTTATACATAATATATATATATATATATATATATATATATATATATATATGAAATAACCAAGGATAGAGAACAATTACTAGTTTAAAAAAGATACAGGGTTTCTTACTGGCCTGGAGTTCATATCTTCAGGTAGATTGATTGGCCAATGAGCCTCATGGATCCTTCTACCTCTATCTCCCCCATTACTTGAATTGCAAGTGAATGCCATTGCATCCGGCTCTCATTATTCAGATTCTGGGGATCAAATTCAGGCCCTCATGTTTGTGTGGCAAGTCCATCCAGACAGCCATCTTCCCAGCCCAACATCTATATTTTGGGAGCTTATCAATGCTACATTGATGCTATCATCTTTCCCTTGCTTTCTAGACAATATTCCTACTAAAATGAAGTTTTAAAGAAAAGGAAATGTGTTTCAGTAGATGTCACTAAGTTGCTAGAGTTTGGAAAAAGAACACAAAGAAAGGGTAGGATGTGCTAGGAATATAAGCATAGTTTGTCTCTAGGGGCACATACAGGGGTATGTATTTGTACATGTGTGTTCCTGCGTGTACAGGACAGAAGTCAATCTCAGATGCTGTTATTCTTTAGTTACTGTCATCCTGTTTCTGGAGGCAGGGTCTCTCAATGATCTGGAACTCCCCAAATAGTCTAGCAGCAAGCACTAGGGGTCTGCCTATCACTAGCTCTCCAGGTCTGAGATAACAAAGGCATACCATCACAATGGACTGTTTTACATAGGTTCTGAGGAGCCAACTCAGGTCCTTATGTTTGCATGGCAAGCCCTTAACTGATTAAGATGCTTCTCCAGCACCCAAATATTTTAAATTAAGATCTGAGACCATGCTCAGGGATGTGAAGGGAAGATTCACATTAGTACTCACCATTAGTACTGCAACAGAAGCTGATGTGGCTAAAGGGACACATGAAGAGATTCCTGGGAGGTAGTTGTCATCCTATCAGTGTGCTGTGTGTCTATTCTCAATAGGCAGTGTGCTGTATGTCTATTCTCAACAGGCAAGATCAGGAGAGAGGAACCACAGGATAATCACCTGAGACAATCCCAAGTGACTCTGGATAACATGGGAGCTAGGTATCTACCTCACTTATACCTGAACTATTGCGACACTCTTGTGCTCCCCCAGTCACCATCAGCAGAAATGGATGTTAACTGCTGAACTATCCATCCAGCCCCCTCTGCTTTTACTCTTGTTTAATTGATGCAAGATCTCATGTGGCTCAGATTGATATCCAACTTATGTAGCCAAGTGTGCCATGAACTCCTGCCTCCACCTCCCTGTTGCTGGGATCACAGGCATGCACTTCCACCCTCTGTTTATCAGTGGTGGGGATGGAACTAGAGTTTCTTGCATGCTAGACACTACCAATTGAGCCACATACTAGCCTGGAAAGAAAATAAAATGAGAGAATTATAATTAGAGTTTAGATATGATGTCAGACTATATTATTTAAAACACTTGGCAAAAAAGCATTCTTTATTAGTCCTTGTTTCTTTTGTTTGACCTTTAAAACAATTGGGGAACATTTTCTTGCCTTAGACTGACCTGAAAGCTTAAGGATGTAATTGGAATTTCATGTAACATGAGAGGAGTTGGAAGACAAGAGGAATAGAGTATCTTAAATCACAGTTGCAGGTGGAATAATCATGGTTTCTATTCATATCAATCTCATTAGTGTGCATACAGTTGTTTAAAAAGACAAGTAAATAGCTTTAGTACAAACAAAAAATTAAAACATATACATTTTCGGGGGCTGGAGAGATGGTTCAGTGGTAGTAGTTCTTTCAGAGGACCCGGGTTTGATTCCTAGCACCAACATGGTGTCTCACAGCCATATGTAACTCTGGCTCCAGGGGACCCAACATCCTCACTGAGGATTCTAGGCAGTGCCATACCTCAGTGCCTTACTGGAGGGTTCTAGACAAGTGTTCAACCACTGAGCTACATCTGCAGTCCCACGGTTTTTACATATAGGAAAAATATTTATTACAAAGCCATTCCTTCTTCCTGCTGTGTACAGACATTCCCATGAATCATTGAGCAGATTGAATATTCTAACTGAACAGGAGGCCTCCTAATTATCAGTCTGCCTGTGTCCCCATGGGACCCTATAATGCTAAGTAACATTGGCAATGTTCTGGTCACAGTGTGACATTCATTGATCTCATTGAAATATAACCAAATCATGTATTACTTACATATAGAAAAATGTTCACATTCATATTTTCTCCTCTCATAGCCTGGGATTTCTGGAAAAATAGAGGCTGCCTAGTTAACTAAAAATGCAGAAGACACTTTACTAGTTGAAAGCAACCACTGTTGGGGGAAAGTGTATTTTGGCTCATGGTTTCCAAAGTGTAAAGATCATTGTGGTAGGGAAAGCATAGCAGCATAAGCATGGTTTCCATCCACAGCAATCTCATTAGTGTGCAAACCTGATATATCAGCTGATCACATTTCACCCACACACAGGAAGCAGAGATGGGGAACAGGAAGTGAACCAGTAAGTCTAACCTACTCTGTGAGCTCCAGGACAGTGAAAGACCGTCTCAGAAGATGTGGGCAGTATTCCCAAGGATAACACCTGTGTTGTTGGTTCTCACTGTCAACTTAACCTGAGATTAGCTGGGAAGAGAATCTTAATTGAATTATCCAGATCAGTTTGTCTTGTGGGCTGCTGGGTGGGGGTCTTGTTGTAATTGCCAATAGATGGAGGAAGACCCAGCCTATTGTGGGCAACATCATTTCCGCAGCAGGGCCCTGGTACCTAAGAGTATAGAAAGCTATATGTGTACTCAGGAAGCAAGAATCCACGTGTTTCTACTCTGTGCTCTTGACTGTGAATATGATGCTTTAAGTTCTTGTCTTGATTTGTCCACAATGACAGACTGGAACCAGGAATTGTGGGCCAAAGAATCCCTCTCTTATCTGTTGTTTTTCATCAGGATATTTGTTATAGCAACAGGAATGAAAATAAGGCATGATCATGCACATGAACACGCACACACACACAGTAAGTGAATAAATGAATGAATTAAGGAATGAAACAAGCCTCTGTTCTGGGAATATGTCCTGTTACTTTGCATACCTGTCCCTGGGATTGTCAAACAGATCAAAATCATCAACCTTCCTCTTGCTTGGTAGGTGTCTTTCCTATTTCCCTTCATCTGGTAATGTATTTCAGGCCTTCCCTGAAATTATCCAGCCAAGAAAGAACAGAACTTCCAGTTGGTCAGTTCAATTTAGGATGAACAGATTCCTCTATGGCAGAAAAAGATTTCTCAGGGGAAACTTTGGAAGTAGAGATACTAGGGGAGCTTGGACAGGATTGTTTTCTGCAGTTGTGGTTATGGGTACAATTGAGCTGTCCTTAAAACTAGACAGGTTAGAAAATGTTTAGGGGGTAGGAAGGTGGTTCTCCCTCACACAAAGGATAATATTTATTTATGAACCCAGGAAAGCAATTATCAAATTGCAAAATAAGGGAAAAGGTGAAGCCAGGTTACATAAAGTTGAATGGAGCTATTTAGAGTTGCACAGTGACATATTTTATAGTGTGTAAGAGGCTTTGTAGGACCTTCAGAGTGCAGTGTAGCAACCTCATCTACTCCCCCATTACTAAAGAATAGAAGTAGGAACATAATAAACTGCCATGGATAGAGAATCAAGTCAGAAAATCAGCACCAAGATTAACATTTAAGTCTCATTTTGTGGTGAGGGTTTTAAAACCCAATCAGAAAGTGGTTACTACCATAACATTTGTGCCACTATTGTGCCCTTGAGCATGTTTTCCCCAGACCATTCAAGGGAGGAATTTAAGTGGAATGAATGGGGAGCTTGTTCAAAAATTAAAAATATTATATGCATGTGTGAAATTCTCAATAGCTATCTGTCTATCTATCAAGATTAATAGGAGAAAGAAGCCAATTGACAGGAAAATTCTGGGGGAACTTCTTTGGGAGAGTTCACACTGCATGAAAACATACTTAAAAAAAGCCAGCACTATGCAAACAAGGGAGAGACACATTCTCTATAAATGTCCTATCTTGGCCCAGAACCTTTAACACATGCCTTTCCCTCAGCATGCATTTTCAGAAGTGCCTTCCTTTTTGTAATAAACTGTCTCTATACCATTTTATTAATTTTTAAAATTAATGTTCATGTCCTTCTTCAACTCTTCTCATATTCTCCCTATACCCCCCCAACTTCATGTCCTCTTTTATTTATTTTTTTATAAGTATCCCACTGAGTTCAATTTGTGTTGCCAATATTTGCACGGGTATAGTCCATACACTTGACATATAGGAGAGGCCAGGTGCCCTGAAAGAAAACTAACTCTGCCTCCTCCAGCAGCCATCAACTGTCAATGGCTCCTCAGCTAGGGGTGTGTAAGCTGTTACACCCTTCCACACTGAAATGTTAACTGGCTTCATCTTGTGCAGTTTTTGTGGTGGCAAATACAGCTGCTGTGGGTTCCTGAGTACAGGGGTCTTGTCTTATTCAGTCTCTGTTTTGATTTCTAGCAATGCATCCCTGGTACAAGTCTTTGCCCTAGAGCAGGAGAACCAGAGGCTTCAATAAGTGTTTCTAGGATGCTTCAGTAGGTGTCCCCAGACTCTTCTCCATATCCACTGCATCCCACACAGAGAAGATTCCTCCCCTAGTATCTTCTCAGCACTAACTAGAGCATTTCTATCCAATAACCCTCAGTGACTTTAGGAGGAGGTGAAAAAAAGTCATTGTTGAAGTATAAACCCCTTTAAATGTTAAGATCAAAAGGAAAGCTTCCATCAAATAACACATAATTAAACGTGCAGACATGCCTAACTTTGATTCATGAATGCTTCTGCACTTCTAAATTAGTGCTGCAGAGATCAGGGTCTGAAAAAAATTAAAAATCATTATGCCTCAAAAGGATACATGCTTTTTCACAGCTTTCTAAGTAGGATTTCCTGTTGTGCAGAATTTTGTGTTTTCCCATTTTCTCCCCGACTTTGTAGCAATAGTCAGGGGTGGGTGGAAGCTGATTGGCAGACATTCTCAGGTTGAGAACTCCTGCAGGCTGAGCACGATGGGAGCACAGAACTCGTCAGCAAGACCCATGTTTTCCTACTGCTTCACAGTTAACTAGATGGCAGCTGATTTGGTTTGCATTTCTGTGGCTTCCCAAAAGCTTATGCTTTGAATGCTTGGTTGAAGTGGTGTGTTAACTACCCTGCCTCCCATTTTCGTGTGTGTGTGTGTGTGTGTGTGTGTGTGTGTGTGTGTGTGTGTGTGTGTGTGTGTATGTGTTTCCATGTGTATGTGGGTGCTCATGTCACATGCTTGTGGAGGCCTGAGGTTTATATATCAGAAATCATCTTCCACTGTTCTTTCATCTTATTTGTTGAGTTAGTCTTTCAATCAAACCCAAAGCTCACAGACATGGCTAGTTTTCCTAGCCATCGTGCACTGGGGCTGTCCTGCCCCCACCTGACATTGGAATGAACAGGCAGGCTAACCTGTGTGCCTGGCATTTAAGTGGGGTCTTGAGATCTGAACTCTGACCCTAGTGTTTGTGCAGCAAATGTTTTGCACACTGAGCTGTTTCTCCAGCCCAAAGCTAGATGAAAAAGTTTAACATTTCTTTAATTGTCCCTGAGACATTGTCTCGTGTTGCCAAGGTGGGCTTGGAGTTGGCAAGTTGAATTGAGTTGGAGGATGAACTTAAAGTCCTGATTCTCCAGCTTCCTTTTCTGGACACTAGTTCTGTCTATTTTAGGCAGTTCTGGGGTAAAAATTCAGGACTTCTGGTATACCAGGCCAGCTCTCCATCCACTGAACTAAATCTCTAGCTGGTAGCATTTTCTTGGAGCTGTAGAACCTTTAAGGGTTGGGGCCTGGCAGGAGGAAGCAGGTTGCTGCTTCTTGGGATATCTCTCTGCTTCCTGGTGTACCGTGTTCTGAACAAGTCTTACCACCACGGTCTAAACTGCACCACCATACCTTTCCTGCCTTTTAAAACTAAAATCATCTAACACAGGGGCATCCAACTTTTGACTTTGTTGGCCCACATTAGATAAAGAAGAATTGTCTCGAGCCAGGACACACATTAAATAACATAAAGATATCCAACCCCCTACCTGTGGGTTACAAGAACACGTATCTATATATTTTGCATGACATTGGGACATGACCCATGTTAGGTCACCAAATGGACCCCAATAGGGAGGAGCTGGTGATAATGAATTAAGATGGTAGCTCAGGTCTCAATTGGGGGGTTTTTCCCCCTAGGAAACAGAAACCTGAACTCCCAACATTTCTCTGACATCCTTAAAGGATGCTTGAATTCTGAACCTCTTTTTGTCTAAAAGAGGTACCCTTTGTCCCAGACTGTCCTAGTCCCTGAGGTGTCTCCCCCCTTGTCATCTACCAAAAGTCCAGCAAGCTTTTACAGCCTTTTACTTCTGAGACAGCCTGGCAGTTTGCCCAGAATAAACTGCCTTCTGTCCATGTAGTGATATTTTTTTTTATTATTGTGGTTTCTTGCCACAACTGCTTACAATCTTGTCACCTACTTGGAAACCACACAACTGACTGAAGCTCCAGCTATGGGAAATCCTGCAGCCCTCTTCTGGCCACCACAGGGAACTGCACTCTCATGCACCTACCTTCCCACAGATACACAGAGACACACAGAAGAATAATAATGAAACAGATTTTAAGTGCTATAAGATTTAAAATATGAAATTAAAAGTATCATCAGAGCTAGAGTGATAGATTGGTAACACACTTGCCTTGCAAGCTTGAAAACCTAAGTTTCAGCACCAGAAACTTTGTGTGTGTGTGAGCTACAATGGAGATACACAGCTGTAATTCTGCATGAACATTTGAGGCAGGCACTTCCTTCCTGAACCAAGCCTGCCTCTATGCCCAGAGACTGCTAATAAAGAGACACCTGAACCAGAGACACCAATGAGGAAAAAACAAAGTAGCAAAGTCTGCTACCTGAGCCAATAGGACCTTGGGAGGGGGTATAAAGGCAGGCCTAACTTCCTTAATATATGATTCTGCAGCAGGCTCTGCTACTCACTGACTCCCAGTGCCTGACATTGCTGCTTCATCTTCTCATCCCCTCCCACAAGGGGTGTCTGAGCAGGGTAACCTGCAAACAGGTAGATGGTCCTGGACTGTACCAGAATACTGGCTACATATGAGCCAGAGAGTGAGCCAGTAGTTTCTGCTTCAAGTTTCTGCCTAATTTTCTGCCCTGGCTCCCCTCAGTGATGGAGTGTGACCTGGAAGTGTAAGCCAAATAAACCCTCCACTCTCCATGGAAATTGCTTTAAGTCACAGTGCTTTATAACAGCAACAGAATGCAACTAGAACAGAGTCATAGCATGCTCCATTGCACACCGAGACTTAAAGGGCGGAATCAGGACTTTCTGAAGGGATGGGCTCAAGAGTTATATAAGCCTGATGTCAGCAGAGTGACGATGACTATGTTCCATCCTGGACCTCTGGGAAGAAGTACTAAATGAATGCATTACCAAGTAATGATTTTGTTGCAGCAATTTATCGATAACAAGAAAAGACTAGCTCAAAGATGCCGCATGTCAATGCAGCAGACAGCCCAACTCCCTGCTTCCCACAGGTCATTACCTGTTCCTAATTGGGTCTGAAAGCAGTGGGCTTGTATTTAAAGGTAGGCAGACAAAATGCTTTGTGTTTTTCCCCCACAGGGATCCCAAAAAGGAGAGCTTTGTACCAATTTGTTAACTGTGGCTTAAGGATCCAGATGACATCTCCATAAAATTGATGTCCATCACTCCAAGCTATGAGCCCTCCTACAAGGTGCATCACCTCCCTAAGGCTGTGATTGCTTATTTATAAACAAAAAGGGGGCTGAAAAGATGCTCCCAGTGGTTAAAGCAGTTACTTTTCTTGCAGAGGGTTCAAGTTAGGTTTCCGCCACTCATGATGCAAGGCTCACGACTGCCTGTAATTCCAACTTGAAGGATCCAGTGCCCTCTTCTGGCCTCTACAAGCAGTGAACTCAAATATACATACCACACACAGACTAAAGGGCATACACATTACACAAATAATTTTTAATTGAAAGAAATGGTGTGATTAAATGAAGAATGCATAATCAACCCTTCTACTTGAACATGAATCTCCCTTCTTGGTGTGGAGGGAGATGGTTTTTAAATCCATCTCCTATTGTTTGTTGGAGCTTTGTTGGAGGTGTTCTCATCATTATTTCGAGCTCTGCACGTAACACTTTGTAACATTATTATAGTATCATCTCACAAATTTTTCAATGCAAACAAAATCGGTTTCAGTTTCTAGATGAGGAAGTTGAGACTGACAGAGCAGAGGAGGCCTCTTCGAGGTTGTGTAAGCTAGCTTCTTCCCATTGTAGCAAAATATTTGAAAAAACCAACTTCAAGTAAAAGATGGTTTATGTCAATTCATGGTTTCAGAGTTTCAATCTGTGACCACTTGATCCTGTTGCTTTAAGGTTCATAGAGAGGTAGAAATACGTGGTGAAGGAAGCTGCTCACCCCATGGTCACCATTTATCAAACCAGGGAGAGGAAGGAAGGGGCTGGAATCCCTGTATGGCTTCCAATGGATAAGGCTTTAATGACTTACTATCTTCCTCCAGGCATACCTTCTGAAGATTCCATCACCCAGTAATTCCATAGGCAGGCTACCAAATCTTTAGCAGATGGGTCTTTAGGGGAGCATTCCAGATATAAACTATAACAAAGGCCATGCCCTTTTCTATATATATATATATTCAAAGCTCAGGAAGTAAGCAAAGTTCCTAAGTACCAATAAGTTGTTGAAACTTATAATATTCACTAGGCCCCTCCCCAAGGCAACATAAGCAGTAGAACTTGGTTGAGGAGAAGAACTTGCCAACTCTCTGAGATGCCTGTATGTTGTTCAGAGAACTCCCAAGATACAACTTTCTTGTGTTGCCACCCATGTTGAGGTGAGCTTTTCACTGACATGTCTACTTTGACTATCCATGCTTTTAGAGGCAACTCCTCACCTTCACTCTTACAAGTAGCCTCAATAAGCTTACTGGTTACCTAAGCTAGATTTGGGTGGAATTGTTTCCTTTGTCTGTTGTCTGTGCCCTACCTGGGTGAATAGATGTTTGTTCATGTCTCCTCTGGAAAACACTAGAACACCCCAGAAATCTAAACATCATAGCACCAACTCTGATGAGAGCACCTTTAAACATATCACCGCATGGTAGATGACACAGTAACTATGTATGTGTCACATCTTGATAAAGGACCAGTGAGGGGAGAGTCTTAAATGCTGAACTTCCACTAATAACCACTATAGTGGAGAATCAGCCACCCCTGGTGGAGCTACACTCAAACACATCCAAACTACAGAAGGGAGGAATGCTGGAGAAAAGCTGGTGTGGATGCTATCAGGTATAAATATAAAGGACCATCCACAAGGCTCAGCTCTCATCCATCGAAGACGTTAGAGGAGCAGG
Source organism: Cricetiscus sungorus (assembly GCA_030556225.1). Classification (NCBI taxonomy): domain Eukaryota; kingdom Metazoa; phylum Chordata; class Mammalia; order Rodentia; family Cricetidae; genus Cricetiscus; species Cricetiscus sungorus. The sequence goes on from JANBXA010000044.1 coordinate 16,669,796, forward strand.
AGCAGAGTTTTCCTTTAGGAATGAGAGTATCTAGGTCAACAGGGTGTAACTCAAAGACCATTGTGTTCCCCATAGGACTGTTGCATAGGAGGATACTGAAAAGCACCACCAGCAGTGGGTACAGGTGTGCAGTAGGCATTGTAGCATTAGCCTGGGAACCTGGACTTGTCAATGAGCCTGCCAGAAAAAGCAGATTCCCCTGGCTTATGGCCACATGTTCTTTGAAATAGCAGAGTTAGGATTAAGATGAACCAAAGTTCCTGTTTTGTGTGCTCTGGGTGAATCTATTCATTCACTGGCCACATCCTGAAAGTTTGAATGAAGTAAGAAGCTCCCAGGGATGGAGGTGGCTGCTCTTGACTCAGAAAATTCTCCCAGAAGGTCCCCTTTCTTTTTGCACAGCTCTCCTGGACTCCTGTCCCATGATGGCACCATATTTTAATTCCAGCACTTCAGTGGGTTCTTACATAATGATGGGGATAGAATAAGAAGAAGTGTGACTCTTGTTGCAAACCCAAAATGGAAATACATTTTTAAAATACCTTGTTTCCCTGCTGAATTTTTAGTACTTCCAGAATGGGTCTTTTCTTTTTCATTTGAATAAATTCCCAGGATCTGCTGCTGTATCTGAACCATGATAAATATTCATTGAACAAACAAGTGAACAAATAAATATGAATGAACAAGTGTTTGAATGAAAGAATAAAGAAGTGAATGAATGAGTTAGTAACTGAGTGAGTGAATGACTGAGGGACTGGATGAATAAACAGACAAATAACATCTGAATCACTAGAGTTTAAGCTTTACAAGGACGAGGCAGGTCATCTGTTTCATTTACAGCGGAATCCTTTAGCTGTTCATGATGAGCCTTCAATAAATACTGCAATGAATAAAAGTTCAATGTCTGCCCTTAGCAGCACCGACCTTCACATTTTTCCCTGATTCTCATCATATTTTAACCGGGAAATACTTCCAGTTGAATTGGTCCAGATTGATCAGCTTTGAGACAAGAAAGTATAGCGCAGTGGAAGATGATATATTGCCTAAGCACCCCTACCATGTGGGCACCCAGTCTAAGGCTCAATGCAAGGCCCATCTTCGCATGGATTACAATGTAGAGAATATGAATCATAGAGCTTGTTACATTACTATTCCTGGCAGTCATTAAAAAAACATCTATTTTCTCTAAGTAAGACATTGGTGGCAACCCAAATCTAGCTTAGTGAACCAGTGGGCTTGTTGACATTACACACAAGACTGCAGGTGACTCAAACACAGCTTCATTATTGAAAAGCCCACTACAACATGGATACACACATAAAAGCCTCACCCCTGAAGCTCGTGCACAATTTGCAGGCTGTTCATCTGATTATAGAGTTTCTGCTCCATAGCAACTGCTATTGCTTATATAATCTTGGGGAGGGATTTTGTGAACCTTGTCAGTTCCAGGAACTTCCTGTGACCTTTGAGATGATTATTACCTGAATCTTCTCCCAGGATGAATTGTGTCAACTCAGAAGAAATTGCTACACAACAAAACCTCTCTTTGGTTTGTTCAAGAATCACGAATGTATAGAGAACTCAGAACCTGCTCACCTGTTTCTCAGCCAATAGAATGTTCAGATACAATGTGATGGTGTGATGCAGAAATGGACTAACACCTGAATTAGAACTCAGGAAGCTGTTTCTTTTTTCATTAGTATACCTACCCACTCACTGTGATAGAGGCCCTGAGAGCCTACGCTCCCCTGTCCTAACCTCTCTACCTTCTCTAGATACAGAGGCATACATTGTTCATGCTTCACATTAACTCAGGTCCTCACTCAGTGGTAAACACTGAGGCCATGCCCTTTTCAGCTGTCTCCAGACCTCCTTAATATCTACTTAATCAGGTGAGGTGGTTCAGTAGTTAAAGAGGGTACACTGCTCTTTCAAAGGACCTGAATTGCATTTCGGATCTGAGCACCTGTACTCACATATATTCTCTCTCTCTGTCTCTCTGTCTCTCTGTCTCTCTGTCTCTCTGTCTCTCTGTATCTCTCTCTCTCTCTCTCTCTCTCTCTCTCTCCCTCATTTCATCCCCCCTCTCTCAAAATCTGTATCTCTTTCAAGGATGTGAGCATGCGTGGGGCACATGTGCGGGCACACACACACACACACACACACACACACACACACACACACACACACACATACACACAGAGTTAAAAAATAAAACTCTTTAAAGATGACTTTGGTGGAGTTAGAGAAATCCTCCTGGAAGTTATTGCATTGAAGAAATGCATGCAGCACTTGTATGTTGGTACCAATACCAAGCTCACTGGTTGGTAATCTTATTTCTTCCTCCCCGCTGTCTTCAGAATCACCTTCAACTAGCCGAGTGGTATGCTTCTTAGATGTCTGTGAGCTGTGCTTGCCTGGTAGCCATTTCTTCACTGTGAGTTATAAATGCCTTCCAGCAGTCAAATCACATTTGTATTGATTTTTAGAACATTTTATTGATCAAACACAGTGAGAGAAACATTTGAAATATAAACCCATTATTTTAACAATTTCTTGCCAGGAATAGGAAAATGATGTTCGTATATATTCCTAGTTTTTGTTGACTGAGTTATCCCAGGATGTCTTATGGTAATAATCTAGAGGTGTCCAACCCATGGGTCATGGGTGGAAGGGAGTAAAGTTTATATTGTGTGATCTTATGGCAGACCTTGTCATCTACAAAATTCACACCAAAGAACTGTGTGATTAAATTACAAAATGCCACACAAATAATTCACATTTTAAGTCAGTGTATGATTCTATGCTGGGACATACTCACAACTATTCTGAGTTGTGTGCAGTCTATGACTGTGAGTTGAACATCCCTGAAGGTCTGGAGACCTAGCCTCCACCAGAGGTTTAAAAATTGCCTGTCAATCTCAAACTTCAGGCTTTCAGATTTTTCTTTTATGTTTCTTTGCCCAGAGGCCCTTTGTAGAAGGTCTCTCTGTCTCATAGTCTGTCTTGACTTCCTGCCAAGGTAGACTGTATCTCCAAACTATGAGCTAAAGCGAAACCCTATTCCCTTTAAATCCTTGTGTTGTGGAATATTCCTTTACACTGTGTGAAGATATGTCATTGTGATTGGCTTAATAAAAAGCTAAATGGCTAATAGCTAGGGAGGATTTTCGGGGCAGAGAGAATGCTGGGAAGAAGAAGGCAGAGTTGCCAGTCAGACATGGAGGAAGAAGGAAAGTAGCATATGGGCAGTACAGAGGAAAGGGAATAAAGCCATGAGGCAGTAAGTAAATTAATAGAAATGGGTTAATTTAAGTTATAAGTGCTAATTAGAAACAAACCTAAGCTATTGACTGAGATTTCATAATTAATAAGACGTCTCCATGTGGTTATTTGGGAGCTGCCTGGGGGACAGAAAAAGTCTGACTACATTGCTGTTGGCATTGTAAAATTGAGTAGCCACTTCAGAACATGGCTTGGCAGGTTCTCAAAATGCTAAACTTGGAATTTCTACATAACTTAACAGTTTAACCCTGTTAATTTTCACTCAAGGGAAATGGGACACAAGGTGGACTTTGGTGTTATTTGTACTTTGGTCTGTTGTCAGTTCCCTAGGTGGGGTGAGTCGACATTTGTTCACATCTCCTCCCAAAAGGTGTTACACAATAAACATGCAAACATTATGCTCATTAAAAGAACACAGACCATGCACTGTGCAATTTCTGCCATGTACTGTGCAATTTCTAGTACATTACATGAACACAAGTAAAACCTCTGGGGACAACATGGATGAGTTGTTGCTGGGAATGGAAAGAAGAGAAAGCTGAGAGTGAGTGCTCTTGGGCCTGGGATTTGCTTGGAGTAGTGAATAGGTTTTGCCGTTATATAGTGGCAATGGTTATGTGTTTGTGTATACACACCAAAAATAGCTGAATTGAACACTGTGAATATCACCATATATGGCTTACATACAAGTTGTGTATGGTATATATACACATTCCTGTGTGTGGTGGAAATGTGTGTGAATGTGTGTTTTCCTGGGAATTGAAGCTAAGGTCATCAGGCTTGCAAGTCAATCATGTTGCTAACTGTCTGATTCACCCTCAGACCTGTACATCACTGTTTTAAAGATGTAGTGTGCACATGAAGATCACTTCAGATGGTCATTTGAAGGCAGGAGAAGCAATGCCAGGATGTCGCTGGAGTCACACTGGAGGAAAACATCCATTTCCATGTACTGTGATTTTTGCTACATGGACAGCAAGCCCCCATGATGACCCCTGTGACGAAGAGCCCTTCAGTTTCATTGCTCATGGCAAATAGAATGCCTTCAGTCTAGGCTGCTTCATTTGCCCATGCAGTATTAAAAGGGGCCTACCTTTTTTTTGTCTAGGATTTTCCATTTCCTCTTTGAGAAGAGAGAGAAACTGTTGACAAGTGTGGAAATTGGAAATGTAAATGAAAAAATGAGTCCCTGGGGAGAGCTTGGATGGAGAACCCAGCTCAGTCACCTTGGGTAGCAGAGGCTCCCGGTTCAGGGCTTAGCAGCAAAGGCAGATGAAAGGTTTCACCATTCCATTCGTCTCTCCAATGTGATCAAGCCTGGTGTTATGCCAGAGGAATGCAGAGAAGTTTGCTTTTTCATGCTCTGTGCCAAGCATGTTAAAAGGGGCCTGTTCCTCCTGGAAACAGATCTTCGAGGTATCAAAGCCCCAAACTGAGAAGACTGACAGCAGGGTAGGAGCACACCCAGGTTCCTGGCTTCCTGGGCTCTGAGGCTGAGTGCTGTCCTAAGATATACATCACCTGTTCAAGAGGCCCAGGCTTATGCAGAATGCTTTTTAGTTTTTAAATCAGCATATACAACTTTAGGTGCCATTAGGACAATTTTAAACAGTATGTTTTGTGCTTCTCCTTCCCCCATCACCCCACCCCATGCTTCCCCCTTGTAGTCCCTCCCTGCTGGGTTCTTTTACTCTTCTATGTCCTCCATGCTGTTTTGTCTACTCTCCATCCTTCCTTACCACATAATATTACCCTATGTTGGGCTCCGTTCTACTTGCTTTGATATCACCCCTACTCACACTTGTTTCCATATACACACATGCATATTTCATAGGCTTTGCTTTATGTATGAGGGAAAACGTGTGGGTTTTGTATTTCTGAATTTGGATTACCTGGCTTAGTATTACACGTCCCACATTTCCTGAGTTCACTTTTCTTTACAGCTGAGTAACTCCCTGGTCCACAGGTGCCACTGTTTTATTGCCCATTCACCTGTTCACACACTTTCCTATCCAGAAATGCCCCCAAGACGTTCTAAAAAAACGTGCCTGAGCCCAAACTGCATCTTAGCCCTTGGATTTAATTCCTTCCTCTCTCTACTTCCCCATAGGGAACCTTACAAGAACAGGTTTTATTCCCCATAGGTGGGCAGGAGTTTTTCTTCAAACCTGGCCATGCTATCCGCTCTAATATATGTTTAGCATGAAGGGCATTCTGACTCCATCTCTCTCTTGGGCCTCATCAGTTCTTAATCTCATCAGTCTCTATTACCTCCACCATGGAGAAGAGAGATATCCTGGCTGATGCTCCTGAATCTGATTGACAGTGCTTCATTGCCTGCTCAGGAATCAGTGTTAACAGACTCTGTGCAAGAGCAGGGTTAATCTTATGCATGCCCTCTGGACAGGTGTGTGCGGGGGGGGGGGGGAGGTGGATTCCTGGAGGCCATCGTTGGGTATGTTTTACAGGTGCTCAGGAGATGAGTGACTTGTCTGAAATGACAAAGCTTGTTGCCACTAGATCGGGTGCTAGAAGCCAGGTCAGTTGTCTGTAGATTGATTTCATCAATCCTTCTGGAGTACAGATAGGAAGACCATGAACTCAAACTCTTGCAGGCACTCAGCGTTTAACTTGTTGTGAACAAAATTTCTCCCTCTCTTCCCCGAATCCTTCCCTCCCTCCCTCCCCCTCTCTCTCTTTCACTCTTTAGCTTTCTCTCATTCTCTTCCACTTTTTCCTGTTAGATGTTCCTTTTCCTCTTCTTCCCACTTTACACACTCTCTCTCTCTCTCTCTCTCTCTCTCTCTCTCTCTTTCTCTCTCTCATGTGTGAGAGACAGAGACAGACAGGGGGACAACCATGGATGCTACACTACAGGTGGCATCTATCCCTGCTCCCCCATATTGTGGGCATACAATGATAACTGTTGTACTGGGTGGTTTTGTGTGTCAGTGTGACACAAACGAGTCATCAGAGGAAGGAACCTAAGTTGAGGAAATGCCTTGATGAGATCCAGCTGTAAGGCATTTTCTCTTTTATCGATCAATGGAGGAGGGCCCAGCCCATGGTGTGTGGTGCTATCCCTGGGCTGCTGGTCCTGGGTTCTATTAGAAAGCAAGCGGAGCAAGCTTTGGAAAGCAAGCCTAAACAGCATCCCACCATGGCCTCTGCATCAGCTCCCACCTTCAGGATCCTGGCTTCCTTCCGTGATGAACAGCAGTGCTGAAGGGTAAGCCAAATAAACTCTTTCCTCCCCAACTTGCTATTTGGTCATGGTGTTTCATTACAGCAATAGAAACCCCAAAGAAGACAACAGTGTTATTGTGAAATCGTTGCTAGGTATCATGGTTCATAGAAAAGAGCATAAAGTGTGGAGTCAGGAGGCTGGATTACAGTTTCCATCCCTCAGAATATTACTTCTGTTCTCAGTGAGAAGTCTTCTAGTTTTGTTAGGCCATAGTTTCCTTCGTATGGGAAACGAAAATTGAAGGCAATGACTTACAAGGTTGCCTTCTCCATGCCTAAAGGAAGAGATACAGTCTTCTCTTTAGTGGTGGGTGAGATAGCTTAGTGGGTAAAATGCTTGCATGAGCTCATGAGTTCAGAATGCAAGAACCCTGACAAAAAACTGTGTAGCATAGGTTCGTGCTTGTAATGGTAGCACTTGGTGCTGGAGACTGGAAAGTATCTGGGACTCACTGGCCAAAAAAACTAGCTGCATCTGAGCTCCAGGATTCAGTTAAGGCTCCAGACTCAAAAACAATAGGGTAAAGTGTAAGGGAGGTGGCTGTGCACGCAGGTGTTTGCTTTCAAGCCTGTTCTTCACATGCATCCATGCTTATGCGTACATACACAAAATAAGTAAGTGTAAAAAAGAAAAGAAGATGGACAGAGAGAGAGAGAGGGGGGTAGTAGCTAATGCTTAAGTTTCACTTCCATGTGCACACACTGCTGACATACACTGATGCATGTTCAGGAGTATGCACACACACACACACACACACACACACACACACACACACACACACAGAGAGGGGGGTCTTCTATTTCTCTTTCCACTAACTGGGGTTAGAGCATCCTCATCCTGAGGAATGGCCTCTTGCCTCCTGCATTCTTTGAGTTCTCCCAAGAGCTGATTTGGGAAGTCTGGTGGCTCAAAACAGCAGCAACTTCTTGCTCTCCTGGGTGCATGAGGCATGGAATACTTTCCTCTTGCATTTTACCACCAGCAGTATGGAAGAAAACCTGCACTCCCTCTCAGTTAGTCATGACTTATTAATTGCCACTGGCCAATGAGTTTTATTTTGTTTCCCCTAACCAATTCAGCCCTGTTTCCGACTAAAGATCAGGATCCAGGTTTGGGCTTCACTAATGAATACTTAATGAAGTTGCATTGGTGGCAGCTACAGATGAGACACCTAGGATGGAAGGGCCAATCACAGGGCTTGCAAATGGCTCCTTTAAGAGGAGAAAGTACACCTATGAGTTAGTTTTCATAATTGGAATGTTCTGGAGACCTGGGCAGGAAGAAGGGCATGAGAAACCTTTGACTTTCTCCTCCTCTTTCTTCTCCTTCCCTGCCTCTTCTCTTGCCTCCTCTTCCCATCTCCACATCCCATCTCCTCTTTGGAGCACTGTATTACAGATGGAAGGTACATATTCAGTTCTTATATGGACTTGGGGATCTGAATTTGGTGCCTCATGCTTTACCACTTGGCCATTTCCAAGTGGTTCATTTCTATTAACCTCTTTAGGTCTTTTTTTCCCTGGCTCTCTTACGGGGCATCCTTCCACATTCGAAGGTGAAAAATGCTTCCTTTAATCTCCCATGTGCTCCTTAATCTTTGTCGTTTGAAGTGCAGGGATGGGCCAGTTTTTCTTGGGAGTTTGACAGCTTTATGTACCAGTTAATGTTGCTCAGATAACCTCAGGGGTTTCTTCATGGTCAGAGAGAAGTGCCCTTAAATTTAAGAGGTCAAGACAGTAGAGTGAGGGATCTGGGACAAAGGGTGAAAAAAAGTGATGACTCCCTCTGGGAAGCCACCATACATTTCTCAGGCCTGATCTATGTGGTTCTGATACTGAGTATCTGAACATAGCATTTGGCCAACTGTCAAGGCCTGAAATATGTATATATGGAAAGAAGAAACACTTTATTGTGAGTTGCATGTGTGTGTTTGCTTGTGTAAATGTGTGCACATAGCACATGGGTATTCGTAGTGCGTTTAGGGATCAGTGTTGGGTGTCTTATTGAATTGCTCCCCACCTTATTTTTTTGAGACAAAGTCTCCCACTGAACTTGGAATTCGCTGATTTGTCTTGTCTGGCTGACTAACCAAGGAGTTTACAGTGATGTGCTTGTCTTTTCTCCCCAACTTTACCACTGGGATTACAGATGCATGACTATGCACATGGTTCGAAGGATGTGAACACAGATCCTGGTGTTGGTGTTTGTGCAGCTGGCAGTTTTCTGATTGAGCTATCTCCCCAGTGGCTGATAAACAAATTTCAAATGTCCTCCCTACACCAAAGAAGATAGAAGAAAGACTGCCATCACAAGTGGAATCTCAGTTTCCAGAAGAAAACAGACTTAGAAGTGATGATACACAGATCAAATTGGGATCTGGTATTGTGACCTTAAACCTTTCTATGGAAGAAAGTTGATTGCCATGAAAGTGCCATCTTGATTATCCCAGTGTACAACAAAACTTAGCCTCTCTAAATGTCCCTTTATCTTTCTGTTTACATTCCACTTTCTGGAAAGAACAGGAACAGTAAAACAAACACTGTCATCAAGTACAAGCACTGGAAGGCAAGGGCCGTTCAGGCTATGAGGCAACAGAGTTGCCATGGCAAGTGTCATAATTGACACCAAACAATCCAATTAAAAATCAGGGTACAGAATTAAATAGAGAATTCTCAGTAGAAGAATTCACTTAAGAAAGAGCTCAGCATCCTTAGCCATCAGGGAAATGCAAATCAAAACAACTGTGAGATACAATCTTGCACCTGTCAGAATGGCTAAAATCAAAAACACCAAAGACAGTTCATGCTGGAGAGGGTGTGGAGAAAGGGGAACACTCCTCCATTGCTGGTGGGAATGCAAACTTGTACAGCCACTTTGGAAATCAGTATGGCAATTCCTCAGGAAATTTGGAATCAGTCTATCTCAAGATTCAGCAGTTCCATTCTTAGACATACACCCAAAGGATGCACATTCATATAACAAGGGCATCTGTTCAACTATGTTCATAGCAGTATTATTTGTAATAGCCAGCACCTGGAAGCAACCTAAATGACCCCCAACTGAAGAATGGATGGACAAAATGTGGTACATTTACACAATGGGGTACTACTGGGGGGGGGGGACAATGGAATCTTGAAATTCGCAGGCAAATGTATGGAACTAGAAGAAACCATCCTGAGAGAGGAAACTCAGTCACAAAAAGACAAATATGGCATATACTCACTCATATATGGATATTAGACATAGAGCAAAAGATTACCAGCCTACAATCCACACCTCCAGAAAAGTTAGGAAACAAGGAAGACCCTAAGACATGGTCACTCACAGAAGGGGAAAGGAACAAGTTCTTTTGATCTTGGGAAAACGGGGAAGGGAAGAGGGAGTTAGGAGAAAGAGAAGGGGGAAAGAGCTGAAAGGAGAACATGAGGGAGAAGGAAGATTGAGTCTGGGGTAGAAGAGAGAAGAGCAAGAAAAGAGATAGCATAATACAGGGGGGCATTATAGGTTTAAAGCGAAATCTGGCACTAGGGAAATGTCCAGAAATGTACTAGGATGACCCCAACTAATGACCTAAGCAATAGTGGAGAGGCTATCTTAAATGTCCTTCCCCTATAATGAGATTGATGACTATCTTGTATGCCGTCCAAGAGCCTTCATCCAGTAGCTAATGGAAACAGAAACAGAGACCCACAACTAAGCACTGAACTGAATTCCTGGAATCCAGTTGTAGAAAAGGAGGCGTGATGAGCAAAGGGATCAAGACCAGACTGGAGAAACCCACAGAGACAGCTGAACTGAACAGGGATGGGGGGGCTCATGGATCCTCAGACTCACAGCTTGGAAACCAACATAGGATAGAACCAGGCCCCCTATACATGGGTGTCAGTTAGGAGGCCTGGGCAGTTTATGGGGCTCCTGGTAATAGAACATCATTTATAGTGGTGTAGGAATGAACACTGGGAGCCCATTTCCCATAGAGAGATACTCATTCAGCCTAGACCCATGGGGGAGGGCCTAGACCCTACCCCAAATGATGTTACAGACTTTGATGATTCCCCCATAGAAGGCCTCACCCTTTCTATGGAACAGAAAGGAGATGGGATGGGGTCAGTGGGGGGGTTGATTTATAAAATAAGATTGTTTCTAATTTAAATAAGAAAAAGAAAAAAAGATAAAAAGAAAGAGCATTTGGCCAAACTATGGAGTAACTTAAACCATTGCCAAAAATGTGGCCAAGTCAAGTAGGAGCAAAGACTGGAAAGCAAGGGGGGAAAGGCAGAAATAAGCACCTCCTGGAGGATAGCTAGGGAGAGGGGCATGCATTGCACACCTTTGTACTTCTCAGCATGCTATATTACCTGCACAGTACACAAACCAATGTAGTAGGCAGATGAGAGAGTCTGACCCAACTTTGGAGTAACTGAAACCATTGCCAAGTGTGCAGTCAAATGACTAGATCTAAAAAGTATTTCATTAAGTGAGGTGCCTCAGATGCATAATATGTTTTCTCTCATATGTTGACCCTAGCTTCTAATGTTTGTATGGACATGTGTGTAATGCTTATATACTTACATGTATAAACATGCGTATAATGATTTATTTATGTAGATGGGTATGATTGTAGGCATAGACTACGGAATTAGAAAGGAGACCGTGTGAGAGGGAAATACAAGTACAGAGGGATAAATGATGGGACACGTGTGTCATCAAAGCAGAAAGGAGGCTCTGTGGTGGGTGAAAAGTCACAAGGTACTGTAGATAAAGAAGGAGATGAAGAGACTAAGCAAAAACAGATTTGGCTTGAAGCTGCCACAATGCAACCTAGTACTTTGTATGCTGATTTTAAAAATAATTAATCAGTTACAACTCTGGTCTAACAAGATGGCTCAGTGGGCAAAGGCACTTTGTGCTGAGCCTGATGACTGAAATCTGATCCCTGAGCCTATAAGGTGTAAGGAGAGAACCAACTCCCCCAAATGGTCCTCTGATCTCTGCTCTTCAGAGGTGGCATGTGTGTTCCAACCCACCCACATTGAATGAATAAATACAATTTTAAAATTTAAAACAACCAAGTCTTGTTTTTGAAATAAATAGCTATGCACTCTACCCAGTGGATGTCTCTGGAGCTTTTTGTCCATGTCACATCTATAAAATGGGCAACATCCTAAGATTCTCAGTCTCTGAAATTGCAGGGAAGAACAGCTAATTAGGTATTCCATCAATACCACATGCCAAGAAGACTGATAAACCCGGAACAGAGAGAATAGACAAGTATGCGCTTTTGTACAACTTACGAACTAGTGAGAGGCAGGACACAAACATGCAGAGTAACAAGATCACCAAAGGCTGACACTCGTGCATTGTGATGAAAATGTGAAAAAGGAATTCTGATCCTCTGCTGATGGGCAAGAAAACTAGTGCAGCTGCTACGTGACCCCACTGTGCCACCCCTGGGAATATGCCCAAAGGAATCTAAGTCATCATGCCACAGATACACACTTGCTCATCCATGTTTATTGTAACATTATTCACAGTAGACACATTATTAAATCAGCCCAGGTGTCTACTACAGAAGAATGGATGAAGAAAATGTGGTTTGTATAGATACACAACAGCATATCCACCATAAGGAAGAACACGATGATGTTACTTGTAGGAAAATGGATAAAGTTGGAGATAATTATATTGAATGAGACAAGCCAGAAGCAGAAAAAAAAAACCAGTGTCATGTCTTATCTCATATGTGAAATCTAGATGTGTTTGTGTGTATGTGTATATCTGTATGTATGAACATGCACACTTGTGAATGTACCAGTATGTCCGAGTGTGAGTGTGTGTGACTGGAATTTAGAAGAGTGTACAGGAAGAAGAAGGGGACCAGCTGGAGGGAAGAAAGACAATGAAGATGAATTTGTTCAAAGAACATGATACACTCAAACAAACATGTAGTGAGGCCCGCAGCTCTGTACAATGAATATACACTAGTAAATGTATTCACTCAAAAAATAAAATTGAATGAGAGTACTAAGGCCGGTGTGTAGTCATTCTTGATGTGAAGAAAGCTGACTAATTCAAGGAGAGGCTATGATTGGTGAGTGGGTACCTACAAGACAAAGGTGATTCCAGCAGGTGATTTGGTGAAGGTAGAGTTCCAGATAGAAGGAAGCAGAGCACAGAAGAGCTTGATATATTCTAGGCCACAGAGAGAACCCATGTGCCTTGCCCCCCCTCCCCAATTTGGTGAGTGATCAGTATGATGAGGAAAGCCACTTGAAGAGCCAGAGAGGTAGGATTGTCATTGGACATCCATCTTTAGGACCTGAGGATGTGTTCTGTGGTAGAATATTTGTCTTGAATCTCCAAGGAAAGGGCTGGGGATGTGGCTTAGTGAAAGCCACCAAACTGGCTTCTTCAGTAAGGGCTAGGGAATGTTTCAGTGGTAGAGCACTTGCTTAGACTCCTCCAGTGAGGGGCTTGGCTCACTGTGGAATGCATATGTAAAATCCCCCAGTGAGGGACTAGGCAAGGCACAGAGGTAGAGCACCTACCTAGAAACTGTCAGTGAGCACTGTGGCATAGTAGGGAACTTGCTTAGAATCCCCAAATGAAGGCCCTGAAGATGTGGCTCAATGATAAAGAACTCCTTAGCATCCCTCAGTGAGGGCTATGGACATTGCTCAATGGTAGAATACTTGCCGAGTTTGCACAAGGACCTGGTTTTGATTCCCAACATGAAGAAAAGCTGCCTTTCAAGGCCATTTTAGATATACAGCAGTTCATACTATATGTTAGGCGTATATCTTTTTCAAGGAATTTTTTTTTAGGTGCATTTAGCCACTTTGGACACATAAGTGTTATGTATGTTTTTATACTCTGTGTAATGTTGGTTCAGCTACTTCCTTAAGACGCTGGGCCAAAGGTAATTAAAATAGAGCCCCGTCTTTCTCAGTTCAGTCTAGAAGGGACACATAATTATAATACTCAATGCTAAGTGTGTAAAGTTGGATGCCAAGGGCTAAATGATGGAGCAATGTGAGAAGAGGAAGAACAGAGGGGAAGTTCCAGTTAGAAGGGAGACTGTGCTGATTTATACAGCATAGTTTTATTTTATATATTGCAACTATTAGGTAACTGTCTTAGTATAAACTGTCAAAGTAGCCATCTGGAATAACCTGAAAAATAAGTTTTAATTGATTAGATTAGCTTATACATATGTATATGGGGGATTGTCTTCATTGTTAATTGATTTAGGAGGACCTACTCTACCATGGGCAGCACCATCCCCCAGGCAGGTGCCACTGGGGAGTGGCTCAGTAGTAGGGAACTTGCTTAGAATCCCCAAAGGAAGGCACTGAGGATCTTTTGGAGGAAAGGAATTGGCAGGGCTTGACTTTTACTGAGCAAACGGTCAATAACTGTTTTTAACGAAATTGACTGGGTTGTAGTACAAGAGTTAGAGGTCGGACACTAATCAAACACTCAATAAATGCCCCAAATGGTCATGATTATTATCAGATGCAGAATCACAGGGTTCTTGAGAAACCTCCTCAAGGAGGCCAAGATGATTCATGGGTTAAGTGTTTCTGGGATGAAGGAATGAGGGGAAGGCTTGGGACCCGGGCATTGCTCCAGGCTAAGTAAGGGGGGTTCGATACATATGGACCACAGAATCACAGGAAGATGGTATTGACTCAAATTCCCTGCATGTGGCTGTCAGTTTCCATTCATTGCCAGCAGCATGCCTGAGTGAGCAACATCTGCATTCAAAGAGATAAGAGAGTGGATCTTGGTTGATCCCTGGGAGTCTTACTGCATCTGTGAAGCCCTTTGATGCTACCAGAAGGTCCCTTATATCTTCCCTTGGCATTAGGAAAGAATATTGATTTAGACCAGGTGTGTTTTGTGTGTGTGTGTGCTCACATGTGCATTTGTGCATGTATCTTAGTGCATGTTCATGTGTATGAAGGTGCACTTGTATGTAGGCATGTGTATGTGGAGGTCAGAGGACAACCTCAGTTCTCATTTCTCAAATGTTTTCTACCTTGTTTTTGAGACATAATCTCCCACTGGCCTGGAAGTCACCTACTAGGCTAAGCCAGCTGGCCAATAAGCCCCAGCAATCTGACTACTTCATCCTCCAAGAACTGTGATTAGCTGTGTGTTCCTTCACACCTGGCTTTTTTTTTTTAAAAGTGTGGATTCTGGGGTTTGTACTCAAGTTTTCATGTTTCAATTGCTCAACCATTCATTCTTCCATTAACCCATTTTATTCTTCTTAAACCCCTGTGTGTAGCCAATTTAAGCCCTATACCTTCCAATTGGTTGTCAAGTCTCTATCATTATCTGTCTATCTATCTATCTATCTATCTATCTATCTATCTATCTATCTATCTATCTATCTATCTATCTATGTATCTATCTATCTACCTACCCACCCACCCACCCACTCATCTCTGACACAAGGTCTCTTGTATACCAGGCTGACCTTGAACTTCCTATATAGCCAATGATGATTGTGTACTTTTCATTCTTCTGCCTCTCCTCCTGAATGTAGGGATAGTAACCATGTGCCATTGTGCCCAGTTGATGCAGTGTTGGGATGAAACCCAGGGCTCCATGCGTGCTAGTCAAGTACTCTACACACTCAATCACATCCCCAATTCTAGATTTCAAGTGTCTTGAACCTTCTTTTATCTTTTAGACTCATCCATTATTTTGTTACTATTGCTATGCTTTTCTAAAACCAGATTAACATTATTATGACTCTTCTTAAGCATTTGTTCTTCATTACCAAGTAAACTAGATTTTTCTTTAACCCCTTTCTCACTTTTATATGTTATGCATTGAATCTGCCTTGCTATTTGCCTAGTTAATCATCTAAGAGCATTTTGTCTGGCCAATGGGAAATATTTATCTCTCACCTTGATCAATTTGGGAATCATGTTTCTGACAGTGTTTTCTGTGATCAAGAATCTGATCACAAATGCAGCAAGTGATTGTACACATATATCCAGAATTGTGTCAAAAGAACAGTGTAGGAATATGTAACTTAGCTTTGTTTCATTCCAGGTGAGTACATGGATCCCACACAAAGAAAAGGGTTTCAGAGGGAGGTTGCACCATGAAATGGGGCAGAGGTTAAAAACCTGGTGGTGGAGAGGTGCTGGGATCCAGCTTCCTGGTTCTGAGATTCACTTGCCCCATGGGGTATCATTTTCTCATTATCACAAAGATACAAGTGTCAGATCTGCTAAGTCTGGTGGCTTCATCTTAGAAGGGCACATCATAAGAGCAGCATCATTTTTCAGCAGGAAAGAGTGATAGGCATATCTTTCTTCCCATCAACCCCTTTACCTGTCAGCTACAGTTCTCACTTGAATGCCTTGTTTTGTGCCTTAATTATTTTTTTCTTATGGTAAGCCTTTGTTATGTTGGTATAGAAGAATGCCACCAATTGATTCTTTTATAGAGTAGGTGTTCTGGGAATGGAGAGATGACTCAGTGGTTAAGGGATTTTTTGCTTTTCCAGAGGACCCAAGCATCCACATTAGGTGGTACTCAACTAACCATAATTCTAGCTCCAGGGAACATGACATTCTCTTCTAATCTCTGGTGGTCCTTGAAAAGACACACACACACACACACACACACACACACACACACACACACACACACACACACACACCCCACCACCACCATTAAAAATAAACTTAATCTTTTAAAAACTAGGTATTATTTGCCCTAGAGTGCTGGATGCTGAGAAGTCTAAATTCAGTATGTTATGGTTTGCATGAGAAATGTTCCTCACTGGTTCATATATTTGAATACTTGGTCCCTAGTTGGTGGTGCTCTTGGGATGGTTGTAAAATGTTCAGGAGGTGAAGCCTTGTTGGAAGAAGTGTATCACTGGTGGTGGGCTTTGAGGGCTCACAGCCTGGCCCTACTGAAGCCTGTTTTGTCTTTTCCCCCGAGTGCATATGAAATAAGCAGCCAGCTTCTAGTTCCTGTTGCCATGCCATGCCTTTCAGTCAGGATAGACTCAATCTCCCTAGAACTGGAATCCCAATTTATCCTTTGCTTTTTAAAGTTGCTTTTGACCATGGTATTTTATGATAGCATCAGGAGAGTAGCTAATATACAGGGAATGCATGTAGTAGAGGCCTCCTTGCTTTATCATCCCTTCTGGACTCTTCTGTAACCTAGAAAAAGGCACAGTACTTAATGGGCTCTTTGAATTTTGAAGGCAGCATTTATATTGCTTGTTTTGGTTTTTCATGCTGGTCCATTTACCAAGTGGCCCCAAAAGGTGTTAATTTGAATGGGGCGTGCAGCAGGAGAAGGCTCTGCAGCAGGTCATGACTGCTGTGCGAGTTGATTCTCCACTTATTGTGACTCAGCACATCCAACTGTGTCTGAAGTGGCAGTGGCAGATGGTGAATCTCACTTGAGACTCTTCAAGATTGCTGTAGGTGAACTGTAGTACAGGCCTTTAGGAGTTTTATAGCAGAGACTTGCTGTTTTCTGATGGCAAGTGCTCCTCCACTTTAAAGAGACAGCTCTTGGTTCTGGTGAGCCAGCTCAGTTTATAAAGCATCTGCTCCAAGAACAGGAGGACTTGAGTTCTATCATCTAGACCCATTGAAAAAAGCCAGACACAGTAGAGTGCAATTGTTGTCTAGGATGGGGGAGGCCAGACAATAGGACTTCCAGAGCTTGTCAGCCAGCCAGCTTGGTCAGATCCATGAGTTTAGCACTGGTCATAGAATCCACTGGCTTAAGTGTGTCTCCTGTTCTGTCATAGTGCAACTGACTTTGATAGAGTGGTGGGATGGCCTTTTGAAGACACAGTCGCAGAACCAGCTGTGTGTAAATGCCTCATAGGATTAGAGCATGGTTCACTAGAAGGCAGTGCAGAGTCGAAATGTATATGATGATTTCTCTTCAACAGGAGGATTCACAGGTTCAGGAATTAAGGTATTGATATGTGACACTATTCCTGGGGAGACATGATCAAATATCTTCTTAGCCCAAAAAGGGAAACAGATAATTCCAGACAAAGAATATGACAATAGGCTAAAGTAAATATACTACCAAAATTCAACTTGGGTGAAACAATGAGTTTTATTGGGGTTAATTACAGGACTATGGGTTAGAGGTTACTTATAAGAACATATATGGCTTAGAGATAGCTACATCACCAAAGGCCCACCCCCTAAATGAGTTACAATAGCTAGGAACCTGGAGCTAATTGCATAACTTCTAAACTGCCTGACAGGTTGGAGAGTGTCTCCTCTAGGAAGCTCAGTTGGCCTGAGCCTCTCTCAGGCTGTCAGATGGTCTCCGCTTCACCTACTTGGATCTAAGAATCTCCACCTCTTCCAGGCAGCTTGGTTTGGATCTTTTCATTCAGCTCCCCTGTCTGAAGTTCTTCTAAGAAGCTTATCTTGTCTGAATGTTTCTCTCAGCAGTCCTTACTGCTTACATATGTTTGAGGAGGGAGAGAGATAGTGACTCTTGTAAGTTTCAGGGACTTTTTGAACCTTTTGAGTTGTTTATTTCCTGAGCTAGGGAGCTTCCTTGTAAGATGGTTTTTCACCTTCCTTTATTATATCCTATGTTTTAACAAGCTTCCTTCCAGCAAGGATTATTTATCTTGGAGGAAATTGTTATACAATAAGGCTAGAAACGGGCATTACCATTCTCTATCATCTCTAGTAACATACTGGTAAAACCTTTTATATAATTTCTCGTGACATTTTGCTCTGTGGCGATAGAAGTCTTTGTTCTAGAAGAAAGCAGTGCTAACAACAGGAGGCACACAAGAATTCCACTTAACTTGAGGTTAAAACCATCACCAAGTCGTCTCTGGATATGTGTAACCACTATGTGTCAAATGACAGTGTATGTGTATGCGTATATAACCATGTGTTGGGGTCGATATGTATGTTTGTGCACATGTGTGGCCAGAAGTCAACTGTAGGTGCCTTCCTCATTCATTTTCCACCCACTATGTTGTTTGTTTAAGATTTATTTTGCTATTTTAACTATGTGTATGCATGCAAATGCAGATACACACAGAGGCTGGAAGAAGGAGTTGGATCCTCTTAAGCTGGAATTAACAGGTGATTGTGAGCTGCACTTTGATGCTAGGAACCAAACCTAGGCCCTTTATAAGAGTAGTAAGGTACTCTTAACCCCTGAGCCATCTCTTCAGCTCCACTACTTTGCTTTCTGAGCCAGAAGTCTCTCACTTCTATCTAGAACTATCAATTTGGATCAACTGGGTGCAGAAAGTTACAGAGATCCACTTGTCTCTATATCCCTGGCATTAGGATAGCAAGCATATGACACCACACTTAATATTTTTTTTTACATGAGTTACTGGGATCAAACTTAGGACCCCATCTTTGCAATGCAAGTACCTTAATGAATGTAAGATTTCCCAAGTTCTCATTAAAATATTTTAAGAGATTTGTTAGTTTAGTTTAAAAAATGATTTATGTACAATAAGATATTCATGCACCCAAGTCAATGGCCAAGGAGAGAGTATGGTTAGGAGTGGGTGATTGATCTGGCCTACCAAAGAGAAGTTAGACTACTTCTAGTTAGGACTAGCATATATATGGAAATCAAAATATCTGTGAGACTCTTTCTTAGTCCAGTTTCTTTAATTGCAGGTAATGAAAAATTATAATGAAATTCAATCTTTAATCCTAGGAGGGTTTTGATTGCTCTGCCCAATAAAGAATCATAGACACAACCAGTTGAATTACTGACTGATGCAAAGTGATTGTAACATGCATATTAAAAAGAAACTTGCAATTGGCATGATGATACAGGCCTGCTATCCCAGCTTCTCAGAGGCTGTGGCAGAAGGATCACAAATTCAGAATTTTCCTAGGACACAGAGTTAGTTCAAGGCTGATCTGGATAATTTAGTAAGGCCCCCATCTCCAAATAAAAAGGTGAATAGAAGGCAGTGGATGTAGCTCTGTGGTAGAGGACCTGACTGGAATCCACCAGTGAAGAACTGAATGCATGGCGTAGAGTTTGCCAGGCTGGGGCTCAGGAGTAGACTATTTTCTTAGTTCTCCTACTGAGGAGTTTGGGATGTGGTTCAGTGGCACGGAGCCTATTTAGAGTTACCCAAGTAGCACTGAGCTTGAGATGTGGTTCAACAGTAGACTACTTTCCTAAAAGGACTGGTAGCATGGCTCCATGGTAGAGCACTTGCCCAGAATTGGCCCATGTGTGGGTGAAAATATGGCTCAGTGATAGAACATTTACCTGGTGTGTATGAGACCTTATGTTCAGTCTCTAGCACTGGTCAAAGAAATGAGGCAAGAACCACACATAAATAAGCATAATAGATGACCATTTTAAACTATTCTGAAAGATCAAGTTGAATGAATGGTAAAATGGTGTTTTTCCTCTCTCCCCACCATGCTGCACCCATTGTCAGGGTTTATGTAACTCATCCCTCGAAGCAGGGTAGCCAGGACACATTTGGAATCATGTCACAGATGTCATCATGGTTCTTCTGTGAAGGTTTTTGTTCCTTATCAAGAGATCCTTTGCTTTGAGTCACAGCATCAGAAATTCTTTCCTGAACTTAGTTTTCTATCTGTAGCTCATTTCCTCCCTTTTGGCCCCCTTCAAGGGGATGCTCAGTCCCCTGTCTGCATCTGAAGGACTCCCTGAAACAGCTCCAGGCTGGGATATGCACATTCCTTGGCTGATTTCTGTAGCATATGGTCAGTAGGAAGCCTGTTTGAGTCTAGTGAGAAGCTTGCAGGTTTTCACCTTCCACCCATAACAAAGGACCAGGCATCTTTTAGAAGATGACTTACGACAGCGGGAAATTCAGAGCAGGTCTATATAGGCCAGAGATCTTTATACAGAATTCTACTTCCCTGTTACAGCAGGTTTCCCCGCCGGCCTCCAGGACCTGCCGCCATGGTCCCGCAACCACGTGTGCCCCAAATAACACTCAGAGACTCTGTATTTGATACAATCCTGTTGGCCAGTTACCATTATTGTTAATGGGCTAGCTCTGCCTTAATTATTAACCCATTTCTACTTATCTAAGTATTTCCACGTGGTCGTCTTATCGGGGAGCCGCGTGGCAGGCGTCCTGCTTCTTCCCGGGCTACATCTCGACTCCACCTTCCCACTTCCTATTTCCTCCTTGTCTCCTAGTCCCGCCTATCTTGCTATCTCATTGGCCACAGAGCTTTATTAACCAGTATGAGAAACATATATACAGAATAACATCTCCCATCACTTCCCATTTCAGGAATGTGTGTATGTGTTTGTGTACACATGCGTGTGGTGTTGTATGTGGAGGTCAGAAGCAGACAATGGGTGGGGTGCCTTCCTCCATCTCTCTACCTTATTATTTTTTTTTTTGAGAGAACCTCTTACTGAATCTGTAACTCACTAATTCAGGTAGACTGGATGGCCACCAAGTTTCAGTAATCTTTCTGTCTGTAACCACTCAATGTAATGATCACAAGTGTACACCATCACTTCTGGCTTTTACATGGGTGTTGTGGATTAGAACTCAAGTTCTCTTGCTTACATAGTGAACACTTTACTCAATAATCTACCACCTCTTCCATGTCTAGAAATTTCTATGACAATTTTCTAACTCATCATTCAAGGAGAAGCCAGTTCACACCCCATCCTTCTGCCCTCCTCCCTCTGCCATTTTCTATGCTTGGTTTTCCTTTTCATGGTTATTTGCCTTGTGGGAAAAGCAAGCTCCAAGCTGCACCATGCATTTATAATATCATTTAGCTAACTACCATATGCTCAAGGTAAGCATTTTTATTTTATAGGGTTTATGCATATCTTCTGTGGCCAAGAAATTAGTAACCAGACCCTCCATTGACCCTGTAGGCCTTGTGTTAACAGTTGGTTCACTTAACTAACCAGCAGTCGCCAGCTGTATTCAAGTAGGCTAATAAATAAAAATATCAGAAACAATAATTAACCTTGAGTATAAAGGTATTAACCAGAGGCAATCAATCACTTTGCCAGGCTTAGTAAACACTTAGAATGTATTAAAGGTCCCCGGAGGAGTAATTAAAGATCTGAGATCTTCTATTACAAATAGAAGCAACAAAGGGTCAAAGACAGCCTGCAGACTAATGACGGTTCACTATGAGTCAAATGGTAGACTGTAACTCTCCACTATTAGAGCATGGCACTTTTTCATTGAGCATTGTATGACATCTGTGTATATGGGAGTGGTGTTTGCACATGAACCTATGTTCATGAGGGAGCTAGAGGACAATCTCAGATGTTCTTCCTCAGGATGCTGTCTATATCTTTTTTTTTTTTTTTTTTTTTTTGAGATAGATCTTTTGCTGGCCTGGACCCTACCAGTTCATTTAGGCTAGCTAGCTATGGAGCTCCAGGGACCCACTTGTGTCCATCTCCCAACCACTGAAATCACTGGCTTTTAAAATATGGGTTCTGGGATCAAATTTCTATCATTGTTCTTGCTGGGCAAGCACTTCACTGGCATAGCCACTTCTTATGACATTCCTAAGCATGTATTTTTCTATAAGGCATATCAAAGAATGATCCTGTCCCCAAACACAGCCTTGTCATTCCTTGCCATTCATTGCTTTGGGTGATTTGTTTCATCATTCGAGTAACAGTAATAGTGAAAATTTGTAGTCTCCCTTGCAGAATTGCTCCCTGTATAGGTGATAAATATTTGCTCAGTACTGAGAAGTGTGAGATTCTATAAGCTTTACCCCAGTATTGTATGGAATTGTTCCTAATAGATGTGTTAAAGTACCGCTGACATGGTACCCATGTGGCATATATTTAATATGAACAGTGTAACTGATTTTGGCATGCATCAGCAAGAAACCAGCTCCCTAGTCAATACACTGAATACTCCAACATCCCTGTTTTTTTTGTCACTTTTGTAATTCTTCACCCCTTTCCAGGCAACCATGGATAGTCCAGCCATGACTGATTAGTTGGTATATTTATAATTTTAATAAAATAAAATTATATAACATTCTTAACCTAGAAAAATGTTTTCTCAGTGCTTCATATGGAACCCAGAACCTCACATACATTAGGCAAGTCCCTTACCACTGAGCTATGCCTCCTGTCTATTTTGAGTCTTGCATTTTATAAAGGAATTCATAGTTGATGGCTCTTTATGACTGAGTAATATCTTAAGAGTTGTATATATCATAATTGCTTATCCATTCATCTGTTGTTAGACATGTGGTTTGACTCAAGCTTTTGGTTCTTATAAATAAAGCTGTCATGTGTCTGGAGAGATGGCTTAGTGGCTAAGAGCTTTTGTTGTTCTTGCAGAGAGTGAAATAATTTGGTTCCCAGAACCCATGTCATGAAGATCAAAGCCACCTGCAATTACAGCTCCAGGGGATATGACACCCTCTTCTGGTCTCTGCAGCTGCACGAATTCATGTGCATACACATACACACACACACACACACACACACACACACACACACACTTTTAAAAATAATTAAATAATACAACTTTTAAAATAAGGCTGTCATAAACATTTGCATACATATATTTGAATGAACATAGTTTTATTTCTCTTGGTAAATGTCTCATTTTGCATGCATATTTTTAACTTTTTGTTCATCTGTTTGCTTGTTTTGAGGCAGAGTTTCATGTAGCCCAGGATAGCCTAAAACTATGTGTCTTATGTGAACCAAGGACTTCTGACCATCCACCCCACCCTCATTCTGAATTATAGGCTTGCACCATCATGTCTGGCTACTTTTAAATCTCTCTCTCTCTCTCTCTCTCTCTCTCTCTCTCTCTCTCTCTCTCTCTCTCTCTCTTTTCTCTCTCTCTCCATTGATAGATCTTGTATGTGTGTTGGGGGCTTGTGCATGTCACAGTAAAACATGGAGGTCAGAGGACAACTTGCTGGAGTCTTCTCTCCTTCCGCTGTGTGGCTTCAGGGCTTGAATTCAGGACATCAGGATCGACAGCAAATACCTTTACCCACTGAGCCATCTTACTGACCCCATTTAAGAAACTGATGGTCTATGGAAATAGCTCTGTCATAGGGTCAGCCTTAGCTTGCATCATGGTGTCTGAGACTCTGAGTACTTCAAAGAGGAAGGAGAAAGAAGAGGAATAGAAAGAGGAAGAAGAGGAGAACTAAGAAATAGAAGTGGGAGGACACATGGGGAAAAAAGAGGGAGGAGGGTGGCTCTTACCATCTAATATTTCAAGCACTCATTTATGATGTTTTCAGAATCTCCTGAAATTCAATATAAATATCATTCTTTATTTATAATTACCCTTTCACTTGGGAAAAGGCCTAAAGTCCAAACACTTACCTGTAATGCATTTCCAATATGGCATTTTCATTTTTCTGTTTAAGGTTAGTTACTAAGTTTTGCCTTTAAATAAGCTCCCCTCTTTTTTTTGCCATCTGGTCTCAATACAACAGAAGAAGCAGTTAGTCACTGCTATTGTTTGCTCTTTTGGGAAGTGATCAATCTTACTGGGACTCTCTTCCCCCCTCCTCAAATCTTATTCCATAGGCATCAGGGGTATCCTTGGCTGGTGAACTTCCATTTGTGGTACCCACCTCACCCCAACACTTTTCAAGGCTACTTTGAAATCGTAACTTTGTTATTGGAACTCCTTACACCAAGACATCCTCTCCTTGGCTAGAGCTACAAAGCAAGCCTGCCCAGGCGATCATTCTAGCTAGTGGAATGTGTTTCTATTCGTTAGTTACTTTTCTCATTGTTCTGACAAACTATCTGAAAAGTAGAGACATAAGGGCAGAAGGGCTTCTTTTGGCTCACAGGTTTAAGGGATATGGTCAATCATGGTGGGACAGGCATGGAGGTGGGAATATGAGTCCGCTAGTCACATTGCATGTACACTCTGGAGAGGAGAACAGACAGGAAGTGAGGCAGGGTATCTCACCTCAAAGCCCACCTCCAGAGACTTACTTCCTCCAGTGAGGCACTACCTCCTAGTTTTTGTAATTTTCCAAATCTGCAAGGCCAGCTGAAGTTCATGCTTATGGAAGACATTTCATATTGAAACCACAGCAGTATTCCATCTAGAGCAGGTAAAACACTAAGTGTGTTACAAAGATGAACACACACATTTCTGGTCAGGACTAGTAACAAACTTTCCAACTTGCTACTTAATATTTGTGCTCTTCTGTAATCTATTCATCCTAATGAAATAAAGGCAGTGCATTATTTACTCCCCTTCTTTCTCTGTTTCTCGGCAACAGCTCCCCCAATTCTGTTGTTAATGGTACAGCTGTACTAGTAAATACAAGAATGCCTACCACAGAGGATAGCAGAATTTCAGCAAACATTCACTACCTATTTTTCATGCTTCTCTTGGGGAAATACAGCCTAGCTCACAGCTCAGTTACATGGATTTGTAACTTCTTGTAAAACCAGAACTAGTGAATCTTGGCTAATGAATCCTTGGATGGAGCAGGAATTGAGAAAGAGGACTTTAATTTGTATTCTGTGGGACATTCTCTTTATTTTCTTATAATGAGATGATGAGGTAGACCTAACCTGATAGTACTATATGCAAAAATCCTCCCATATAATTCAGAAATCTAATTTAAAAATTAATACTACTATTGGGGATACACACAAGCATACCATACTGCTGATTATAAATAATGAAAGAAGTTTTGCTGTGTGTGTGTGTGTGTGTGTGTGTGTGTGTGTGTGTGTGTGTGTATGTGTATGGGTGCAAGTACCCATGCACGCATATGCACAGATCATGGTAGGGTGTTGTATGTCCTGCCATATCACTCTCCACCTCATTCCTGTAAGACAAGTTCTTTCAATGAACCTGGAGTTCAATTTTTTGGGCTCCACCTCCCCAGTACTAGGATTACAAGAGCAATCCTGCACATTTGGCTTTTTAAAAATGCCCGACTGGGCATCAAACTAGCTTCCCATATTTACAAGATAAAAAATTCTAATCAACTGAGTTATTTTTACTAACTTTCTTTTACGATGGCTTTCTAATATTTCTTGTTTAGATGCCCCAAGGGCAAAGGACATTGTCACTGTGCAGAATGAAGGAGCCCACAGGATAGGAGGCTTTAAATTAAAAACAACAAATCACTGTCCCCAAACTGAACTAACATAGACAAGTCTTAGAAACACAATTGGCTTCTTATGATCATTTTCTCAAAGGACACCTTAATTAAAACTGACTTGAGGATAGGATGGGGATACATGTTTACTGATTCCTACTACATGCTAGATGTTGTATTAAGTTTTCTTTTATTCCCACCCCACAAGGTATATGATATTTTGTCTGTCTGTCTGTCTGTCTGTCTGCCTCTTTCCATCCCTATGTGTGTGTGTGTCTGTGTGTCTGTGTCCATGTGTGCTACAAGGATCCTCTGTTTCTGATCCCTAACCATGGATGTGCTGGCTAGTTTTTTTTTTTCAACTTGATACAGGTAGGGTGATCTGGGATGAGGGGACTTGGAATGAAACTGCCTCCTATTGATGGGCCTGTGGGCAAGTCTGTGGAGACATTGTCTTGATTGATGTGGGAGACACTGTGTGGGTGGTTTCATCCCTGGGCAAGTGGTCCTGGGTTGTATAGCAAAGCAAGCTGGTAAGCCACGGGGGGGAACAAGCCAATAAGCAGCATTCCTCCATTGCTTCTGCTTAATTCCTGCTTCCCGCTTCCTAACTTGAGCTCCTGCCCTGACTTCCCTCAGTGATTACCGGTGTGGACAGATAAGCCAAATAAACTCTTTCCTTCCTATGTTATTTTTGATCATGATATTTATCACAGAAAGAGAAGATAAACAAGTACACAGTCCAAGTTTTGGCATGGATGCTGGCGATCTGAATTCAAGTCCCCACATTTGTACAGCAAATGCTTTGACCACTGAGCCATCTCCCCAGTCTCTAAGCTCGAGTTTACAGACAAGGAAAATGAGATCCAGAGAGGGCCCAGTGACAGTTACTGATTAAGAAAGGATTCGAGGCTCTGCTGGACTCAGCCCCAACACAGACTTACAATTTGCATACAATTATATGGTAGAATTCCTGAACAGGATAACATATAGAGCAGACCACACAAAATGAATTGTAAAAGGTCAAGTGTACTTGTCAAAGTGAATGAGTTCTAGAAGGAGGTGGGGCAGGAGAGTTCTTGCTTCTACTCCCACCACCTTCATCCTACCCCTGACTAGGCAAAGCAATCACTGGTCATAGCAAAACCATGGGCTCTGCGTAACTCATTACCTCTTATTGTTTAGTCTGATGACATGTGACAAAAGAATTTGTTCCAGATGTCAACCCAATGCTATAGAGTTGAACGGCCCATCTATTAAAAAAAAATCTGCAGGAAGGAAAAGCACAGGGGATCTTGGACGCAAAGGAAGTAGCTGCTTATAGCCAGCTGCACTGCTTGGAGTGTCCTGACTCTGGTCCAGAGTAACCTCCTCGTCTCAGACCCAGTCCCGTTTTCTGTCTCACCAGTCATGAATTATTTGCTCACATATTCTCAATGTTAATGCCTTCTCTGGTCTCTGAACTCAGGCATTTGAAGAGATCATTGAGATAAATACCTTGTGGGGTTTAGTACCATGGAAATGTTTTATCTACAAAATATATAGACATAGGTACATATTTGTCATGTAAGTTCAACAGCCAAGTTCAATGTATCTCTCTCTCTCTCTCTCTCTCTCTCTCTCTCTCTCTCTCTCTCTCTCTCTCTCTCCCTCTCCCTCTCTCTCTTGTCATAAGGCTCAGAGCCCAATTTTACAGAGCTCTACTAGGCCTTATTTCTTCATAAAATTATAAACTGCATTAGTCAAACTTCTCCAGAGAAAATAGAACCGCTAGGTTACATGCAGGCATTTCAGAGGAATGCTGTATTTTTTATGCAAACAATACTGCTATTGTGGAGGAAATCTGCCTTTGTGGATATGAATTCCAGGAGGTCTCACAATCTCCACTCCAGAAGGGGAGGATGCAGGAGAGCTACAAGCCTCTCACTTTGAGGCTAGGAGTCTGAGGCTAGGGGTTTGGGAGGCTTCTGGGATACGTCCAATAGCTCTAAGATCTGAGAACCAGACTTCTAATGTCTGATGTCAGGAGCCAACGAACGACCTTTTCTCTCCCCTTACATTCTCTCCGAGCCTTCAGTGGACTAGAGGATGGCTACCTAAAGTAAGGAAGGCTTGAACTAGTCTGTTTTCATCACTGTGACCAGATACTTGAAACAACAGAAAAGGGGGGAGGTTGGTTTTAGTTTGTAAGTTTAGAGATCTCAGGCTACCATCATTTGGCTCTGATGCTATGGTGAAGAAGAGGGCAGTGAGGGCAGTGAGGGCAGTGAGCATGTGATAGGATGAAGACGAGGGCCTGCATGGTGGTACTTACCTCATCTCCTCCATTTTTCTCCAGTCTAAGATTGTCCAGAGAATTGTCTCACCTACAATTAGGGCAGCTCTTCAGTCAAGATAACCCCTCACAGGTATGTTGGAGGCCTATCTCCTGGGAAAATCTGGATTCTATGACTTTGACAATGAACACCAACCACCACACTTTTCAACGGTATGTCTTCAGTTTTCTACTTCCTCTAAATTAGCTGTCTCCGCCTAGTCCAATCAGCTATGCACTCATCAGTGGTTTGATGGTACTACCCATACATGTTGAAATTATAAGTACACACAGCCATTTTCCCAGCTTGGCTTTTTTTTTTCTCTTTTTCTTTCTTTCTTTCTTTCTTTCTTTCTTTCTTTTTTTTTTTTTTTTTGAGTATGGGGTATTCAAACTCAGATCCTCCTAAGAACATTTTTCTTTTTTTTTCCAGTTTTTTTTTCATGTGTGTTTGTAAGTGCTGTGCATGCATGGGTACATACATTGTTTTTTAATGACTGTGGGCACATATATATGGATGTAGAGGCCCAAGATTGATGATGAGAACCACCCTCAATCACTCTTCTGCCTTATTCATTGAGGCAAGGCCTCTCAATCAAACTCAGACCTTGCTGATATGGCTGGCATTGTGGCTTGAATGAGAAAAGTTCCATGTAGGCTCATATATTTGAACACATGGCTCCCAGTTGGCAGTGCATTTGGAGAAGTTATGGAACTTTTAGGACATATAGCCTTGCCAGAGGAAGCCTGTGAGTTTTGAGGGTGTAGAGCCTCACTCTACTTCCTACTTGCTTTCTCAGCTCCATGTATGTATGAAATGCAATCAGCCCTCTGAGCTGGACCATATCAGGGAGCATTCCCTTCTGTAATGCCCTCAACAATTTGAGAGTATGCATCTTATACTTTTGGAGATGGTCTGTCTAATGATGTCTTTCTGTGGCCATATCTGGCTCCTGCCACTGAATGATATTTTATTTTCAGTGTTAGATGCACAGAGCCCAGCCATTTTAAGTTAAAATGTTAGCTTCCTTCATTTGGTCTTGGTGGTATCTCCAGTGTTCTTCATCATAAAGTTATTGTTTCTCCTTTATGATAGGTTACTATTTTGTTGCATCATATTTTGAGATGTTAGTTATCCTATACCATATACCATGAATCACCTGAAAGCTACCTTCTACTTTATGATGCCTTGTTCAACACCTATTTGTATTGGTGATTGTTGGTCCACCTCATCTACTAACTATGATGGTTGCCAATTGTTCAATTATTATGTCAATCACTAGCAAAACAACAGTAAGTATTGACAAGGTTTTGAATGAATGGAAACATGTATACACTACTACTGGGCTTATATACCAGTTCACCTTCTTTAGAAATAAGATACAAGGGCTGGGGAGATGGCTCAGTGGATAAGTGCACTTGGTGTGCAAGAATGATGATGTGAGTTTGAATCATCAGAATCTTATCAAAATTCATGCATAGTTGCACCTGCCTGTAAATTCAGTATTGAAGGGTGGTGACAGGCAGATCCCAAGAACTCAGTGACCTGCCAGCCTAGCCAAATTCATGAGCTTATAATTCAATGAGAGGCTGTCTCATACAGTTTTGTAGAGAGAAATAGAGGAAGACACTTGGCAACCTCTTCTGGCCTTTATACACTCACATTCATAGTCATGTATAACACATACCCACCACCCTACACAAATGTACACACACATAAATACACTGGTAAATAAATAAACAAATAAATAAAATAGACCCACCATGGGACTCAATTGTACTATTCCTGGGTCTTTTCTTGAGGCACTATATGTCAACATATCACTGAGATACTTGCATAGCCATGTTTACTATGCACTATTCACTATAAGTTATGCTACCAACCTAGGTGTTCAACATCTGAGGAATGGATATAAAAGATGACCTGTTTATCCACAATGGGATTTTATTTAGCAATAGAGAAAGAAGTCATATCCTATGCAGGAAAATGAAGGCAACTGGAAATATTCATGGTAAGTGTTAGTATTTAGGCATTTGTACTGGCCTGCCTTTGTGCCTTTGGAGTTCTAACAAGATATGGCCTCAGCTGCCACCACTCAGAGGACCACCTGTGTAGATTCAATATATTCCCCTTGAAAAGGGCCTGACCCACCTCCCATCTCTCTTTCTCTTTCCCTGTCTGTTTCCTCTCCTCTTCTCTTCTCTTCTCTCTCTCTCTCTCTCCCTCTCTCTCTTTCTCTTTCTCTCTCTGCCTCTCTTTGTTCTTTCCCACTGCTCCTGTCCCCAGAGACCAGTCTCCCCACCCTTTCCCTTTTCATGATCCTTTTCTCTTAATAAAACAAAACAAAACACAACCCCCCAAACAAAACAAAACAAACAAACAAAAAACAAATCTGCTTGAACTCTGTTGCATGACATCTTTCTCTTTTGAGCTGCTTTTAAAAATTTACAACAGGAAACCTATCTCAAAGACAAATATATTTTTTTCTTTCTTTTGTGGTACCTAGATTTTTATAAAAGTGCATGCGATGGCGATCATATGGAGGGTTTTTATATTGCCATCCATACCGGTTATTGTTTCATTGCTGAGATGTTATAGAAACAAGTTAAAGCAGGAAGAATCATCTTGCCTCACAGTTTCAGAGGACCAGTCCATGATTGCTTGGTTCCATGTACTTGGGAAGAACACCATATCAGTGGCGGTTCATGTCAGAGTTTTTTCCCTGCATGACAGACAGGAATCAGGGACAGTGAGAAACAGGAAATTGCCAAGATCCCAGAGACTCACTTTCTCCAGTTAGATCTTATCTCTCAAAAATTCTAGAACTGTCTAAAATAGTACAATTATATTTTTAAAGATATTAGTTTTATTTATTTGTGTGTGTGTGTGTGTGTGTGTGTGTGTGTGTGTGTGTGTGCGCACATGAGTGTAGGTATTTATGTAGGCCAGTAGAGGGCATTGGATCACCTGGAGCTGACATTACAGGATAGCAGTGGGTGCTGGGAACTTAACCCAGGAACTCTGGAAAGGCAGCAAGCTCATCTCTCCCACCCAGGTTATTTGTCTTAGGTAAAATTTTATTCTAAGAAAGGGCTTTCTATTCTCTGGTTACAATTTATTGTATTTGTATGGTCCTAGAAATTCTCATCTTAGTTACTTCAATTAACATCTACAGGACAGAGTATATACATACTGTTGTGATACCATATTTGTTTCAGCTTAGTCCCACAGTGGCATGGATTCAGTGTGTACAGCCTGTCTGTTTACCATAGTAATACTGTTCATTTCTTGGACAGCTGAAGTTTATCATCCAGTATCTCTTTAACAAGACCCTATGGGATTTAGAGTCTCTAAATTCATATTCTCTTTAAAATATTCCCCCCTTTCCCTTTAACAGCTTCATTGAGTTACAGTTCACATTCCATACAATTCAGCCATCTGAATTTTCCAATTCAATGCTCTTAACTGTATCTGGAGTCAGGCAATTCTCACCAGAATCAATTTTAGAACATTTTTTTTTTTGGTCAATCCTCATAGGAACTCAGTACCCATTCAGAATCTTCCTGTTCCACCCAAATATCCATTTCCTCCAGTTGTAGTAAAACAAAACAAAACAAAACAAAACTAATGACTGTGTGGATTTTCCCTAGTCTAGATCTTTTTACAAATGCAATAAGACACTATGTGGTAATTTTTTGTCTAGCTACTTTTTTCATCATGTTTCCAAGTGTCTTAGTTTCCTTCTCTATTCCTTTATTAAAACATGGGAGAAAGTGTTTATTTAGGCTCATGATTCTATTGCTGTGTAGGAGCTGAGGCAGGAACTTCAAACATTACATCCACATTAAGAGAGAATACACAGAAATGAATGCATGCACGATCACTTGCTTGCTTCCTTATAATCAGCTTGATTTTTCTACTCTTACACAGTTCAAAATCCCTGCCTAGGGAATGGTGCCACCAATAGTACATTGGATCTTCTCACATCATTTAACTTAAGGCAATCCCCACACAAACATGCCCATAGGACAAACCAATGTAGGCAATCTCTTACTGAGTTTCTCTTCCTAGGTGATTCTAGGTCTTATCAAGTTGATAATGAAAGCTAACCATCACACCAAGGTTCATCATGTTTTTGTTGCCTTTTCACATTGAATAATATTCTTTTGTATGGCTATATCATATCTTATTTATCTATTCATCAATGACTGGACACTTGAGTTATTAATACTTTTGGTGCTGTGAACATATGTCTACTCACTTTTCTGTGGGAGTGTATATTTTTAATTTCTCTTGAGCATACACTTTGGAATGGAGCTCATGGATTATATGAGCTCATGGATTATATATTGGGTCAAATGGTCATGCAGTGTTTATCATTTTGAGGAGCTACAAGGTGTCTTATACATTTTTACCAACATCATAGAAGTGTTCCATCTCTACCTCAACTTTTATCATGATGACTAATGTCAGTTGTCAATTTGATGTGATATAGTTACCTAGAAAATGGGTCCCTAGTTATGTCTGTGGGATATTATCTTGATTAAGTTAATTAAGATGTCAAGAGTTTCCCACAGGCACTATTTCTTGCAAGGGACTTTTGAACAAATAAAACAGAGAAGGTGAGCAGAGCACCAATATTCATCTCTGCTTCCTGACTTGGATGCATGCAATGCTACTAGTTCTGACATGCTCCTGCCATCATGCCTTCTCAATTATGATGGATAACTCCCTGAAACTGTGAACTAAAATAAATCTATCCCCCTTAGGTTGCTTATATAAGAGCATTTTATCAGAACAACAAGCAAAGTAATTAAGACCCCAATCATTTTTTAATTACCCCCTATACTTTTGTTGTTACAGTCACCATACTGGATATGGAATACCATTATATTGTGGTTCTGATGTACATTTATTTGGTTGTTCCTGACCTTAAGTGTGGTTTCATCTGTTCCTTGCTCTAGAGTCTATTTCTGGATAATTGCTTGTTTAGAGTACATTCATTTTTTTAAAAGATTTGTTTATTTTTAATTGTTTGTATATGAATGTGTGTCTCTGTGTGGCTATGTATACATAAGAACAGGTGCCCATGAATTCAGAACAGGGAGACATATCCCTGGAGTTGGAGTGCCAGATCTCTATGAGTTACCACTGAGAGTGCTGGGAACTGAAGTCAGATTCTCTTCAAGAGCAGCAAGTGCTTCTAACAACTGAGCCATGTTTGCAGTTCAAACTGCTTCTTAGATCATTTCACTCTTTGACTCCTGGGTTCTAAGCGTTTTTTTTTTTTTCAGATTAAGAATAAAGTCTTTTTGTTAGCTACATGATTTGTAAATACTTTCTTCAAGATATGAGTTGCCTTCCCCCATCTTCTTAAAGACATCCTAGCAGACATGTCTTTGTATTTTTCAAGATGAGTTGTTGCTAGGTGTTGGTGGTGCGTGCCATTAATCCCAGCACTCAGGAGACAGAGGCAGGCAGATCTCTGTGAGTTCAAGGCCAGCCTGGTATACAGAGCCAGTTCTGGGAAGGCTCCAAATCAATACGAAGAAACCCTGTCTCAAAAAACAAAACAAAACAAACAACAAAAAAGATGAGTTGTGTTTTTCCTTTCGCTGCCCATGCTTTTGATGCTACATCTAAGAAACCATTGCATATCCCAGGACCATCCAAAGGTGCCACTAATGTCTATTTCAGCCCCCATTTAATGCCATGCATATGTGTATTACACATCATAGTCTGTAGCTTAACTTCTTTTTTTTATGGTCCAGGATGACCAGCTCAAAGAATGGTGCCATCAACAATGGATGTTCCCATCTTGATTAACCAAATCAAGACAATCATCCACAAGCATGCCTAGAAGCCTGTGTCGTTGGTGATTGTAGATGTCATTAAGTTCACAATTGAAATTAACCATCATACCAAGGATAATCTGAACCTCCCTGCCTCTGTCTGCACCACTACACCCTGCATTCCAGCTTGTATTTCACCTCACTGTTATCTTGCTAGATCTTTATTATTGCTCAGATTTTTGCCTTCAGCTCTGGTTCTTTATAATTCCCCATTAAACGTCTTTTTGAATGAAGGCCTGGTAACTTCCAGATCTGTGCTCAAAGATCGTATTTTCCTGTACGACTTTTTGATGTGCAATCTCCCCTTCTCTATTCCCTCATTCATCTGTACACAGTTCCTGTTTATGTTCTGTCTTAGCCCTTTTGACTTACAGTTTGTATTTGGTTGAAATGAATTTTTTTTTTCTTGGGCATACCAAATAGGGAAGCATTTTGTGCCAGGAGGAATAGCAGTGGGTCTGTTCCTCATTCTGTTTTTCAGTCCAGAAAACTGCTTTAAGGTAAAACTCTGTCCATGTGAGCAGACCTTAACTCACCTGAAACAACAGAATTGAGCTCACATTTGAGGACTTTTTGACCATTTTATGTCACCTGTTCCCTGAAGTTCAGATACTCTTATCCCAGGATTTATTTTCATTTGTTCCTTCCTTCCTTCGTTCCTTCATTCCGTCCTTCCTTGCTTGCTTCCTTCCTTTCTTCCTTCCTTCCTTCCTTCCTTCCTTCCTTCCTTCCTTCCTTTTTCCATCCTTCCTCCTCCCCCCTCTCCATCTTTCTTCTTATTTTATTTGGTTTTATGTGATGGCTAGCTTTAATGGTCAACTTGATCCAACCTAGAAAAACATAGGGAGAGAGTCTCAGGGAAATGTCATCTACATTGAGTTGGCTTCGGTCCACATTTGTGGGGATTGCCCTATGTTAACTGACTGTAGAAGACACAGCCACTGTGGTGGCACCATTTGTTAGACAGAGCAACCTGAGCCTTGTAAATGTAGAGAGCAAGATGAGCATAAGTAAGCAAGCAAGGAAGCAATCAAAACGCATGCATCCATCTCTTCTCCTGACTGTAGAGGTGGATGAGTTGCGGTGACTAGCTGTTTGATGATTCTGCCTTCAGTTCCCACAGTAGCAGACTTGTAACTACCTGTAACCTGGAATGGTGAGATAAAAAGAAACCCCTTTCCCTTCTAAGTTGCATTTTCTAGAGTGATTTTTTTAGAGTGTTTTATCACAGCAGCAGGAAAAAAACCAGGGCATTATGGTGCTGGGGATTAAACCTGGATCCCCCTGCCTTCCAGGCAGGTGTTCTAGTGCTCAACTATGCCGTTAGCTCTTTCTGCTTCTTTTGTTCCTCACAGGGACTCACTAAGTTGTCCAGGTTGCCCTTGAACTTACAAGTCTCCTGCCTCAGTTTCCTGAGTAGTTGGAATTACAGGCTTATGTCATCAGGGCCCAGAGGCTGTTCATTTTAGCACTGTTAAGTTCATGTAAGAAGAAAGTCTTTAAAAATGGCATTTCTGGTTATTTAGGAGGCATGGGCCCTATGAGGCTTTTATTCTGTTCTTTA
This sequence comes from Cricetiscus sungorus, assembly GCA_030556225.1. NCBI lineage: Eukaryota > Metazoa > Chordata > Mammalia > Rodentia > Cricetidae > Cricetiscus > Cricetiscus sungorus. The sequence goes on from JANBXA010000044.1 coordinate 16,705,171, forward strand.
TTCTACTCCATATGTTCATCTTTACAAAAAATAAATGCTTATTACCTCTATACTCAGAACAATTGAGCATTAAAATTTCTTTCTCTTTCATCCTTCCATCCTTCCGTCCTTCCCTCCCTCCCTTTCTTTCTCCCTCACTCCCTTCCTCCCTACTTCCCTATGTCCATGTCTTCTTCTCTCTGTGGTTGCATGTCTGTAGATGTGCATACCATAACAAGAGGACATTGGGCTTCCTGTTCAATTATTCTCTACCTTATTCTCTTGCAACAGGTTCTCTCCTTGAATCTGGAGCTAGGGTGGCAGCCAGCAAGCCCTAGCAATACTCCTGCTTCTACAAAGCACAGTTCTGGGGTTAAACTCCCAGATTGTCACAAGGTCTGTAAGGATTTGAACTCAGGTTCCCATGCTTGTACAGCAAGTGCTTATATTCACTGAACCAAATCTCATTTCACTAGAACCAAATCAATGCCTTTTATTAAACTCACAAAGTTCACATAGCTACTGCAGAGTTGGGAATAGCCTTCAATGAGAGCGGAAGCTGGATTTACAAGGTGTCACCTCTAAAAAGCATGACAGTGATAGATAATGACAAAGCAATTGAGGAGGGGCAGAGAGCTTAGCCCTAGCAAGGCCAGAAAAACCAGTGTAGTTAAAGAAGTCACCAGGTCATCTGGAGACATCAGGAAGCCACACTGGGCATGGAAACTCCTGTCCACCGGGCTATTACGATAATGTGATAATTCTTATGGGAGGGAACTCTGATGTGCAGAGGTTAAGGGGATAGCCTGGGTCTTTCCATTGTGGAGATTGTGAGTGAATTTCGCTCCTCTCTTTCCATTTTCAGCCACTTGGCTCCTTCCCAGTTCCCAGCTGAGGTGTTTCAGGGTACAGTAATGCTATTTGTCAAGAGAAGGCAGAGAAGGGACAAAGAAGGTAGATACAGAGATCTGTTAGGGGTGAGGTGAGTTACTGTTCCCAGAGCACGCTCAGATCCACCGCTGGAATCACATACAGAGAAAGAGGCACCATTTCTATGAAAGCCCGCTGAGCCTGTCACCTCACTCTTATCAGTCATACAGGGAAAGGAAAAGATATTTCTAGAGCCTGCTGGTGGCTGTCTCTCTCCCAGGATGAAACCACACATTGAAGATGACACTGGGATCCTGAGATGTGGTTATGACAGACAGCATCTGCTATGAGTCACTGTGGACCAAATGGCATTAGCAGCATGTTTCGGCATCCTTCTGCTCAGGGATCTCAGATGGGGGACATTGCAGGCACCTTGTAGGACCCACATGTTGAAAGAGAGAACTGACACCTCCACACACATGCATTGTGGTTACAAAAAAAAATCACACACATATACATGAAAGAGAGAGAGATTAAAATGTAAAACACCCTTTTTAATTGTTATGGTTTGAATGAAAGTTATCCCCATAGGCTCACATGCTTGTAGAACTATTTGGGAATAATTAGGGGGTGTGGCTCTGTTGGAAGAGGTGTGTCACTGGGAAAGGGCTTTGAGGTTTCAAAAGACACTTGATACTTACAGTGTGTTTCTCTGCTTCCTTATTTGTGATTTGATTTGATCCATGAGCCTTCAGCTGGCATTCCAGCTGACATGCCTGCTGCATGCTGCCCCATCCAGTACCCTACTGGCCCTCTATGATGGAGTCTAACCCTAAGAAATCATAAACCCAGTTTAAATGCTTTCTGTTATAAGTTTCCTCAGCTATGATGTTTCATCACAGAAATAGAAAAGTACCCAAAACAAAGATTTATAAGCCTAATAGTTTAGAAGATTACTCCATAAACTGTTTGCTGTGCAAATGTGAGTTCCAAGTTTCATCCCTAGATCCTAAGGGAAAAAGCCAGACATGGCAATGTGATTTTAATCCCAGAATTGGGGAAATGGGGACAGGCAGATTCCTGGGGTGTACTGGCCATCTGGTCTCACTTACCTGATGAATTCCAGCCCATTAAGAAGTTCTGTCTCAAAAAACAAGATACATGGATCCTGAGAAATGATGCTGGAGTTGACTTCCCTCTTAGTTAGGGTTTTTATTGCTATGAAGAGACACCACGACCACAGCAACTCTTATAAATGAAAACAGTTCAGAGGTTCAGTCCATTATCATCATGGTGGGGAGCATGGCAGAACTCAGGTAGGCATGGTACTGGAAAAGCAGCTGAGAATCCTACATCTTTTGGGCAAGAGCAAGTTGACTGAGACACTGGGTGGTATCCTGAGCATAGGAAACCTTAAAGCCCATCCCAACAGTGACATACTTCCTCAAACAAGGTCATACCCACTCCAACAAAGCCATGGTGCCAGTTCCTATGAGATTATGTGGGCCAAATACATTCAAACTACCACAACCTCTACCCTCGTTATGTACACAAACCCGCCAGTGGGCATGCATACAGCCCTCCACGCACATTCAAATATTATACTGTGGTATGGCTTAACCGTCTTTTTAAGCATCTACTTATTTAGTGCATGTGTGGCTATGTGTATACATATGTGCAGGCATGCACATATCACAGCCTGTGTGTAGAGTCAGTGGATGACCTCCAGGAGTAGAGTCTCTTCTTTTATCACGTGGGTTCCAGGACCTGAATTCAGGAAGTCAAGTTTGTTGGCAAACACCTTTTCCCACTCAGCCATTTCATTTCTTCTCACCCCAGCTCCCCTTTTGCTCTTCAGTGTGAGGCAGGTCTCATTAAGTTACTTCAGGCTTGCTTTGAAACAACTTTATAACCCAGGTGAGTCTTGAACTCTAGTTCCTCCCTCATCAGCCTCCTGTGTGCCACCAGCCTGGGGCTGTGTTTGTGTACTAGGTTTGGATTCACAGCCACACATTGCTATTTCTGATTAGTTTCAAAACCTTAGTTTTCATTTATATATATATATATATATATATATATATATATATACATATATATATATGTATCTATATATATGTGTGTGTGTGTGTGTGAGAGAGAGAGAGATATTTATGTTTTCAAATATGAAATAATATACTGATTCTGGAGAAATGGCTCAGTGGTTAAGAGCACGTGTTGCTTTTACAGAGGACCTGAGTTCAATTCCCAGAACCCTCATCAGGTGACTCACAGCCACCTGTATACCAGGTTCCTTGTGATCTGATGCCATCTTCTGGTTTTTATGCCACTGCTCCCCACCCCCCTCTGTGTCTCTCACACAATTTAAATAAATATTTTAAATGATATAAAATCAATCTCTTAGATTGCTTGTGAAAATTATATTAAATGAGACGATGCACAGAAATTACTTATCACAGTGCTTGAGGGATATATGTGTGTGCACATGCATGGGGAAAGGGAGGGGGAAAAAGGGAAGGAGGGAGGGAGGGAGGGAGAGAGAGAGAGAGAGAGAGAGAGAGAGAGAGAGAGAGAGAGAGAGAGAGAGAAGACAAGACATATCTCATTTCTCTCAATCGTACAGATGTTGTGTTTTGCCTGAGCACAGTTCCAGTTCAAGTTTAACTCCTGATGTAGCAAGCGGCTGGCAAGAAGGTTCAGTGGGTAAATAAAGGCACTTACCACATAAGCCTTGGTAACATGAGGTTGAGTCCACATAAGGTTGGAAAGAGAGGACTAACTCCCCAAGCTGTCCCCTGACCTTCACACGCTCACCTTGGCAATGCCCACCCCACACCTACTGCTACTACAACTATTATTAATAAAATAATAGAGCGGATAAAGATATTTAAATGTTATGTGGCAATTTTGATCCATTTTGCTACCTTCTACAGCTTATTTTACGCTCCCATGGGAAAGCTAAGAAGATACCATTGTTGTCTAAATGTATTTATGCAAACATAGCCTGTTACCCATGCATGGAAAGATAACGTGTACCAGATAGGAATCAACTCCAGATGGTCAGCAGTAGAGAGTAGAAACCATGTTTTATTTTATGTAGTATTATGCTCTGAGCATCTGGTATATAGTAAGGTCTTTAAGATTAAAGGGATTAATCACTTTTTTATGTGATAAATACTGTGTAAAGGTGCTGTGTAGCTTTTCTGGTTTTCATTATCTTCTACATGCTGGGAATATATCAGTCAGGACAGGGCTGGTTGTGCTGTCATAACAAATATCTCTCCAATCTTAGCAGTTTGTGGCAGCAAGTATTTCTTACTAATTTATACTACAAGTGCAATTGCTGTCTAGCTGGCAGAGTAGTCGCTATGTTTTCGCACTTCAAAACTCGGGAGGAAGAGTAGCCATTGTTGCCAGTCTCAGGAAGAGATAGATAGAGCTAGAGATGCTACAGAAAGAGCAATAGATAAGAAGATTGAGAGATTGAGTGAGATAGAGATTGATAGATACATAGAGATAGAATATATATATATATATATAAAAATCTTTCTATATATAGCTATATAGAGAGAGATTGAGAGATAAAGACAGAGATAGAAGAAGGTAGACATAGATTTAGAAAGATAATAGATGTCAAGAGACAGAAATGGACAGAGATGATGATAGAGCTTGAGAGCTAGAGATAAGGAGAGAGCCAGAGACACAGAGAGAGTGCTAGAGACACAGATATAGAGTCAAAGAGGTAAGGAAAAGGGAAGAGTGAGATGAACAGATAGGTAGAGAGAGAGTGTGACAGGCAGAGGTAGAGTAGAGAAGAAGAAGGTGTGTGTGTGTGTGTGTGTGTGTGTGTGTGTGTGTGTGTGTGTGTATACATATACATACACACGGAGAAAGGGAAGGAAGAAATGAGAAAGGGAGAATGTTAGAGCTACAGATGGAGGTAGAGTAGGAAAGAGGAAGGAACAGAGAGAAGGAAAGAGCTAGAAAGAGACACACAGAGTAATGGAGAAAAAGAAAGAGAACTAGATAAAGTTATAGATGGAGGTAAAGAGGGAGGGAAGGAGGAAAGGAAGGGCAGAATGTTAGAGATCTAGAAAGATGGAAGTAGAGAGATTGGGAGAGAGCTGGGGCACTAGAGGTGGAAGTAAAAATACACAGTGACCCATAAAAAAGAGGGAGGAGGGGGAGAAGGAAGGAGGGAGGGAGGGAGAGAGAGAAGACTGATAGCTTTTATCTCAAAGAAATATGAGTTGAAAACTGCATTTGTTGACCAAATATGTCAGTTGTCCATTCAAACCGACCAGATGGGGAACATGTGTTCCTGTCCAGACCCTAGAAGAGCAGTTGGGATGTCCACGAACAGTCCTTTGTTTCTCCCAAGGGTACTGATCCTCCCCTGGAGTAGCTCAGCTAGGTGTGAAGGATTATAAACTTGGTCTGTGTGATTTCTTAGTCTGCCTATTTATACCTTCTTCATGAAATCAAAATATTTGGTTTCTGAAGATCCGATTTTTCCTGTGTTTGGATAGAACCAATTGACAGAACTGGGCTGCCAGTTCCTATAGACATCAAACTCCAGTGAACTGACTCTTGGGTCACAGAGATCTCCGCAGATCCACGGGCATTCCCACCTGGTGAGATTCAGGGTACCACTAAGAAGCTGGCTTTGTCACTCTGAAGTGGCACAGATGTCCAGGATGCCTGAATCGCGGTGCCAAAAGATGTCTGAATTCATTGTGATCAGGATGTTTCAAAGTCCAGGCAGGCACTCTTGTTGGTGCCTTTGGAAAGGTTCAGATACCTTTCCAAACACGACCCACTTCCCAAGCAACCATTGCCCTACAGAAATGCAATGTAATCCTGTGATGGGTGCTTCAGTCCCTGACAATCTTGGACTTACACACACATAAACAGGGGGCTGCAGAGGTAATTTGTAGTGGGATATTCACTTTGTCTGCTTCTGAGGCACTGACCACACCCATTGTGGGGTGGAGCCAGGGGCAGAAGTGACCTGTGGAACTAGGTCTGAGTGGAAGCGGGGAACGCTCTCTTTCTGGGGGGGACACGGAAAGAAGAGCATCCGATTCCAACTGCTGTGTTCATCTGTCTGTGTTGTGAGTTGTTTCTCCCTGAATAAACATCTATTCGGCCTATTTGTTTATCCTGTCCCTTATTAAACCACAATAGTAATTCAGTTGGTAAAGTGCTTGCCAACGAAGCTGAATTAGAGCGTTCATGGGCAGTTAAGAGATCTGTCTCAAATCATGGAATGAATGGCACCCAAGGAACAATACCCACAGTTGAGCCTCACGAGGTTGGCTTCTATATGCATGCACACACATGTATATACACACTCTTCATGCACACATGGACATGTATGCATATACTTACCTTGGGGTCTACTTGATCCCAGTGTTGTCCTCTAGTGATTTCCTCCAAACTGAAACATCCCATATGGAGTAAACAACTCATACATTCCAGGAAATTCTTGAAGTTGACAAGCATTGCAAGGCCTCTCCCTCTCCAAGGTTATAGAAGTCATAAGAACTGCTGGGGAAAGGGGACCCTGGGACCTGCTGAGCTGTGTGCAAGTCAGGCAGAGAGAGCTCTTCCTGAGTTCTCATCCAAGCTGCAGTGGGCTTTGAGTGGCCTTACAGGTGCTTTTGAGTTCTCTTTGCTCTTATAAATCACCCCTCACTCATATTCCCGTAAGTAACCCTAACAAACTCATTGGTTCACCAAGTTGAACTTTGGTGTTACCCTTACTTTAGTCTACTATTGGTTCCCTATCTGGGCTGAGTAGATGTTGTTGTCTCTCCAGGAAAAATGTCATACAGCAAGGCTCCATTTACATATTCATGTAACACTTGTACATGGGCCTTGGTAAGTCTAAAGAAGTAGAGAGATAGAAGATTTACCCACAAGCCCTTCTAGTATTTACTACTAAGAATGTCTTCTTGGGAACTAACTTCCTTTATGGACTTGAGGTCCCACCAATATTGGGCAAAGTCAAGCCTTGGTTATTTTACTCTGTTAGAACATGTTACTGCTTGAATCCCTCTGCTGCCACTACTGGTAGAAAACACAAAACCCTTAGGAGATGACCTTCACTAGAGGAAGGGGCTAGGGATGCTCCACAGAGTATAACATCTCTTTCCAAGGAGCTTCTGGTGTCAATTCCCTCCCTCCACTTTTTGACCCAGTTCTCTCCTTCTGTTGTTTGGCTATGTGCACACCAGGCTAGCTGGCTATGAGACTTCCAAGGGTTTTCCTTTGTCCTCACCACAGGGGATCTAGATCCCACTACTATACCTGACTTTACAGGGCTCCTGGGTATTCAATCTCTGGTCTTCATGCTCTGTGCAAAACCATTTAACCACTGAGTCATCTCCCCCAGTGCCCTCCCCACCTTGGACCCATGCTTTCTAGATCTTCCCTTGAACTTGAGGTGAGCTTTATTCATCCCACTGGAAGGGTGAATTCTCAGGCTGAGAACTTTGCAGAGTCAAAGGAGGTCTTATGCTGACAACCTAGGTGGCCTTGCTGCCCTTGGCTCATTGCCCCTGCCTCCCTGCTCCAATCCTCTTCCTGCGGTACCTTGCTGATCTGTCATTCCAGAGCCATCTCCTGTGCCCTTCTCCATCGCCACCTCCAGCTAACAGCCTCTTTCCCTGAACTTTATGTAAGCTGGCTCCTTCCCAGGGCCCCCTGGCAGCTTTCCCAGCTGCTATTTTCTATCTGCCCGGCATCTCCCAGGTTCTCCTCTTAAGCTCTTATCCCTTTTTTGGCAGCCAAATGCCCTCTATTTTATTCCCTCCCTTGGGTGCACTCATAGGATGGAACAAAGCCGAGAGATTGTTCACTTTCTTAACAGAAGCTGTTTTGAAATCAGCCCCAGCTGCTACACCTTTCAGAAGTGAGATGGCTCCCAGAGCAGATGGCTCAGCAGTGGCTATTTTAAGCCCCAGAGTCACAAGAACACACCCAAAATAACTCGGTCCAGCAGGGGTCAAATGCAGAGCTGGGCTGCTGGCTTCAGAGAAAGCATGACCTCTAGCTCTCTGGAGTCATTGGCTAAGTCAGTGCTGGGCAATACTGGTTAATGTGACTCTTCATGTGGTTCCCCAGATGATGTTTCCCAACTGACTTGGCTACACGTGCTCAGCTGCACTTGGGACCAAAAATATGTCTCTTGTTCCAGTGGTGCCAGAGCTGTATTTCCAGTCTTTGTAGCATCTCCAAGACTGGCATCAAGAGAATTTTTCACTGCCCCTCTGTATCACTCAGCTCACTATAGCTGTGAGGTATGAAAATACCTTGGGGGAAGATGACTCAGTCAGTAAGTGCTTGTCCTGCAAACATGAGGACCTACATTTGATCACCAGTGTCCTAGTTATATTTCTGTTGCTGTGATCAAACAGTCTGACCTAATGTAAAGTAGAGAGGTGAAGGAGTATATTTGGTTTATACTTCCAGATCACAGTCCATAAGCAGGAACTTGAATCAGGGACCATTGAGGAATGGTGTCTGATGACTCATTTTTCTTTTTAAGGTTTATTATTTAATGTGTATACAGCAGCCTGCCTGCATGTATTCCTGCAGACCAGAAGAGGGCACCAGATCTCATTATAGATGGCTGTGAGCTACCATGTGGTTGGTGGGAATGGAACTTAGGGCCTCTGAGGAGCCAGTGCTCTTAACTACTGTGCCATCTCTCCAATCCCAAAAGCTCATATTTAGATAGAACCACCTGTCCAGGGAATTGTGTCACCTACAGTAGGCTAGACCATTGTATATCAAATTAGCAGTCAAGATAATCCCTCATAGACTAGTCTGATTTGGTCAATCTCTCAATTGACAGTCCCCTCTCTGGTGTCTCTACGCGTTGTTGAATGATGGTTAGAACTAACTAGAACAGTCAAATATGATGGCATATACTTATAAACCAGATCTTGGGAAAAAAAGACAGGTGGATCCCTGTGACTCAGTCATTAGCTAACCTAGCTGAGTCAACAAGTCCTAGCAGAGACATCATAGCAACAAGAAAGTGGATGGCTCTTATAGACTCACAGTTGTGGTTAACCTCTGGTTTCTCTGTGCACAAATGCACACGTGAGTGCACACACACACACACACACACACACACACACACACGGAGAGGGAAAGACCATCTTGAAATACAATGTTTGTATCATCAGTCATTATCAATCATTTATTTTCTTTCATGTTTCTGAACTTGACTGAAGAACAGCTGACCTGGGCTCAGCCTGGTTGATCTTGGTTCCAAGTTGTCTATTTGTTTCTCCTGCTTGACCTAGCTCTCAGCTCACCAGGCCAAGGCTGGCTCTTAAAAGCGCATGCTAACAGAAGCAATGGAAATGCAATAGCAAACATTTGATCACACCTGCATATGCAGAGCCTTTATTGGCATAGTTCTGCTAAGCTGTCACTAGCCAGAGAAGTTTATGGAGGAACCTGTCATCAATGGGCAATAGAATCACACCACATGGGTCACAGTAGGATGGAGGGAAGAGTTTGGGTCAGCATGACTACCCAGTACACTGGGCTTCAGATTGCTAGCCATGGAAGCTGAGTAGAGGAGGAGAGATGGTCAAGGTGACATCTTGCCTTCTCTTTTTGGAATGAATGTAGATTATTCTTTGTGCTTTTGTAGGACAGGTTCCCACTTGAGTTCATGGAGTGAAATGTTAAGTGTTGCTAAATCCTTCTAATTCTTCTTTGACTTCTGTTCTGTTCTGTTCTGTTTATGGTTTTGGGTTTAGAGAATCTGTAAGTGAAAACAGGACAGAGGGAGCTCCTTTAAATGAAATGAAGCTCATTGTGTATCTCCATCCTTGCATAAAGGAGTATTTCCATTTTCAACAAGATCAAACTGATGAGTTTCTATTATTTTCCAAAGGACAGCAGCCATGTATGTGTATGTAGCTCTGTTTTGAGGCCATCACAATGGGTCTTTGGGCTTGCAATAGGCCTAGGGAATGCCCTACATGTAAGATTTTTTTTTAATGTATAAAAATAAGATCCCATGATGAGATCTGTTCTAGCTTAAGCTTGCATAGTTCTTATGCATACTCTTTGGATCCAAACAGGGCAGCTACACACATAAACACACAGCAACAGATTCCTAAAGTTCCTAAGGTCTCAACTAAATCCATTGAGTATTAAAACATTAATCTCATGATGGATATGGCTGTGCATGACTGTAATCTAAGCATTTAGAAAGCTGAAGCAAGTCAACCCTGGGCTCCATAGTGATTTTGAGGCTAACCTGGGCCATATCTGGAAATCATGTTGCAAACAAGAATGAACACATTAACCCCTTGTCTGCCACATTTCAAAATTGGACACAGTATTATAACAAAGGGTGGAGTGCAGTTCTCTCACTTTGGTTCTGAGATGTTGGCCAGGCTCTTCATAGTCCGTTGTGAGATCTCAAGAATGTACTCTTGCAGCTTCCTCTTCTGCTGCTCCCAGGAGTCCCGGTACTTCCATCCAAAGATGAACTGATTGCAGCCTTCTGGGAGATTGGAAGCATGATCCAATTACTTACTATGCCCCTGCCTCTGTCCCCATCTGCTGGCTGAATACCAGCTATATGAATGAAGCCTTTGCCTGCCTGCTGACCATAAGCAGAGAAGTAGCATCCTGCTGAATTCAAGCCCTGAATGCCCATTCACATGAATATAGTTGAGGTGTGTGTGTGTGTGTGTGTGTGTGTGTGTGTGTGTGTGGGGTGTGTGTGTGTATGTGTGTGTGGGTGTGTGTGTGTGTGTGGTGTGTGTGTGTGTGTGTGTGTGTGTGTGTGTTGAGAGAGAGAGAGAGAGAGAGAGAGAGAGAGAGAGAGAGAGAGAGAGAGAGAGAGATTGTGTATGTGTGTGGTGTATGTGTGTACTGGCATGGGTGTGCCACAGATGCCATATGGAGGTCAGAGAACAACCTCTAGTGTTGGTTTTCATCTCCCATCGTGTCTGAGACAGTGCTGCTCTCCAGCTGGTCCATGAGCTTCCAGGGGCACACTTGTCTCCATCTCCCATCTCTTTGTTGAAGCAGTGGGATTGCATACATGTGCTACCACACCCAGATTTGCGCATGTTTGGGAAATCCAAACTCAGTTACACATGCTTAGGCAGCAAGCATTTTGCTTGCTGAGCTTTCCTCCTAGCTAACTAGCCATGTAGCATTAGCTCTGTCACACATTTCATTACAGTCTCAAGGCCCCTGGAGATGCTGGGTCCTGCTCAGTAAGATATTCTGAAGGGTGATAACTGGTTAATTTACGTTCTGCCTAGGGTCTTGGAGTGTAGTGCTGCACATAGGGCATGAAGCACGTTGTAGAGGGTTGACTACAGGTTGAAAGAGAGATTTGAAATTCAAATTTGCTTTATTTTACTCACAGACACTAACAACTCTGGCATTCAAGAACTTGTCTGTTTATACTAGTGTGGTAGCTGAATTGCTCAGAAAATCAACACGGCCTCCAATGTTGTCTTTCCTAATTGTTCCATGCTGGAAGGGATGTTTGACATCTCAAAATACATGCACTGGATCTCTTGCTTGCAATTCTTTTCAGCATAAACACTGCACACACCTACCTATTCTCACCTAGCACTCTTTAAGCATCATGACTGACTCACCCACATGGCAGGCATTTCTGACGGATGGACCAGGGGGAAAGATTCTTGGAGACAGAGACCCTGGCTCTCAGCTTCCCCCTGCAGCTTCTCCTGTTGTGGTTCCTTTTTTGGAAATAGAACTCCCACTGACATCAGAAAGAATCTTTCTCAAAGTGCCTGGGAACCGCAGGGCGGCCAGTGTGGTCCCCCCAGTGGCAGACAATCATTCCCAGATGCATTCATTGGTGATCAAATTGGGTTAAATGCCCCCCTTCCAAGCTGGCCTGAAAAGAATTGCCCAACACAAGGTCTTTCATGCATTAGACCTCGAACGAAGGGCAAACCTCAAAGCCTGGCCTAGTTCTAAATTTAGATAAGTAATTTTATCTGAGAGTGGAGCAGTGGAGTGAGGGTTGCTGGCTCTCTCTCTCTCTGAGTGCCCGTGGAGGGGTATTAGGTCTACATTTCTGTCTTGACAAGGTTTTCTTTTCTTTTTTTTTACCCTTCTGAGGTGTCATGTGGATATTTCACTTGGAAAAGAGCAAAGGAATAGGAAGCCCGCTTAAAATGTCAAGTCACATGACTGGCAGGCGCCTGAAGTGATCTTTGTAACTCCCCTTGCTCTCAATCCCAGCAATAGTACATGTGCTGTGACAACAGATTGGAACAGACTGTTTGATTTCTAGGAGCTGGCTGAATGGCCCCTTGTGCATGTCATCATCTGAAAGGGGCCTTGCCCTCTGGTGTCAGTTTATATGCTTAGGAACTACAGAAGCAGAGATGGGGTGAGGTATTGTTGGTGTGTTTGTAACCAGTGTTAAATCCCCCCATCTCCTCTCTCTCTCTCTCTCTCTCTCTCTCTCTCTCTCTCTCTCTCTCTCTCTCTCTCTCTCTCTCTCACTTTCTCTGTCAATCTCAAGTGTTATTCCTCAGGAGCCAACTGTGTTGTTTTTTGAGGTAGGGTCTCTCACCAGGGTTTGCCAAGTCCTCTAGGCAGGTTTGCTGGTGAGCCCCAGGGATCCCCCTGTGTCAATCACAATAGCACTTGTTCTCCACTGGACAGTTTCAGTTTTTTAATATGACTATTGGTGACCCTAGCTTGTATCAAGTTGACACAAAACTAGCTGCCACACCTATCAATAGCACCATGGTCTGAACACAACCCATCATGGACGCATGGAGTTTTTGGAAGCATCAAACTCAGATCCTGTGTTCATATTGTACTTATTTTACTTTATATCTTAGCTCCTATGAAACATGTTGAATGAATAGATGAATATCTCATAGGTGACTTAATTTGGATCTGAAATGCTCCCCCCCAAAAGTCCATGTGTTCATGGGTTGTTGCCAGACCATAGTACTGTCGGTAGGTGTGCTGGCTAGTTTTATGCCAACTTGACACAAGCTAGAGTCATTGGAGAGGAGGGAAACTCAATTGAGATAATGCCTCAGTGAGATTGGGATGTAGACAAGCCTGTAGGGCAGCAGTTCTCAACCCGTGGGTCACAAAAAAGAATGACTTTTTCACAAGGGTCACATATTAGATCTCCTGCAATCAGATATTTACATTATGATTTATAACAAAATTATAATTTTGAAGTAGCAATGAAAATAATTTTATGGTTGGGGCCACCACAAACATGAGGAGTTATATTAAAGGGTCACAGCATTAGGAAGTTTGAAAACCATCATTGATGGGAGAGCCCAGCTGGTTGTGGGTGGTGCCATCCCTGGACTGGTGGTCCTGGGTTCTATAAGAAAGTAGGCTGAGCAAGCTCTGAGGAGCAAGCAAGTGAGCAGCACCCCTCCATGGCCTCTGCATCAGCTCCTGCCTCCAGCTTTCCTGCCCTGTTTGAGTTCCTGTCCTGATCTCCTTCAGTGATGGACTACCATGTGGAAGTTTAAACCAAGTAAGCCCTTTCCTCCCCAAGTTCCTTCTGAGCATGGCATTTCATCACAGCAACAGAACCCTAACTGAGACAGTAGGAACCTTTAAGAAGTGGGACACAATGAGAAGTCAGATTATTAAGTGGGTACTCATGAAAGGGGTGATGGGAATCTGGCATCTTTCCTCTCTCTCAATCACTTTCTGCCCTCTCTCTCTCTCTCTCTCTCTCTCTCTCTCTCTCTCTCTCTCTCTCTCTCTCTCTCTCTCTCTCTCTCTCTCTTTTGTTCCCAGACACCAGGTGAAGAGCAACCCCTTTTTATCACATACTGCCCCCTACATGCTATATTGTGCTATCCCAGGCCAACAGTAACAGGCCATTGATTGAGCCACCTGAAATTATGAACTGAGACATAATCTTTTTCCTATATTATATTTACAGTCGTAGGTATTTTGTTTAGAAATGTGAACCTATTTCATAAACACATACCATAGACATACATACAGAGATACATATCCACACATCACACCTACACAGTTACACATAAAACATCTACACATCTACACATACACAAATACATATACAGCGTGCACGTGCACGCACGCGCACGCGTACGCGTGCACACACACACACACACACACACACACACACACACACACACACACACACACCAAGGTCACACATCTGAGTAAATACCAAGTATCCATATGGATAGAATCATTCACTTATCTTGACTTATCAAGGTCTTAAGGAAGGTATGATTGGCAATTGTCCATGTATTTGCCTAAGTTAAAAAGAACAGTATAGGATCCAAATGCAGTGTAATTTGGTGCTCATTCCCTCCTGCCTCTCCTATGTTCCCTCCAACTCCTTCAAATCTATGGCCTCTTTTATTTTGAACATGTATTCATAAACCTGTAAGTATAACCTGCTGAGTTCATTTAGTGTTGTTTATGTGTATATGGTTGCAGGGCTGGCCACTTGGTATTGGATGGGGCCAGTTAGAAGCTACAAGATTACCACTTCTTCATCCATGGGGAAGACTAATTTTCCCTCTCCCAGCAGTCATTAGTTGCCTGTGCTTTTTTGCCTAGTGGTTAGACCCTGTCAGATTTTCCTTTCACATTAGCATATCTACTGTTGTTGTCTTGTTTAGGTCTTTGTTAGGCATGAGGTATTATGGGTTGGTTTCTCTGTCACTTCTAGGAGACACAATCTCAAATCAGACTTCCTGATCTTCCAGCTCTTACAATTGTCCAACCCTCTTCCACCCATATCCTTCTAGCCTTGGATGCAGGAGTTGTGTTGATTGTGCATCTGTTGGAGCTGTGCATCCCATGATAAGTGGATCTTTGCATTTTGACCAGTTGTGGGTTTCTATAACCATCTCTGTCACCACAAGTACTCTCGACCACTAATTCATCTCTCCAGCACCTGTACTCACAGTTTTGGAATGGACAATTTGCCATGGTAGGGATGGAATAGCAGCTGGAGATGCTTGATCTGTGGCGGCAGGAGCTTGTAGTGAGGCTCATTCATATCCCTAGTGGATCTAAAGGCAGAGCAAACCTCCAACCTTACATTCCATCACTCAAGTCCCCAGACCTCCAAGAAGAACAGCATCATCCAGGGACCAGGTGGTCAACTTCAGGAGCCCAAAGTGGTGTAAGGTGGGCTATCTGTGTCTTT
This sequence comes from Cricetiscus sungorus, assembly GCA_030556225.1. Classification (NCBI taxonomy): domain Eukaryota; kingdom Metazoa; phylum Chordata; class Mammalia; order Rodentia; family Cricetidae; genus Cricetiscus; species Cricetiscus sungorus. The sequence goes on from JANBXA010000044.1 coordinate 16,720,226, forward strand.
CTGTGCCTCTCACTTCAGCCTTGCAATCTGAGTATCCCAGTTCACTATAACCATGGAAGATGTAGATGTTTACAGGGAAAATTTTCAGAACCACCCATGTGTTCTAGAGGCAGAGCCCAGGTTCACTCGTCTTTCTTCTGACCCAAAGAGCAGGGCACAGAGTTTTGATTGAATTGCCTAGTAATTCTATCATGAACGGCACCTTTTTTCCCCCTCTCTTGCACACATTACAGATGGTAACAAGGGAGTTATTTTCAATCAAGGCATGCTACAACGGCAAAGATTTCTCCTAACACTCTGATCCCTTCCTCTGAAATCCATTTCAGATTGGCGGATAAAATGTGATTATATTTACACTTTCCTGACACAATTCAGGCAGCAAAATAACAGCCTGCCAGAGACATTTTTCTTCTTCATATTTAGATATGTCAACGTTGCCGTGTGGGGGAACAGGGAGTGGGGGGGGGGACAGAAAGGCAGCTGGGACTGGTGATATGTTTTAGTAGGCTTACCAATAGAGATGTTCTGTGTGCTGGTGTCTGTCTATCTCTGTCGCAGAGTTCCTTGAATGCCTTGCCTTGCTGAATGGCTTTTGCAAGAGCAACACAGTACAGTAATCGATAGTGCTGTGTGTGTGTGCAAATAGAGTCTCTCTCTCTCTCTCTCTCTCTCTCTCTCTCTCTCTCTCTCTCTCTCTGCCATAACACAGCCCATAAACTATTTCAACATGAGCCTTTAATTGGTTTGGTTTGAGTTCACTATGGGATATCCAAGACTTGACTCATTATTACCTGTGTGAGCCATGGTGGCTGTATTGAAAATGCAAGTGTCAGAAAGGCAAGGCTCAGATGTGGAAATGGTGGTGGAATCTGATATTGAAAAAAGAGAATGTGAGGCTGAGTGACCTATAGTGTTGCTGTCCCTGGGGGGATGTGGAACAAAAAACATCCGATCTGCCTAGATAGGGCAAGAACTCACCCCAGTCTAGCTTAATGGACTAATGTATGTTCAAGTATGGGGAGGAGTTTCTTACAGAAGCATGGCTGGCTGAAAGGCAGTTATGTCACTCAAAAGACTCCTCCTCCAAGCATGGGTGATGACTCAGAGAAGACACATCTCTGGATCACCACCCACCAAATGTGCATGTAGCTCCGCTGAAGACAGTACCCTTCCCCTAGCTCCCTACTGTGCACTACTTTTATAAGCTTGGGCGAGGGCTTGGAAATCTTGTTAACTCTCCCAGGTCCCTGAGACTTGTTCATTGCTTCCCAAGTCTCACGGGTTCTCCTCGTCCCTTCAGAGGAGGTGGTTTCAGTTTGGAGGAAACAACCACATGACAATGTACCCCAATTTGGCTTCATGCTAGTAGGAAGTTATCTCACTTACTTCTTTGAGCCCCATGGCCTTACTTATGAGTGGATTAGGAGCAGTCCAGGTTTAGTGTAGGGGGCAGCTCTGCCTCTCCCCCAGCATAAGAGGGTCAAATTACCAGGTAGTTAGTGTCAGTGTGCTATTGAAGCCACTGTCCAGGGGAGGATATACATCCTATTTCAATAACACTAGAAAGATCAAGAGTCATAAGCAAATACAAAACTGTCCCTTTGGACTCCAGAGCAGAAGGACCCTCCTGTTTTACAAGTCCCTCCTTGAGCTCTTGATATGCAGGGAATGTTGTAAGTAAGCCAGGAACAAATGACCTATTATCTCAGCTGCTGGGAACAAGGCCAACAGGCAGTCTGTGTCAGCTTTCTATGCCTATAACAAAGTAACTGAGATAGTTAATGTAACAGACAAAAGGTTTGCTTTGCCTCAGAGCTCCAGCCATTCTTTTTAGGCTGCTGGTTGCTGGGGGTGGGGTGGAGGCTGTGTTGCTGATAACTAAGGCAGGGAGCTCTCCCTGCAATGAACTGCTTACCTCGTAGCAATTGAGAAAGAGGGTAAAGGGCCTGGGGTTGTGTAATCTCCTTCAAGGATATGATCCCAGAACCTTACCTTCTAGAAGTCCTACCAATAGGACATACTAGTAGCACCACAGGTGTTTAATGTATGGGGACTCTGAAGGTCATTCAAGAAACAAACTGCATGCTGGGCATGGTGGCACATGGCTGAATTTGAAGCCTGTCTGGCCTATATATTAAGACGGCCTCAAAAAAAAAAAAAACACACACACACACACAAATTAAAGCATAGTCAATTGAGGGACAGTAGAGAACCACCTGACCCCCAAATATATAAGCCATGATTGATGAATAAGGAGGTGTGGAGGTTGTGTGTTCTTGCTCTGATTTGAGACGTCTCTCAAGTGTTATCTGGTGTTGAGAATGTTCCATAGGTTGTGCTGAGACACCCATCAAGACTTTAACACAACTCCACATCTCCCTTTGCAGGTTTCATGAGGATCTGCATGGCTAATTTTAGAACCTGGTACTCAGGCATCTCAGTAAGCATCACAACAGAAATCTCTTTGCTCTAGGAAGGAAGTTTACTGACTCTAGTTCAGTCATATGGCAGAAAATGCTGATAAGGGTTCAGAAGTCAACCTCAGAAAATCAGCCCATAATGCAATGGGCTTCTTTCTAGATGGATTAAAAGAATACAAGTTTTTAAACATATATGTTTAAGACATTACCCAAATCTCTCACACCTCAATTAAAATGTTCAAAACTAAATTAAGAAAAGGAAAATGCAGTTGAATATTATTGCAAACACCCCAGCTTGAAACTTGCAGGGCTTTTGAACAAAATATCATGTGTTCCAAAAGTGAGACAAATATAATTAGCTGACTCTCAGAACCTCTGTCCCTTGAGGAAAGACCCATTGATCCTCTTGTGATTGCCACACTTTTCTTAATTACTTTTCCTTTTTTATCACTACTTTATTTCACACAGGGTCTCATGTAGTTCAGGATGATCTTGAACTTTCTCTATCACTAAGGATGACCTTGGAGTTCTGACCCGTCATTCTACTTTCTGCCTACTGGGATTCTTAACACTGTAGTGCAATTCAGTGCTGAAGAAATGCTACTGTGTTTATAGAATCTGCCTTGTTTTGGTATAGTGAAGAGCTTATTTGTGGTTGGAGTGGAGAAAGGTGAGTTTTGTTTTGTTTTTGTTTTTTCAGGAAAGAAGGACAGAATGCATTTGTGGGTAGACGTGAAGAATATTAGAGTGGCAGGTGGCAGGCTTCACTCTTTTTTTATTGCCTGTGTGGCCCTTTAGGGAATTGACAACACCTGTTCCAGAGCCCACATCCATCAGTCAACCTTGCCTTCTATTCTTCATTGTACAAACTATATATACTTGCCTTAAGAGTAAGGAAAGGAAGCAAAAATAAAGGAGAAAGAAAAAAGGAACATTCACAACATTATGACCCTTCAGATATACTCTACTGATCCTTTCATTTATATCGATGCTGGGGGGAAATCCAGGGCTTTTCACATGTTAGGTAAATATTACACTTCTTAGGCATGGCCACAGCACCTCAGTGGAAGAGTCTAAGTAAGTGCTGTACCACTAGGGGATTCTAGGCAGGTGCCCTACTGCAGACTCATGTCCCCAATTCCTCATTGGGGGGATTCTAGGCAGGTAATCTACCACTGAGCTGTTACTCCAGTTCCTCACTGGGAGATTCTAGGCAAGTGGTGCACTGCAGACTCATGTCCCCAACCCTTCACTGGGGCATTCTAGGCAGGTGTTCTATGCCAGACTCATGTCCCCAGCCCCTCACTGAGGGATTCTAGGCAGGTGATATATTGCTGAGCCATCCCCTGCAAACTCTCACAGTAGGGATTCTAGGCAAGTGCTCTACCACCGAGCCACACCCTGAGTTCCTCACTGGGGGATTCTAGGCAGGCCATCTACTGTGGAGTCATTCCAATTCACAATCTATACAACAGTCTTGATTTTGTCAACTAGAAGCCATGCTCTTGAATATCTAGTGCTGTGAGTTGTTGACCTCTTTTCCTTATGAAGTATCAGCCTCAGGTATTGTCCTAGTTCACTTTCTATCACTATGATAAAGATCACAACCAACAGGAACTCGGTTCAGAAGGGGTTCATTTGGGTTACATGTCACAGTCAATCTGTTGTGTGACACTATTCCTGGGAAGACATGAATAAATATCTACTCACTCCTGGTCAGAAACTGTAAAGAGACCGAAGTACAGAGAGAATCAAAGGACTTTAGTAAATCAATGAGTTTTGTTGGTTTACTCATAGGAATATGGGTGAGGAATTACTTACAGAAGTAGAAATGACACAAAGACAGTTGCATCACTTAACCCCACCCCAGCATGGGTGACAGCTCACAAACTCTAAAAGCCTGGAGATCACTGCACAGCTTGCAAGCAGCTAACAGGTTGAAGAGTGTCTTTCCTGAGAAGTCTGGTCTTGGTCTCCCTTCCTCCTCTTCCCCTCTCCTCTTGACCCCTTCTTCTTTCTCTTCATCCTCTTCTTTTTCCTCTTCCTCTTCTCTTTCCTCCCCCTCCCTCCTCTCCTCTTCTTCTCCTCCCTTATTTCTCTTCCTGCTCTCCCTTTTCTTTTTGTGCACATATGTGCCACGACATGTGTAAATATGGAAGTCAAAGGACAATTTTGTGGCGTTGATTGTTTTCTTTCACATTGCTACCCAGGATAAAGCTCAGGCTTTGTGTAGCACGTGTCATTACCATATCACATCTCTACATCTGTAGCGTCATCTCCCAGGCCCTTAGGCTTTATAGGGTATTTCTAGCGATCCAATATGACTCACCAAAAGAGAGCAAGTGAGAGCACACAAATGCCAGGGGGATACGGGGGCAAGCCAGCTGTTGGAATTCATGTGTGCTTGTCTGGAGGAAATTTAAGATTTCAGAGGTGTGAAGGAAAATCATGTCCGTGTGGGATGCTCATGATAATAGATTTACAGCTCCTCTATTCAGTGCTGCTCTCTTGCTTATTAGATCTGTAAATTGTTACTTAAAGGTAAATTTTTCAGGTTGATTTAGTTTGCACACTCCCTCTGAGAATCATGCACATTCCCAGAGGCCGTAGAGCAGTGAGTATGGCCTGAGTAAATTAAGCTTGTTTAAAACCATAAGTAAATGCATAGGTCTCTATCCACTCATGAACAAGTCAAACCCCGTGAGAAGCCAGGGAGATGCATTGCAAGCATGAATCAATGAAGATCCTTGTAGAGACAGGGTGCAGAACAACCAGGGTATGCCTGGAAGATGATGAGTGTGCTGCCTCCCAATGGTACAGGGCCTGACATGTGGGGGTCAGGGCGTGGTGAGTCAGAATACAATGCTCAGGCTCATTTGTGTGAATTTACAAGGACAAATTGATCATGCAAATGATTGATGATTCTATAAAAGTTCAAATAAAAAGTAATTAAGCCATTTGTTGACTAAATTCTAGAAATCTTTACAATAATGAGGAGGGAATAAGAAGAACACTGTGTTTGTGGGCACACTATCTGGATAGATATTTAGGGAAAATGATATTGTCAACGTGAAGGCACTTAGACTCTTCACGGAAATAATCACTGGACATGACTGTGATTCAATAAATTGAGGAAGGAAGAATAACCCTGGAATGTAGGTAGTGCATTCCATGGTTTGAACCCTGAGACTGCATAAAAAGGAGAAAGAGGGCTTGGGATAGCAGGAGCATTTACCACCAAACCTGGGTTCTGAATTTTTCATGGTATAACAGAACCAGCTTCCAAAAGGTATCCTCTGAACTTCAAATGTATGCCATGTCATGCTTTCCCTTCACCACCCCCAACACACACAATAAATGTAGCATTAATCTCTTCCTCTCTCTTTTGCTCTCTCTCTCTCTCTCTCTCTCTCTCTCTCTCTCTCTCTCTCTCTCTCCTCTCGTGAATATGTCAGCAGCTGCCTCACACTCTTGAAGCTATGCTTTCCTCATGAAGATAGATCATATCTCCTCAAATGGTGAGCCAAAAGCAATTTTTTTAAAAAAAATTATACTGTTTTGTCATGGCAGTAAAAAAGTTAACTAATATAGAGACAGTAGGCAACTTCTGATCTGTGTCACATTGCTTTGAGATCAAATACCTGCTAAACTGTGTGTGCAATTCTGGACATACTAATTAACTTCCTCTATTTCCAATTCTCAGCCTATAAAATGGGGACAGTCATATGAAATGCAGTTTGACAAGACATAAAGATATATATGAATGCCTGCTGTACCTCCAGGATAGTGGAAGTGCTCAACAGGCAAACAACTAATACCAGGCACATTTATATATTTATAATATTCACATTGCCATATTATTGTTTGGGGAAATAAAGGAGAAAATCTCTCTTACTCATTGAGATACCGTTTCATTGAGGATGAAGACAGGAATGTAAAATGCTAACATGAAAAGGGGAGTTAGGATTGTATCCAGTAGATCCCTGCCTGAAATGCATGAAGCTCTAGGTTTAATTCCCTAGGAGGGAGGGGTAAAGAATAGATTTACTTTACTAGTGATATTGTTAATCAGTTAAGAGTGTGCATTCTTCTTGCTGAGGATACACATTTGGTTTTCAGTACTTATTGTGGGCAAGGCACAGTCATCTGTAAATCCATCTCCAGAGGAGTATCTGACACCCTTTTTTGGCCTTTGCAGGTACCTACACTCAGATGTGCATACTCACAGAGGGAGGGAGGAAGAAAACCCACAAATGTGCGATGAAAAAAACACAAAACATAACCTTGAAAAGTGGAAAGAGGTAGCGAGTGTGAGCTATTTATGAAAACATTCAATATTCCCCCATACTAAGGCAAACTAGAGTGTATTGGTTTCTTAATATGTGTTTAATTAATCCATTAATTACTTGGCATAAGGACTAAGCTGCATGCTGTTTAATTAAAGCAAAGGGCACACTGACAACAAATATCTAAAATGTTCAGATATAAGAAAGTGATAGAAAACCAAATGCTGAACAACTTAGTGAAATTTAGATTAATGAGTTGGGAGAATACATCCCTTGTCTTTTCCCACATAAGCTTATCTAACAAACAATGGATATAGCTATACTCACTCTCTCTTCCATAGCTCTGTTTTTCTAGACAACTCTGGCTTGTGCATTCAAGATTCTAGCACATTAACATTGAACTATTGCTTACACTTATTAATTTTAATATTCAAATGATTTTAAATATGTCCATTCAAAGACCTGCATATTAGACCTGCATTAAAAACATACAGGATTAAATTCATAATTATCTAAAAGTGTGAGGAATCAAGTGTCCTTCCATTATTAAGCCAAATGAATTTTTTGCTATAGTATCTAAATAAAATAGATTAAACATAAAAATGAATAGGCTTTCAACCCATAGACAGGTAATAAGAATCTTGAATGCATGTTACTCAGTGAGTAAAATCCCATCCGGAGCAGATGTATGCCATGTGACCCCATTTATAGATTGTTCTAGAAAAAGACATCCAAACTATAGTGATTGCAAACAAAGCAGTGGTTACTGAAGAACGTGGGGAGTCCAGTGTCTTCTTTCTCTTTTATGAACAAAGTGTGAGATGAGCAGATGCACTTTCTCGTGAACTTTGATGTCCAAAAAGGAATTAATCAGTTCTTCCTGGACTGAAGTCTGATTCAAACTGTAAGCCAATGTATACCTTTTCCCTTTATACGCTGATAATTTGGGGGTATTTGCTATAGTGACAGACAGCTGGCTAATACGGTGGACTTTCCTTTCCTTTTTCCTTTTGGGGTGTGTGTGTGTGTGTGTGTGTGTGTGTGTGTGTGTGAGAGAGAGAGAGAGAGAGAGATGCATGTGTGTGCATGTTATGGAGGCCTAAGTCAATGTCATGTGTCCTTATTAACCATATCTCCACTTCATTTTTGGGTCTGCATGTCTCACTGAACCTTGACTTCAGAAGCTCAATTACTCACATAGGCTGGATGTTCAGTGAGCCCCACCATTCCTTCTGTCTTTTTCTCCCTAATGCTGGGATTATAAACACATGGCACCATAGCTGGCTTTTTATGTGGATTCTGGGGAATCTGAACTCAGTTTCTCATGTTGATGTAGCAGTTAACCCATCTCTCTAGCTCCCATCCCTTTCATTATCAAAATAGAAGGAATGATAGGGGACAATGATAAAGAAGAAGTGAGAAGGGAAATGACAATGATTTCTTGGCTAAGATATATAAAATCTTGACTCAGACATCTTTCCTCCTTTATTTACCTCAGGGATTTGTCAAGTGGGGAAAGTTGACTAATACACATGGACAGGGTAAATTTTTCCCTGCTTTCATCTGTCTAAACCCTGTCTCATCAAGGAGGTGACTCCTATAATTAACTAGACTTTGGGGTTCCTGCCAGTCTCTAGAAGGAGATGCCTAGATGCTGTTTGAGCAATTCTGGAATTGGGGTGGGAGGGGAAGCCAGTATGAGTAGAAGGCTGACAGCAGAATGACAGGCTAACTTTTAACTCTTATTTCCTCTGCTAGCAGATGAAACACACAGTTAATTTCTAGGAACGTGGCTGCTGGGGTGGCAGCTGAGGGAAATCAAAGGCTCAGCAGGTCCCCATAATTCATACTCATTTCGTGTAGCCAGAGTGGATGATGGGATGGCAGGGTATAAAAATGTCCCCAGCTCTTGTGAGCACACCGCTGTGTTGAGGCCCATCCCACTGCTCTGTCTCCATCTGCATGCATGCCCAGGGCCAGCCAAAATCTGGATTCGTGCAGGGAAAGTAAATGGCAATACCCACTCTTCACTTGCTCAGGCTGCTGAGGCAGCTGGCGAAGACAAGTGACCCAGTTCTACCATCTAATCGGTATTGTCTGCACCTCGGGAGCATCCTTCTCTGAGGGACGCTCATTGTGAGCCATTCTATTTACCCACAAATGCCAGAATTTACTTCCGAGGAGCTACACATGATAACACTCTCCCTGTGTCAAAGACTTTTATTTGAGATGAAAGACCCAACAGTGCCTGGCTTGTCTGATTAGAACTGTAAGTTCTGTGATTATCCTCAGAATACAGACAGGGCTTCAATTGTGGCTTTGTTCTTTTCCTCCCCTCAAGGCTGGTAAGCTGAGAGCTCAGCTTATTCCCCAAGACAGCCTTGCACTGGGTAGTTGCTCAACTGCTCAGTGTCATGCAGGTTCACACATACATATTCTCTCTCTCTCTCTCTCTCTCTCTCTCTCTCTCTCTCTCTCTCTCTCTCTGTCTCTCTCTCTCTCTCTCTCTCTCTCTCTCTCTCTCTGTGTGTGTGTGTGTGCATGTGCACATGGTGTGCATATATGTATACACACACATTCACAGATAGATTGATGGATAAAGAATAGATAAGCAGTTAGTATTGGTTACTTTCTCACTGTAGGTATGATGTATCAGTCATCTATGAGAAGTACTCTTTTCCTTTACCATTATGGGCAGAGTATAAAGAGTTCTCAGAACGATGATGATCAAACCAAATAGAGATCAACTTCTTCCTGGGAGGAGGACCATGTCATAGAGATATTAGATGTGGACTGGGGAGAGACTCTGCCTCTACAGTGCTTGTTCTGTAGATATAGAGACCTGAATTTGACCTCTAGAACCTATGGAAAAAGCCAGACATAGCGGTATGTGCTTGCCATTCCAGCGCTGGTGAGGTAGAGACAAGAAGATTTCTGAGGCTCACTGGTCAGACACCCTAGCCTACTGGGCAAGTGCCATGTTCAGTGAGAGACCCAAATCTCAAAAAAAAAAAAAAAAAAAAAAAACAGTGGATGACTTCTGAGGAATTCTACACAAGGTTGTCCTCTGGCCTTCTTCACATATGCATAGATCAGCATACACATATACACATTACAGACTCACTCACGCACATATCCACCCACCCCAGTATTAGTCACTTTTCAGTTTGTGTCATAAAATATCATAACAACAACAACAAAAAAAAAACTCAAGAAAGAAGGAGTTTATTTGACTCACAGTTCCAGAATATAGAGTCCAGTATGGCAGTATGACAGGAGAAGCAAAAAGTAGCTGATGACAGTTTGATCTACACACAGGAGAGAAACAGGGGGAGAGAGAGAGAGAGAGAGAGAGAGAGAGAGAGAGAGAGAGAGAGAGAGAGAGAGAGAGAGAGAGAGAGAGAGAGGGAGAGAACAGGAAGTGGAGTGAGACTATAAACTTTTAAATCCTACCTCCAGTGAAGTATTTCTTCTAGCAAGATGCCCCTTCCTAAAGGTCCCATAACATTCCTAAACACCCAATTAGGGGTCAGGTGTTGAAATACATGAGCCTATGGGTGACATTTCTCATGCAAACAACCACAACTCTGCACACAAAGATACTAGATGCGAAGCTTAGACTTGAGATGAGGGTGGGTTTTCAGCAAGGAAAGCCATTCCATGTGACTATGCTATGGTTCATCCTGGGATCTCTTCCTAGGGTGATCAGCCCAAATTCCTATAATGAATGGCTGCAAGATACTGAGATACTGCAAGATATTGGTGCTTGAAGAAACCACATGAGGTCTGGGGAGATGAACAAGCGGGTGAGAAATCTTGCTGTACAAGCATGAGGACCTGAGTTCAAAAAGCTGGATGTTGTCATATGCACACTGCATCCCCAGTGCCATGGGAGTTAGAGTGCGGAAGAGACAGCAGGGCTTGCTGGTGCCAGTCTAGTTTCAGGTTTCAGTGAGAAACACTGTCCCAGTGAATGAGGTGGAGAGAGACAGAGCAGGACATCTGATATCCTCTTCTGGAGCATATTGTTCTGAGTGCACACACAGGGACATGCACCATACATCCTCACCTACCACACACATACACCTCCAAACCCCCACAGAAAGAAACTATGCATTTCCAACAAGGGAAATAGCACAATAGCTACCGAGATGACCATCCCCTCACCCAGTGTGAATGATTGACAAGGAGGAGCCCCAAGAAGCAAGTAGAAGTAATGTTAGTAGCGCATCCTTTGTGGCAGCCCCAGCGTAACTATCTATTCAAGGGGATGGAGAGGAGGGAAAGGGCACAGTGGCCATTAGCAGACACTAGAGCAGATGAAGAAGCAGGAGTGGCTGCGGGCAGGAGGTGGGGTGGAGCCCAGCAGGGGCAGCTGTAGCTGGAGATCTTCAATGACCTCTGAGATGGAGTGTGAGATACTCCATGAAGATTGCAGCAGGTGGGAGTCAGGGGAAGTTTGGGAGATCAGAGACTTCCTCTCTATCTGATTATATCCTACTATCAACCTTTAAAGCCCAGTTCCAAGGGTACTTCTCAAAAGGTTCTGTTTTTAGAAGTGGGTCATCTTCCTCCCAACTCCCCAAGCTCCCAGAGCTCTTAACCTTATTGCACACATTATCTTCTGAGTTATACTTTAGTTGCCTGTGGTCTGTTCAACTCAATTAGTTTTTTTCTAGACCACCATTATTGGCTGCCCTGTTTGCCTCCATTTAGCACCTTCTAGAACCTATAGTCATTGGTGGAAGAGGCACTGTCTCTGAATTTTCCTTATAATACAGCCAGAATGATTCTTCAGTAATTAACATGATGATTATGTGTGTGCGGGGGTACATGGAGACAAGAAGTTAATACTGGATATTTTCCTCAATCAATTTCCACATATTATTTTGAGACAGAATCTTTCACTGAATCTTGTGCTTACTGGTTCAGCTAGGCCAGCTGTCTCAACTTAGGGGCCATGATCATTGGAGAACATATTTACGATGGTCTTAGGAACTGAGACACCAATCAGTAGCAAAACCAGTTATGCAGAAGCAACGAAAATAATTTTATGGTTGGTGGTCATCACAACATGAGGGACTGTACTAAAGGCTCACAGCATTAGGAAGGCCGAGAACCACTGAGTTAGACTGACTGCCCCCAAAGCCCTGGAATCTAATCACCTTCACCTCCCCAGCATTGGCACACTCCGATTTTTATATGAGGTCTGGGGAATTGAATACTGATCCCCAGGCTTGCTTGTCAAGAATTTTATTGGCTGAGCTTTCTCCCCAGCTCAGATTTCATTTCTAAAGGAATGGCTATCTGCTTAATGACAGCAGAGAGGTGCTGAGAAGGTAGAGGGTTAGGAATTGTCCCTTGAGGAAAAAAAAAATATTGTGGTGGCTTTGGATTCCAACACAGTCTGGTTCTCCCAGGGGAAGTCAAGCCTTGCTCATAATGCATGAGCAAATGCTGCTGCAGGGAGGGAGATGGGCGATGGATGTGAATCACCCCATTTTCAGGAAATGCCCTTGACAGGGTTGACTGTCCTCTGCTGTGCTGTGGCTTTTGCTTCACCTGCATTCATGATAATCAGAGGCCAGCAGATGAGACAAAAGGCAGGAGGCCCAGCTGAGAGGCTAGTGGGTGAAGGGGAGGGGATGGAGCCTCTGGTGGCAGAAACTGCACCTCCCTGGACTAATTAAACCCTTTGGTCTCTGGCCCCCACCAGCCCTGGAGTATTAGCACTGCTGAATCAGCTTCCTACCAAGGCCAAGTTGCCTCTCTTTTTCCTGCTTGATTTGCCTAATGGAAGCTGACAGTGAAGTTCAACCCTGATTGTCAGGTTTCAGTAGGAACCTCATGGAGGGGGGCTGGAGGGGGTACACAGACATTTGAAGAATAAAAATAGCTCACATAATGAGATCCTTTATTTAGCTGAACCATTTCTTTAATGACTCAACCCCCCTTCTCTCTGCCATACAAGTGTGCATAAGCATGCACACGCGTGTGTGAAGAACTTAGTGGAAGTGTTAAGCCTTTAGCATTTTAGTTTTTCCATGTATGTCAGACCTTACAGCATAGAAATCCAAGAAGTTTCAGGACAGAATTTAGGCAGCCACTGGATGGAGACTAGAATAAGACTTGAGGAGTTCCAGGAAGTTTGTTTACAGCAAACAAATGAGATATAGTTAAGCAGAGGAAATCTTTAACAGACCAGTTACTTTTGAGACTTTGACAAAGATATAGAACTATTTTATTACCAGGAAAGGGGAAAGAGATGAAGGTGGAAGAGAGAGGGGAAATAAGAGATGGAGGGAAAGAGAAACGTAAGGAGAAAGGATGGAGGAAAGGGGGAAATGAGGAAGGAGAGAAAGATGAGAAGAGGGAAAGAAGGTATAAAGAGGAGGAAGGAGATGAAGGGAGGAGAAAGAGTGAAAAAAGGAAGGATAAAAGAAGGGAGAGATGAAGGAGAGCAGGAAACATAGATGGATAGAAGAGATGAGAAGGAAAGAAGGCTAGAAAGATGGAAAAAACTAAAGAAAAGAGGGATGGAAGGGAGAAGAGAGGCATAGAGGAAGAGAGAGAATAGAAAAGAGGCAGAGAAGGAAGATGGGAGGAATAGAAAGACAGAGAGTGAGGAAAGAAGGATGGAGAGACAAATTAGAGAAGTCCAGGATCCAGCTATGAAGTAAAAATGAAACAGGAGTGTTTTTGAGTCCTCAGTATTATTCTTGAAAAGCAGAGATAAATCACTTTAGTCTACATGCCAAAGAATTTATTCTCTTGACAGGCATTACTCCCAAGGATGAAATGTGATCCCAGAACCCTTTATCTAGCTCTGCAAATTCATAAATTTATGTAGCCACAATGAATGAATGCTTTTCACTTTTATCTTGTTGACCTGAGTTCAAGTTTGAGAATGGACCTATGTAAATCGAGGACATCCTCACTCAGGTTTTGAGAAAGTGTGTGCCTTCCATCTTGCTCATGTAAAAGCATCATTATAGTTACAGAAGCTGGGTAAAGAAGAGAGCATTGTGGGGCAGGGAAGATATACCTGTGGTAAGGAGTCAGAATATCTGCCAAAATGCACATAAAAAGAAAGGGGGATTTAAATGTATCATTGAAAACCATAAGCATAAGCAGGAAAGACCCTACAAAATACACATTTTTGATGTAAGAAACACTATAGATATTGATGATTGTACATATTTTTAATCTTAGCCCTTCAGCAGCAAAGCCCTAAAGTTCTAGGTCCCAAGGGGGGTGGGCAGCAATAATGGGCTAGAGATGGAGCTCAATGGGTAGAGCGCTTCACTAAAACACTTGAAGCCATGGGTTCTATACCTGACTAACATTCATGAGGCTGTGTATTATATACCCAGCACCACATAAAATGGGAAGGTGAGATACACCTGTAATCCTGGCACTCAGGAGGTGGAGTCAGGATGATTGGGGGTTCAAGGTCATTCTTAGATACATAAAAAGTTTGAGGCCAGTCTGGGATACATGAGAAACTGTCTCAAACAAGTACCATGATAGCAATAACAATAGAGAAGGAGACATTGGACCAGCTTGTCACCATTGCCTGCAAAGTTGGTCTTATTTCATTCTGTATGGAGTAAAATTTGGGACCCTGGAAGGAAGTGGTGAAGAAAAAATAAGTAACCAGTATTTCATCTTCCCTATCAATAATGCAAAAGCTTTGTAGCTGGTAAGTCCTGAGGTATTGTTATGAGCATATTATGTAAAATAGAAGGTGATACCATCTATGATTAGAGACAGAATTCAGAGGGCGTGATGATTAGCTTTAGCTGGCAGCTTGACACAATCTTACAACTACCTGAAAAGAGTGTCTCAATGGGGGATTGTCAATATATGTGTGGCCTGTAGCCATGTCTATGAGGGATCGTCTTGATTGCGGTAATTGAGGTGGAAGGCCCATTCATTTAAGACTAAGTCCTGGGTGATGGGGGGATGTCATTCTGTAAATATGTTTCTGTTATTGGTTAATGAATAAAGCACTGTTGGCCAATAGGAAAGCAAGGCAGGCGGGACTAGGAGACAAGGAGGATTCAAGGAAGTAGTAGGGAGGAGTCAGCATGGAGAGACCAAAGAGAACAGAGGTCCAGGCCCGCTCTCATGTAAAATGAGACAACATGGAAATACTTAGATTTATAGTAATGAGTTAATAATTAAGACAGATCTAGCTGATAAGAAATTACAGTAACTGGCCAACAGCATAATATCAAATATAGAATCTGTGTGTGTTATTGGGAGCTGGCGTGGCAGTGGGACCAGACCGGCCAGTGGGAAAAACCTTACTCCTAACACCTGGGACTATATATAAGTCCTGGGATTGTGTGTGTATGTATTTCTGTTCTTCTTTTTTTCTGTGGATGCATTAATTTTAGATAGCTCATGGACTTCACTAGTACAGAAGCTTCTCTTCCAACTTCTATTTTTAAAATTTATCAATTTTAGCATTAGTTATTTGAAACTGGGTCTCATGTGGCCTAGGCTGCCTTCAAACTCGGTATGTAATTGAAGATGTTTTTGAACTTCTGATCTTCCTGCTTCTACCTTCTGAGTGTTTGGATGGCAGGCATGTATGATCACAAATTATTTATGCAATGCTGGGATCCAATCCAGGCCTAGGTTCATGCTAGACAAGCATTCTAACAACTTAGCCACGTCCAGCTCTGCCATTTGATTTCTAATCTTATTGCTCTTCTATTCTATGCATTTATCCCCTGCTGCCCACTCCACCTTTTGGAGTGTCTCCTATCCTCTTGGCCTGCTTCCTGCCCTGCTTTGTGGCTTGTAGGGCCCTGCATGAACCCTCGAGGCACCTTGAGCAAGCCTGAAGCTGTTGGCTGGAACATACGGCCTCCCTTCCCCCCAGAGTTGTTATTGGTTATTGTTACTCTTCCTGTTTTGCTAACACACATCTGCTGGGGAGGAGGTAAGCCTGAAAACCCTGTCCTCTTTCACTGTGCTGTGAGTCAGTATATAAGCCCATCCCATCCCCTCATTAAATAGCACTCAGCACTCCTACATTGCTGTTGCATGAATGACCCTGTTGTCTTTTCTCTTATTTAAATATCTATGTCTTCACCTGATTAGTGGAACAGATTGTATAGCACAGGTGCTATAGTGGCTGATCATGAGGAGGTTTCAAAGACATGCTGGTTGCGTCAAAAGAAACAGCAGTTGAGAAATCAGGTGACCATTTGCCTTGTCTGGTGATTGACTGTATGAGAAAAGAAGATGAGGCTTTCAGGTAACTGATTTTTGTTAAATTCTTCAGATATTATTTCACATGCTTCATGGGAATGACCCTCTCAGTCCATACATAGTTCAGGTTTTATTCTTGTTATGTTGACCCTCCTAATTCCATAGCAGCCCATAGTTTAGCTTTTATTCTTGCTGTATTGCACTTACCCGCAAATTGAAACATTCTCTTCTGGAGGAAAACCAATTAAAACTCAGAAGGTTCTAAAAGAACAATCATTAAGACTCAATACGTAGACAATTCACAAGTCTCAGAAAGTTCCTGAAACTTACCAGATAGACAACAAGGTTTCTTCTTCCCCAAGTGTTATATGAGCAGTAAGGACTTCTGAGGCAAAAAAATGATTATATATTTTTGCCATTTTTAAAATTATTTCTATTTTACATATCGATCCTAGTTCCCTTTCCCTCCCTCCCTCCCTCTCTCCCTTCCTTCTTCCCTCCCTCCCTCCCTCACTCCCTCACTCTCTCCCACCCTCCCTCCCTCTCTCTTTCCCTCTCTCCCACCCTCCCATGTCCCCCAACTACCCTTCCCTCCCCTCCCCACTCCACATGTAGGGTGATGCCTTCCTGGAGGTGTCATCTAAATCTGTCAAGTCATTTGAAGTAGGGGCTAGGCCTTCCCTCCTGCCTCTAGGTTAACATGGGGAAGGTGCTCCCAAAGTCCTTTTGTGCACCAGGTATACATCCTGGTTCCACTGTCAGAGGTCCCTTAGACTGTCCAGGCCTTGTAGCTGAGACCCATGAAAGTTGTATAGATGGTTCCAGGGATGAACCACCTATGCTGGGTTGGACCTTTCAGTCATTCCCACTCCTATAAATAAATCAATAAACTTGGTGCTTTACTAAGCAAGATGGGTAGAATCATTGATGTTATATGATATCAGTATCAGTGCCTTACCTGTGTGAACAGGTGTGTGTGTGTGTGTGTGTGTGTGTGTGTGTGTGTCCTTCGGAAAAGCCACATAACAGAATTTTATCATAAATTTTGAGATACACAAATATTCAGCCTGTATTAGCTTAGCACCTATGGGATGAGAACATTGGATATGAACTGACAAATATCTCCTAAGAAGAGAGAAGAAAATGCCCTAGTAACATTGGAAAGTCAAATAATAGAGCACTGATTTCTAAAACTTCAGTGCTCACAGGAATCACATGGTGAGACTGATTAAATATAGAATTGAAGAACAAAATTAGCTCCCAGATCACTTGCGACCAGAGCTAAAAAAGAGAACATTTTGGTCATATACTTCCCATTGCCCATAAGAAAATTCTACAGCAGTCTCTTAAGGGAAGTACACTTTTTCCCATCAATTACTTCTGAAATAAATTTATCACCTCAGTGACAAGGAGACACAAGTGGATGGTGTTCTCAACTGAATCCTGTCTCTAAGCAAGAAGCTTTTTCTCCAGTCTCTCTCCATACAAATTGGTGTTGTAATGTTAAAAACAAACTAGTAAAAATCATTATCCAAGGATTATGGATTATAGAGTATTTCAAAATAAAGATATGTTTGTTTCTTCCAAGATGCGCCAAGCAATTAGAACTGGGTCAACAAAACATTGCCCAACCCCGATCCTTAGGGAAATCTGCTGTGATAGGGATGAGTCATTTGTGATAAGCATAACTTTAACTTTTAAAAGAAAGGGCGCTTCTCCAAAGCTTGAAATGAGATGTTTTGTCTTAAGTAGTTTAATCATTCTCCCGGGGCTTGCGTTTATACAATTAATGTGCTCAAAAGCTCTATTAGTTTTTGTAGGCCAATAGGTTTTATCTAAAAATAGGGAGGCTAAAGAGAGCTGGATTTGATTTGAAAGCTCTGGGTTAGTGAGGTAGCTCAGAGGGTAGAGATGCTCCCTGTCAAGCCTGGCCATTCCTAGGACTCATGTGGTAGAAGAAGAGAATCAGCCAGAAAAAGTTGTCCTCTGATCTCCACACATGTACCAGGATTCTCTCTCTAAATAAATGAATAAATACATAAACAAACAAACAAACAAATGTATCATGTATGGGTAAGTTCTTAACCAGTCAGCTAGTCATTGACTATGAAAGACAAACCATACTGTGGTAGTTAAACTTGACTGTCATCTTGTCAGGATTTAGACTCACCTGGGAAACATACTTTCAGGCATTTCTGGAAAGGTCTAACTGAGGATGAAAGGCTCACCTTGAAGGAGAACAGCACCATCCCTTGAGGTCCTAGACTGAATGAGAGGTAGAAATCAACTGAGCACCAATACTGTCTCTCTCTGCTTCCCGAACATGGATGCAACAAGATTGGTTGCCTCACACTCCTGCTATGACTTCTCCTGCTGGACTGTACCTTAGAATTTGAAGCCAAAGCAAGACTTTCCTTTATAAAGTTCCTTTTTGCCAGGTATTTTGTCATAGCGATGAGAAAAGTAACTGATATGGGATAGTGAGATTAGACATCTTTTGAAGGAAACTTTTGGCCCCTTTGTGGAATTGTTCTGATGCTGTTAGCATCATAGAATCTGGGTTTTCTCCATGCTGTGCTATGTCCCTTCATGCTGTCATTTGGATCTGCAAAGTCCACTTACAGCCCCATCAGCTAAAGGCTTGACCTCCATCCCATGGTACTATTGGGAGGTAACGGAACTTTCAAGAGTTAGAACTAGTGAAAGAAAGCAGTTAGGTTTGGTGGGGGATGAGCTTTTAACAGTAGTCTCAGGCCATGGCCCCTTCTCTTCCCTTTTCTTTGCTTCCTGATCCACACAAGTTGCTGTCTTTCCCTGTGCTCCTACCTTAGCACAGGTTTAACAGTTATGGTGTCAACGAACTATGGTGTGAAACCTGTGAAACATCAACCAATACAAACCTTCCCCCCTTTTAAGTTAATTATCTCAGGCCTTTTGTTACAGTGATTGAAAGTATCACAGTATCACTGATGCACTTGTGTACTAAGAGCTAAGATGGAGGGCTACAAGTGCCAGCAAAATGAACAGACATCATTGTTGTGCTTAAAAATTATGTGAGCAGGCCATATTGCTTATTTTTAGTCAGTCAAGTAAGGTATATGTTGTTGTTTTCACTTTCCCAGAGAGATGCTCACATTCCTAAAGTAATCCCATTTGAGGGAATTTAATCATTGAAACTACAATATTCACAGTTTATGTGTGTCTTCCATTAGTGGGGATTGGCTACCCAGACGTGATGTTTTATAGAAACCTACAATGAACCCCGTTGTCTAATTTTACATTAGAACTGTCCTATTGGATCACATCAATAGAAACACAGTTCAAAATCCAGTACATGTCAATCACCCCTAATGCTATGAGGCATCCCACAGACAAATTTATGCATTTGATCTGAGCTACCACATCTCCCCTGTAAGGCATCTTTTCATCCATCTGTCCATTTATTCAAAGAAGCTTGAGCTCTACACTGAGTGGAACACAAAATCAGCCATCATCTCATGTGTCCCAACCTATTATCCCACAGCATTTATATTAGAATGGAAGGCAGAATGTATATATAACTATTTAGAGCTTGGGTGAGCAGTACCAACAGCATTATTCGTGGCCACAACAATTTCTGTAGACTTGAATCATGTTTCTTTTGAATTGAGGGGACACAGTCTTTGACGTGGGTCCAGTAGCTGTAGAATCAACTGACAGTTAACCAAAATCTCTGAAGTGCCAGCCAATACAGACCTTCCCTCCATGCAAACTTAATTACCTCACACACTTCATTACAGTGATTGAAAGCTAATTAATACACTTAGCTCATTATGCATTGCCCATCTAATTCTGCTTTTTGTTTCTTCCCCTGGAAGATGTGTAAACCATAGGATATGTGACTGGCAGAAGTCATTAAAGATCCAAGGTTTCTCAGTACCAAAGAAATTTGGGATCAAAGAGACCCAGACACTCCAATGGTGTCCTTCATCACTCTTCTAACCTTGTCTATGCCCAACCCCAAGAGTCTCCAAGCATCATCATGCATTTGGATGCCCACTGCATTCACTGGGTCCTTGGGAGCCAATAAATGGCTATAGGACAACACTGAAACAGCATGCCTGTTGGAGAGCCAACTCCAGATAAGCATCTTTCATCATGACTGTGCTACTTTCCCAGGTGTTTCCAAATTAAAAAAAAATAAAATAAAAAAAGCCCAAGCAATAATATTTGACATAAATGAATGCATTAGGTTAGCTGCTATTTTCTCTTCCAGAAATCAGGCCACACCTCACCATGCAGTCTCTTTCCCTTTAGGTGTTGTGTCCTTGTAGCCCTCACAGAGTTCTCCCTCCTTACAGCTGTGAGCAAGGCCAGCTTCTCCCTGATACCCAGGCCTGGGTTAGAATTTTATGTTCTTGTTTATGGTCTTCCTCTTTTTCAGGGGCCATACAGGCTAAGTCACATGGAACCTTCCTCTGGCCTCTTGGAAAACCTGTGAGAACAAGGAACCTCTCTTTAACTCTGGGATTTGAAGGCTCCCTATATTGCTACCTATGGCTATGATGCTCTTGCTCTGGCTCTCTTTCTTAAGGTCCCATCATGGCTGCCTAAAGATATAAGTCTGTAAATCACTTAACAAAGCTCTCATGAAAGTTGATTGCATGCCAGCTCCTTTGTGCAAAACTGGCAGAACTCCTATCATAGAGTACATGGAATTCCAATTTCAATCACAGTGGGACAACAGAGGCAGTAACAGTTGAGCCAAAATCTGTGTTTTTGTGCATAGGTTATGAATGTGGCTCTATCTGTGGCTGAACAATTGCCTGTTATACCAGGCCTAGGGTTCTGTTCTTAGCACTGTGAAAAGCAAGGAATGACTGGGGAGGGGGGGGAGATGGGGAGAAAGGGAAGGAAGGAAGGCAAGAAGGAATAAAGAAGGAAATATGATAATGGAAAAGAGGGAATGGAAAGAAAATGATATGGTAATTGACGACACTTTAACAAATCAGAGATGGAGACCAAATGAAGAGCAGGAGTTCTTAAACCATGACTAGGAGAAGCCCACATATTTGGAACCTACAGAAATATAGAGATATGTTAAGAGACAGTGTGCTCTATCAAAGATGCTATAGTGTGAATGAACAGAGAAGCCATGGGTTACGAGAAAAGACTGACCAATGGAATTACATCCTGTGACCCAGGCACTCTGGAGCTTCAGGGGAACTGTGGGTTCAGGGCCAGCCTGGGCTACACAGTGAACACCCCATCTCAAAGCAACAATGAAGTCCTCCCTCAGATAAAAACAAAACAACAACCACGATCCCACTCTAAGGGCAGTAAACTTGGTCTGGGAGACTTCTGTAGTTGGCAGGCCCGTTGGCCTTTCTGAAGTTCAGCTGCACAAAACTGTGGGTCCGAGGGTCCTTAATCACCCAGCCCTTTCCTCACTGGTGAAAGGAGTGTAGCTGCAGTACTGAATGACTAACCTCTTTGAGTAGAGTGGCTGGAAGCTCAGAACAGATCCAACAGAAGATTCCAATGAGCGTGCCATGGGTTTCTTTTTGAAGTGATAGTCTTAATGTTGATGTTTTCACAATTTACATAATGTATATTAACCATATCCTCCCACCCTGTCTCACTTCCATCTTCATAAATTCTCTCTTTGAGTTCAATTAGTGCTGTCCATTTGCGGATGTGTGTGTCCATCCAGTGGGGTGTGGGCAACCTACCAGTGATCACATGCCCAAGCTCTCTCATCACCTAACAATTACCAAGAGCTCCTCAGATGTGGGTGTGGCCTCATGTGTCTTTCCCTACTTATGCTGCAGTGTTTATTGGCTTGCTCCTATGTAGGTCTTGTGCAAGTAACTACAGGTGCTGTAAGAAATCCACATTTCACAGTTCCCCTCCTAATCTACAAGCTCCTACACTCTTTCTGCCTACTCATCTGCAACATTCATTGAACCTTAGATAGTGGGGGAATTGATGTAGATGACTCACCCACAACTGAGCACTCAGGCTTCTTCCATTTCTTTAACACAGCACAGTCATGTGAAGCCTCCTATGCATCGATTTGCATTCTCCACTATCATGGATAAGTAAGAATCTGGGAAAACAAATAAGCTGATGGATGCTTATTTTGGGAGAAATCATTTATACCAGAAACAGATGACAGCCGGGCCAGCAGGTTACTGTCCTGAGGAGGCCTCCGGATGCTCTCTGTCTCTGACCAGGAAGCAAGCCAGGGTGCTGGGGTCGGGAACCCCAGACCTAGTTCCCCCAGGTCACACCCGCACCTGTACCCGTGCCCCCATTAGGCATGGTCAGTGCAACAGGTGTGAGCGGGGTGGATATCTCACTACACTCCATCACTATCCCACCTTCCTTAGGGCCGAGCAGACTCCATTCTGAGTGAATCTAAGTGCTTACAAAACAACTGTGTTTGTATTAATTTGAAAGACCATCCATTTTGCTCCTGCCTGGTGAACCAGTGGGACAAATCTGAGTCATAGCTTCTTTCTTGGGAACCAGCTGGGTCCTCAGAACTGTAAAACCCTTCATGGCAATGGCCAGGAATTCACTTTCCTTTGTATTGACCTCACTCTCAAATCTTACCTCTAGCTAGTTCCACAATATGCTTCTTAGAGTGCCAGAACTGCTTTTCCTGTCAGTCAGTCAGTCTGTCTATCTGCCCACCCATCTCTTTCTCTGTCTCTCAGTGTGCATGTGTAATATGCATATCTTTGTGTAAATGCACACAGAACACAGAAGCATGTGCACACTGGTCCATGAGCAGAGAGCAGAGGTCAACATCAAGCATCCTCTATCTGTTTCCACCTTATTTCTTAAGATAGCCTCTCTCACTGAACTTGGAACTCCCTGGTTCAATTACACTGGTTGTCTAGTGTGCAGAGATCCACCTGCCTCTGCCACCCCACTCCCACTCCAGTGTTGGTGTACTGTACCTAGCTCTTCATGTGGATTCTGAGGGTTTAACTTTTTTTAAAGTGTCTATTGCCCTTATTTTCCCCCACTCGCCTCTCAGATGACTTGCTTTCACTGTTTGGGTTTTTTAAATTTTTGGAATGGGGGGTTGGTGAGGTAGCATCTCTTGCTATGTGGTTTACTCTAGCCACCTACTAACCATTTTTCAGCCTTGGAATCCTGCTAACAGTACAAGTATGTGCACTAACATATCAGCTGTTTGTTCGGCTTGGAGTCAAGGTCATCCCAGGCTCTCAGGAGTGGGGAATGCAGGCACATGGTTCCATTGTTCACCTAATTTTATCTATCTTATTATTGGCTTCCCAGTTCTGATCCTATTTTAATTTTTTTTTCAAGACAGGTTTTCTCTGTGACTTTGGAGGCTGTCCTGGAACTAGCTCTTGTAGACCAGGCTGGTCTCAAACTCACTGAGATCTACCTGCCTCTGCCTCCCAAGTGCTGGGATCAAAGGCGTGCACCACCACTGCCTGGTCCTATTTTGATTTTTAATCTTAATTCAATTTTATTCAGTTAGGTATTTTGCCAGCATGTATTGATGTGCAGCAATTGTGTGTCTGCAGAAGCCAGAATCGTGAGCCAGATGCCCAGGAACTGGAGTCACAAGCAAGTCAAATGCTACCATGTAGATGCTGGGAACTGAATCCAGGTCCTCTGGAAGAACAGCCAGAACTCAACCACTGAGCTGTTTCTCTAGCTCCTTGAGTCCTTTGAAAACTATTTTAATTTTAATTTATATTACATCATTTATTTTATGTACATGGGGGGGCATGGCATGGGGCTTGTTGGGAGGTTAGAGGAAGTCGTTTCAGGAGTCAATTCTTTCTTTCCACCATGTCCTGGAATTGAACTCAGGTCCTCGGGCTTGGTAACAAGTACCTCTCCCTGCTGAGCAGCCTCACCAGCATCCTGGCTCTTTTTGGAGGAATGTCAATACTGGGCCCCCATGACAAGGGTATTAGACAGTTAATTAGTTGAAAGCACGTACTTTACATCAGTGTTGGTGTTGTATATTGGTTTAAGTAGTATGTGTGTGTGTGTGTATGTGTGTGTGTGCATGTGTGTGTGTGTCCATTTTCATTCCTGTTCAACACAAAAATCCCTGCCTCAGGACATAATGCACCATTTTCTTAATAGCTTTCCTATCGTGCAAAGATCAGCATATCCCAGTGCTCTCAGCTTTGCCCTTCCCTTCTCCGGGCAGTCCCTCCTCTCAGGTATTTATCTGGCAACAGAGCTCATTAATATGGTAAGGCATTCTGGATTTAAACAGCTCCTCAGATCCAAACATGCCATCATTGAATGGAAGCTTCAGTCACGCGTGCGTATACGTGTGTGTGTGTGTGTGTGTGTGTGTGTGTGTGTGTGTGTGTGTGTCTGTCTGTGTTTCTTTTTCCCTGCAAACAATCAGGCTATGGAAGAAGGGCACAGCAGACAAAGCCTGTCCCCCTCCACTTGGCAATGAAAGGCATGCACTTTCTTCCATTAATAGACAGAAATGTCACCGGATTTCAGGAAGCTGACTCAGGCCTCTGGGAGGAGGGAGATCCATTGAATCCCCACCCCTGCCCCACTTGAAGCTGGCAGACAGTTCAGCCCCTGTGGCTCTCTCTTCTGCTGTCATTCCTGTTGATTTGCCTTCACGGTGGTCACCGAGAGGGAGCAAGAAGAAAAGGCCACTGTTGTCACTTTAGACAGGGACTCTGCAGTGGCTCTCTCTCCAGCTCCAGGTTCTCCTCCTCTTAGCCCTCTGCAGGGGCTTCACCAAGGATTGCATGCCCTTTGATGGCGTGTCAATTTCTTTGTTTGTTTGTTTCCATTAAGTGGGACCTTCTTTAAGACAGAGAATAACCTCTTCCCCTCAAAATAAATGACAAGCAGAGGCGCAGTTCGATGGAGCTGTGGCTGGCCCTGCATCAGAAAATTCCATTTTCCTCCCTGCATCGACTCCGTCAATCATGTGTTTAACCTTATTGACAGCCGGCACCCACTTTACCGTCTCTTCCACTGCCTGACCCAACTCTTCCTCTCTGTTGTCACTTAATTCCAAGCTATTTGCATTCCAGCTGGAAAAATCTTTAAAACCAGGAACAGCCCTCTCCCTGCTCCCCCCTCCCCATTCTGGGACAATGGGATGGAGGCCCTGTCTCTCAACCATATGCAAACGGTTGAGTTTATTACCATTCTGGAAGACTTGGAATCAAAGAGGCTTAGATCAGATGGTTTGGGGAAAGAGAGGTACTGAGTGTGACGGGAGTGGGCATAAGAGGGTAGCATCAGGACTGACATGAGAGAGGTCAGTTGGGGTGCCCTCACCACTAGAACTACCTGTGAAGGACACAGTGCACAGGCAATGGTCCCCACATGTGGCCAAAGGCAGGTGCTATGTAAATGGATTGCAAAGTGTCAGGATTGTTGATGGTTAGGGTCTCTGAACATCAGACATTTTCTAGCTCCCTGAGATGCTTCGACACTCGGGACTGTCTGTCCTTTCCTAACAACCTGAGTCTATTCTTACCACTCTCTGTGTATCCCTGGTTCTATTCTTTGTCCTAGGACAGAAGCTAGAAATCTCAATCGGTGCCCTTAGAATTCAGATGCTCACCAGTAGCACTGAGCAAGGAGCAGGGTATGATATTGGATGTGAGATGCCTCAGAGGGTAAGGCCCTTGCGAAACTTGACTGCTTGAGTTCAACCCCAGGATCCCACATGATGGAAGGTGACAACCAACCCCAGCAGGTTGTCTTCTGACCTCTGACCCTCACATTCATACTGTGGCATAAGTACATATTCACATAACACACACACACACGGAGACAGAGAGAGAGAGAGAGAGAGAGAGAGAGAGAGAGAGAGAGAGAGAGAGAGAGAGAGAGAGAGAGAGAGAGGAGAGAAACACAATAAAACAAGCCAACTATAAGAACGAGACATTATAATCCAAGTGCCTTCCATTTTGTAATGAATCATGCCCAAACCCTCTTCCACCAGGGTTATTAATCAAAATAAGACAATTGTTCGTATTGCAATGTTCTCAACATTGTTCTTCCAGCAATGTTTTATCTTGTTGTTAGATGTTCGCTAAAGCCGGTGTTTTGTGAATGGCTTTGACTGACATTAACTTGGACCACACACATGTGTAAACCTGTGCTCCCTCAGTACCACTTTCTCAAGCCAGGGAAGTGCTCCATACAGGCTAGTGGCCTGTACTGCCAGTATTTTGGGGGTAGAGGTAGTAGGAGAATCAGGAGTACAAGGAATTTTGTGTGTGGGGGGTGGAGGTGGGGGGTACAAGGGTCTCCACAAACACAATGGCCAGCAGAAACAAAAAGGAAGACTAGTTCAACATGACTTAGTTCAAACGTCTAGAGTCTGACACCATGCCGTTTATTTTTAAGTACAGTAATATCTTTGGGGGGAAAATCTCCTGGTGTAACATAATCCCATGTGCACAATAAAGCTTAAGGCATAATTACATCGTCTTTCAAAGCATACATCACTTCTTCCATGCAAATGGACTATATAGATAGATGACATTTGTCACCTTAAGGGCCTTGGAGAAGACCTGGTATGGTCTTAGTCCTACAGACAGCGCAAAGGTCACCAAGCTGTTAACCATGCCCCATCCTGATTGTAAGGGTCTGGGGGAGCCAGGTGTGGTCTCAGTTGTACAGATAGTGCAGAGGTCACCCGTTATTAACTACATCCATACCCAGCTCTCTGGGCAGAAAACAGGCTATACATCTCTTCTTCAAAGAGGCCATCCATGTATTTAACGTTCCTGATTTCCCTTGTGCTTATCTGGGAGTAGAAGGACTCCATGCCTTCCGTAGTTTTAGACCAGGTGGACTGTGTGAGGTCTTGTCTCAATAATCCCAAACCAAACCAAACCAAACCAGTAAGGTCCTCCTAGCTCTTGTCCCCATCCCCATAGACACAGCACACATGTAACTTGCCTAGAAGAAATGAAGTTAGTCTAAGAGACACTTGTGTTTTTCAATTTAACTATTAAACCATTGAAACCATGCACCCTCCACATGGGAATTTTCCCAAGGATCTCTTGATGATATGGGCAAAAATGTTCCACCAGAGAGGTATCTGTCTCTGAGAGAAATGTGTAACTACTTGGATCACCTTACAGGATGACTCTGAAGCTCAAACAATGAGGGGTCAATGATGGGTGAAACCATGCCTTGACCAGGACTGCTTAAATGAGATATCGCTGGTCCTCCATTTAAACTGTAGTATCACTTCAGGATACATGGGGTCATGTATCTCTGTTCCTTTAACTAATATGGCTACATTGAATACCTGTTCATTGTTTGGTTTCATACTATTAGACTGCTTCAACTAGCTTCAGGAGAATTGGTGACCAAACCTCATGATTTGGGACATAGACTATGACTCCGAACTTGGTAGTATGCTCAGCTTTTTATATGGGTGCTGGGGGTTCAAACTCAGGTCTTTATACTTACACATTAAGTATTCTTTCTCACACACTGAGCCATCTCCCCAGCCCCTCCCCTGGTAGTTTCATGTACTATTTTTTTTCCTGTGTGTCTTGGTAGTGTCCTTGTGACACTGGATGTTACACAAGGAAGAAATCAGAATCTTGGAATCCTGGTTAGATGAATGACTACAGGGAACTAACGTGAGGACCAGGAATTGTATGAGACTGATGTGTGAGAGTTAGGAATAAATTTTCATTTCCTTAAATTGGTTTGTATTCAGATATTATTGGTGCCTTACCTACATTCACTTGTGCAATACCCTCAAAAGTGTTCTTTGAGGGGATGGAGAGATGGTCCAGAGGTTAAGAGTGCTTACTGCTCTTATAGAGTACCCAGGTCTAGTTCCCAGCACCCAGGTCAGGTGACTCACACCACTACCTGCAGGGTATCCATCTTCTGGACTCCTCAGATACGAGGCATACACATGGTACATGCACACGCTATATTCTCTCTCTCTCTCTCTCTCTCTCTCTCTCTCTCTCTCTCTCTCTCTGTCTGTCTCTGTTTCTCTCTCTCATACATACATAGATAAATAAATATTTTAAGTTTTTGGTTAGTAAATTTAAAATAGTAAATAGAGATCAAAAGCAATAGAAATAACAGAGGAAAGTCTGATCACTAAATTAAGTTTGATTTTCTTATTCTAATCACACAATTTCCTCATTAAAGCTCCTCAAAACCAAGAGAAACAACTCGGGGTGGTGGTCTAGCTACTTAATCCCTACTCTGGAGGGGGAGGCTGAGGTGAGAGGATTCTAAGTTCAAGGCCTTCCTGTGCTGTGGAGTGAGTTCCTGCTGGTCTGGACAACTTAGTGAGGCAATGTCTCAAAATGAAAATGAAAAGGGGGGGTGGGGGTGTGATTCAGTGGTAGCCTAGTTTGCCTAGCATGCACAGTGCACAGTCATGGATTTAATCATCAGCACTACAGAGACAGAAAGAAAAAAAAAAAAGAAAGAACAAATAAGCAAACAAATGTTCAGACTTAACTCCCCTGGTTCTCAGTGGTGACCCCGGAATTATAAAAAATCTTGTTTTTTTTTTTTTTTTCTAAGAGCAACTACTCAGACACAGTATAATCAAAGTCTTTACTGACTTCACTGAGGAAATCTCTGTTCCAGACACCAGTATTTTCTATTTAATTTGCTTTCCTATCCATTTGTAGGGATTTATTCTTCCCAGACATTCTATCGCCTTATTTTCCAAAATTCTGACATGAATGGATTCAAAATACCTTAGAATTCTCTTACTTGATAAATAGATTAAGGAGTTGGACATATGGCTCTGCAAAATATCCCTTATCTACCATCCCCCAGTGATGATATAGGGGTGCGACTCAGTGGTAGAACCCTTTCCTAGTATCCTCCAGTGAGGGGCTGGAGCATGGCCCAGTGGTATGGAACTTGTCTGGCATGCACAAGGTCCTAGGTTCAATTCTCAGCACACAAACAAACAAAAAAAAAAAAAAAAAAAAAAACAAGAAAAGATTAAAGGGTTTAAAAAGTGAACCAATGAGAATGTCAATTTGTAATGAAAGAGTTTAAGTTCTTAGGAGGTACTTTACACTTTAATTAAATGGCACGCAAATAATAAAATTTACTTGGGGACAAAAATTAAAGATCAGTCTTTCTGATGGCACTGGGGGAACAACCCAAAGCTGGCAGATATTGAATTTTCTTGAAGTTATTCAACTTGTGAGTGAAAGAGACTGTGGTGGGTGATATTTGTGCCAATACAACATTTTCCCCAAGGCTCCCCATTGCCTACAACGCCAACAAAAACAGCCAGCCTTGTTAGAGTGAGCTGTCAGCATGTGAGACTTAACAGATAGTTCAAAAAATGTAAGAGAGAAGACGATACCCAAAAGGGAGACTATATAGGAAGTGAAATCCTTAGACCTTTATATGTTCTAGTTTCATTTCCTTGATGTGACAAACACCACGAGCAGAAAGCAAATTAGAGGACGAAAGGTTATTTGGTTTACATTTCTAGGTCTCTCCCTGAGGGAGGTCAGGGCAGGAGCTCAGGCAACAACAGGGAGGCATAACCCATGGAGAACAGTGCTAGCGTGCTCATGGGCTCACTTTTAACTGTCTTTGTTACACAAACCAGGACCACCTGCCTGGGAACTGGTGCCACTCACAATAGGATATCAATCAAGAATCAAAACCATGCCCCCACAAATAGCCCATGAGCCAATTTCATCTGGACAGTCTCTCAGTTTCTTCTCTGGTGACCTTAGGTTGTGACTAGTTGCCAGTTAAAACTAATGAGGGCACCATATAAGTTTCCTTCAAATACTTGGCGGATGCATCCATTATGCTTATGTTGAGAAAATATAAAGACCTTAAGCAGAAAGCGGCAGCTGATAAGTTGTTGTAGACACATTTAAGGAGAACTTGAACAGGAGTCTCAGTCGTGAGCCTGGGGCGCTGAGTTGGCACTGAAGAACACTTGTAATAGGGCTCAAGTTTAGTTCCCTGCACCCATGCCAGGCAGTTCACAACCACCTGTAAGTCCAGCTTCAGCGGGTCTCATGACGTCTTCTGGCCTCCGTGGGCACCTGTACGCTCATGCTATACAATTATACAAATGCATATACATACACATAAATTAAGTAACAATAGATATTTTTAAAAACTAAATTATACAAACAAACAAACAAACAAAATCTCAGTTGTGACATGCCCAGAGGAGAGTGAGATTTCATTTTTCCAATTACTAAGGTTTGATTTTATGTTTGGGTTTGATTTTACTCTCAATTTGATATAACTTAAAATTATCTGGGAAGAGAATCTGAATTGAAGAATTTGCTAGGTCAGATTGGCCCATGGGCATGTCTATAGACAGATTTTTTCTGATTGTTAATTGATGTATGAGGGCCTAACCCATGTGGAGGCATCTTAACCTAGGCAGGTGATGCTGAACTGTATAGGACAGTGAGCTAAGTACAAATCTGTCTGCTAACCAGCAAACCACACTGTCCATGCTACTTCAGCTGTGAAGTGAGTTCCTGGGTTAGAGGCATTGCTCTGTGGAATAGCAAGCTGGCTAATCATCACGTTCCTGACTTGACTTCCCTCAGTTATTGATTGTGACCTGGAGTTGTCTGCCAAATGAAAAAACCTTTCTCCTTCAAAGTAGCTTTCTGTCAGGGTATTTTATAACAGCATCGAAATGGAACTAGGATAACTTGAGACAAAAAGAAATCAAACCCTACTAAAGGATAAAATAAAACATTGGTATGCTCAATGTAATTAGTCTGCAATTAAATCATTCATTAGACCAAAGAAAGCAACTCATCAATGAAAACAGTAGAATTTAGTTTCTGCATTGTAACACCCACAGTGCTTAGTCAGTACACAATAAACAATTACAACATGGAAAGAACAATAAAATGCAATCTACAGTTGAAAGAAAAATCAATCAATAGATGAAGACCAAGATAGTTCAATGTTATAATCAGCAAATAAAGGCTTTCAAGAAGTAAGTATACAATCAACAACATAAAGTAAAGGATGAATGTAACTGAGAAGAATTGGACTATTTTTAGAGAAAAGAAACTACTAAAATTAAAGTTAAGTCTTAGAACTTAAAAAACATAGTGTTTGAAATATTTACTAGAAGAACGGAATAATAAAGTAATTGAGTCTTTGTAAGAAGATGTAATATTAGAAGAAATTTGAAGAAAAATATTCTTTCAGGTGTTGATAGTGCATGCCTTTAATTCGAGCACTCAGGGGGCTGAGGCAGGCATATTTCTGTGAGTTCCATGATAGCCTGGTCTGTAGACTAAGTTCCAGAACAGGCTCCAAAGCAATATAGGGAAACCCTATCTTGAAAAACAAACAAAGAAAAATTTCAATGTATGCATTATAACTTGTATAATTAAGGTCTTAGAAGAAGAAGATATAAATTAAAGATTAAAGGCTTGAAAATACTGGAAGAAATTACTGGGCATAAAGGATTGTTATGAATTCAGCATGGGCTCGGCTCCATTGTGAGACAGTCTAAAAAACCCAACAATTACTTTACAAATTAACTTGAAAGAAACTTGTGGGCACATCACCACTATTATGCTATGGGAAGCCAACGATAAAAGAGGACACTTCCAAGCCATTCAAAGAGAAGTAACAGGTACACAGGGGAACAATGACAGTCAGGAGACAATGGAACTGTCTACCTGAAGTTCTATACCTAAGAAAATTATTTTCCAAACAGAAAAAAAATAAAGACATTCCAAAGTAACAAACAAACGAGAGAGAGAGAGAGAGAGAGAGAGAGAGAGAGAGAGAGAGAGAGAGAGAGAGAGAGAGAGAGAGAATGAACCCATGGTCAATAGATTTGAATGAAAATAGACACCAAAAAACTCATCTTTAGCTGATGTATTTGAGAATTCCCTTGCTCCCTAAAGTTTACATGAAACTGTAAAATCAGTGTAAAAGTCAGTTGTGGAAAGTAGTTTAGCTACATGACGCACATGCTCCTAGGTACATTAGCTACTCTTTTTGTTGTTGTTGTTGTTGTTCCTGTGACACAATACTGAGAAACAGAGATAAAGAGTAGAAGGGGTTGCTTTGGCTTCCCCTCCATGGTGGGGAAGTCATGGAAGCAGGAGCATGATGAAGTTGACCACATTTTATCCACAGTCAGGAAGCAGGGAGAGATGGATGCTGTTGCTCAGCCCACTTTCTCCTTCATATACAGTCCAGGACCCCAGCCTATGGGATGCTGCCACTCACATTTAGGGTGTGTCTTCCCACCTCAATTAGCCTAATCTACAACCTCCCTCACAGACAGGCTCTGAGGTTTGTCTCTTAGGTGATTTTCAGACATCCATCACATCAAGTGAGCCAGAACAAAGTAGTGTTGGGAACAAGTCATTGTCATTGTTGTGGTCTATCCTGCTGGACACCCCTTGGGGAAGGGGTGAGAAGATGCGAAGTCAACAAAGCAGACACTGGGAATTGGGTGAGTAGCAGAGATTGCTGCAGACTGGTTTATTACGGAAGTTAGGCCTGTATACCCCCTTCCAAGGTCCCATTGGCTCAGGTGCCTGACTCTGCTGTGCTGTTCTTTCCTCATTGGCATCTCTGGTCAGGTGTTTCCATGTTAGCAGTCTCTAGGTATAGTGGTAGGCCTTAGTTTGGCTCAGGGAGGAAGTGGCTGTGGCTTGGGTAGGCTGGCCACAGTTTGTCCTACAAGTCATAACATTGCTAAGAGCTGTTTTGTTCTTTCTACCATGTGGTCCCAGAAATCAAACTCAGATCCTTAGGTTTGAAGGATCATCAAGCCTTTACCCACTGAGCCATCTTGCTGTCTCCCCAAAATATGGTTTTGATACCATGATTATTAGCCACTGGATCCAAGCATGCTTGATGTCTTAAGAGTTGTCTTTTCAGTTATTCAAGCAAAAAGATGTCTCTATATATCAACATCCATAACATATATATGCACACACACACACACACACACACACACACACACACACACACACATATATCCCTATTTTGTTTCTATCATTTGTAGCTGCTAGACACATAGCAAACAAATCATTTTTCAAATGATCAAAATCAATTGAAATACAACATATCCATTGAATGAGCATGTTTATAAATTTGAGCTCACTTCATTCATCCATGAGAAATCCTTGCAAACTCATAAACCATAAATTATTACAGAGAGCTGGCTTCAACATTTACAATTGATGGATATCCTTCATAAAACACTATGCTCTCCAGTTTTCACGTAAGTTATCATGAAGCTCCCAGAGGATGTGCTCAAAACCAGCAAAGTTTCTTTCTAGCTATTATCCTTAATAGTATTTTTTAAATTATGATAAATTATGAATATTTATATGTGGGTATATGTACATGAGTACAGATAGCCACAGTGGTCAGAAGAAGGCAGTGGAGATATATAAGTGGCTATGAGTCACCCAGTGTAAGTTCTGGGAACCAGCCTCTGGTCCTCTGCAAGAACAATACACACTCTCAATCACTGAGCCATCTCTTTACCTACTGACTATTGTCCTTAGAAAGAGTCTTTGCTTTTGTCCTAGATAAGGCAATGCCTATCTCTTTGGGTCAATGTGTAGTGATGTTTACCACATTCTTTCTCACTTCTTGGAATCCATAGCTACTTATATACATAAAAACTAAAGCATGCTTGATTTCAAATAGATCCCCATTTTCTTGCCATTGATGTTTTCAGAAATTTGGCAAAATTAAGAATGTATATAATAATAATGAAAAATAACACCCTAAGTTTCAAATGTTATTTCTCAGGAAAAAAAAAGATTTCGCTGTCATTGGTCTGATTTTTTTGTAATAAAATATGTGCATTTTAGGAATTCAAAATGAAATTGCCTATGTTTTATAGTCTTCTATGGATATCATATTTTTGTGTAATAGAAAAGTATGATGTCTACAACTGTTTATCATAATAAGACTTGTAGAGTCAGCTGATTAACAAGGTAACACCAATGAAGGTATGATGTTTAACATTCACCCTGCACTCTATTCAAGAAACTGTCTTAGAGGCTGAGGTACCACACACAGGAAGTGTGCTTGCCTAGAACTCCTGATGAGGGGTGGGAGGCATGATTCTGCAGTAGAGTCCTTGCCTAAAAATCCCTCTATGCGGTATTGGGTGTCTTGTTTAGCAGTAGAATGGCTACTTAGCCTCTCCAGTGAGAAGCTGCAAGAGTTGCTCGGTGATAGGGTGCCTAGAACCCCCTAATAAAAAGTGGAGACATGGATCAACAGCAGAGAACTTGCCTAGAATCCTTCAGTGAGAGGTTGTTTACATAACACTGTGGTAGACTGCCCATCTTGAATGTATAAGATTCTGGGTTTCATTCATAGCACCACAATAAAAGGATAAAGAGAAATGAAAGAAGGGATGGAGGAGAGGGGGGAGGTAGGGAAGGAGTGATGGAGGGAGAGAGAGAGAGAGAGAGAGAGAGAGAGAGAGAGAGGGGGAGGGAGGGAGGGAGAGAGAGAGAGAGAGAGAGAGAGAGAGAGAGAGAGAGAGAGAGAGAGAGAGAGAGAGAGAGAGAAATTGTGTTAGAAGGTTTTACAGGTAAAAGTAAATGGTCCCTGTGCCATCCATTTATTCACATAGAACATTAAATTCTCATAAAATGTTTGATGGTTGAAAATATATATTGGAATGGAATTATGCACAGAGTATGATGGGAAATAACATTTCATACCATACAAGTCCAAACAAGGCAGCTTTAGGGATTGGAACTGGGATTCTAAGGAGGAGGCATTCAGTTGCGTGGAAGTACAGAGTGAGAGCAGGGCTTGGTCCAAGGTTGGGGCTGGTTAAAGACTTGGTGAGGGCAAACATAAGAGGCTGATCAGTCCTGGTCATTTGTACCATCCCAAAGATGAAAGCATACCCTTCCTTTGTCAATGTAAATGACTGTTGAGAGAATTATGTCATGTGGGAGAAGTAAACAATATCTTCCCTTGACCTATAAGATCCCAATGACAAACCAAAGTAAAATTCTACCAACATTCATTCTAGATAACTAAGAACTTTATTGGAGTATAGGGGATTCAGAACAGCCACACTGGAAAGTCTTCACTCAGAATAGTCAATTGTTTCACCATAGTCACATAGATAGAGCCACTATCAATTAACCCTCACAGCCTATATATTGTAAGCTTCCTGAGACCTGATGCTACATGTTGTTAGGGCAAAATTGCATACAATAGCTAAAATGTGCCCCTGGGATCTCAGTGCAAGGACCAATGGATCTCCTCAACTCATCCTTCTATTAGAGAATGCCAAGAGTCAACAAACCAGATTATGATGTACTCTGCAAGCAGTCACTGCTGATCTGATGAGGATGGAGGTTGCCAGGCTCAGTGGACAACGTTGGAGGACATGACCTTATGCTGGCTCAGTCCTGTCCTGAGTGTAAGGTATGCAATGAAGAGAAAGAGAAGAAAAACATTGTAAGCAAATGTAAAAGCCAGAGAGGTGAAAATGGGTGCCAAGAGAGGAGAAAGAACTCAATCCTTGTAATTACAGCAAAGAATGTGGGATGGGTTTGAGCATGCAGAAGGTGAGAGGAGAAGAGTGGACTGCTGTCTGAATGAGAAGGGACTAACATGCTTTTCTGAGGATCTTTGACTAGATATGGAGGGCAAAGGGCAGAAACAGAGCATTCTAGGTCAATGCTGTTTTGAAAGGTCACTATAATAAATCACTATGGAAAATGGCTTGTAAAAGATGCCCAAAGGCAGACTGACCCACAGCAGCTGTGGAAACTGCTCATGTAATAGTGTCTGGTGTCTTGAAGGAGGCCACATGTCACACACTAGCCAAGGGGCAATGATTGGAAAACAGATAAGGACAGCTAGAGTTGGATGCCCATGAACAGATGAGGAGGGAATGAAAATTGACATATATATACAATGGAGTTTTATCCAGCTGTAAGGAAAACTCACACCATTTATGCCATTTGGAGGGAAAATGAATGGAACTGGAAATTATTTTCTTAAATAATGTATCCCAGACACCAGACCCATGTCACATTTTCCCTGCATTAAAATCCAAGATCTTGATATGTGTGTGTGTGTGTGTGTGTGTGTGTGTGAGAGAGAGAGAGAGAGAGAGAGAGAGAGAGAGAGAGAGAGAGAGAGAGAGAGAGAGAGAGAGAGAGAGGAGAGAGAGAGAGAGAGAGGTTGGAGGTTGGGTGGTGATAAGCAAGTATAAAAGAACAAGGAAGGTAAAATAAATAGGCTCGCAGAATACATGTGACATGGGAGTGAGTGGCGCAAAATGGGATCAGCAAGCGTGATGGAAGGGAGCAGGGAAAGATCATTGAACTTGAGGCATGCCCGAGAATCTCACCCATGGCAGTGCTTTGTACACTGAAGTCAGATCAAACAAATGTAAAGGGTAAGGAGATGCAGAGACAGCTGAGCAGTTAAGAACATTTACTGATCTTACAGAAGGCCTGAGTTTAGTTCCCAACACTCATGGCAGCTCACAGCTATGGTAACTCTCAGCTCTAGGGAACATGATGCCCTCATTTTCCCTTCATAGACATTGCACTCACATGGACTTACCTACCTCTCCTCCAATACATATACTCATAATTGACACATAAAAATGAATTGTATTAAAAGAGATTTCTTTAAAAGTAAAGAATAAAAAGAGGAAAGCAGCAAGTTGAAAACATCTAGCTTAAGGTACCACAATACATGAGTTCAGATACCCTTGTTCTTTAATTTTTAAAAAATATGATTGAGCAGTCCTTCAGCACTCTGGTGTAGCACACAGAGCTGGGCTTAATCTCTTTTTCACATTTTCACAGGTGGCTACTAGGACTTGAAGGAGGAAATGTGATCTCATCAGGGAGTTGAGCCACTTTAGATCAAGAAACACACACACACACACACACACACACACACACACACACACACACACATACATACATATATATATGTGTGTGTGTGTGTTTATATCTAATCTTTCTGTCTGTATATGCCCAGTTTTGCTTTAGAACAAAAGCAAACTTGCCTCTGGAAGTCTGGTGCCAATTTTGGCTCAAGATGACAGTCGCCTGGTTTGAAAAATTCATGTGAAGTATCTCCAGGGTTTTACCATTTTCTATAACCTTTACTTGAAAGTCAAGAATTTTTTCTAATCTCCCAGGGCTATATTAATGAAAATGTGATACATGTTAAAACAACAGCTAGGATGCACACAATAAACCTCTGGACCCAGAAAGCCAAATGTCAAACTATGTGTCTTCAAGGCTAATTGTTTTTCCTCACCAATGAACATCTAAATGCACATTTTGTTTCTTATAAATATTCATATTCATTTATTTTTATTTTTGAGATTATTTTTTATATATTGCCTTTAATTACAAAATTTCTCCCTTCCCCTTTCTTCCCAGTCTCCTTCAAACTCATGGTCTCTTTTTTATTTTTTCACTAATTATTATTGTATGCATATAGGTATATGCATATATATTCCTAAATATAACCTGTTAAATCTGTATAATGTTACCTTTATATATGTTTTCAGGGCTGACAATTTGGCACCAGAGAACCAATTGGTGTACTCTTCCCTGGGGAAAGCCACCTCTGGCATCCCCAGATGTCTTCAGTTGCCTGTAGTTATTTCTGTAAGGGCGGTGTGAGCTTTTCTCCATTCAGCTGGCATATTGGCTTTTATGGCATGTATACATACATGTATGGAGAAACAGCCCATTACAGAGATACATGCACCTCCATAGAGCACTGCTGCTCTATTTACAACAGCAAGGAAACAGCTTAGATAAACAGATAATTAAAATGTGCCACATATAAACAATGGGATTTTATCAGCTATAGTGAGAGGCAAAATTATGAAATTTTCAGAAAAATAGATGGAATGGGAAAATATAATATTGAGGTTTCATGGGGTCAGAAAGATACAATGTGTTCTTTCTCATATGCAGATTCTAGTCTTTAATTTTAATATATAGATGTATTTATTTTATTATATGAGAGTTTTCCCTGTGTGGATGCATATGTGTTGCAGGAATGCAGTGTTTGCAGAAGTTAGAAGAGGCCATTGGAGCCCCTGGAACTGGCATTAGCATGTGAATATTGGGAACCAAACAGGGGTCTACTCTAAGAGCATCAGGTACTCTTAACAACTTGTGATTTTTATATGTATGTGTTTATGTAAAGGTGACTGGTTGGAGGTCAGGTACTCTGGTTTCTCTTCAGATCATATAAATCTTTTGCCTTTTACCATAGAGAGGTCATGAAAGGAGGAAAGAGAAGATGAGGAGGATCATGGAGCACGTGTGATATGAAAGTGGGAAGGAGAGTACTGAGATAGGAAGGGTGCAAGCTGCGCTGGAAGATAGGGAAGTAGAGGAGAAGAGAGGGTATGGGAAAGGAAGTAGAGGAGAAGAGAGGGTATGGGAAAGGATCAACTGAAACACATCACATAGGAAAATATCATATCATATAAGGAAACCTATTGCTTCCTATGTCAATTATATATCATAATTTTGCTAATTAAAATATATGCATGTGTGTGTGTGTATGTGTGTGTGTGTGTGTGTGTGTGTGTGTGTGTGTGTGTGTATAATTATATACCATATTACTTCCAAAGTTAGCTGACATGGCTCAAGACTAATAGCAAAATCAATGTAGAAATTGGAGTAATTTTATTCTCTGCTTCATTTCTTGTTATCCAAATGTGCATGTTTAGAAATTACACTCTCAGTTGTAAGCATTAACAGAATCAGCTTTCTTTTATTTCCTTAACATGCCTACCCCCGTGGAATTCTTCTCACCCTCACATCAGGATAGACCCTGTGATTATAGGCAGTCCCTTAGGAGAGTTGCAGCTCTCAGCACACTTTGCCAAAATAACAGGTTTCCACCAAGTTTAATGGCATATTCATGTCAACACTGAAGAAGGTATGATAAGAAAATCATGAGTTAAAAGCCAACCTGGGCCATATAGGAAGACTTTTTCTCAAAATAAACTAAGAAATGTGCATTTGTCCTGTCTCATAGACTTTCTGTGAGGATGGGATCTATGTGAGGATAAAGCCTTGTACTGTTTCACAGTAGCAGACACAGGCATTGCCACATGAATGCTAGATGAATGTACACACAAGAGACTCAGTGAAGCATCCTGTCCCCTAAGAATGAAGTGTTATTGTAAATCTTCTCATATCCTATGGCTAAAGAGATTACTCAGGTCATAAAATTCCAGATGTGGAAGCATGATGTTCTGATTTCAATTTATGACATTTTTATAAAAGCCAGACATAGTGGAGTGCATGTATAATTATATCACTGGGGACTCAGAGATAGGATAATCTGTGAGATTCACTGGCTGTGAATATAGCATAGGTCCAAGATCCTATTGAGAGACCCAATCTCAAGATATAATCTAGATAACTCCTGAGGAACAACACTCAGGGTTGATCTCTTGTTATTGGACTTAGCTTCAAGACGCCAAGTTTGACTTCTCATTTTCAAAAAGCTAATTAAAAGAGCCAAATAAATAGTGAAAGGCCAAAAAAAGGAGCTTTAGTCAATGTGGCCACATTGAGAAGGGGGATAAAAAGATCTAGTGATAACTCAAGTATGTCTTCCTGGCCCTGACATGAAGTTAAGGTTTAAGATGAGGACCAGAGGTATACATGTCCAAGCAAGTATCATGTTTTGGCTCTACTCTTCTGCAAGGTGGCCTGGTAAGTTATTAATCTCTTTGGGGAGAAAGTTTCCCATCTGGTTAGCCCAGGCTTTAGACATCTTTTGTTCCAGCGTAAGATTCCTGGGAGAATTTTAATTTCTCAAGGTCCATTCTTTCAATAGTCTGTGAGCCCAAATGGGGAACACAACTGACTGTGTAGAACATCTTCATCCTTATCAGTTTAGTTGTACTCTCATGTTCACATATGTGCATGTGTATCCATATGTAGGTATATACTCACACATACTTGAATATGCATGCCCCCTCACATGCCAAAATATTATTTTCTCTATGACTTTCATGTGGGCACAACATGGTCCCTGTCCTCTTGGTCCTCATGTCCTACCATGCTGACAGGCTTACAGGACAACAGGTGGAGAAGATGCGAAGATGGCTACTTATGAACTTAGGTAATCAGTTTCCCATAGAAGAAATCTGTGGCAGCCTCAGTACTGAGTGCAGGCTGTCATAGTCACACTTTGCTTAAGTAATGGCTCTCTTTATAGGTCACTCAGTGCATCCTGGGAAACTCTCAAAAGCCTGAGAGAGAAGCAGTTAAAAGGGAAGTCTCTCTTCATCATCATAATAGTACTGACTCTGAAGCTTGAAACTTCCAGCATTACAATTTCCTATTAAGAAACTGATTGTGAGTGAACTGTGGGGACTCTACTTTGCGCATGCATAACTGGGTCCCCTGCACAGCCAGGTAAAGCCTGATGTAGTGATGACATTGCCATGGGCATCCCACCCATCGTCAGAGGCGGAGTCAGGAGACTGCAGGCTCCCAACATTCCCACCTCTTATTGTTATTAAAAAGGTGGGGGGTTGGATGTGGCCCAACAGGGTCTGGAGAAAGTAGGTTTCCAACACTTACCAATATAATTAATTATTTAGCTCTATTGTTACCAGAGTTAGCAGGACATAGTCTTTGCTCACTCCCAGTGTATTAGGAGGTTGACCAGTTGTCTGTTTTCTCAATTTGTACTTTTTTTCATTAGATATTAATCTCTCTCTCTCTCTCTTTCTCTCTCTCTCTCTCCCTCCCTCCTCTCTCTCTGTCCTCTCTCTTCTCACCTCTCCATTCTCTCCTCTCATATTTTTAGTTGTTATAGCATATACTAAGATTGACCAGAATCAGAACCTGGATTCTGGTAGACTTAAGAAGTTTGGCTTAGGAGCCTGTCCTCAACAGATTGAAAAAAAAAAAAAGTAACAGTGTAAAGCAGAAAGGGATATTTATTTTAAAAATTAGCTACAGTGATATTAACTAAGTCCCTCTTTGTGGTCTTAATATGACATTTAGATTTAAATAGAGAGCAAGAGGCTTGCATGGCTCAGCAGTCCTGGTCAGGGTATGATCTTACTCATCATTGTTTCAGTTCCATTCTTTTCCTTATGGTGGTCAGACAAGTTGTCAGTACTGTGTGAAATCTCTTTCCAGGAAAGATAATCTCCCCCTCTGGCTGGCAGAAGACTCCAGTCATTTTATTCACCCAGCATGAAGTTTCTGGGTAAATTTCAATTTCTTAGAGGCTATTGTTTCAGTAATCTGATTGCCAAAGGGAGGGATTCAAGAGTCTCTTAGAGTATTTTTAATTCCTTCTAGAACAGAATATTTAAAAGCCAAGAAACGCAACCTCAGCTCTGAAAGCAGCCTGGGCTCCTCTGAGACTTCGGGGATACATGAAAAGATGAGGCATCAGGTGACTCCATGAGGGGACCCACACAGTTGATTGAGCATACTGGCTCTCTTACTGGGCTCATTAGAGTACAGTTACATAGACTCTATTAACATCTCTAAGAGGCTTCTTTCATTCACTCCACACAGTGAGAAAAAATGTCTTGTTTCTTTCTCCCAGCATGTACTACTGTCCAAGCTAGAGTACAGTAAAGGGGGTCTTATTTCACTTCTTACAAAATAGAAAAGAATGCTTCTCGGAACCTATTCGGTTCTAGAAAATATGTACCAAAGTCAAGCATATTGCCCATATTCAAGTCTACACAGCTCTTTCTTCCCTCATCTCAGGATATACAATTACAGTCATAAGATAGACATGCCAGGATTTAGGATGATGATATCCAAAGGGGATTTCATGGTCTTTCTGTATCTGCCTCTAAAGTATTGGGATTATAAGCATGCACCACTGTGTGTAGCTGGATGCTAGATCTTGTCAAATGTTTTCTCTGTGTGCCCTGAGAAGTCCATGTGTTTTTTTCATTTTTGGTTTTCTTTCTCTGTCATATATATATATATATATATATATATATATATATATATATATATGTGTGTGTGTGTGTGTGTGTGTGTGTGTGTGTGTGTGTGTACATATGTGCTCACATACCATAGCGCATGTGTGAAGGGCAGAGGACAACTTAAAGAAGTTGGTTTTCTCTTCCCAGCATGTAGGTTCTGGAGATTGAATTTGGGTGATCAGACTTGGTGGAAAGTACTTCTTCCAGCTGAGCCTTCTCACCAGCCCCTCTAATAGTTGCTTTTAACCTGGAAGTAACATGAGTTTGAAGATGACTTGATGAAATGCTTGTATTAGAATGCCTTTTTAAGAATCTGATTCTTCTCCCAATTCTCTAACTCCGTGTCTATGCCAAACCTTCCAGTTTCCCTTCAAGCTTTTAGCCAGCTGATCAACTTAAAATCCAGATATGTGGGTTGGAGATATGGCTCAGCAGTTAAGAGTACTTACTGCTCTTGGAGAGAAACCAAATTCAATCCCAAACCTCCCATGTTGGGCAGCTCATAACTGTATATAATCATAGCGCTAGGGAATCAGATGTCTTCTTCTGAATCCAAGGTCACCTTCACTATGTATAACATACACACACACACACACACACACACACACACACACAGAGACAGAGAGAGAGAGAGAGAGAGAGAGAGAGAGAGAGAGAGAGAGAGAGAGAGAACTAAGAATAAAAAATAAAAATACAAACCTTAATAAATAGAATCATGACCAGGTTATAGTCTAGTCTATCAACTTAACTTGGTTGTCTACCATCTGCAGAAAAAGGTATCCATCCCTTTAGTAATATTTATAATACAAGGTCCATCAAGTTCTTTATCCAAGCTACTGCCACACCTGATCTCCCATTACTTTTCCTAAACACCTAATGTAATAGAAGAATAAACGAGTATGAATTCTGACATTAAAGAAATCATTAACTTCCAGCTTTTGTACCTTTTTTCCTGCAGTATCTTGACCCATTTGTGCTCTCTCTTCTTTTCCCTCTCTCCATCATTGTCTCTCCGTTACAGTCCTGGGTTTAGATTCAATACTTTTCTCAGTTTCTTTTCATCGCATGCTATCATCTGTTCAAAGTTGCTTCCAGGCTCCCAGAGTCTCACATTATGCTACTCTGAGCTATGTAACAGTTTTCCCTGGGGAAAAGGTACCAATGATCTAAATTCTGGGCCAAAAGCATGGACAAACCCAACTCCATCAAATATTGACAGATTGCATTCCATATCTACATCCTCTCATCTCAGACACATTTGGCACTGCTTAGCTTTCTAAATTTCCCAGTGCAATAGGAATGAATTACCATTACTTTGAACATGCTGTCATATGTTCCTTGGTTTTGAAATTCCACTCCATTAATTTCCTGTTTCTATCCTTTGCACTTGCCTTCTTTAATATGTTTCTACGTATTCTTCTCTTAAAGATTTATTTTATTTTTGATTGTGTGTATGTACACATACATGTGTTTGTGTTGACTGCAGGTGTCTGTGAAGTCCAGGAGATGGAATTACAGATGGTTATGAGTTGCCTGGGAACAGAACTTCGAGGAGCAGCAAGTGCTCTTTACTACCAAGTCATCTTTTCTACTCTCCCCCTATGTATATTCTTTACATGGACTCGATTAAAATGATATCACTTTTCTGAAGACTTCTTTGATTATTCCTAGTCAATTTAAGATCTCTATTTTCTGGATGTCCTTAGCATTTTTCACAAACACACATGTGCACATCCCCCCCATACACACACACTAGTGCGCACACACATATGTGTGTCCATTCTTATGTATGTATGTGTGGGTATATATATATATATATGTATATATAATCAAAACACAATGTCATTCTCTTACAAGATAGCTTTCCTATATCTCTTATCAGAAAATGAAACTAAAATAGATAGTAATAGCACTTATAAATGTAGAAGGATATAACAGTGCTTGGCACGGAGTTTGATCTAAATTATTCTTAATTTTATGCAAAGTCGGAGTTAAATCCAGGGCCTTAAAAATTGGTAGGCAAGCAAATGGTCTACAATTTAACCACAGCATAAGTCTTTAATGACTCATGATAAAAATTGAACAGATGCCTGTAGAGTATATGGTTAAAATTTGAAGTGGGGCATGTGAAGATATGGCCCAGTGATTAAAAGCACTTGCTGATCTTTCTGAATGTTGTAGTTTGGTTCCTAGGATCCAGGTCAGGTGGCTTACAATTTCCTAAAACTCCAGCTCCAGGAATCCTATGTCCTCTGTAGGCCCTGAACTCCCTCCCGCACATGTGCGTATGTGCACATACATACACACACACACACACACACACACACACACACACATACATACACACACACACAAATAAAATATATCCTGGAATGTGATTGGGGAGATGGATTGGTGACTAATGTGCCTCTCATGAAAACCTGAGTTCAAATCTTCCAGACTCACTTAAAAGCAGTATGTGGACACACACCTCTGTAATTGTGCTGTTCCTGTGAAGAAATGGGTGGTGGAGACAGAAGACTCTCAGAAAGCACATGGCCCAGCTAGCATGTCATATGCAGCACTGAATAAGAAACTGCATCTCAAATAAAATGGAAGGCAAGAATTGTCTTCTGATCTCCATACCTGTGCTGTGGT
Organism: Cricetiscus sungorus; assembly: GCA_030556225.1. Classification (NCBI taxonomy): domain Eukaryota; kingdom Metazoa; phylum Chordata; class Mammalia; order Rodentia; family Cricetidae; genus Cricetiscus; species Cricetiscus sungorus. Next base: position 16,764,775 of record JANBXA010000044.1, read on the forward strand.
ATACATACCTGTAAACACATACCACACCACACTCCAGTTAAATTTTTTTTCAGGATAACATGATCTAAAAACTGAAGTGTCATAAACATAGACTCTAGCATTTGAAGTACAAGTATGCATGTGCAGTAGCATCTCACCTTGCCAGTGAATTTGTGTTAGCGGTCACACCCATTTGGGCGTGGCTTCTGGTGCTGATATGATGGGAAGGTGGAGAGGCGGAGGGTGGTCTTTCTCACTCTTGGGATGCAGATCAGATCAGAAGGGCAGAAACTGCATCTTCTGGAGCAGAAAGGCTGTGACACTTCTTTACTTATCTGTGTAAGTTGTTCCCCAACAAAACACCCATTTACCATTTATCTTGGATCTATGCAAACATCTGGTCCTTTGGATCTGCAGCTAACCGGGCTCTGTGGAATTTCTGATCTACACTCCTGTGCATTCACAGCATTGGTTGAAATTGGACCAAAAGTTATCGCAGTGCATTCTAGGTGATTGGAAAGTCAGATCTGTTAACCACCGTATCTCAAGGTGCATGTCAAGTGCATTCACATCAGTTAGCAAAACCTACCATTCCAGTTAGAGGTGCCATCTTGGGCAGCCTACACTCAGAGTTCCAGAATTACTTGAAGACAACACAAACACACCTAAGGGATTCTGTATCTCAGGCTGACAAGTCAAATAGATTTTCTTTAGCAAACAAAGAAGTGTTTATTCCCAATGCCTAGTGAGCACTTCATGGTTGGCCTTTGGACTACATAATCAAGGAGTAAGGCTGGCTTTACCCAGTGTTACTCATGAACCCATTGCAGCTGTGGTTACCTGCACAAGTCCTGGTGCAAGACTGATTAGATTCCTCAACATTTTCTCATGAAGGGAGAGGAGCTGTGAGGTCCCATACCTCTTTGAGGGACTATTGCTGCTCTTTTAGAATACTGGAATTTGGTTCCCAATATCCAGATCAGATGTCTCACACCAGTTAATGGTTGTGGTGGTAGAGGGTGTAATTTTACTCAGTGGTAGAGACACTGGTATGTTGCCTGTGCTTCAGCAACCACATCAGGCAGCTCACAACCATCTGTAATTCTAGATCCAAGAGATCTGATAACCTTAAGCAACCGGGAAGGGAAAGCCCGTTTAAAGCAATCAACTGAAGTTCCCAATCAAGAGAAGTGACCCTTAGGGTGAAGCAACCAAGTAAAAGAACAAATAGAAACATATTAAGATGACATCATCAAGTCATGTGATCATACATTTGGCAAAAATGACTGGAGAGGCTGAGGCAGTTGACTGGAGTCCCCATTGAGCATCCTTTCCATGGCTGATCTTCTGGCTTCTCTCTCCACTCTGTTGGAAATAGGTCACCTTCAAGCTGTCATCAAGCACATGATGCTTTTAACTCCCGGGCTGTTTTGTTCCCATCACATAATTATTTTGTGGGAGTTGGGTGGCAGCTGAACATCAGACATGGGGCCTTGGAGTACACTTTGAGACAAACATGTGTGGGTCTGAAATGAAAGGTTGGGCACAACCCTACTTTCAGAGCCAGCTCCTCAGTAAATCTCAAATAGCACATGAGAATTTGTTGATATAAAGTACATTTCACTATTTACAGAAGACATGATTTATAATATAGAAAATAGGGTCAAATAGTAGCCAAACCTAACAGTCAGCAAGTGAGTTTGACATGATTGCAGGACATAAGACCAACATCTAAAAATTATTTATGATGTTACACACTGCAAAGGAATAATAGAAACTTAAATTTAAAAAAATATTTTATTGTGTGTGTGTGTGTGTGTGTGTGTGTGTGTGTGTGTGTGTGTCTATGTATGTTCCTGTGAATGCAGTGCCCATGAAGACCAGAAGATGGCATCAGATCCCCTGAAGCTGCACTTACAGGTGGTTGGATGTAGCCTGATGTGGGTGCTGAGATTCAAACTCAGGTCCTCTGAAAGAGCAGTATGCACCCAATGCAAGCTGATCCATCTCTTCAGTCTCAGAAACTTAGATTTTATAAAACCTTTTAACCATTATATGACAAAGGAAAGATCTGTATATGAAAAAAAACCCTGAGATGAAGTAAAGATTTAAATAAATGAAATACACTGTGTTCACATGAAACACACTAGATATAATTAAGCTGTCAGCTCTCTCTGAATTGATCTATACGTTCAACACAATCCTAATTGAATGCCTGTGATTCTTTTCCCTAGAAATTGACTCATTATGAAATTCACATGGAAACTCAAAATAGCTAGAATTGCCACATCACTCTGAAAAAGAGAAACAGAGCTAGAGGACGAACATTATTTTATTAAAGACTTAAAGTTACAGTAATCTAGATATGGGGAATTTAATGTAAAATAGTCCATTAGGTTGAGCAAACAGTAGAGAAATGACACTCTTCATCAAGAAATAATCCTGGAAGGGATGGAGAGAGGGCTCAGTAGTTATATATGCACACTGTTGCACTGTTGTTGCAGAGGATTCAAGCTTAGTTCTCAGCACCCATGGCACCATCTCTAGGGGATCTGATGCCACCTTTTGGCCTCCACATGTACACGCACGCAGTACACACACACACACACACACACACACACACGGATACACATACTGATTCTCTCTCTCTTTCTCTCTCTCTCTCTCCCTCTCTCCATATCTCATACCATATAGAAAATATGTCTAAAGTGGATCTTGCAAAAATTGTCAAGTCTAAATCCACAAAATATCTAAAAGAATGTAGAAGAAATTCATGGTGAACATGGGTTAAAATGCATTTAGCTATGAAACTGAAAATACCACCTATAATAATACCTGAAAATTGGTCTTCCAAAGAATCATATCTTATGCTCTTTAAAAGTTACTATTAAAATGAATTGACTGACAGTACAATAAAGAGGGATCTCAAAATTGCTCTACTGAGTGAAAAGAGATGGAGGGAGATGAGTACATACTAAGATGGGTGTAATAATGGCACATGCTTTTAATCCCAACACTCAGGAGGCAGGAGAAGATGGATATTTTGATAGTTCAAGTCCAACATGGTCTACACTGTGAATTACAGGGCATCATATGATACATACTAAGACCTTGTTGCAAAAGCACAAGGCAAACCAACAACCAACTGGTAAACAAACAACAGCAAAGAACATATTGTATGAAAGTCTGTTTAAATAACTTTCTAGAAAATGCAAAGTACATCTTCAATCAAATCTCTCTCTCTCTCTCTCTCTCTCTCTCTCTCTCTCTCTCTCTCTCTGTGTGTGTGTGATAATATAATATAATATAATATAATATAATATAATATAATATAATATAATACAAGAATACAGTCACAGACACCATATACTCAACTTGTACAGATGACAAATATAATGGTTAGCTTTGGTTGTCAATTTGACACGAGGTAATCTCATGTGGGAAGAACTTCTCAGGAAGGTACTATCTAGATTGGGTTAGCTTGTGGACATGTCTGTGAGAGAAGGCCCAGCCTACTATGGGTAGCACCATTCCCTATAGAGGGGATTTGAAACACAGAATAAAAGTGGAGACAATAAGCTGAATTCTCTGGTTTCTGAATGTGGATGTGATGAAACCAACTCCCTCAAGTTCCTGGTGCTATGACTTCTTGCAATAATGGATAGTAACCTCAAATTATGAGTCAAATAAACTGTTTCTTCCTTAAGTTTCTTTTTCCAGGGTATCACAAATAGCAAGAGAAAGCAAGATAATGATATATGCATTATCTGTATTGATGTCATAGGCAAATTCATATACCAACATTTAAGGAAGGCAGAACTTAAATCCAGGAGACTCGATAGGCCAATGCTACTTCTTTAGAGATGCTTACATCAGCTTTCAAATATCTTAAATAATAAAGAGTTAAGGTAACAACAGACAACAACAAAACCAGGAGATGATAGGTAATACAAACCAAAGTAAAGCTAGTGTTTTAGTTTGGGTTACTATTGCTGCGACAAAACACAATAACCAATAAGCAAGTGGGGGAGGAAAGGGTTTATTTGGCTTACACTTCAGCATTGCTATTCATCACTGAAGGAACTCAGGATATGAACTCAAACAGGGCAAAATCCCAGAGCTGATGCAGAGGCCATGGGGAAGTGCTGCTTACTGGCTTGCTTCCCATGGTTTTCTTAGCCCATTTTCTTTTAGAATCAAGACCAGCAGCCCAGGGATGGTACTGCCAACCATGGACTGGGTTCTCCCCTGTTGATCACTAAATGAGAAAATGCCTCACAGCTGGAACTTGCTGAGACCTTTCCTCAACTGGGGCTGCTTCCTCTGATGATTCTAGCTTGTGTCAAGTTGACACAAAAGCAGCCAGTATAGCTATTATCACAGGTAAGACATGTCTACAACTATAGAGGTAGATTGAAGTTAAGATGCTGGGCCAATTGTCCTGGGCTATATAGTAAAGCTGGTTTAGGATGAGCAGCGCTTCTCTGTGGTTTATATTTCAAGTTTTTGCATGAATTCCTGTCCTGACTTTCATCATTAGAACCTAAAATAGATGCTTTTTCCTCTACATTGCTCTTGGTCAGAGTGCTTCATTTACCACAGCAACAGTGTGGGAAGCCACAGCCCTAAGATGGCGCCTGGCTGGATGCCAGGTAGTTCTAGCTTAGCTGTAAACAAGCCTTATTTGGAAGTGCTTGATCTGGTGTGCTTCCTCCTTCTGTGGCCTATCCGGGATCACCAGGTGGCATGAGCTGATTGGGCTGTGAGCACATTTAAGGGCTTGCTGGGGCTGGGAGAGGTGTAAGCTGATGAGAGAAGCAGCATAAGCTGATGAGAGAAGCAGAAGAAGCTGATGGGAGAAACAAGCTGATGGGAGCAGAAGAAGCTTGAATAAACTGCATGAAGAGTCGTGGTTGCTTGTTTCCTTGCTGGCCTAGGTAGGCACGCAACACAACAGAAAGAAAACTAGTGTAGCATTGCCTTGTTCAACAGCTGTTGGATGTAGGCACATTATTTTTGTAGGTTGACTGTAAAATCTCCCCCACAGTCTCATATGTTATATGCTTGTTCCCCAGTTGGTGGAACTATTTGGGAGGCTGTGGAAACTGAAAATAGGTCAGTGGGGGAGATTCTGTAAGGTACATAATCATTATCCCCAGCTAATTCTTCGCCTCTTCTTCCTCCTCCTCTTTATCTCCCTTCTTTTCCTCCTCCACATCATCTTTATCTTCTTTCTTCTTCCTCTGATAGAGATTCTATAGAGCATATTCTTGTTATTCCTAGCTGGCCCTTTCTCTTTTCATCTCATCCTCTTGCTTCTTCCTCTTACTGCTGTACTTTCCTTCCTCTTTTCCTTTCTCCTTCCCTATCCCTTTTTCCCTCCTTCCCAGTTAGACATAATGTAAACTGCCCTGCCACCATGCCTTCCTTCCATAATGAACTGAATCTCCTGAAACCTTTTGTCCCTTAAGTCATATGGTCACAGTAAAAAAAAGGTCAATAAAAAATTATTAGCATTTGGGAGGCAGGAGAATAAAATGTTCAATACCAGTATACCTATACAATGAATTCAATGCCAGTTTGGGCCATATGAAACTCTGCCTCAGAAAAACAAACAAACAAAAAACCCATGATTATTAAAATTTGAGTTGACCCAAATTATACCCCATTCTTCAAGTGTCCACAAGTATCCAAGACAGCACTTCCAGTTTTGATTTTAGAGTTTCAAAAGATGTTGATAAGGAGGTGGATTTGCAAACATAAAAGATAAATAAAATGTATAAAGTAGTGGTTGACTATATCTCTTGGTATTCTATATCCTTACAGGATCTTCTCTGCTTTGAAGCTGCCTGGAACATGAAATTTACATTTCTCAGATTCCCATTTTCAGTTTGATTTTTCCATCTATGTATGTGATTATGTATGCACTTATATGTGTTTAGATCACTTCTGTGTATTTTTCCACATGGAGGCCAATGGACAACCCTGGAATATCATTTCTCAGAAGCCACCAACCTTGTTTGTTTGAAACAGTATCTCTTTCTGGCCTGGAGCTCATCAAGTAGACTAGGCTGGCTGGCCAAAGAGCTGCAGGGATCCATATGTGTCTACTTCCCCAGTGCCGGGATTACAAATGAACATCGTCACATCAAACTTTTTAATATATGAGTTCTAAGGATCAAACACAGGCCCTTGTGCTAGCAAGGTAAATACTTTATTGCTTAAGCTTACTGGAGTTTTATTTAGCCTTTTCACTTAAGAAAACTTTTCATCTGAACAGATTGGGAAGGTAGAGGAAATATGAGTGATTATGGATGGCAGATGAGAGTGAATGAATATAAGGTTGCAACCTGGGCTATGTGACATTCTGTAGTATGCTAAAAATATTAAATTACCACTGCCTGCTTTTTTGAATTCATCCATGATGCCCTTTGCTTGTGCCATATCCTTCACAGCCATGTTCAGGAGCATCTAATTCCCTACATTAGAGGCTAGAGAGATGGCTCAGTGGATAATAGCTCTTGCTACTCTTGCAGAGGACACAAGTTTGATTCCCACTGCCCATGTAGGGCAGCTCACAATGGCTCCTAAGTGTAGTTCAAGGGAATCTGAACCCTTTTCTGGCATCCATGGGCCCTTGTATCCATTTGCACAGACCCCCATACATATACATTATGCATATAGATAATGATTTTTAAAAACTAGAAGTCTTTTTAATTTCTTCTGTGAAACTCCCCCTGGATAACAATATCTACAGCATTTCTGTGTCTCTGGCTAAAAATCACGATAGCAAACCTGCAGCTAACCATATCGCTGAGATAGATTGAAAGTTACTGATTTATTTCAAAATAATACATTTGGGGACCAGTGTTCCAACTGATCTGCTTATGAACAAATTGCCCTCTCAGCATCCCAATTTGTATCCCCTGGATGGTCATGTTCCACAAACTATGCCAAATGATTTGTGTTATTTCATATTCAGAGAGAACTAATATTTATATGTGGCTTATTACATTTCAGGCATGGTGCTAGGTGCTGGATTTTTTTAAAAAAAAATCTGATAGGATCCTTACCACAGCCCAGTGGGGAAGACATTATTAACTTTCACCAAATGAGTCTCACACACATTTAATTCCTCGACTGGGTTTGTGAAAGTAATAAATGGTGGAGCAGTCATTCAGTGTAAAATTCTCTTCAATAACCCCCACTGCTGCTTCCTACAGCTGGATCCTTCCAGATAATTCCATATCTCTTCATCACCTCCCACCCTCTCAATCTTTCATTAGTCTCTAATGATTTGCAGAAGGAGAAGGAAGCCATCTGAATGGAGTCAGGTTTGGTTTCGAGGGAAGAATATTTTGTGTATTTTACATTTTTATTTGATGCTGGCAATTAACGACAGAGGGCTCATTTTCCCAATCACCCAGGCAATTATAAAATCAACACACACGAGAAGCAGCCACACTGACTTAGGCATCTCACCTACATTAGTGAGAGAGAGATTACCCCCATTTCGAACTTCTAAAGTGCAGGTGGAGATGAGTGCCTCTTCATGGCTTCAGCCTTTAAAGCATGTATAATTCCAGACACTTGTCTATTGAATCCCCAGACTCTGGAAACTCTAAGATCACGCCAGCTTGTGGCTCTTAAGTTCATTCATTCTTTCATTTCAGCCTTTACAGTCTGAGAAATGGTGTGGGCTGTGTGCCATATATTTGTTACATAAATATTTATAAGCATCTACTTTGTGATGGGCACAATGGCCTAACTAGATATTCTCTTAATTGGGAGAAAAGCCCTTTTCTTGGGCAGGCGTGAATGCCTTCTCTGTCATCTGACATCCACTTTTATGTGATTCAAGAGACTAATAAATGAGATGGCAAATGATGCCTTAATCTCTTGGAAGGAACTATTATGGGATCTCTCTCTCTCCTCTCTCTCTCTCTCTCTCTCTCTCTCTCTCTCTCTCTCCCTCTGTGTGTGTGTGTGCGCGCGCGCGCGCGCTCGTGTGTGTGTGTGTGTGTGTGTGTGTGTGTGTGTGGAAAAGCTAGACAAATACAGAGACCAGAAGAAAATGTCAGACATTCTGGCCTATCGTTATCTGCATTATTCCCTTGGAATAGGGTCTCTCACTGAACCTGAAACTGGGTTTGGGTGAAGTTGGCTGACTAGCAAGCCCGGGGATCTTCCTGTCTTCCAGGCATTTAGGCGTTTAGGAATAGGATTTCTTATCTGCAGGCTTCCTTGGGCATGCCAATCTGTAATCTTTTCCTTCCTTTTCCCCCTCTCCTCCCTACCTCTTTTCTCCCCTCCCATTCTCTCTCCTTCTTTCCCCTGTGCTCCCTTCCTTCTTTCCCTTGATCATTCTGCTGTTGTTGATATAGAGATGGAAACCAGGTCCTTTCACATGCTAGTCAAGTCCATCCTGATCACAATCTAACTGTGGCCTTTCAATTCTGAAAGATAAAAAGGCACAGGGAGTTGTGAACTTGACAATATCTTTATCTGTGTAGAAACATCTGTTGAACCTCATGCCACCATGATGGCAAGAGGATGTAATTGTTCTCCTTAGTTTTTGTCAACTCGATGCAAGCTAGAGTCATTTGAGAAGAGAGAACTACAACTGAGGAATTACTTCTGTGAGATTGACCTGTGGACATGTCTGTGGGAGTATTTTCTTAAGCAATGATTGATGAGGGAATACCAAGTCCACTGTGGAGTAGATGGCACCATCCCTGGGCAGTTGAGTCTGGGATATATAGTTAAGTGAGCCAGGGTGAACAAGCCAGCAAGGATGGTCTCTACTTTAGTTCTTGCCTCCAGGTTGTTGTCCTGCCTTCATTCAATGAAATGGTTTCCATGTTGAAATGTGAGGTTTAGGGTAACTTCAGTTTGTGTTTCTAGACCTTGGTTCCTTGTATTTTACTCCAGAATAAACTATCTCTTATACCATTTGAGATAAGAGTTGTGCTTTTACATAGACAGTTGTATGATATGAAATATGGGTCTGGAGGAGGCAAGCCATCAACAGTAATGTGCACGGGACAATTGGAATAATCACACAACTCTAAGGTGTTTGGAAGGGACACATACTGCATGGAGGGCAGACAGTTTCATTAACTGCTCTCCTTGTGTCTCAAAGTGTCCATTGCTGTTATGAAACACCATGGCTGAAGTAATTTAGGCAAGGGTTTCTTTGGATTCTACTTCCATATCAATGCTCATCGTAAAAGGAAATCAGTGCAAGAACCTGAAGGCAGGAGCTGGTGAAAGGCCATGGAGGGATGCTGCTTACTGGCTTGTCCTCATGGCTTGCTCAGCCTGCTTTCTTATAGAACCCAGGGCCACCAGTTCAGGATGGTAAAACCCACAGTGGTCCTTTTCCCTTGATTGATCATTAATCATGAAAATGTCCTACAGGTTTGACAGTCTTATGGACTGTCTCATTTGAGGTTCCCTCCTCTCTGATGACTGTATCTTGTGTCAATTTGACATAAAACTAGCCAGCACATCTTGTTTGCTTTTTATTGCTATAATAAAACACCTACAAAAGCAGCTTAGAGAGGAAAGAGTTTATTTCAAAAATGGAAGCCAAGGCAGGAATTTGGAGGCAGGAAATGAAGCAGAGACCATAGAGGAACATTGCTTGCTGGTTTACTCTCCAAGGCTTGCTCAGATATCTGTAATTCCTGTCTGGGAAGGTAGAGACAAGGCATCCCCAAAGCAAGCTGGCTAGTGAGAGTGGATGTATTGGTAATGTCCTAGTTTCCTACAGATAACATTGTCAAAAACCACCTTGGGGAGGAATGGTGCTTACTGGATCTCTCTCCCCTGGTTTGCTTAGCCACCCTTCTTGTACAGCCCAAGCCTATCTGCCTAAGAATGGCATTGCCCTGAATGGGCTGTATCCCACGTCAATTATTAATCAAGAAAATGCCCATAGACCAGCCTGATGGATGCAATTCTTCAACTGGGAAACCTCTTCCAAGGTAACTGTCATTTGTGTCAAGTTGCTGGAAGTATCCAGTATAGATGTGCTCTGACTGACAGTTCCTGCCTCACTGGGTAAGTTAGAGGAGCAACTAAGGATTATTTCTAATATCAGTCTCCAGACTCCTCATGCACACTCACACAAGTCAATAACATCTCCACACACATGGGCCCACTCACATTCAAACATGTATGCATAACACATGCACACACACACACACACACACACACACAAACACACAGTGTGTATTTGCTCATAGCAATGAGAAAAGTAACTCGTGTAAGTCATCATTGGCATGCAGATCCATCTACAACACTTGGAAGGACTCAGTTAATACCAGGTCCTCAGAAGTGAATGATTAAATGGAGGCATGAATGAGTAAATGAACCATTCATCTTTATACCCTCCCCTCTGAGGCACTTAGCTCAGAGCCCGGCATGCAGCAGGTACATGATAAATACTTGTTGAGTTAAATGGGAGCACCAGAAGTTATCGCTTAGCACATGTGGAAGTAATGCCAGATAAGAACTTGAGAGCATCTAGTACCCCAAAGCAGTGCCCCATTTAGAAAGCTTAAAATAGCGCCACTCATCATTCATGTCTCCTAGCAGACTACAAATTAGCCACTTGGAAAATTCCTCCCAGCTCCAGGGTGACACCAACATCAGCCTAAATAGAAAAAGCCCTTGAGGTCTTGCTGGGCCTCATCACCCAGGGAGAGCTTGCTCAGGGTTGGCAACGTCCAGAAGCAATCACAGCGTACCTGCTTTTAAATAATCCCTGCAGAAGGTCAGAAAAGACAGACATGCTCAGTGCTGACACAGGTGGCTCCCCACAGCAGGTCCTCAGCTGCCAGCACAGAACATGAAGGACTTCCAGAATGAGAGACTTGTGATGTCCACCTCAGTCACCTTCTCCACGTACAGTGGGACCAGATGCCCTGGGATGCCTGCTTTTAGCCTCAAGATATATTGCCCATGGTCTGCCATGTCCCCCAAGGACCAGTAAAGGGGAGGGAAAAAGAAACACAGGGCAGATTGCTGCACATGAATTATTAATTCTTATTAGCATATGAAAATGCTGTCAATGGCAAGCAAGCCTGCAATATCGCTAGTGGCAGCTAGACCCATGTGTATGCAGCTGGTGAAGCTTATGGGTAATGAAGGCAAGCATATGTTCAACTAGAACAGCCAGCAGTGGTTAGAGTGGCCACTCTGCTTCAGACCCAGGATGGATGCTCCATATCAGGGAGCAGAGTGGAGAAGCAATATGAATAGGAATGGCAGCACACTTACATAGCCTAGCAAACATGAATGCACAATACAGAATGGCGGTCCTGCAATGCAACTAACTGAACTTTAAAGACCCCTATTCACTGAAATGTGTACCTGTAATGCTAGCACTATGGGGAGGAACAAGAACCATTGAGACTTGCTGGCTGCCATCTGAGCTTAAGGTTCGGTAAAAGACCATGTCTCAAGCAAATAAGGTGGAGTGAGTATCCGTGCACACATGCATGTGCACACCCCACACATGCACATAGAGATGAACATGAGTGGTTATCACAGTGGAACCTTAAATGTCTCTCTCACCAAGAACACTCACACTGAGAGCTTGGTCTTCAGTGATGGGAGCTTCAGGCAGGTGATTGGCTTATGGGAGCTGTGATATCACCAGAGTATTAAGCATCAATGGATTTGTAGCTAAGTGGACTATATGGAGACAGTAGAACTTTCTGGAGGTGGGACCTAGTTGAAGGAAGTAGATCATTGGGAACATGCCCTTTAAGAGTAAATTATTTTGTATGCTTTGTGTTTGTGGTTGTGTATATGTGTATGCGGTGTGGTGTGCACAATGTGTATATGTATTTTGTGTACATTGTGTGTATGTGGGTGTATTATGTGTATGTGTTGTATGTTGTGATGCATTTTACATATATGCATTTTGTGTTGTGTAGGTGCTCTGTGTTATGTGTGGTATATATGCTGTGTGTGTGTGTGTGTGTGTTTGTGCATGTGTGTGGTATATTTGGTACATGTGGGTGAGTATTCACACACACTCTTCCACAGCATCTCTTTGGAATCATTCTAGGTCCTTCTACAATTAATCAATGCTCCTTTATTTTTGTTCCCAGCTCAAGACTTGAGTTCTGGTTCTGATATGTGACACCAAGAATTATTGGTGTCCTCTGGGATCCTCAGGGCTAAGGAGCTGGCTGAGCCCCGATCAAGTGGAAATTAAAAAGGGCCCCAGGGATTGCAGACCCAGGCTTCATTAAGACCTAATGAAAACCTGCCACGGGCCGAGCACAGGCATTTATGAGCTTTTTCCTTTTTTTTTTCTTTTGTGGCAGCCCTTGATATGATTCTGCTATGTCTGGAAATTCAATAACTCAAGGCAGAGGCTGCAGCAGGGGGATGGCAGATTTCTTCCCAACTGAAAATTGGTTTTCTGGGATGTAATGTGATGCTGTTGTTGGGGGAAGGTCCTTAAAGAGGGGAGTGGAGCTGAAGAGATGACTCAGTGGGTGAGAATGATTGCTGTTCAGGAATGAGGACCTGAGTTCAAATCCCCAGCATTCCCAGCAAAGGTCAAACGTGGCCCCATGTGTGCCTGTAACTCCATTATTACAGTGGGGACATCACTGGGACTTGGTAGGTGTCAGCGTGGATCCAGTTTCAGTGGGAGACTCCATCTCAAAAGAATAAGGCAGCAAGAGATAGAGAAGAACACCTGACATCCTGCTCTGGACTCGACATGTATGCAAACTGGTGCACATTCCTGCACACATTGTGTTTCTCTCATCTCCTCGAAGTAACAGCACCTGGAACCTAGCATTGAATAAAGGAGCCAATGGGAAAGACTCCATAGTACACCATAACAACGGAAAATGATGCTGTCACTGTGGGTGAGCCAGGCTGCTGAGGACACAGGCACTTTGAAGCAAGAAGAGAAATCAGCAATGGTGGGCTAGTGTGGTACCTATGGAAAGGGGGTACTGGATGGAAGGAGCAGGAACTCGATGTTGATAGCAAGTACTTCAGGCAAGGATTATGTAGGGTGGGAGCTTCACATAGGCTTTTAATTTTTTATTATGGCTATTTATTCATTGTCTGTGTGTATGTGTGTGGGCACATGCATGGTACATATGTAGAGGTTACAGAACAACTTAGAGGAGTAAGTGGGTCCTGAGGCTAGGACTCAGGTCGTCAGGCTTGGTGGAAAGTGCCTATACTTGCTGAAACTTTTTGCAAGCCCTTGGGCTGGTATTGTGAATATTTGTATCCAGTGCAAATACTCATAGTTGAGGAATCTGTTATTGGGTGGGCAGAGCAATCTCACCATGACCCAGCATCATCACTCTCAGATTCCAAGTATCTAAGTTCATATAAAGTGATACAGCGGAAGGGCAGTCTCAGAGGTATGATTGTTAGAGTCTTTTTTGTCATCTGCTGTCACTCTAGAGTGGTGGCTCTAAACTTTCCTAATGCTGCAATCCCTCAGTGCAGTTCTTCATGCTATGATTCTCCAACCGGAACATTATTTTATTGCTACTTCATAACTGTAATTTTATTACTGTTATGAATCATAATGTAAATATCTGATATGCAGATGAGTGTTAGGCAACCCCTATGAAGGGGTTGTTTGAGCCCCCCATCCCAAGGGGGGTCACAATCCACAGGTTGATAACCATTGCTCTTAAAGGACCACCACACTGATACTGCTAATCAGCCTGCATTTAGGAAGCACAACTTGGTTTTTAAAAATTCATCTATTTATTTTACATCCAAGATACGGCCTCCCGCCTCCCCCATCTCACCCTCCTGCTCCATCCCTCCAATTCCCTCCTCTTTAGTCTCCACCCAGGAAAGGGCAGATCTCCCCTGAGTATTAATAATCTATGGCATATCAAGTTGCAGTAAGACTAAGCATCTCCCCATGTATTAAGGCTGGATAAGGTGACTCAGTATGAGGAGTAGGGTCCCAAAAGCCAGTAAAAGAGTCAGAGACAGCCTCTGCTTCCACTGCCCACTGTTAGAAGTCCCACAAGAGGACCAAGTAACACAACTGTAACATACATGCATAGTGCTTAGTTCAGTCCCATGCAGGCTCTCTGATTGTCAATTCAGTCTCTGAAAGCCTCTATGAGTCCAGGATTGTGTGAGCCTTCCCATGGTGTCCTTGAAGCCTCTGGTTCCTGAACCCCTTTCTCCTCATCCTCTGCAGGATTCTTGAACTCTGCCTAATATTTGGCTGTGGGTCTCTACATCTGCCTCCATCAGTCACTGGATAATGCTTTTCTGATGCACCAGTCTGGTCAGAGAAGATGGCCAGTTCAGGCTACTTATTGCTAGGAGTTTAAACTGTTGACTCCCCTTCCCGACCCCACCCCCACCAACTCCTGGGAGATTCCTGTTCACCAGGCAGGAAGCACTACTTGTATGACAACCTCCCTCTAGGGGTTCATGGAGAGTAATTTTAAGAATTCCTTTCCTGTAGAGATGTAAACAACATCCTTTCCCTCCTTTTAAAGCCTTATTGACAAATCAAAGTATGATTCCAGACAGTTTGTCCTGGGGAACCAGTGAATGTATTGGTTAAGGAAGGGATTCCTGGCAGAAACATGGTGGACCTCAAAGCCATCGTACTGCGAAATCTCTGCCTGCCATGTATTATGCCTTTCCCATAGTTTCATAGATGGAGCCCTATTCAAGTAATACATGTGATACTACATACTACATGTGATAGTCCTTTCCAGACCCAGAGGCCATTTGTAATTAATGCAGAGCTACATACAAAAAGAGAAATGGTTAGAAATGCAGGTAAGGGTCCCATTACTTATCCCTCTGGTTCCATCTCTGAGGGAATGTCAGTAACTTGATTGGGCATGCTGGTCTCTTGCAAATAGTCACAGACTATCTGATGAAGATGTGACTGCTACATTGAGAGAGCTGTGTTCATCACAGGGACTGGGCAGGGGGGTAGAAAAGACGAAAGAAGAGGGGATTGGGGGATTGGAGCAGGGGGTGAGATGTGGGGAGAAGCTGGGAGGGGAGGATGGATGATTTTAAAAATAAAACAAAAGACAGCTAGTCTCCCAGAACCAGTATAAAATGGCTGAGTGTGAAGGTACATGCCTATAATTCCAGCACTGGGGACAGAGACATAAATGGATCCCTAGGGTTCACTAGCCACCCAGTCTAACCAAGTAGGAACTCTGTAGATGTACTGAGAGATTCTGCTTCAATACATAAGATGGACAGCCATGGAGGAAGATACCCAATATTGACCTGCAATATGCACTCACTTACACACACACACACACACACACACACACACACACACACACACACAGAGAGAGAGAGAGAGAGAGAGAGAGAGAGAGAGAGAGAGAGAGAGAGAGAGAGAGAGAGAGAGAGAGAGGCATGCATGCACAGCACAGAAGAAATCCATCCAGATACCTGGAGGTAGCTTGATCTACACTGGTCTATTCTCCTTAACAGAGCTCTGCCATTTATTCTCACTGGAACAGGCCTTTGTTTTAAGTTTGATTTTCACCTTTGCTTCCTGGCCCATGGCTTCTACCAGCACTGTCATCTATCAAGTGAATGCATTATTCACTGCCTCATATGACATTGCTTCTGACCAAAGGATGCATTCCCCAGGCAAAGAAGAAAGGTAATAAGCTGATGCCCATGTGGTCTACTCTTACCACAGATCTCGTCATCCAGCAGCATCTGACTTCATAGACTGGTGGACCAGCCCTGGGATGGTTCAATTGCAGTGCCAGCAGGAAGAGAAACTGTCAGATGTGGTGCTCCCTGTCGGGAAGCTGTGTCTCAGCATCCAAGGCTTCGTCTGTGTTCCTACAGCTGAAACACATAGATCCAGTACCAAGGATGCGGTGACTTGGTTGCTTGCCCAGTGCCTTCCTTACTACTACTATGGTTCTGATCCCTTTGGTTAAAAGGGAAGAACTGGGAGCTGAGCCTGATAGTGAGATATTTTCTGTTATTCATTTCATCCAGACAGGAGGGAGAGGGTAGTTGGGATGGATATGCACAGAATACGCGTATCAAAATGTCATAAGGAAACTCATTATTTTGCACAGTACTTAAAAATTCAGCAGTCAAACAGACTCCTGCTCTTTGCTACAGTTTTGTTTATTAGAAAGATTTCAAAAGGCAATGATCAGGGCAAGTAAAGATGTGGAATGAAAAATATAGAGGAAGAGTCAGGCTGGGAACAAAGATCATCCGATGCTTGAAAAAAAAAAAAAAGCAAAAACAAAACAAAACAAAACCAGATCTGTCATGATAGGAACATGATCTTGAGATGGAAATCAGGAGGCAAAAGAATAGCCAGACCTAAGAAATCTTGGGAGAATGTATTTGGGAGTCCCCTAGATAGTAGCCTTGGGAGAAGGCACTGAGGCTATGTATAAGCTTATGAATGGCAGAAGCAGGGAGGTATCTGTTGCAGTTTAAATATGAAGTATCTCCCATAGCCTTATGCATTCAAACACATGGATCCCAGCCTGTAATGGTGGTTTAGAAAGCTGTGAAACCTTTGGGTGCAGAGTTACCTACTTGGCTTCTCTGGTTGAGCAATTATCTTGGATTGTACATTAAATCCAGGAGTTCCCAACTTGTGTCTGCAGGTTACAATCACATTCATATATTTCTTCTGCATGATATTGTGACACAATAAATTATACTGGCCCAAAAGTGATGGGGGCTGTGGGTTGAACCTTCACATCAAGAAGTGGGTCCTTGGAGTTAAGCCTTGGGTTTTGATAGAAGTCCCCTCTTGTAATTGGATATTCCCTTTGTCTGCTTTTGTGGCACTGACCACACCCATTGAGAGTGGAGCCAGGGGTGGAAGTGACCCATGGAACTAGGTCTGAGGAGGAGCCCAGGAACACTCTCTTGCTGGCTGAACGCGGAGGGGAGAGCATCCGGGTCAACCTGTTGGTGTTCATCTGTCTGTGTTGTGAGTTATTTCTCCCTGAATAAACATCTATTCGGCCTATTTGTTTATCTTGATCCTTATTAAACTGCAATGCCCTCTTTCTCTGCTCTCTGTCTCCTGCCAGCGCCCCTCACAGTCCTGTCATGTCCTCGCCATCGCAATGGACTGTTTCCTTTCTTAAACCATAAGGCAAAAGAAACTCTTCTGTATGCAGAAGTTTCTGTTCCATCTAGCAGCTACCAAATGACCAACATAGAGGCTTAATATTAATTATAAATGTTCGGTTGATAGCCCAGGTTTGCTATAAACTGGCTCTTATAACTTAAATTAACCAATTTCTAATAATCTATGTATTGCCATATAGCTTGTGGGTTTACCTGTCCTCCAGCATGTCTCCCTCTGTGTCTCCTGGTGACTGCACTGACTCCGTTCTTCTTCTTCCCAGCATTCTCAGTTCTCAGTTCTCAGTCCTACCCATACTTCCTGCCTTTCCTGCCTGGCTACCAGCCAATCAAATATATATACATATATATTACAGAATATTTACTCCAGAGTACCCTCCCTTCCTTAAGCTGTGTTTGTCAGGCATTTTGTCATAGCAGTGAAAACAGTAATAATATAGTATTAGTCATAATAACATTGTACCTCACACAGCCCTGTCTGGGCTATATTGGGCCAGTGAGGTGGCTGAGTTTGTGGTCAAGACTGGCAACATGAATTTGATCCCCAAAACCCACAAAAAGATGGAAGAAGAGAACTAAACTTCACAAAGTTGTCCTTTGACCCACACATATGCCATGGCATGCATACATAAACATGCATATGTACACGGATAAATAATAGTAAGCAAGTGAAATAAAGTTTCAAAAAGAAAGTGCAATGTTTAGTGGGAGCTAGAAGCTGTATATCCCTTGCTCCGGCATCTCAGAGGCTGATTTCTAGACGTAACCTCCATGTTCGTTGTATATAGGCTTTGGGATCTTGGCACCTATTGCTGTAGGGAGCAGTATCTCTGTGTCCCGGTGATATCCTTGCCCCAGCTCAGTGATATTTTCATGCCCCCTGCTCCCCCAAATGAACCATAGCTGTCAATTTCCTGTCCAGAGTGACTTTTAGAGAAGTAGCCAAGAAGCAATTTATTGAAGTTGGGAAATTGGAAAGCCTCTCAATTTCTCTCGCAACATGTTCTTATGATTTCCTTTGAAGTGAGCTTTCAAATACACCAGACAAGTCTACACTCAAATGGAAGTCGGGAAATACATGCTGGAAATCAAAAGAAAGAGGTTGTAGTTGCCTCCCATTTTGTGTGCTCCGTCTCCTGCTTGTCTGCCTTGAATTTGTTAATGGGAAAATCACTTCTCTGTAGCCATAGATGACTAAATACCACCAAAGCCCCAGGGAAAAATTACTGTGAGTGTGTGTGTGTGTGTGTGTGTGTGTGTATGTGTGTGTGTATTTGTGTGTGTGTGCATGCACCCCCACACTGTGGGGATGGAAGTCTTGAGGCTTGCAGGAGATACTTTACTCACCAAGCCATTTATCTAGCCACATAGTATGAGACTTCTATTGTGTTATTTTATTTACTCATTTTAGCTATTTATAGTTTGGGGAATGCATATTTCAATGAATGTAGTTTCATGGGTTCTATGATAAGCATGTAATATATGTATAATATGTAAAATCATAAGCTATTTTAATAACATTCCAGAGATCTCAATTTTGGAAATGGAACATTGTTTTGCTTATTTATGTAGAGAGAGGAAGTGTGTGTGTGTGTGTGTGTGTGTGTGTGTGTGTGTGTGTGTGTGTTCTTTCATCATGTGGTACTTGAGGTTTGAACTCATGTCATCAAGCTTAGCAGCAAGCAGCTTTGAGCCACCTTAACTGTCCCTGGAATATTTGTAAATGACCTTGATCTTGGAAGTAATATTCTAGGTTGTCAAAGACTACCCAAGAATCTTTCTGTATTATCTCTGAGGGTCTTAGTAAGGAAAATTTCAGTGGTCACATCAGGGAAGTATCTATATTCCTGTTCCAGACACCTGAATCTGATTAGAAAACTCTTCCTGTCAGGGTCCACCCACAAAAAATCCTCATGTTTTTCTTCCCTAGCCCCCCCTAATGTTTACTGGACTGAGGAAACTATAGAGAGGTGAGTTAAGTTCAAGTATAACCAAGAGAATGGCCAGTGGGGTGTGGTGATACACAAATGTCATTTCAGCTTTTGAGAGGCCTAGGTTTGAGGATTGGACTTCAAGGTCAGTGAGTTCTAGGCTGCCCTGTGATATATAAAAACTGAAATGGAAGGAAAACAAGGGAAGGAAAGAGAGAGGAGAGGATGAAGTTACATTTTATTAAAGGAGAATTAGGAGGGTTGGTGTGTAGCTCAGTGAGAACCCTTGTGTTTCATGCATAAAACCCCTGAGATTGTCCTTAAAAGGGAGGGGGTGAAGGGAAGGAGGTAGAGAGTGAGGAAGACACACACACACACACACACACACACACAGAGAGAGAGAGAGAGAGAGAGAGAGAGAGAGAGAGAGAGAGAGAGAGAGAGAGAGAGAGAGAATCTGTTAGTGTTAGTTGAGTTGATACACAGGCTTGAGAAGTCAGATTGGCTAAGATGCCCATACTGAACTACTCCTTGTGGGTCAGGAGGTCATCAGGACATATTTTGAAGAAAGAAATCCATTATTCCTAGCATCAGTTATTTGGCTGCATATATGTGTGCATAAGTTCACAATTAAAATTAGCCATTATCTTACAAGTAAGATGCCTTTGAAGGAAGCACCTTATGTTTTTATCTCTATCCTATCTACCATTGTCTCTATTTGTGATTAAATCATGAACTTTACTTGTCTCTAATAGGTCCCCTCTATTCTTACCACAGTGGTTTGATTTAATGGGGAGCTGATGAAAAGGCAGATAAAATGACCAGATAAAAACATCCACTGGAAATGTAACAATGGCAATTACTGCCTCCAGCACAAGGATCATACTAGAGGGCTAGCCTTCACCAGGCTCTGCAATCTGACAGCCAGCCTTTCCAGCCACTCAACATGACTTCAATCTGAAGCATCTGTTATTTCATTGACCCACCCTCTTCTTACTTTCTTCTGGGCGGTTTTATTTTGCCATCACTCCCATCTTTCCAAGAGTGTCTGTGGCCAAGGACCAATTTTATCCAAACTGAAAAGTTCCCTCTTGGAAGTGGGGGGGGGTGGCTCACGAGACCCAGGAAATAAATAAACATCACATGTCTGGAGAAGCTAAAACATACAATATTCATGAGGGCCCCTCATCAGGGTGTAGAAGCAATAAACAACTGATGGGACAGGAAATGGACCAGACCAAGCTGTTGAGAGGATGTTCTTAGATCATTTGCACTGTCTACAAGTCAAGGAGAGAGGGTCAGGGATGCCACTGATGGGGCATGTCCTTCTGTATATTTGTTTCTCTTATTGGTTGATGAATGAAACACTGGCCAATAGAGGCAGGAAGATAAGCGGGACTAGGAGACAAAGAGAATTCTGGGAAAGGTAGGCAGAGAGGCACTGCAAAGGATGCCATGTAGCCATCAAAGGAGTATCAGGTCCAGGTATTCTCCAGTAAGGCAAGACTACATGGAAATAAATAGATTAATAGAAATGGGTTAATAATTAAGACAGAGCTAGCCAATAAGAAGCCCTAGCCATTAGTCAGTAGTTTAATAATTAATATATAGTGTCTGTGTGCTTATTTGGGGCTGAGGGCATTGGTACCAGGTGGGACAAGAGAAACTCCAGCAATGTGCCACTTTCCTGAGTCATGATTTGTATTGGGGTGGGATCTTCAGTGACACACCTGCAATTGAGTCACACATGCACTTGTGAGTAATCCTTATACTCATGTTATTAACCTCAACTAAAAACTCCACTGTTTGACTAAATTGGACTTCCATGAGGTTGTTATTTTGGTATGTTCTAGGTTCACTATTTAGGGTTAGTAGAAGTGTGTTATGATTTCCTAGGAGAAATCTAATAGGACAATGTCCTTCCTCCTTGCTCAGATGTGTGGTTACAGAAATAACATACGTAGGCCCACATTCTTCCAGTTTTATGTTTTCATATGTTTTCTTTTTACTCATGGAGCTGCTGGTCCATGAGCATTAACCTTGGCTTTGCACTTGAATGAGAATAAATTTCTGTTTTGTTTTCAAAGTTGCTGGAGATCAAACTTGGGTGCCGTTCCCATGTCAAAACGAGAATGGTCCATTGAGCTACAGCTCCAACCCATTGACTCTGAGCTTAAATTTTGAAGCCTGGATTAAACATAGTGGTCAATATTTCTAACTCAAGTGCTTACACCCTCTTTTATTCTGTTGTGTTATTTATATTTTGTTGCCAGGGAGGATAAAGCCAGGGCCTTTGCAACTTATGGGATTCTAGGTAGGTGTCCCACAACTGACGAATTCTTGCAGTACTTTCTTCTGTATTTTCATGACAATTGTACTTTTTATTGTTAAGCACACAGATGACCCCTGAGACACAAAGATTCAATTCACAATTTTCTCACATTACATTGATGCTTTTTATCATCATCATTTGAGTGTCTAGTAAGTTACCTAAGATGTTCAACTCTTCATGTGTTAGACGATTTTGCCCTGCTGTAGGCTCCTGGCAATGCCATGAGCATCTGGAAGGCAGACTAGGTTAGGTTATGATGTATTGAAAGTTAGATTATTTTTTAAGATTCAGCTTTAATATTAGTTATATTTGATGGATTTATCTGTGTACAACACTGTCATATGTTGAAGACCTTTGAAATATATCATTAATGAATTAATTATGCCTAAGAGCAGGCGTTGCATAATCATTTGTTTGCTCCTTCCAATAATATCTAGCATTTAAACTGCCATTTTTAAACACTCATTCACATTTATCTTGAGTGTTCTAAGCACTGGAAACAAAGTTCTTGAAGTATTTGAGTTTCCTAATCAAGCCACCTCCAGCAGACAAATGCTGTGTTCTGAACATGTATTTCAGATTTAGTCCAGGTCCCAGGACTGGCACTTTGCCTGCTGAAAAGTCATACTAAGAACTGATATTGAGGGGGTAGAAAGATGATTCATTAGTCAAGAGCCATCGCCTCCAGACTAAAACATCCTCTCCTGGAAGGAGGGAGAGGCTCATGAGAACAGAAAGTAGAGAGAGAGAGGGAGAGAGAGAGAGAGAGAGAGAGAGAGAGAGAGAGAGAGAGAGAGAGAGAGAGTGTAGGTAATGGCTTTCAGTTACCAGCACCTATATCAGGTGATCCACAACCCCTGTGACTCTAGCTCCAGGGGATAAGGCTCTGAAACACTCTTCTGGCCTTTCCAGGCACACAAGTACACACACAAATAGCTATGCACACTTAAACCAAAGTTACACATTTAAAAAGAAGAAGAAGAAAACTGATTTTGATGACAGAGGTAGAGCTCAGTGGCTTGTTCTGCAAGCATGAAGGCCTTCGTTTGAATTCTCAGAATTCATGTAAAAAGATAGACTCTGAAATGTACCTATGTAATAGCAGTTCTCCTAACGTGAGATGAGGAGTAAAGACAGGGGAAAACATAGCAGTGGTTCTCAATATGTGGGTCAAGACCCCTTTTGGGAGTCAAAGGATCATTTCACAGGGATTGCCTAAGATTACCAGAAATATCAGATATTTACATTTCAATTCATTCCAAGCTGTGGTGGTGCAGACCTTTAATCCCAGCACTCTAGAAGCAGAGGCAGGAGGATCTCTTTGAGTTCGAGGCCAGCCTGGTCTACAGAGCAAGCTTCAGGATAGCCAAGGCTACACAGAGAAACCCTGTCTCAATAAATAAGTAAATAAATAAATAGTTCTGAATGGAGATGATGGAGGAGTGGATGCGGAGGAGGGAAGATGGGAGGCCGAGGGATGGGAAGGAAGGGGAGAAAGAAGGTCAGACTGGCCAGTATGTAAAATAAATGAAAAAGTTAATTAATAGAAAATGAACTATAAAAAACAAATTCATAACAGTAGCAAAATTATAGATATGAACAAGCAACAGAATAATTTTATGGTTGGGGTCACCACAACATGAAGAACAGTATTAAAGAATCTCAACATTAGGAAGGGTGAGAACCACTGCACTAGAGGCTTTCAAGCCAGTTAGTTTGCTGTGCATATCAGCAAGGGAGAGGGGGGGGAAGAGGGAAAAGGGGGGAAGGAGGGAGGGAGGGAAGGAGGGAGGGAGGGAAGGAGGGAGGGAGAAAAGGAAGGAGGGAGGGAAGGAAGGAGGGAGGGAGGGAAAGAAGAAAGGAGGGAGGGAAGAAAGGAAGGAGGGAGTGAGGGAAGGAAGGAAGGAGGGAGGGAGGAAAGGAAGGAGGGAGGGAAGGAAGGAAGGAGGGAGGGAGAGAAGAAGGGAGGGAAGGAGGGAGAGAGGGAGGGAGAGAGGGAGGGAGAGAGGGAGGGAGGAAAATCTTGCCTCACACTAGGAAGACAAGGAGGAGAACTGATACCCAAGACTGTCTTCTGACCACACACATACCATGGCATGCCTGTGTCCACACTTCACCCATGAACACACAGACACAAAACTGCCTCCTGTGCTCTTCTAGATTCTGTGTGTTGTGTGCGTATGGTATTAGGGGGCTGAAGATAGCTCAGCAGTTAGAGTACTTGCCAATCCAAGCACAAGGGCTGAAGTTTGGGTCCCATGGCCCCTGTAAATGATGCATGGAGTGGTTGGCTACCTGTAATCCCAGCCCTGGAAGGTGGATACAGGAGATTTCCCAACCAAGCTGGTTAGAAAGACGAGCCATATCCTCTGTCTCTGGGTTTGCTTCTATCTATGTCTGATAGAGGATGACTCCCAATATCAGCCTCAGGCTCCCACATACATATGCACTACACACATGTACCTATAAGCATGCAACAACAAAATACCCCATGCAAACACATAAAAAATAGAAAAAAAAAGATGAGACATTGACTAGAATGTCTTCCCAGATACAGACGGAATAGTCAAACAATGGACATCTGGGTGCTGGAGAGGCTGAGAATCCACTAACTACTTAGGTCTTGAAGAAAAGTGCCTCAGCAATCTTGATACAGTGCTGATGTCCTGGAAGATTCCCAGAGAGTTATCTCGTCTTTAGCCTTGGAAGGTCGAGGAACCTGGAATCTGTTGTCAGAAGGATGGCTGCAGTGGCAGCTGCAGCAGCAGCAGCAGCAGCAGCAGCAGGTAGATGTATTTACCAGCAAGAAGTGAAAGACAGCAAGGCAAGCATCTTTTTCCTTGGACCCCTTTTATCTAGCCACCTGTCAGAAGGTACTCTAAGGAAGAACTCTGCCCCTTAGTTAATCCCTTCTGGAAATGGCTTCATAGACCTGTCCAGAGTCTTAGCTGATTTGAGATCCAATCAATTTGGCAATCAAGAATCTTCACCGAGTCTGAACAGACAGCTCAGCAGTTAAGAATGCTCACTGCAAGTTTGGCTTTCAGAACTCAAATCCAGCAGTTCACAACCACTCATAAGTTCAGCTGCAAGTAATCAGACTCCCCCTTCATGCCTCTACAAGTATTACACTTATGCACACATATACATAAATAATAAAATCCACGGAAAGATTTACCATCACAAGGGCATTTCTTAAGATGAAAGACTCCTTTTTCTATTCCTTCTGTTCTGAGTCTCTCTAATTGACTCACTTTGCCCTCTCTTGGAGATTTTCTCAGGGTGTTGCTTCTGTACAAATTACTCAGTTCTTCCTGACCAGTGCACACGCTGGGTTTGCTCTTCAGCTTGCCCCACCGCCCAGCATGGCATCTTGCACAGATTAGTTACTCAGTCAATATTTGTAGTTGGAATTATTCCATAATTAGATAATTGTAAGAGGAAATATTGATCTCCTTGTCTGTACCTAGACTTCTCTTATGACACTCCAACAGGGGAAGTCATAACATCACAGCAACACTTTGAACTATGAGGCTTGTTCAGTGATTACGGGTAGGTTTGACTGATTAGTCTGGCATTTCTTTTGCTGAATCCCTTTGGGGACTATAAAAGCTTGAGCAGAGGGACACTATTACCTATGTTTATTTGACACAGAGAGAGAGAGATGGGGCAGGAAGGGAACAGATATGTGGTGTATGTACATGTGTAGACTGTTGCATGTCCTCATGTGCACAGAGGAGTTATTAAGTTCTCTGCTCTATCAAGCCCCTCCTTAATTCTCTTGAGATAGTGTCATTTACTGAACCTGGAGTTAGGCAGGTAGCAAGCCCTAGGGATCCTCTTGTTTCGTGCCATATAGCTAAGGTTATATGTATGCATTTTCATGCCAAGCATTTTGTATGTGAGTGCAGGAGATTCAAACTCAGGTCCCTTTACTTGGGCAGCAAATGCTCTTACCCATGGAGCCATCTCCCCGGGCCTGTGTTATCTGTTTCCATAACCATTTCTTCCTAATATGATAATCAACAATGCTTCATAAATTATGGAATGAGTGAAGGAAATGGCTCAGTGTGTATACATGTGTGTTTTTATGCACACATGGAGGTCAGAGTACAACTTCTCATGTTGTTCCTCACCTAACAAGCTTGAGACAAGTTTTCTTCTTGTCCATTGATGCAGTCTTCAAGCTAAGTGGTCAGTGACCTTCCAGAAAATCTCTTGCCTCTACTCCTACCCTACTGTAGGAACAGTGGCATTATATGCATGCTTGCTACCAAGCCTGACTTTC
Organism: Cricetiscus sungorus; assembly: GCA_030556225.1. Taxonomy (NCBI): domain Eukaryota; kingdom Metazoa; phylum Chordata; class Mammalia; order Rodentia; family Cricetidae; genus Cricetiscus; species Cricetiscus sungorus. The sequence goes on from JANBXA010000044.1 coordinate 16,790,450, forward strand.
ATGTGGGTTCTGGAGAATCCACAATTAGATCATCATAGCAATTTCTTTACTCACTAAATCATCTCCCTACCCCCTTAGCCCATTTAAGTTCTTATGTGTTCCTGAATATGCCTTCTCTCTAAATGCATGAAAATTGAAATCCAAACCATCACATGCTACAAGCAAGCCCCATCTATCTACTTTGTGAGTTTCAGTTTCCTCATCTACAAAATGGGTGGGGCAATCACAGTTAGATGAATATTGAAGTATGGAAGTATGTGACATACATTCTCTTGTAGTTCTTCCATGAAGCCCTTTCCTCCTTTCACTGTCATATGAATACCTTTCTGTCTCTTTGGATGTATCATGTTTCATCCATTTCATTGCAGTTACTTCCTCTCTTTCAAAGAACTTATTGCTTTCCTGTTGAGAGTAATTCTATAGCCCCAGGGATAATCTGAATAGGCGTGGACAGGGCCATGCAATGGAAGAGGCAGTTAAAATATAAAATAATAGCCAGGGACTTAAATTGCCCCTGACTGCCCATCGTGGCTCCAGTTTTTATCGTCCATTAAAACCCACAATCACTCTAATGTTTATGCATTATTGGGGAGATAAATTGCATAATTTTCATTTTGCAATTTAAATGTAATTATGATCTTACTAATGACTAAAACCTGAATTTGCTAGACTATCAGTTTTTCTAACCCTTGCCAAAATTATAGGTAATTACTTAAGGCTTACAATAATTATAAGTCCATCTTTTAAATAATTAATGTGCACTTTCATGATACAAAACAGCAAGTCATCAAACGACCTCCGCTTAGGCTGCAAACCCATGCAATTAAGCCTATTGTGTAGGTCTGGGAAAATATACCCATTTGCAAGAGTCCCTTTAGCTGGAAAGTGGGAACACAGAATCTCTGTGTTTTATAGTATCAAATAAGGCAGAATTCCCCAGCTGACAAAAGGCCAGGAGAAGAAATCAATCTACAAAGTAGTTTGGAGCTCAATATTAATCTACACAACACAATTGTAGCTGGTGGGAGTCAGGGGGAGGAAAGTTCAGAAGCTTCCATCTATGGACTCGAAAGAAAAGGGAGATGGACTTAGTTTTCACAAAGGAACAGAGTGAAGGGTGTAAGTACTATGTGTCAATTATATTTAATTCTTTTTCTGCTTTTTTCTTTAGGGGATGTGCCAATTCCAGCACAGGGCTTTGAGCTGGGTGTCTAAAATAAGGGGATCAAGAAGGCAGATATTGGAGCTAGAGAGATCACTTAGGAAAATTTTAATTTTTGACTTGACACAATCTAGAATCACCTGGGCAGTCTCAATAAGGGATTTCCTAGATTAGTTTGGCCTCTGTGGTATCATCTTGCAAAGTGGGAAGACACGCCCACTATGAGTGGCACTATAGCCTAGGTTGAGGATCTGGGATTAGATGAGAAAGGAGAAAGCTAGCTGAACACTAGCACACATGCGTTATTTCACTGCTTTCTGTTCTTTCTGCTCTAAACTGTGGCGGTAATTCGACTATCTGTTTCCAGATTCTGCCTTTGTGATTTCCTGGCAATGATGGGCTATAGCCTGGAATCGTGAGCCAAATGAACTCCTTCTCCTTTAACTTGCTTTTGCCACCCATTTATTTCCACTTTCTTCTCCTATAGCCAGCATTCCTGTCTTCCCGTTCCATGCCCAATGGGTGACAGAAGCACTACATCACAGACATTGAAAGATAGTGAAATCAACTTGTATCTGCAAGCCAAACTTCTCACTCATGAACATGACTAATAATCTATGTGTTTCATAGTGACTGACAACTTGATGGGGTATATGAATCTTTCAGGGGGATAAGCCTCAGGGCATACCTGTGAGGGAGTTCTTAGGTTAGGCTAATTGGAGTAGGAAAATCTACATAACTCGTGGGCAGCACCACTCCCAGGGATGAGGGTCTGGGAAATAATGAGTTAGCGAGGAGCTGAGTATCAGAATTCATCTGTCTTGTTTCATGATTGTTCATACAGTGTAAGCAGCTGCCTCGTACTTCTGCCATGGCGACATCCCTAACATGATGGACTGTGCCATGAAACTGTGAGCTAAAATAAACCCCTTTTCCCATATGTTGCTTTTATTGGGGCATTTTATCACAGTTACAGAAAAAAGTAACTAAGACATAGCATTTATATTTAAAATAGTTTAAACATAGTTACTGCCCAGTACACACTCTCGCCACTCCAACCAATTTGTTTTCTCACACTAAAGAGTGTTTTGTTGTGGTGGTGATAAAAATATTGTAGTTGCCACATTTCTGGTGGTGTAGCAAAAATAAGCAAGCTATTAGATGCATAAAGGAAAAGGGGTTATTTGGTTCATCATTCAGGGAAGTATAGTCCATGATTAATTGTTTCCATTGTTTGAGGGTCTGTGGTGAGATAGCACATTGTGGTGGGAGTGAATGATAGAGAAAACTGTCCAGTCATGGCCAAGAGCAGATGGATGAAAGGAAAACAGAGGTCAGAGTCCTTCTATCCCTTTGAAGACAAGGCCATGTTAATCAAAAGATCTCTTTCCACATCTCATCTCTTGAAGTCTCTATCATAAATGGCACCACTTAGGTACCAAGCCTCTGAGAAATGGACTGGTTAGATAGATTTGCTGGCTTATTTTGTCAGCTAGACACAATCCAGAGTCACCTGTAAATAGAAAGTCTCAGCTGACATATTGGACAGATCAGATGTGTCTGAAGCCATGCCTAAAGAGAACTGTCTTGGTTGTTGATTGATATGGGAATGCTCAGACCAGTATGGGTAATGCTGCCCCTGTACAGGTCATCCTGACTTGTAGAAAATAATTTACTGAGCACTAGTTAGAGAGAGCAAGTAAATAAGCAGCATTCCTTTATGGTTTCTGCCTCTAGATTTCAGCCTTGACTTCCTGCCCCTACTTCCTTTAGTGATAGACTATAACCTTGAAGTGCAAGCCATATAAATCCTTTGCTCCCAAAGAGTTTTTGATCATGATATTTATTATAGCAACATAAAAACAAACTGGAACGTGGAACATCCAATATCCAAACCACAGCAAGTATCCATCAGTAAATCTAGTCTACTGTGTACTGAGGAATAGCAAAGAGGCAGTTTATAAAAAGGAAGGGTAATGTATATCTAGTGGGGCTGAGGATGTGGTTCAATTGACAAAATGCTTGCCCAACATACACAAAGCATTGGGTTTCATCCCCAGGACAGCTTAAATTGAGCACGGCTGTATATTCTTGCAATCATAGCACCTGGGAGGTAGAGACAAAAGGGCCAGAAATTCAAGTTAATCTTTGAATGCATGGTAAATTATTAGTTAGCCTGGGTTACATGAGACTCTGTGTCAACAAAAGAAATAAATGCCAACACCAGGAACAACAGAAATAAATACTTTGTATCATGGGCCAAACACCGCCAGACTCTCAAATGCTCATTTCTATATTATAACATGAAGAAAGTCACGTGTTTCAGGGCTGGATGATCAGAGCATCATTAGATGAAAAGATGTAACAGCAGGGCTTCTTGTGGGGGAGGCTGGGGAGGCTTGTGATAGAGAGGCTGATGGTCCCCATACTTAACCAGGAGGAAAATGGCACATTCCAATTCATCTGATTAAACCCAATTCTTCATTCAGCTTTTAAATTGTGACATTTAAGAATCTTAACCAGATGTAAAACATTTTCATTTTGTCACGAAAAAAGGATCAGTCTTTATAAGAAATGGAAACATTCTCTCCCTCTCCCCCAGAACTCTGTAGCTGTCCCTTTAATTAGGCACTCATTAATAAATCTATCTTGCTCTCAAATCCTCATGTACTTGGTACAGTAGTTCATTAGCACAGGAAGAGGCAATTTAGATTTCCTCAGATAATAGCATCTGTCGCTAATCAAATTAAGGCAGGATGTGTAAATGTATCTAAGGCCGGACAAGCTTGGGCTGGGTGAGGTAAGGGGTGAAGGTGGGGGTCAGGCCAAGATCAACTTAAAAGCCCAGCCCCGCATCTGGGAGGTTGCCTTTATTTAGGGAGTCTTTAGTTTCCCCCCTGAGAAGACTGCCTTCCCTTTGGTCAGAATGCTTGCTTTGATGTAGAGTAGATTAAATATTCTTACCATACCTCAAAGTACTCACAGTACTTACAGCAACATAAAAACAAACTGGAATTGGGAACATTCAATACCCAAACCACCGCAAGTATCCATCAGTAAACCTATTTCTAGTGTGTACTGAGGAACGTCAAGGGGGCAGTTTGAAAAAATGAAGGGTGATGTATGTCTAATGGGGCTGAGGATGTGGCTCAGTTGGCAAGATGCTTGCCCAGCATGCACAAAGCATTGGGTTCCATCCCCATTACAGCTTAAACTGAGCAATGCGTTCATTCATTCATTCATTCATTCATTCATTCATTTATTGTTGCATGCATGCATGCACTCATAGATACATGTATGAATGTAATTAAGGTTCACTGTAATGGTCTGAATCTGAAATACCCTTCATATTCTCCTGTTTTGAATGTTCAGTTCTTCCCTGGTTGTTCTATTTTGAAGGGTCCTCTTACATCAATTAACAATCAAGATGTTCCTTCAGAGACATGCCCACAGGCCAATCTCATCTAGGCATTTCCTTAATTGAGGCTTTTCTCTAATATGATTCTAGGTAGTGTCAGGTTGAAAATTAACATTAAGTAGAGTAGGAGGTAAGGCCTGGATGTTTGTTACGCTACCATCACGCAATGAACAAGCCTCTCCCTTCTGATCCCACTGCCATTGGTTTTCCCAGTGTGGCTATTTGAATGTAATTGGCCCCATAAGCTCATAGCAAGCGGCACTATAAGGAGGCGTGGCCTTTTGGATTAGGTATGACGCTGTTGGAGGAAGTGTGTCACTGTATGGGTGGGCTTTAAGATCTCATGAATGTTCAAGCCAAGTCCAGTGTCCCAGTTCACTTCTTGTTGCCTGCAAGTCAAGATGTAGGGCTCTCAGATACTTCTCCAGTACCATGTCTGCTTGCATCATCATGATAATGGACTAAACCTCTGAAAAATGTAAGCCACCCCAACTAAATGTTTTTCCTTTTTAAGAGTTGCCATGGTCATGGTGTCTCTTCTCAGCAATACAAACCTTACCTAAGACACCCATCATGATGACCCATAATCTCTATATAACCATGAACCCAAACACACCTTTTCTCTCTTAATCCTGTCAGATATTTTGTCACAGCAAAAAGAACCTTAATTCAAACATTGACCAAGCTCCCACTCCATTTTCTTGTGCCAGACTCTAGAGAAATAGAACTAAAATAAAGACAGGGAGGGCATCAGAAATTCTCAGGATGTGGGACCACACACATGCTCACTTCTGTATGCCTTTTGAGCTACCACCTCACACACATTCACTTACAAATTCTTTAAGTAGGGCTAAGGGCCAGAAATTCTGCTGGGAGCTACCATAAACAAAGCAGTCTAGAACAGTTCCCTGGCATCAGTCAGCAAGTTTCCTTAAACGGCAATCAGAAGGATGATGAAAAGATGGGCAATAGTGTGGGTCAGCTGGAGCCTGTTATACTTTACTTAAGGTTGTGACCTTGGAGGAGACACCAACACCAGGAGGGTGTTGAGATACAATGTCTATAGAACTCATCAGGATTGGGGGCAAAAATCATCAGAAAGACCTTGAAACTTGTTAAGAGCAAAGACAATCTGGCCTTAGAGAGTGGAATGGCATTTACCACACCTTCCTGGAGCAAGTTTTGCTAGTAGTATACCCCAGAGGCCACTTTTTTTTTTTAAGTGGAGGTATTTGTTTTGGCTCATGGTTTCAGAAATCTCAATCCATCATGGAGGGGAGAACACAATGGAGATAGATGCTCACATCACAGGGACTAGGAAAAGGAAAAAGGAGCAGGGAGAGTGGCTGATGGGGGAAGAGGAAAAAAGAGGAAGAGAGGAGAGAGGGGAGAAGAATTAAGAGGAGAGGAAGGAAATGTGGGAGAGGGAACAAAAAGGGGAAAGTAGGTTAGGGAAGGGAAGAAGGAAAGGGAAGAGGGGCATGAAAAGCAGGAAGGGCACAGGGGAAGGGGACAAGAAGAATCCAGTGCATTTATATTAGCAGACTTCTTTCGTCCTTTTTAGTGTCTCTAGCCCTCAGTTTATGGGAGGTGTCATTCATATTTAGGGCAAGTCTATATTCAGTTCATCTTTTCTGATGACACTCTCACAGGGACACCCAGAAGTTTGTCTTACTAATATTCTAAATATTTGCCACTTTCAATCAAGTTGACAGTCAATATTAACCATCATATCACTGAGGAACCAAGGGAGCACAAGGACCAGGACTTTGGAAAAGAGTTGCTAATGACAAGGAGAAAATGACTGTCATACATGATGCTGGACCTTGAGCTCAAATGAACAAAGAAAACTGGTTCTTGAACTTGGCAGAAAGAGGCGTACTTAATGAAGAGAAGTCTCCACAGAGCTTGGATGCAAACACCTGAGTGTTTTGGGTTGATGAAAAGTTGTGGTATATGTAAGTGGACTCAGAAAATGCATTGATTATAGAGGAATTTAGTCATGAAAGGGAGAAAATACATGGGTATATGGGTGGGCAGATGAAGGAGAGGACAGTTTGAAGTGAGTGCATTTTCTAATGGGTGCTCTGTGATAGCATTGACAAATGATTATAAGATTGCATCTTAAAAGAGAGAGAAATCCAGTGGAGGAGATGCAAGCATCATGGCGGAGAGAGTGTGTTATTTTGTTCATTGTGTGAGGAGGAAAGGTAGAAATTATGTACACAGCACAGTCAGGTTGGTAGACTGGAAGTTGGCAAGATGTGATAATGAGCTTCTACTCTGTCTATTTTCTCAGGAAAAAATAAAGTCCAATAAGTCTCAGGAGACTTATTGGTTGGAGGATGGTAGAGAATTGAGTGTGGAGATGAAATGGAGTGCTGCACACTGCTGAGGTTTCACTTGCCAAACACAATTTAGATTGATCCTGTTGACACTGTTGTGTGGCCATCGACATGGGTGGGTATGAGAGTGGAGTTCCTTCCTGAGTCACATGGGGTGGAAGAAGGAAGTAACAGGGTTCTTAAGCATGCATGCAAGACAATGTTGTAAAGAAGTAAAAGCAGAATCTAGCCACACCAGGATGGAGCAGCACATGCATAGAGGTGTGACAAGAAAGTGGACAAGTAAGCAGGTTGGCAGACCCAATGGTGCCAAAATAGGGGTATGAAAGGAAATGTATTGTAAGCAACATGGTGACAGTTACCACAGTGATAGTTACCATAGTGATGGTTGTCATGGTGATGGTTTCCTTCTGTAGGAAATCTTGGCATCTTGGTAGCAGTACCGAGGCCTGTATTTGTCTTTTCCATGTCTCATAGCTGGGCTGAAGACAAGGTGTGAAAAAGAACCTATGAAGTCCTGAGACATTAGTGGATAAAGTAGTAAGCATTTGCAACATTAGTTTTGAAGGATTACTCAGAAGAATGGGGAAAAGAAACAAAAATAGACTGCTCTAAATGGCAATTAAAAATGGATCCCCAGCAAGGAGTAAGAAGTTAGAAAAATGAATGGAAGTTAGAAGGTATGGAAGAAATAGATATTTCAGGCAAGTTCCGTAGTGTTCTCAGGTTCATAAAGCAAGTTTCTATGCTAAGGGCTCCAGGAACACACTCAACAGTGATAAGATGTTACAACTGCACTGATGGTGAGCAATGTTGTAGACATTCTAGTTTTCTTTCTGTTGCTGTGATAAAATACACTGGAAATTAAGGAAGAAGGGGGGAAGCTAAGTCAGCAAGAGCTTGAAACAACTAGGTCACATCACAGCGCATCTATAATCAGGAACAGAGAAACAGTAATACATGCACGCTGCTTAGGCTGTCTTTCTCCACTTACATACTCAAAGATCCCAGCCTATGGGATGGTACCACCCACAATGGGAGGTTCTTCCCTCCAAGTAATGCAATCAAGATAATCTGCCACAGATGTCCTCTGAGACCCATTGTCTAGAGGATTCAAGATAATGTTGACAGTTAATGTTTCTTATTTTAGTACAGTAGAAGGTAATATATCAGTAACTCTCAATGCCCTTTGGACATGTAGTGTACAGAATAGTGATACTTTCTTAAGGTTCAAATTAGAAACAGACTTATGTTTCACTTCTCCACTAACTAAATATTTACCAGAAAGTGAGGTAGCCTATATTATTAAACAAATGAAGGGGAAAAAAATTAATGCTTTGATTATACACCCTGATCTACTTCAAAAGAATGAATCAACAATTTAAGTTTGGCAAATGAAATACTTTCAGAAGAATGTTTAATTATGGGTCTACAAAAGAATTTTCCCAACATGAATGTACAAAAGAATGACCTGACAAAGTAGAGTGCACAATCTTGCCCAGTCATTGTGACATCATGTGGAAGGATTACCATCAATGACTTCGACTAAACAGCTCCCAGATGCTGCTAAACATTGGCTTTTGTTTGTATTCGGTTGATTGATTAATTGACTGGTTAGCTGGTTTACAAATAGTAATGCTGGAGACAAAAATTCAGGATTTTGAAAATGTTAGATAAGTGTCTTATCACAGAATTGTAATTCTAGCGATGGATCATATTTTGAGTAGCTGCTGTAGAATACTATTTTCTATACATGACATGACTATTGTCTTTTTGAACACTCAGTAACTGTGATTGACCAGATAAGACCTGCACAAGATTAGGCCCAATAAGGTCCTTCTTGGAGAAAAGATGGGTTTATGAGACCCTGCCCATCCTTGAAGATGCATCAGCTGTTAGGGTGGAGAAACCCCATCTCTTTCAAGAATTAGGGACTCCCAAAACCCAACCCATCTCTAAGAGTATATAGACAGTTAACAGTTGCTGGGGGAGCTAATGATGTCCCACCCCTCCCAAAAGATTTATAAGCAGTTAATAATTGTTAGGAGAGACATTTTCTTCACTGGTATAGCTTCTGGCATGCTGTCTCCATTCCTCTAAATGATCCTTCATCCATGTTCTTCTAAATTACTTTAATTAAACTCAGTGGTTTCTCATGGCAGAATTGGGTGTAATAGTTTCTTTGGTTTGTTGTTGAAGTTTCATTTGTAGAAGAACTCTAGGAAAAAATATTTGTCTCTCTAGGAAAAAATAACACAGCAGTCACATCAGAAGATAAATGGCTAGAGAAAAACATAAGTATCAGAAACTGTGATGATTAGTTTGAATTGCCAACTTGATAAAACCTATAATCCCCTGGGAAGAGGTTTGATTGGTTACATTGGGTTATTCTGTGGGTATATCTATGGGAGATTGTCTTAATTAAATTAATTGATGTGGAAAGGTTCAGCCCATTAAGGGTAGCATAATTCCCTAGGCAGGAGTTCTGAACTGTATAAAAGTGGAGAATCCAGTTAATTATGAGCAAGAGATCATGCATGAATTCATTTCTCTCTGCGTTTGACTGTGGCTGTGATATGACTAGCTGTTTTAGGTTACTGTCTAAACTTTCCCACAATGATGGACTATAATTCAGAATTTTAAGTTGAAATAAACACCTTCTTCCCATAAATTGCTTTCTGTCAGGACAATTTATTACAGCAACAGAAATGAAACTAGAACAGAAGCTGAACCAGTAGAAAGACAAAAGAATAGAAGATGTTCGAGATATTGACTGTAAGCGTCACTTTTAATTTCTCATATTGGTCTTCATAGAAAAGAAGTTGTTCTTTTCCAATTTAATGCAGTCTTGGGTCAGGAAGGCATTGCCTGCTGTGGTAGTGAGTTTGGAAGTCCTTTTCCCAGCAACACTTTTCAAGAGAACAGGATAAGATTGGTGTTTTAGGAAGGTGATCTGGCAGCAGTTCATTAGAAGGGCTGTGTGGAGTGATCATAGAAGAGACTATGTATTACTTAGTTTTCTGTACTGTGCCCCAAAACAACTCAAGAAAGTGTTTACTTGGGCTAACATTCCAGAGGGAATAAAGTCCATAATGGCAAGGAAGGTATGAAAGCAGGGGCAGGCAAGCCGACCTGGCAGTCTGGAAGCAAAGAGAAGTACAGGAAACAGAGAGATTGAACAGGAAGTGGAGTCAAACTGTAAACCTTTAAATCTTGCCACCAGTGGCATACCTCCCCCAGCAAGCTCCACCTCCTAAATGTTCTTTAACCTTCCCAAACAGCACCTCCTGCTGGGGACCAAGTGTTCCAATGAATGAGCAGGTGGAGAATATTTCTTATTCAAGCCAATAACGAGCATAATGAAGGTTATTATTTATTGGGGAGTGGGGGGGGTTACAAAAAGGCACAGAACAGAAAGAGAGGGAAAAGGGAAAATAAGGTTATACCTGGAAAATGGTGAAAAGGAAGAGGGTCGGTTGAAAGATGTGAAGACAAAAGTAAGGGAAGAGCCTCCAGTAATTCAGAGACCTTTAACCTTCTGGATCCTTACTCTTTGGGGCAGAATTAAAGAAAAAGGTCATTAAAAATCTGTCTTCTATTTAGGCACGGAATGAATTTAAATGGATTCATACTCTGAAAGGAGGGACCATGGGCAGGGATGAAGTAAAAGAATGCCTGTCTTTTCAAACAAAAGAATAATTACTTTGAAGAAAAATCCTACAAATAACAGTGTAAAAAGTCTGTTAATCTTTTACAAAGCTCCTATGTCATGGTGTCTTAGACATAGCATTGTGGTCTGGAATATTCTACAAGTACTCAAGGGTGACCTTCTTGGTTGGTGTTCTCTTGTATTTCAAAACCCTCTGTTTTGGGTTTGGTTGATAGTTTTGGGTGTGTGTGTGTGTGTGTGTGTGTGTGTGTGTGTGTGTGTGTGTGTGTGTGTGTGTATTCATGTGTACATGAGCCTGTGTGATTCAAGGCTGATGTCGGATCTATTGCTTTTCATCTTATTTTTTGAGACAAAATCTCTCACTGAATTCAGGGTTCACAAACTGACTAGACAAATAGACCGACTGGCCAATCAACTCCAGAGATGCATCTTCCTCCAGTTTTTCAGTGTTAGGTATACAGGTACATTGCCACCATATCCAGCTTTATTGTGAGTGGTGGAGATCCAAACTCAGGTCCTCATGCTTGTGTAGCCATCTCCCTAGTTTCAGGCTTTGCCTTTCATTGAGGATCAGGCATGATTTGACTAACTGTGATGCTTCACTAACAGAAGAACCTTAGTTCAATCTGCAGCACCCCCATAAAAATTTGGGTGTGGGGATGTCTATAATCCCCACATGGGAAAAGAGGGGACAAATGCTTTCTTAGAGTTCACTAGCCAAGCATTTTATCTCAGTTGGTGAGTTTCAGATTCAGTGAGAAACCCTGCATCAAAAAGTAAAAGGTGGAGTTTGGGAGTGGGGAAATGGCTCATTGGTTAAGAGTACTTGCTGCTCTTGCATTTGGCCATAGTTCTGTTCCTAGCACTCATATCAGGAGGCTCACAACTACTTTTAACTCCAGAAGTTCTGAAACACTTTTTAAACCTCCATGGCAACACCTGCACAGATAAGTAAGAACGAGTTTAAGAAATTAAAGGTTAGTAAATGATTGAGCACCTGATGTGGACCTCTGGCCTCCACGTGAGCATACACACAAATGTACATGCACCTGCATACATACATGAACAGCAGCAGCAGCAGCAACAACAACAATAACAACACACACACACACACACACACACACACACACACACCTCACACCCTGCTCACCCACTCTGTTTAAAATAAAGAGTTTTGAGAAGGCTTTTAGTCCCAAGTATCACTGTACAAAATATTGACAAATGTTTGTGGATTTTTTAATTCAGGAACTAGTGACCAATCTACAATGATTACTGTCATTTGTTAGGTTGTAGTAAACAGGTGGCATGTCCTTTCATGACAGTTAGTGACAACATATTCAGTCTTGTCATTGACCAATGGACAAGTATCTTCCCTCATCTTCACTCTAAGAATACTTGTCCCCAGTAGGACAATAAACTCCTCATTTCAGCTCTGCAAGATCTCTATTTTATTGGATCTTGGGGGCTCACATCAGCTATCTACCATCCAAAACAGCCTGCACTTTTGTCTTCAGTGGAGGATCCCCAACTCCCTTTCAAACAAACATTATTACAACCATTTTATAAAGCCCAGACAGAAAGAGCTCCCTGATGCCTCCTTGGAGTGGCCTGGCATGGCATTCTTGTCACCAGACCACATAGAAGTGTCTCTTGCCTCCTTCCCTACTGATTGCTAACTTGTGAAAAGAGTCAGGGTATTAAAAGGACAAAGACCCCTGTGCCTGTGAATTGTAACCAGAGCAGGGGCTGAGATGATAGGCTAATAAATGATTTTTTGAGATATAAGCACAATTCATAACTGTTTCCTTACATGGAATGGAGGTGAAATATGACCAAGCTAAGAGTCTTGATATGGGAAGATGCTACTGGGATAATCAGGTGGAATTGATTACGTAGTCACATTTATTTTTAAAGAAATGACTAGAATTCCAAAAGAATTAAAGGAGGGCCTCAGAAGGCACCAGGCTTTATAGAGGAATTGTTGATACTGGGTTGCTCTCTTGGGAGGGAGAATCATTCTCCTTTGAGATGAGGGAAACTGGTATGTTACCCATGCTACAGTGGATGGTCCTACACCCATGTACATATGGGTCTCATTAATTGGACTTAGTGAGTATGCTGGTTCATTTTAAATGTCAACTTGTCTTATTCTAGACTTACCCAGGAAGAACATTTCAATTGAGGAGTTATTTGAATCAGGTTGGCTGGTGGGCAAGTCTGTGGGAAACTATTGTTAATTGTTAATTGATGTGGGAAGACCCAGCCCCTTAGTAGGCAGCACCATCCCCTAAGCAGCGTACTCTGATCAGTATAAAGAGGGGAGGAAAGCCAGTTCAGAAAATGTAAGCAACAAGTATCCATGAATTTACTTTCACTTTGCTCTTGACTGTGGATGTGATATGACTAGTTGCTTGAGTCCCCCTCCCTTGACGTTCCCACAATAATAGGCTATCACCTAGAATTGTGAATCAAATAAGCCCCTTTCTCTCATAAGCTGCCATTTGTCAGGATGTTTATTACAGCAACAGAAGTTAAACTAGAGCAGAAAGTTAATTTTTAAAATGTAGAGGGTGTAAAGTTTGGAGGGAACATGCAGGTGCATTGGGGGAATTGGAGAGGGGAAATATGGGGTGGATATGACCATGTTTCATTGTATACATATGTGAAATTATTAAGGAATAAATAAAAGTGTGTGTGGGTGGTGGTGGTGGTCCTGGTATATCTGTCTTTGAGGCCAGAAGAGGATGTTGGTGTTCTGCTTTATTACTCTCCACCTATTGAGATAATGTCTCAAGAGTTATATTGTGATGTATACAAAGATAAGAGTAGGTAATGTGACCCAGCAGACCACAAGTCCAGGAATGATGGTAGTTCCTGTAAACTAGGCTATTATAAGGAGCCAATTCTTCTGAATACCGTAGAGGGAGTTCAGCCCTGCTAGATTGCAGCATAGTGCTGCTCACTGTAGAATCAATCACAGGGCAAAAATCATTCAGGGAGTGTGCGTCAAAATCGCCTAGTTTGTCGCAATTTGTTACGAAAGTATTAGGACTGTCTCAGTATTAACCTTCAGCTTGATGTAGACTAGAATGGCCTTGATGTAGACTAGAATGGCCTGATAAAAGGAGTCTCAGCTGAGTGACTTGAAATGTAATTTGTCTGTGAGGGGTTGTCTTGACTATTAATTTAAGTAGAAGGGCTCAGCCTACTGTAGGCAGCACCATTCCCTATGTGGGTGGTCCCATGTGATTTAAGGAAAGTAGTTAAAACATATGCCAGTGAGACAGCGAACAAGCAGAGTTCCTCCATGGTGTCTTCCTCCAGGCTCCTGTTTGAGTTTCTGCCTCAAGTTCCCTCATTAATGCACTGTGACTCAAAAATGTAAACCAAAATAAACCGTTCTTACCCAAGTTTCTTTGGGTTAGAGTGCTTTTTTAATATAATATTTCGTGCAATGATTTTGTTCATTTTTAAAGAATTTCATACAATATATTGGATCATATTGACTCACTACTTTCCATAATTTTTACAAGATTCATTATCATCTTCCTAGTCTCCAAAATTTTGATTTGTTTTGTTTGGTGTTTTGGGATAGGAGTTTAAAGAGAGAGTTACTCTGTGTAACAGCCCTGGCTGTCCTGGAACTTGCTTTGTAGACCAGGCTGGCTACACAGAGATCTACCTAACTCTGCCTCTTGAGTGCTGAGATTAAAGCCACCATGCCTGGCTCTTCTTTCAAACTCAGTGTACTATTATTTTAAAATAACCCATTGGGTCTAATTTGTGCTACCTATAGAGCCCTGCTTGACCAACGGTTCACTGGAATGAGGTCAATCCAACTGGGACTATACCCTCAAAGAAAACTGGCTTTCCCTCCATTGGATGCCATAACTGTCAACAGCCCATTGGCTAGGGGTGAGAATTCATGAGCTCTATATCCCTCTCTGCTGGAATGTTGACTGGCTTGATCTTGTACAGTTCTAATGTAGGCAACCACAGCTGCTTTGGGTTCATGAGTCCAACTGTCCTGTCATGAACTCAACTTCTGGCTCTTTCAACCTTTCTGTCTCCTTTTGTGAGATGGTTCCTGAGCCTTGTGTGGTTGAGGGGAGGGGCTTGTGATAAAGGTGTCCCATCTCTGGCTGACTGTTCCACTTATCTCAGCACATTGACCGGTTATTAGTTTCTGTATTTACTGCCATCAAGTGCATAAAGAAAAGTCTCAATCAAAGCATCTAATCAAAGCAGAAAAAGAGTGGCCAGAACACAGTAACTTTTACAAGCTGCAGTCCTACCGGAGGAACACCATGTAAAAGCAAGAGAACTGGGTATGGTCTGAGTCCAGGGGACACTGGTGGGCTTGCCAGGTTCTGGCTCTCTGAACAAACACTTGAATAGGCACATCTGCTAGGCACAGAAGAGACAGTTTACTAAGATAGAAAAGGTCTCTGAGGGCTGGAAATAAACTAGAGCTGGAGACCATTCGCAGGCTCAGTGGAGCCCATGCAGGGAATTTTGTGACGTTTCTATTCAATATTTACATAGCACACGTGTGCAGCACACTTACAGGGGGTGTTATGTTTGTCTGTTTCATATGTTCTTTTGTTTTGTTTTGTTTTTTGAGACAAGGTTTCTCTGTGTAGCTTTGGAACCCACCCTGGAACTAGCTCTTCTAGACCAGGCTGGTCTCAAACTCAGAGATCCACCTGCCTCTGCCTCTCAAGTGCTGGGAATAAAGGCGTGTACCACTTCATCCCAGCTCATACATTCATTTGTTAATTCCATAATTTTTAAATGAATTCATCCATTCATTGAGAATTTTATGCATGTATGCAACATATCTTTCATGTGTCTACACTCCACTTTCCCCAACTCCTCACACACCTCCTTCACTATGCCCCTCCCAACTTCATGTTCTCTTCTTTAAAATAAACAAACAAAACTCACTGAATCTGATTAGTGACTCCCAAGTGCTCATGGGTATGAGACCACCCGCTGAAGCATGGGCGAACCCTCAAGGGCCACATTTCTGGAGAGAACTGGTTCCCTCTCCTCCATCAGCCATCAATTTTCAAGAGCTCAGCTAGGCGTGGGGCCTATGATTCTCTCTAGCTTCCATGTGGAGACGTTACTGGCCTGGACTGGTCTTGTGTAGGCAACTAGACCTGCTATGAGTGCATGAGGGCAAGACCTTGCCATGTCCAGATGTTGTCTTCCCTTGCTCCTCTCCAACTTCTGGCTTTTGTGATCACCTGCCCCCTTTTGAGGCTAGTCCCTGAGCCTTGTGGGGAGGGTGTGGTATAGATTCCCCTTTAGTGCGGAGTTCTCCCACCATCACTTATCCTCAGTACCCTGACCAGTTGCTGCACATACACTGACCTTGCTGTCTCTCCCATCTCTCCCTTCATCCTGTTCGCCTTCCTGGGAAAGCTAGGTAACCATGAGGGCAGGGAGATGGATTCACCTGCCATGTCAGACAGACTGACTTCCCATTAGAGAGCTCCGAGTCCATGCCTGGCACATGCTTGGCTTGTCTCAGCATGAGTCTCAAGACTTTGAAACCCTCAGAGTTGTCTTGAGAAACTTAGGAGTTAATATTCTGAAAAATATCTCACACATAATGAGCAATTATTGTTACTGGGCACTTTGGTCTGTAAACCAACCACCCAGTTTTCCCTACATTTTGAAGGTACTCATTAGAAAAGAGAAATGAGTAAAGAAAATGGATTTATTTACAGTTTGGCCAAACTGAGGTTGGGGAAAGAAGACTTATTTCCTCCCTACTGAGCCAGTGGTGCCCTAGGAATTTATAGAAAGTTGTGGGATAAGGGTAGAATATAAGAAAATTTATTGTGAGACAGAGTAACGTACCTTTCCTGGAGGAAGGAGTGTTGGACCCCAGGTTTCCTCCATGGTCTCTATAAAAAAGACTTTAGAATGCTCTAACAACATTCATTTCTTTGGGAGAGAGGCATGGTCAGAGGACAGACAGCTTTCAGGATTCAGTTTTCCCTCTTTACCAGGGATGCACAGGAAAATAGACTTATTTTTAAAACTGAGGGTAGAATTTATTTTAAGAGAAGGTGGCTGCTCAGAAGTATGCTTTAACCTTCCTTTGGGATGTCACCAAGGAGGCCATCTCCTTTTCTCTAACCTGAAGTGAAGCATCAAGATGAACACAGGAAAGGCACCAGTTTGAAGAGGAAGTCTGGAAGCACTTCCTTGCCTGGGCTTCATATGAGGAGCAGAACGTGGGATTAGTGAGGAGTTGTGGGTAGGGTAGAGTTAGGAAGGAGCCTCTAAAATATCAGTGGTGGAAGAGGAGTTTATAACTGTCCATGCACCACATAGACAGAGATATTTGGAACTCTTAGCTCATTAGCTCACTTGTGTCTATAACAATCACTCTCCATTCTCATCACATGTCTCAGGTATAACCTTCTGCCTTGGCACATGAGAGCCTGGGATCAAATGCCCTTTGAACTTTGAGTCAAGGCTCTTTACCAATACTAACCAGTGAGCATGTTTTCCCAGACACTCAGCTTTCTCTGTGTGTCTCTGACCACCCTGCCTAATTCAAATGACATGACATTGTCTCCCCCTCTCCTCCTGGTGGCTGCCAGGATTTTCACTTGCTTGTAGGTTTCTTTTTCCCTCAAACACTAATAGAATTGTAAGTGAACCTCTTTCTGAATCTGTTTTTAAATTCTTTGATTCACAAAACTGAGAACTAGAAAGAAAAGAACCCCAGTCTCCCCAGGAGCACTATATGAGTCCAAAGGTTTAGCATAAAACAAGGTAAAGGAACTCAATTCATATGAAAACCAGAGCTTAAATCTTTAAAGTTGAGGCAAAGTTCTGCATTTTATAATGTCCCACAAAATATATACTCATGTCCTCATCCTCAGTACCTGTGATTATAACCCTCATGGCAAATTTGTAAAACAATAAAATGATGTATATCATTGTCCTTCATCTTATAAAGAAATTTCCTTCAAATACAAATGATGGGAGATGTTATTCTGTATATATGTTTCTCATACTGGTTAATAAAGCTCTGTGGCCAATGAGATAGCAAGATAGGCGGGGCTAGGAGACAAGGAGGAAAGAGGAAGTGGGGAGGAGGAGTCGAGATGTAGCCCGGGGAGGAAGGAGGACGTCCGCTGCGGCTCCCTGATAAGACGACCACGTGGAAATACTTAGATAAATAGAAATGGGTTAATAATTAAGACAGAGCTAGCCCATAAACAATAATGGTAACTGACCAACAGGATTGTATCAAATACAGAGTCTCTGAGTGTTATTTGGGGCTGGTGCGGCTGTGGGCCCAGACTGGCGGACTGGCGGGCTGGCGGAAACATACATGCTACATACAAATGTCTAGCCTGTTCCTGCTTCTGCTTCATGGGTGCTAGAACCAGTTTCTTTGTGCTTCTAATGTAGAGTGAAGATCAATAAGTTCTCCAAGAATCCCCCAGACCATTAGTACCTGATTGGGACAGCTAAGACATCCAGCCTCATGGACCAAACAACTCCAGGATTTTCTGCCATCTGGTGTGACACTATTGTTGGACTGCCCAGATCATATCATATAAGTCAGCATAATTAATCCCCCCCTTGATACATACATTCATTCTGTTGGTGCTGTTCCTCTAGTGCAATGGTTCTCAAACTGGGCCGTTTCCCCTTTGGTGGTCACATATCAGGTATTTACATTTTGACCCATGTAAATTTTACAGCAGCAAAATTACAGTTATGAAGTGGCGATAGAATAATTTTATAGTCGGAGTCACAACAATATAAGAAACTGTATTAAAGAGTCACAGCACTAGAAAGGTTGAGAATCATTGCTCTAGAGGGCCCTGACTAATATAGTACCATACCTGTTTCTGGTGTCCTCATTGGCTTAATAAATGATGGTACCCATTATCATGATGCAGCACTATATATTAGATTCTTATAGCGAAACATCACACTGTACCGTTTATCATGTGTTAACCAAAAATTAGACATGTGCACGTAGATTGAAAGAAAAACTATGGAGCTGTCTGGTCTGACTTAGTAAATGGAGCTCTCTGAACTGAAGAGAAACTGTGCTCACACAGGAACACCAGCCCCTGCATGCCCTTCATGGAAAAGCCAAGTAGCACTCATATGCCTGGTGCCTGACCTTGGCAGTGCTCGGGAGAACTGGAGATCAAAGGGAGGAAAGTGCTCTTTTCTGGTACTTCAATCAGGGAGAGAAGCAATTAAAATATGAATTAATCTAAGTGAGATGAAAATGCAGACGCTGAACAAGAGCATCCCTCTCACCTTGAACCTGCGCGGAGTGCAGCACAGCTCCTGTGATTAAAGACATTTTCATGCCATTAAGAGCCTTCTCTTCTAATGTTAAAAAACAAGGTGCCACTCAAACGCTCTGAGCAGCCTCGATGAGGACTTCTCCCTCTCTGACGAGAGAAAGACCTTGATCTTTTCAGTGTTCTGAGGTGGAGGGGGTCATTTTAAGAGGGGAGAGTGTGGGGACTCGGAGGATGGCAGGGGTGTGGAGTCCCGAGTCAAATGGAAGGGGCAACTGCCATGTGTCGCCTTTCTGATCAAGCTTTTCAGCTTCCTTAATTTCACTGTGCAGCCAGAATTATGGCTGCCAGGTGGTACTAGGAAGCCAGAGTTGGGACGCCGGAAATTCTCAGTGTTCCATCACTCACTTGTTCCAATTCCTTCTTTGAAAAGAGAGACAACTGGAGTATTTACCTCGATAATTTTGCTTCTGGTTCCCTTTGATCTACCAGGCATGCTGTTAGCTCTCTGCAAAGAGAGGTGAGACGGCATCCTCAGGAGAAGGGAATCAAATGACAGGGTGTCTATAACCCTTCCAGGCATGTTCAAACTGTCAACCTTTGGCTGCATGGATCCCAGGATAGTTAGAAATTTGGCAAAACATTTATCGATGCCAGTGTCATAGATACCACTATCATCAACATCAAAAGGTTGGACACCCCTGGGATGAGTGGGAACTGGGGGTTGGAGTAGATATGATCAGGATACATTGTTTACTTATATGAAATTGTCAGAGAATAAATAAAAGAGATTCTATTTCAAATAATAAAAAAAAAAAACTTAGACACCCTGTGAAAATTTGACATATCTGACCTTGACCTTTTTTTTTTTCCAGTTTGGGCCATCCATTTTTGCCTGAGTTCTATCAACATCATTTGCTCATCTTAAGTTTTAGAGCTTGGAATTTTATTGGGTTGTTGTTCTGCTTTCAATCTGTTGCTGCAATAATTCTGACCAAAAGCAACTTGGAGAAGAAAGTGTTCATTTGGCTTACCCAGTTCATCATAAAGAGAAGCCAGGATGGGAACTCAAGGGAGGAACCTGGAGGAGACAACACAAGACAGCTTGTTGGTTTACTACTAGCTCTGGTATGGCTAGCATTCTGATACAGCCTAGGACAACATGCCTAGGGGATGATGACACCCACAGTGGACCTCCTCCATCAATTATCAAACAAGATAGCATCCCCTTTCAGGCGACTCTAGGTTGTGCCAAGTTGACAATAAAATGCAACCAGCACAGTTATTGTTGATGTTTTTAGCTTTTATAGTGCTGACTTCCTGCATGCTCAGCGAGTTTGCTGGACAGTTATGTCAATTGAACACAAGTCAGGGTTGTATGAGAAGGAAAAATCTTAATAGAAAAAAAAATGCCTTTGCAGAATGGTCCTGTAGAGGAGCCTTGGTGCATTTTTGTGCTTGGTGATTGATGTGGGAGGGCATAGTTCACCGTGGGAGGTGCCATCCCTGGGTTGGTGGTTGCTGTAAGAAAGCAAACTGCAAAAGCAAGCCAGTAAAAGCATTCCTCCATGGCCTTTGCTTCAGTTCTTGCCTCCAGGTTCCTGCCTTGAGTTCCTCCAATGCCTGTGAAAGTGTGAGTGATATAACCCTTTCTCTCTCCATGTGGCTTTTGGTCATGGTGTTTATCACAGAAATAGAAATTCTAACTAAGCAAATATTCTACAATTGAGCCATCTTCCCAGCATACAGCTTGGAATTTGAGAAAAAAAAAAAAAACATTTAACGTCTCTGACTTACCAAACCTGGAACCCCGGGAATCACTGGGCCATCCCAGTCTGGATTGTAGAAGGGTTTTATCTTTTCTTTTTCTACATTTTCTCCAGAGCTCTGACTTTGATTGGCCCCAGTGGGAGATCAGAGCCTACAGTCACAGAGCTGTATGAGTAAATGAGAAGGAGCACTCCCTGAAGGTTAGAGTTCTGCTCTGGGATGGGGTAGTGGTCCTGAGTCTGACCATTAACATGGCTTTTGCTCTAGCCTCAGCATCTCCAGAACTTTCTGTTTAAATCATGATCACTTGGAGCCTTAGGGTACCTGAGATTTCTCAAATCATGGTCTCTTACTGAGGGGCATCTTAAGAAAGGGCCAGAAGCATAATATTCACACAATCTTATGCTATAAAGGACAGCACTCCTGTCTAAAAGATATGCCACTTAGGCAGTATAAAGGATTCCAGAATTTGCAAATGTCACCCCAATTTACTACAATATTCTGTCCTAAGGTAGCTGAAGTACAAGGTACCTGCCTCTTTCTTTTCCTGTGTGCCTCTTCTGTCTTCTCAAGCGTGGGAAATGTGCCATCATGACAAGGCATTCTGGAGGCTGTGATGTCACATTGACTGAGCCACTTCCCCCTTGACTGCTGACCCTTACCCACATTCAGAGAACTCAGTTTTAAACTCCAAGTTCTGAAGTCCTCTGAGCAACCAGCCTACTTCCTGTCTCCCTCTGAACACTCACCCTGTTGGGTCTTGATCTTGTTTGACAGCTTCATTGAATTAAAAGACACCTAGGAGATTTGTCTGTGAGGAACCTTCCAAGAGTTATTAGACCATGGTGGCTGTGAACTAATGAAACCTTTCTTCCACCAGTGGATTAAAAAATGTAAATATGGAAATGATAAAGAAGCTCAAATCATATTATTTTATTTCAAGCTTAACACCCCTGATTTTAAAATGTTGGATTATTTTCCCTCTGCACTGCTCTCATGTTTATGTGACTGCCAGATGACAAGCTTCATGGGACTAATTCTTCAAGATTTATCTTCAATTTTAATTGTGTGTGTGTGTGTGTGTGTGTGTGTGTGTGTGTGTGTGTGTAAGTGTAGTTGTCCACAGATGCCAGAAGAAAGCATCACCTGGATCTGGGGTTAAAGGCAGATGTGGGGCTTGGGAATGGAACTCAGGTCCTCTGCAGGACCAGCACATAGTCTCGTGTGCTAAACAATCTTATCAGGGCCAGAACTTCTTTTTCTTAAAACTCCCAACAATGTCTAGGTTGAGTCTCATTGAAACCATGTAGGAATCTTGCTTACCACAGAACCAATCACTAGTAGCAAGTGGAAACTGTTCTGATTGGGCCAGCATGGACTCATGGTCATTCCTGAGAACAGAGGGACTCCAACCTCAGTGTCACAGAAACATGATACTTCCAAGTCCTAAAAACATTGTCTAGTGGTTCATTTTCAAAGGCAACTTGAGTCCACTTAAGTCAAAGCTACTTATTAGCAGAAAACACTAGATCTCTGCTGATGTCCTCTAGTACAGCTATTCCCCTACTACACAGACCCAAATTCTGCTAGACTATAACCCCTCACTGGGAGTTTAAAATAGAAAATTACTTACAACTAAGCTTGTCCATTAAGTCATGGATATGATAAGCTATATAATAAACAAAATGTATAATGAAGAGACTAACTCACACCCTGTTTTGTGGAGAAAAAGCTAAATATAAGTGACAGAGGGGAAGATAAGACATGGATGGTATCTTATCACATGATCTTGATTACTAAAATAAGAGAAGGGCTTGTAAAATCTTCTATGCACTCAAATCATTGTGCTGCCACTCTTGGCTGGCACCCCAACTTTGCAACATCCTGAAATAAACTGCATTGATGCAGCTTCTCTAAGTCTCTGGGGGCTCTTATTGTGAAATGAGGTACTCTTATTATGAAGTGAAGAACACTTTCTCACATAGGGGAAATCAAAACAGGAAATAATCTGGGTAGAAATATTATTCCATTCAAAATGTAGTTGTCCCCCTTGCCCATTGTTTTCCTTGCCACGTTTGCAGTTGCCAGTGGTCCACCATGCTCTAAAGGTATTAAACAGAAAATTCCTGAAGTAAACAAGTCGCACATTTTAAAGGATCCAACCCTTCCTGCACATTAGGCAAAGAGTCCATATACCAGCCCCCTTCAGTTTGTCATGATTTCCCCCTTTCTTTTTCTCCCTCCCAGATGATGGAACTACAGAAAGTGAGTCTTGTTTAGATGACACTAGAAGAAGGGTCTAGTGATGTCTTTCCATGCCCTTTCCTATTACTACTCTGTTCTTCCTCTACTCAACTGTGCTATGAGCTACTCTGGTCCACTATGCTTTTTTTTTCTGCCATGATGGACTGAAATCCCTGAAACTATCATCTAAACAAGTCTTCCTAGAAGTGGAATACTGGTGCTCACGAAGCCAGTGAATAATCAGGAAAAGGACCCGAATCTTTAAAATATGCTTTAATTAGAGAGCTGGCAATCTGAGAAGACAGCAGATGAATGTGACAGATTTGTTTTTCATCTCATTTCCAGCCAGTGCATTTTATTGAGAGATGGAACAAAGAAAGTCCATTATTCTAAAGCTACATCTTTGCCATGCTACCAGGTGGTCAGATCTGTCTCTGAGATTCTTCCTATTGATGTTTCCTTATCCTCTCCTGCAGCCTTGTTATTTTATTTTGGTTTGCAGTTCAAGGGTATGGTTCATTGTGGCAGGGAAAGCATGGGAGCAGGAGTGTGAAATGGCCATTCACATTTCACCCTCCACCAGGAAGAACAGAGAAATGAATATTGGTACTCACATCACTGTCTCCTTTTTATTCAGGCTAGCATCCCTGAGCATGGGATAGTGCTGTCCATTCAGGATAAATATTCCTTCCTTAGTCAAACATCTTGAGAAAAAGCTGAATAGACACACCTGGGATGTGCTTTCACGATGATTCTAAGTCCTGTCAAGGTGATAATGAGTATTAACCATCACAGTTCCCAAGCAGACTATCCCTGATTATTGGCCCCCGGACAGGCCTCCATGAGCAGGACACAACCCTGACAACTATGCACAGAGGTCTATCTCTTCTTTAAAGATCACCACATTGGGGCGTTCTAGGAGAACTGCCTTTGTGGGGTCTACAACTAAGTCTTCGTGAGCCTGAGCAACAGGTCAAACAGTTTATAATTAATATATGTCTCTGTGTGTTTAATTGGGACTAAATAGCTGTGGGACCAGGCAGGACAGAAACTTCTATCAACACCTGAAAAATATTTCTCGTTGGTTTGTTTCATGGTTAGGTTTCTTTCAACACTGACAAATCACAAATCATCTTGCCTCAGCTTTCCCAAATCATTGCCTGTAAACAGGTGCTTCTTGCTTTAGTGTCTCAAGCTCCTGTAGGGTTGATTTTCTTTGATACTGAAAACTGAGGTATTTTTTTCAGCCAATTTTGTGGCTTCTTCCATGACTCTGGATGGTACAGAATCTGAGTCATTAAGGGTAAAAAACACCTTTCTTCATTTTACTAAATCTGCAAGTAGCTTGCAGATGTTATGGGTCAAGTGACCACAAGGACCTGTTGAGTGAAATGTGTAGAAATTTTTATTATTGTCAGGGAGTGAAGATTTTGTTGTTCCTCCCAGTTTTGGGGAACACAATCCATTAGTGTTGGGAAGGCATGGCAGCAGAAGCAAAGAATGCACCTTCTCCTTTTTGTCCAGGTGGGGGCTCCAGACCATGACATAGATTCAGGATGGGCATCTCCTCCTTGGTCAAACCTTTCCCATCATTAGACAACATGCATGCCACTCTTAACATTCATCTAATTCCTACAACATGACACTACAGCCACTATACCTCCCAATGGTGTATGTGTACATGAGTTTGAGTATGCACACATACAGTTTGAAAATGAGACCCCTTCAGTCCTTTGTGAGATGGGTTGGTTCATAATTGATTTTCCGTAGATAAATGTTTTACATTTTAGTATACTCTTTGTAACATCTTAGTCAAATTTACACTGAGCCCTTCTGAGTCAGATTTATAGTCCATAGGATTCCATTTAATGGAGACAAGCAATGCAATTTCAGGGCAATTTAAATGGTATTCCATTTAGATACAGAACCAATGCTTGTTAAGGCCCCCAGAGGTAACAAGAAATCTTCCTCTTCTCATTTGCTTAGAAGCAGCTGTAGCTCATTCCAGTAGGGCTAAACAGCCCAGTGCAGCAATACAAGTGGCTCAGCATGGTAGATTTTATGACCCATGTTCACTGAAAGAACAGGGACCAAAAAGAAGGGGGAGAAAAGAAAGCAGGTCTTTATATATAGCACACCCAGGGTCTTTGCAGAATGAAGGTGCCTGCTCTGAGTAAACAAATTACTACACTAAATTTCATGGTCTGGGTTGCAGCTCCTTGGATAGCACAGACTTGGAACTTCATCATGGGCTGATGGCCTTTGAGCAGCATGCAACTTGAAAAGTTATGAAGTGCAGTCTTGAGATCTCTCTCTCTCTCTCTCTCTCTCTCTCTCTCTCTCTCTCTCTCTCTCTCTCTCTCACACACACACACACACACACACACACACACACACATCCTCTTTATGTGTGTGTGTGTATGTTAGAGGGAATGATTTACATGTGTATATGTGTATGTGCATGTTCACATGTGTGAATTATGAATTTGTGTAGAGGTCAGAGGACAACACTGGTGTAGGTATAGGTCTTGCCTTCCACTTTCTTGGACAGAGTTTCTCCTGTCATTCACCATTGCATGCATTAGGTTACTGGACTCCAGAGCTCCTGGGGTTCTTCTGTCTCTGTCTCCCCTATCCATGAAGGAGAGTTAGAGCTCCAGAACCCATGTGTGAATAAAAAATTGTAACAGTGCACACCTCCAAACTCAGTATAGGGGAGGCCCACACAGCATGCACCATTCTGTGTCCTCAGCAGTCCTACATCCTTTGCTCATCTCGTACCATCTGTCCTACTGCATAACTGTATCATTTTTGTTGTCTTGAGACAGAGTCCCACTATGTAGTACAGTCTCAAACTTGAAATCCTCCTGCATCATCTCCCAAAAGACTGGGATGGCAGGTGTATGTTACCATTCCCAGTTCAACTCCTGCAACTTCTAAACCATATATTATGGTTTTAACATGCATACCAATGGAGGCTTGCCCATGGAGACAATTTATTTGCATTTATCCATCATTATTTGTTGCTTAAAGAGCAACAGTTCTGTGGGCTGTACAACCTATTACAATAATGCAACATATATGCATATATATGTGATGGGGTTTGTTTACATACTCCTATGATTCTAGAATTTGGCATGCCAAGGCAGGAGACCAAAAAATCCTAGATCATCTTGAGTGACAGTGACACAGGAAGCCCTCACCTCAAAATATTATGTGTACATACATACAGGAAGGAAGGAAGGGAGGAAGGAAGGAAGGACTTCCAGCAGAATATCCCCAAGATCAGTGGTTTTCAACCTGTGGGGTGTGACCCCTTTGACTAATGTGTATGTCCAATAATATTTGTATTGTGGTTCATAACAATAACAAAATTATAGTTCTCATTGCTAGTAGCATTGAGAACAATTTTATGGTTGTGGGTCACGGCAACATAAAGAACTGTATTTAAAGGTCACAGCATTAGGAAGGTTGAGAACCACTGCCCTATACAGATGATCTTCTCATCCTGGAAGCACCAGTTCCCTGGGACCCATGAAATTGAGCTATATTCCCCCAAAGGATTGGGCCCTTTTGTATTTGTTTCGCTAAGGTAGCCGTGGCTTTTCCTTGTAGCAGAGCTTGGTAAATGAGAGGCCACCTGAGAAGCAATTAAACTAAACCAGGAAATCTTTCCTGTTCATTTCATCTTGTCTTAAATAGTTTACACATCCATTGAACTGGGGAGAGCTCACGGTGGTTTATGGTGATTGCTCTGGTAAGGGGTCAGTGCCTAATGAGCTGAGTACTTATCTGTGACCCTGATGAGATGACTGCGAATGAACAGAAGAAGACCTGTGGGAATACTTCACAAAGCTGCTCACGGAGTGGAGCTAACAGGAGCAAGGAGGTAAGAGAGCCAGGGAAAGCAGAGCCTAGTGGATTAGATAGACTGCAATTCCCAGGGTACTAGAGGCTAGAAGACAGACAGCCTGTCTCACTAAACACCACTACACACAGTGATCTCTAGCTCCTCCAATTCCTGGAGAGGTCATTTCATTCTTCTTTGTGGTGGAAAAAAATGCCATCATGGCTACACATCTTTTGAAATGTGCTCATCTGTCGATGACTGTTTAAGCCACTTCCATTTCCTGGCTGTTGTGAATGTTGCAGTGATGAACATGGATGTGCAAATACCTGTGTGGTATGTTAACTTTGATATGCCCAAGAGTGGATCTGCTAAAGCATGTAGTAGCTTCTTGAGGAACTTCCATGCTGATTTCTGAAATAGAAAATGGACAATGCGGGAATAGAAAGAGCTCTTTAGGAAGGTAGGGAAAATGATTTAGTGGGGGATAGAAAGGTTGGAGTAGGAAAGGGATGTACGGTAAGGTGGCAAATAAAGATTAAGTGTGTCCTAGCTTCATTTCTGTTACTATGGTTACAGTGCATCTACAGTCAAGAAGCAGAGAGAGAGAGAGAGAGAGAGAGAGAGAGAGAGAGAGAGAGAGAGAGAGAGAGAGAGAGAGAGAGAGAGATATGGTTGTTAATACTTGACTGGCTCATCCATTCTTTTTTTTAAATTCAGCCTGTGACCCCAGACCATTGGCTATTGCCACTCACATTCAGAATGTGTCTTCCTGCCACAGTTAATCCCATCCCAGTTAAACTCCCTCACAGACATGCTCAGAGCTGTGCCTCCTAGATGATTCCAAATCTAGTCATGTTTACAGTGAGGCTCAACCATCACAATGGTTGCTTGTGGAAACTGAATTCCACCCCAGGGGAATGGAGAGAGAAGGTAGGGAGGGAGGGAGGAAAACATGAAGGAAGACCATAGATTGCTTTCACAGCTACTGTATAACTGAGCCAAACCAAAACCACCCCAAGCCAAAGACCTCTCAAATGGGCCATCAGTGACCTTAGTGTAGAGATGACACTCTTTCCCTCCTGGAAGATGGAAACAGTAGATTTCTATGTAGAGCAGAGAAGCAGCAGCCTCCAGTTTCTGGAACCGGTCATTATACCCTGCCATTTTCCAGGTGGTGATGTGAATTCCACAAAGAGGAAGCCCATATGCTATTATAAATATACAAGTCTGTGAATGTGTTCTTAAAATCACCATCCATGGCTCAGTTCTTACTCATTCCTCCAAATTACCCATGCTATTACACCCAAAAGTGTGCATCACAGAATTTAATATTGATATTTAATTTA
Source organism: Cricetiscus sungorus (assembly GCA_030556225.1). NCBI lineage: Eukaryota > Metazoa > Chordata > Mammalia > Rodentia > Cricetidae > Cricetiscus > Cricetiscus sungorus. The sequence continues at coordinate 16,818,555 of JANBXA010000044.1, forward strand.
AGACACGTTAGCTCAATTAGGAGAATAAGTATGTGTTTTATGAAATGTCCACTGTGGTTCTTCACTGTAAGTTGCTGGGCATTGGCTATAGAAACCCATGTAGATCCACAATGGGATGCAGTTGGGTGGAAGATGCACCTATCCTTTCCTTCTCTTCTTTATCCCTCTCCTTGTCACATCATCCTTCTCTTTCTTCACTTATTCCCACTCTCTTCCTCTTCTCTTTCTTCTCCTCTTCTTTTCCCCTTTCTTTCTCTTTTCTTCTACTTCATCACTCCCTTTTTATTTTTCTGAAACTGGGTCTCTCTCTACAGCCCAGACTGGTGTTAAGCTGACTAAAGTAGTAGAGGATGACCTAGAACTCCAGAACTTCCTGTCTCGGCTTTCTTATCACAGGGATTATAGAGCCGAATAACCATACCTAGCTTTGAGGTATGCTTCTGGATAATAAATAATGGAATGATAAATTAGACAGATCTTACATGATAGTCATAGATAAGTGAGTGAGTGGGCAATAGATTGGATAGATGATGACTGACTGATGCATGGATATGCATTTGTGCTTTTACCGTATTTGGTAGCAGTATTGAGTAATAAGTAGAAGCAATACATAGTTACTGTAATGATTTATCCATGGTCTAAATGAAATTTTTGCATAAATAGAAATGCCTTATAGAGACTTAATTCTTCAGTGCAGGCCTTCTTGGAGTTGGGAGAATAAATTATTTGTTTTAAAAGGAAACAAATGAAACCTCTTTCCTGGCATGGCTAGTGTGCAGACTTCACAGCTTCAATCTCCTGGGTCCAGATGCTATTTCTATTAGATTTTCCTGCTCTGTCTGATGTGTGATAGAAGCTAAAGTTAGGATAGATTTCTTAAACAGAAATATTTTAAAGGTAGGATTCTTGATTGAAAAATGTCCCACCAGCTAAGATCATTTATTATTCTTTCAGAGAACTCACATTTTGTTCACAGAACCAATGTCAGGGGACTTAAGAATGTCTATAACTCCAGGGAATTTATCATTCTAGCCTCTGTAGACACTCACACAAATCTATGTGCATACATGCATATTTACACACACACACACACACACACACACACACACACACACACAAATCTTTAAGAAAAATATTTGCAAAATTTGAATAGATTATTACCAGGGAATGGAACTCAGAAAGGTGGGGCTTTAGCTGTGGGAAATAGAACCATGGGGTCATAGCCTTGAGAGATACCCTCTACCTGCCACTCTTTATGCTTCCTGGGAAAGATGAAATGAATACTCTTCTCGCATGATGCTCCACTTTGCCACAGGCCAGCAAACAATAGTGCCAGATGACTATTGACCGGAACATCTGAATGGGAGAAACACAGTAAGCTGGGATTCTCCCAGCTCTGGTCTGTGACCACTTTCTGGTCACAGTGACAAAAGTCTAAAGAGCACACAAGTCAAGTGTTTACACAAGGAGGACACTGGGCCTGACACATGAAGGACCCAGAAGTTGAGTTGGACCAGAACTTTGAGGCAAAAGTGAGACCATCTGTTCAAAAAGCCCTCTATGTTTGCTTTTACTTTTTCCCTGCTATTTTTTCTTGCAATTTGGTCAGATTCTTATTTATTTATTTATTTATTTATTTATTTATTTATTTATTTATATTATGTGTGTATGTATAAATAGGTGTATGTCCATACCTGTGTGTGCAGAAGCATGTGCATATGAGGACACACATGTGGAAGTCAGAGATTAACCTCAGGTGTCATTCCCCAGATGTCATGCATCTTGTTTCTTTATTTGTTTTCATGTGTATATGTGTTTTATCTGCTTGTAAGTCTGTGCATCACGTGCATATCTATGAAGACCAGAAGATAATGGCAGATCTCTTAGAACTTGAGTTATTGACAGTTGAGAGCCACTATGTGGGTGCTAGGAATAAAACCCACATCCTCTGGAAGAGCCCTTAACAGATGAATTTTCTTTCCAGTCCTTGTATTCTGAGACTGATCTCTCACAGAGACCTAGGGCTTGCTGCTTAAAACTAGGCTGGTTCGACAATGAGTCCTAGGGATCCACTAGTCTCCACCTCCCCACTGCTGCGATTGCAAGCACATGTTGTTATGGAAGGCCTTTTACATGGATTTTGTATATCAAATTCAGATCCTTATGCAAGATCAGATCAGGACAAGAACTTCAGTGACTGAGTCAGGTCCCTAGCCTCTTGTTTATTTTTAAACTCTTCCAAGGAAAATGAGGAAGCTGATATTAATACAAACACACACATGTGGATGAAAGTACACACAGATGCCCTATGTAGAACTGTGGCCACACCAGGAATAATCCAAAAGGTTCTCTTAACCCAGACAGTAGACATACTTCATGGTGGACAGTTCTATCTAAGGAGCTGGTATTCACTTCCTCAAGATTCTCTTGCAGCGCTAAAATCTTGAAAATTGTGACTCTCTTTATATGAAGAATGCAACGCTCATTAAAAAGAGTGGGGAAAGAGAGGTTGCTCTCATGGAGCTGAAAAAACATACAAATATAACTGCTAGATGGTGTGGCTATTGTCAGCTTGGTGTGACATGCCTGCATGGACACTACCCTTCATAAAATTCAGTGGGGGCTAAAGACGTAGCTGAGAGGGTAGAGTGTTTGAGTAGCACACTTGAAGCTCTGAGTTCCATCCCCAGAACCATAGAAATTGCCTAATAGCTTGCTTTTATAATCTCAGCTATTGGTGGAGATCAGTAGGCTAGCATCATACCTAGCTACACAGAGAATAGGAGGCCAGTGTGAGCTATATGAGATCCTGCCTCAAAAATACAAAGAAATATAGAATCAATCCCAGGGCTGGGAAGATGACTCAGTCAATGAAGTACTTGCTGTACTAGCATGAAGAGTTCGCTCCCCATAACCTAAGTAGAAGTAGGGTGTGGCAGTATGTACTTGTAATCCTAATGCTGGGGAATCAGAGGCAGGAAGATTCTGAGTCCTACTGGTCAGCCAGTCTAGCTCTGAATTGGGAAGCCCCGAGTTGTGTGAAAGATCAAGTCTCAAAATGGAGAGCAAGTGAGGAAGATTCTTGATAGAAACATCTTGCCTCAACATGCAGGTAAGAGTGAGTACATGGGTAAGTGCACATGCGCATTGAACCCCAAAGTCTACTCCACTTCCACACTATCCTACTGGCAGTTATTGGGAAGACAGTAAAGTCAGAAGACAGCTCCAACCAATAGCAACAAAGCAGAGATGATCATGACTATGTGGAGCCTTCTGCAAATCCAACTAGTACAGAATTATTTTCCAGATTTCAAGAAGCCAAGTCTCTGCCAGCATTTTCTTGGACACCAAGGAGCACTTGTTTCCACAGCAACCACAACTTGAGCAGAAAGCTGCCTTCAAGTTAACTACCCTAGGAATGTATTTAGCCTGGGCTATCAATTTCCAATGGGTTCAAAGAGAACTGACTGTGGATCACAGGATTCATGGTTTAGGGAGCCTAAAAAAATCAGTTCTGTGGTTAGAAGTAGCTGTCAGCACCATTTTTGTACTGATGACACCTGACCGAGTCACTGCCAGGTCTTGTAATGATGATGATGATGATGGGCAACACCATTGATGATGATGGTGACCATGATGATGATAACAATGAATAATGATGATGAGTAAAACTGATGATGATTGATGGCCATGATAATGGCAAAAATGATGATGGTAGTAATGATACTGATGATTATTGCAATGACGATGATGGTGGTAACAATAACAATGTAACAATAATGATGATGATGATGGTGAGGCCAACAACATCAATGATGATGATGGAAATAATGACAGTAATGATGACAACAATAATAATGATGATGAATGACAGCAACAACAATAATAAAGATGATTATAATGGTAATTATGAGGACATCAATGATACTAATAATGATGCTAGTGGTGAGGATGAAAAATACAATGACAATATTGATGACTGACAGCAATGATCTTAGTAAAGATGGTGACAGTGGTGATGGTGATGACAGGGACAACACAATCATATTGGAGTGATGATGACAGTGATGCTGATGAAAATTACAATGGTTCTGCCAGTAGCAATGATTTTAATGGTGATATTCATGGCAGTGGTGATGATGACAATTATTGTGGCAATAATATGAGAAACAATAGTGATGACAACAGCAATGTTTGTCTTAAACACTGATGACATTGATGGTGGTGGCAATAACAGTGACAAGAACAGCATTCATGACAGAAATGAATCCAACTGTGAAAGTGCCTCACATGAGTTTTCAATTTGTTTCATCAAATTCCAAGGACATGGTGGATGCTATTCTTAGCCTATTTTATTAATGAGAAATTAGTAGCTCTGAAAGGCTAAATAGCCCATCCAGTGACATCCAGTCATCAAGGGGAACCTGATACCTACCTCTGTGTATCACTGAAGTTATTTCTTTCTAGATTAGCACAAGCTTAAAAAAAATCAGACTGGAGTACACAGCTTGACTATTTGCCTGTGCCTAAAATATTAACATAGGTGTTAATATTTTAAAAAATATGGATAGCAGTAGCAACTCCTGCAAGAGTTTAGCATGTATGTGTATGTGTATATGTATGTGTGTGTGTGCATATGCTTGTGCTTGTGCTTGTGCTTGTGGGTGCATACATATGACGGTGCACATGAATGTGTGTGTGTGTTTGTGTGTGTGTGTGTGTGTGTGTGTGTGTGTGTGTGTATGTGTGTGTGTGTATGTGTGTGTGAATGTGGATGCCAGAGGTCAGTGTTCAGTGTTGCTCTCTACCTTCTTTTTTTAGGCAGGGTCTCTCCCCGAACCTGGAGCTCACTGATTCAGTTAAGTTAGCAGGCGAAGAGCTGCAGGTGCCTGTCTCTGATATGCCCCCAGCACTGGGGCTACAGATGCCAGCTGTTATGCCCAGTTTTCATATAGGTGCTGAAGATCCAAACTCAGGCCGTCATGTTCATGGAGTGAGTGTTTTGCAGACTGCACAACTCCTCAGTCTCCAGGGTCACTTTTTAATCTTCTGGGGACCTGAGAAATCAGAGAAATGTCTTGATTCAAGCTTAGACACAAGCTATATTAAAGGTCAGAAACAGCAAAGCTCAAACTATTTTGATTGTGTTGATCTCATCAACTGGAAATATCAAGATAGGAAGGGCAGCCTTCCACAGACACCCGGCAGTGAAAAAGACAGGGTTAGGGAGTGGTGTGGCGAGACTGACCCCCTTGGTGCTGGTCATAAACAGAAAGAGAAGCTCGCTGCTATCTTCCTTCTCTGCGCCAGGCTTGAATAAAATTCACACCCAAGGGGCTGGAGAGCTGCTCAGTGTAGAGAGTATTTGCTGCTCTTGCAGAGGAATGGAGTTTGGTTCTCAGCACCCACATCAGCTGGCTCACAACCACTTGTAACTCAGCTCCAGAGCATCTGCCTTTTGGGTACCTGCACTCACTCACTCACACATATTCATCCCCCACCCCCAACACACACACATATATGCACAAAATCGACAATAAAATCAATCTTAAAAATAGAACCTTTTCATTTGCTTTCAAAGCACTTAAGATTTGCTTTTCTTTTAATTTTCTTAAGATTTGCTTTTATTTTAATTCTCTCTCTCTCCTTCCCCCCTCTCTGTATTTTGCTCTTTCTTTCTCCCTCCCTCCCTCCCACCCCCTCTGTGTATGTATGTATGTATGTGGAAGGGGTTGTTTGGATGGGTGTGGGTGGATGTGGGTGAGTTTGTATGGTTATGTGCATATGAGTGAAGGTAGTCAAACAGGCCAGAAGACAGTAGCAGAAGCCCTGAGCTGCCCACTGGAAATGAGAAGGAGTCAGATCCCCTGGAAGTGGGGTTACCTGCAATGTGCTACCCTGACCTTGGTGCAAACACTCTTCACCACTGAGCCAAACTTGTAACTCCACAGTAGGCTTTCTTCACCCCCCCCCCACTTTTGTCTCTAGATTTCTATTAACACTGACCCTCCCTTACTTGAAAGATATGTTCCAAGGATTCTGAAACCACAGAAAGCATGGGGCCCTCTATACACTTTCCCCCTACATACATATACTTATAATGAAGCTTTATGAATAAGCTAGATACAGTACACTGGGTGTGGTGGTACATAACACCACAGGTAGGTGGAGGCAGGAAGACCAGGAATCCAAGGTCCTCTCCCATATATAGCAAGTTTGAGGCTAGCCTGGGTTGCATGATACCTTGTCTCAAGAGACGAAATGAAGTGACATATTGACAACTGTAACTAATGCCAGACTAGAGTAATTACAACACTTAAAATAAACTTACATTTATGGAATTTTCCTTTTAATATTTTGGTAGGTTTCATGGATAACAAAACCCACAAGAAAACCCTGGGGATTTAATAACTCTAGTGTCACCTTGTTTAGTTTTGAAATTGGAGTGCAGACATACAGAATTACCTTAATCAAGGTTCTGGTCCTGATGTCCTCAGCTTTGCTTCCCAAGAGCTGTTGTCTTTCTATGATTTTTTTTTGCTTGTTCATTTTTCATACAGTTTATTTCATAGCAAAGATATAAGAAGCCATGGACTCCCTCTCAGACCAAATCCATGTCATAGTAACTTATCCACCTATTCTCTCTTTCAAAACATCTCCAAGAATTTATGCTTTCTACTTTTCTTAGTGTACCCAGGTCTGGCCTTAAATAGCTATAGTCTTACTATGGACAGATGAGACAGGTGGATCATTAGAGTTTCAGGAATTCAAGGCCAGCCTAGGCAACATAGCATGAATCTGTTTCAAAAACTGCTTTCAAAAATCTGAACCCATTTGCCCATACCTACGATCCCAGCACTTGGAAGGTGACAGCAGGAGGCTCAAAAGCAGTTCAAGCCCATCGTGGGCTACATGGTAGGTTTGAGGCAAGGCTGGGTAATATGAAATTGTTCCAAAGGTTTTCAAATGTTCTAAGACACAAACTAAGTGGCTGGGGAGCTGGCTCACTCAGCAGAGTTCTTGCTGTGCAAGCATATGGACTTGAGTTAGATCCCTAAAACCCACGTGGAAAAAGTGAGGTGCAGTAGCATGCAATTTTAATCCCAGCACTGCTGAGGTGAGGAATCCCTAGGCTTTCAGGTTAGTCAGCCTAGTGAACATAGGCCAGTAAGAACTCTTGTTTTGTGAACTGGAAAGATGGCTCAGCAACTAAAAACCAGTACGTTCTTGCAGAAGACCCAAGTTCAGCTTCCAGCACCCACATTGGGAAGCTCACAACTGCCTATAACTTTAGATCCAGGAAATCTGATGTCTTCTTCTGGCTGTCCTCCTTGGGTGGCTGCATACACACACACACACACACACACACACACACACACACACACAAAAAAAAAAAAAAGATTGACACCTGATGGGAGATGTTATTCTGTAAATATGTTTCTCATACTGGTTAATGAAGAAAGCACTGTGGCCAATGAGAAATCAAGATAGGCAGGGCTAGGAGACTAGGAGGAAAGAAGAAGTAGTTAGGAGGAGTCAAGATGGAGAGCCGAAAGACAGCAGATGCTGGGCCTGCCGCTCTCCGATAAGATGACCACGTGGAAAGACTTAGATAAGTAGAAATGGGTTAATAATTAAGACAGAGCTAGCAGATAAAGAATTAGGAACTGGCCAACAGTATTTATATCAAATACAGAGTCTCAGCGTGTTATTGGGGGCTGGCGAGGTGGCAGGACCAGACTGGTGGCGGGCAGGCTGGCAGAAAACATACGCACTACAGACATCTATAGGATAACACTTGTTTTAGTCAAGGTTGCTATTGCTGTGATGACCAAAAACAACTTGAGGAGGAAAGAGTTTATTTGGCTTATACTTCCACATCACTGTTCATCATCAAAGGAAGTCAGGAGAGGAACTCAAACAGGAGGAAACAGCTAATATAGAGGCCATGGAGGGGTAAGTAATGGCTTACTCCTCATGGCTTACTCGGTCTGATTTCTTATCAAACCTAGGACCACCAGCCCAGAGACGGCACCACCCACAGTGGGCTGGGCCCTCCACCATCAATTACTAATTAAGAAAATGCTTTGCAGGATTGTTTGTTTACAGTCCTATCTTTCTCAATTGAGGCTCTCTCCTCTCAGATGACTATAGCTTGTGTCAATTGACATAAAACTAGCTAGCACAACATGCTACACAAATGTATACAGATGGGCACAATACATACTTGCACACATGACTATACACAGAGTGCTAGCTACTACAAAAGTAAGACTATTACTTGTAATGCATACCCCCTCCATACCCACTGCATCAACATAAGCTGATATCCTATTCTGCAACACTTATATTTAAATATTTTGTACTGTTTTAAGTTACAGCATATGGCAAGTTTCACATACTCTGTTTTTGAACTTGTCATTATGTATTAAACACTTTGCTTAAATATTTCACTTGACATGGTGCATTTAGCTCTTACTTTTGACATTGAACAACATAAGCCATCTTTTTGGCTTACAATCAGAGATGATTCAGAAATTGACTCATTGTTAGACATTTAATCCATGTGTGGTTTTGGCAATGGTAGAGGGTCATACAAAAATGACAGTACCAAACAGTATTTACACATGTTATTTCATAATTTAGATGAGTGTTATTTCATGTTTTAGATGAATTTTCATTTAGCTTTTTTGTCTTAATTTTTTTTTACTATTTAGTAAAATAGTGTGTATACATAGTGTATACATAGTATACATAGTGTGTATGTATGCTCACAAAGTCCTTGTGACAGTATGTTTGGAGGTCAGAGGACAACTTGCAGAAGCTAGTTCTCTCCTTCATGTAGGTCCTGGGAATCAAACTCAGGTCATTAGGTTTCATGGCAACATGACTTTACCTGCTGAGCCAGCCCACTGTGGCCCCTTAGATGGGTTTTCTATGCAGAGTTATAATTATAAGAGATTGAACGAATGGATGGTTTGTGGTGTTTATTATCATTTTAAACAATTTATTTTATGTGTGTGCATGTATTCACTTTTATTCAGGGGTGGCCCTTAGCCATACACAGCAAACTTGTAGAGCTCATAGGACAACTTGAAGGACTTGGTTCTCTCCTTCCACTATATAGATCCTGAGGATAAAAGATAGGTCATCAGGCTTAGTGGGAACTACCTTTACTCAAGTAATCATCTCACAGACCCTAATTATCATTTAAAAATTCACAACATAGTGTCAAATTGTTTCTGGGTGGTATTCTTCCTTGGATGGCCAAATTTAACAAGTACCTGGTCCTTGTCCTATATTTTCCTAATATTAACAATTAAGGGAATATACCCATAGGCATATGGTGGTAGATAACATAATATCTACTTCTTTTTAGAGTTTCTCCCCTAGATTCAATTCCCAAAAATCTGTGCTCACCTATACTGTACACAGACATAGGTCTAGCTCTGGTTTAGGTGGATACTTTAACAGTATCAATGGGATGTCCATGAGAAAGCCCCTCATAATTTTGGTTGAGCTCAGGAAGGCAAGGGTGGGATAACCAACCCAGGATTTGCTTTCCCCAGAATACCTAGAGGATCACTGGTTCTTGGGAGTCTGGTGTTGACAGTACACATCTGAAATACCAGTACTCAGGAGTCTGAGGTAGGAAGATCAAAGGGGCCAGACTGTGCTATATAGTGAGACTTCAGAGAAAGGCATGGGTAGAGGAAAGGAGAAAGGAGGGTAGAGGAGAAATGATGAAGAGAGTCTTCATACTAAGCCAGTGCTTCTCACTGGGGGATTCTAGGCAGGTGATCTATTGCTGAGTGATACCCCAGCCCCTCACTGGAGGGCTGGAGGCAAGCAGTCTGTTAATGAACTACATCCCTAGCCACCCTTTTGCATTTCATTTTGTGACAGGGTCTCAATAAGTTGCCTAGACTGACTTTAATTTGGCATCCTCCTGCCTCAGCTTTCCTAGTAGCTGTTAGTGACTGGGCTTATAGACCTGTACCACCAGGATGAGCAAGAACAGAATGCTTGAAAGAAACTAAAGTCTGACTTGAATGTCTCAAAGCTACATCAACTCATCATCTGAAATCACCTCTAGTCAACAAGGAGTTGACTCAGTTAAACTACAAACATCCAAGCTCCTTCCTCAGGGCCCTCTATCTCATTATCTTCTACAAACACCAGGCAAAATCTCTTCATTTCTTTGGGATAGTCATCCAGTAAATGCTTTAATTACAAGTTGAAAAGGATAAAATAAAATCATCTGGCGGAATGGTTTTAATTAGAATTTAGTGAGTCAGGCAAGCAAATAATGCATCTAAGAATAAAGGTTATATTCACATATTTGTCTCCGTTGAGCATCTCTGATTTACATGAACAGCTGACTCAGATTTCTCAAGCTAAACAAAGCCCTTCACCATGATGATAATCATGTAGCCTGATCTATTAAAAAAATGTAAAGGTTAGGTTCTTTTGTTCCCCCAATCGATGGTTAAACATTCTGACAAGTAACCAGCTCTGGATTTAGTACAAAGCCATGAAATAACTAATATAATTAAGATTAATAATTAATTTCAGTTGTCTTCTTGGTTGTTTTTAATTATTTATCTGTGTGCATCACCGTGTATGTGCATAAGAGTGCATTGCTCATGAAGGCCACAAGATCACTGGATCTCCTGAAGCTAGATTTACAGGTGATCATTAGTAGTCTAACATGGGAGCTGAGACCTGAACTTGAATCCTCTACTGAGTCATCTCTCTAGCCACATCATATGTAAGTTCATATGTGTACATGTGTGTATGGAGGCCAGAGATAAACCGTGGGTGGTAGTCATTCCTCAGGTACCTTCCATCTTATTTTTTTAGACAAGGTTTCTTGCTGTTCTGGAGCTCACCAAGTAGGTTAGAATGACTGGTCAGTGAGTTTTGGGGACTCTCCTATCTCCACCTTTCCTCATCAGCTCTAGAGTAATAAGCATATGCTACCATCTGGCTGAGGGTTCATGGTGCCCTTAATTCGGGCCCTCCTGTTTATTCAATAAGCACTCTATTGCCCGAGCCACCTCCTTAGCCCCTAATTTTAGGTTTTAAAACTGTACTTTATACTTTGAGAAGTTTTTACATGCATTACAATGCATTCTGATCATATATACCCAATCCCCATTTCCAGACACCAAACCAACTCTCAACTTCATGCCCTGTCCACGCATGAATGACACATCAATTCCTGGAGCACGAAAAACAAAACAGGGGCCACATCGTCATCACCTCAGCTGGTGGAGGGGCCTCATGAGCTCCAGAGAAAGAGGAAGTGAGAAGAAAGGAGTAATTGTTCCCCACAGGCTCATGTATTTTAACACTTGTTTCCCAGTTGGGGCTGCTGTGTTTTTCTGAAGGAAGTATATCACTGGGGAAAGGGTTTGAGATTTTATAGCCTGGCTCTACTTCCTGTCTTCTGGTGATTATGAGATCAACTAGCTTCCTGATCCTGTTGTCATGCTTTCTCTGCCCTGATGGACACTTTGAAAAGTAGCTAGTGCAATTCTTGAGCACCTGCTGTATGCCACATATAAAGAGATTTGTATACCTTGTGCTAAATAAGACCTTTTATTAAAAAGACAAATATCAGAGAGAGACATAGAGAGAGACAGAGACGAAGGTAGACAGAGATAGAAACAAAGATGCGAATAAAGAAAGATGGGGAGTGTTGGGATTTCTGAGGTTTCCATGGTGACCTGGATACATTGGGTTTTAGACTTGTGGGCAATGCAGGACCATCACTGCAGGCAAGAATGGTGGTAAAATGCTCTTCATCGTGGTAGCCGGAAGCACAGGAAAACAGAGAAGTGACTGTGAACAAGAAGTAGCTCTTGTGTAGCCAAGGATAATTTGAACATCTGGTCCTTCTGTATCTACCACTCAATTGAATCACAGGTGACATGATTGAATCACAGGTGCACCACAGTGGACCTGATCAATGCCAGGAGTGGAACCTAGGGGGAACCTAGGGCTTTTCACATGATAGACAAACCCTCCACCCACTGAGATATATCCCTAAGTTCTCTGCCTTTTCTTTCTTTAAATGCATAATAGACTTCAGAAAATGATTGCTAAACTGAACTGAAGTGGATACCTTGCAATAGCAGCTAATTGTGTTGCTTTTTTGGTAGGGGTATGTGTAAAGGAGACACAGGCAGACAACAGAGGCCCCAAGGTAAAGAAAGCAACTGATCCATTCTAAAGATTTATTTTTATTCGTGTGTGTGTGTGTGTGTGTGTGTGTGTGTGTGTGTGTGTGTGTGTTTATATATGATGAGTGTAAGGGCACTCATACAAGCCCCAAATGGGCATCAAATTCCCCAGAGCTTGGAGTTAAAGACAATTGTGAGCCAGTCAGTGTAGGTTCTGGGAGTAGAACTGGGGTCCTTGGGAGAGCAGCATGTACTTCCTCTTAACCCCTGAGCCATATCTCCAGTCTCAATATTGACCCATTCTGATGTCACTCTTCTGCCTTCATGCTGCCTGCCTCCTTTCCCTTTCTTCACACTTGCATGGCTCTGGGTTTAGCACTTTGTCCCTTTATACATAATTAGCCACACAGTTCCCTCTGCCTGGGATGACAGCTGAGCCTTGCTTGTAGGAGCTTGTAAACATTGGATGAAAATGCTACTTATTAGCATACACCTGGGAGTCTTTCCAAGACAGGTGAGCCCAGCCTGTGTGCTTCTAGACACTGCCGGTTCACCTGTGCAGGTCTTTAACCCGGGCTCCATTCCCACCAGGATTTGAAAACAAACATTTCTTCTCTTGACACAGGATGAGCTGCTTCTACAGGAACCACAGTTGTTGGAACTGATTCCCAGATCCATGCTCCAGTTTATATATGTATATGTTAGTGTGTGTGTGTGTGTGTGTGTGTGTGTGTGTGTGTGTGTGTAGGTGTGTGTGTGTGTGTAGATATGTACATGTGTTTGTAACGATACAGACATATGTGCATGTCACCCACAAGCATATGCATATATACATGTATGGGGGCCAGAGGACAGCCTCAGCTGTCATTCTTAAATGTTGTCCTCCTTGGTCTAGAGCTTGACAAGCAGGCCATGCTGGCTGGCCAGCAAGCCCCAGGGTTTGACCTATTTCTACTTCCACAGGACTGGGTTTCCAAACAGTTCAGCTTTTTATATAGGTTCTAGGGCTCAAACTAAATTCCTCACGTTTGCATAGAATTACTTACCAACTGAGCTACCTTCCTGCCTTGGTTTATCTTTCTGTGCCACCCTAAGCAAGTCATTGCTCCCAGGTACACCCTGGTGTTACCTTAGGCCTAAGGTGTTACCTTAGGCCACCCATTTACAGAAATCAAGGGTCTTGTCCACTGTTACTGTCAACCAAGAAGTAAAAGGTAGCTCCTCCACACGCCCCACCATCGAGATGTGAGCTGTCCCACCATGCCTGGATCAACGTGAGATGCCACAGTTAAGGGTATTGTTTCCATCTTTAATCTGCAGGCACTTGTAGAGATCCCCACTGCCAAGGATGTGACTGTCTTTCACTGTCTTCGTTGCTTCCTACTCATGAAGTAAACAACTGGAAAACTTCAGGAAGTCCCTGAAACTGACCAGATTCACAAGGCCCCTCCTTCCCAAGCTTATGTAAAGCAGTAAGGACTGTGGAGAGACATACTCTAACAAGCCAAGCTATTTAGAAAGCAGACCAGCTGAATTTCCTAGGAGACACAGTCCATTGGATTGATCTAGAAGAGGTTGAGATTATCTAAGTTGTTTAGAAGACAGCTTGACCTGTCCCGTTGAACCTTCTGTAAGTTGTTGGATTGAGCTCCATGTTTGCCGTTTTCATGAGCTTCCAAACATTCCTGATGGGGATTAGGGCGACTCTGCTACCTTTGTATTCTGCTACTATAAGTATCCCCTCACCCGTATTCTGATTTATCATAATGCAAGTCATCAGTTCACCAAGTAGGATTTGGGTGGTATATTTACTTTGCTCTGTTGTCAGTTTCCTCTCTGGGGTGAGCTGACATTAGTTCACATCTTCTCATGAATAGTGTCAGTAAACACACACACACACACACACACACACACACACACACACACACACACACACATCAAACTCTTAAGGAGCTAAAATTTAGAATACAGTGATTTGTGGAAGCATGTAACCCAGGTGTTCATATCCCTAAACAATGATCTGTGCACTAGAACAAAGACTAGCTGCCAAGTAAGGCTATTGGAAAGGTCAGAGAAAGGAGTGTGCAGTGCCCCTGCTTGTATTTGGTGTCATCATGGAGTGGTAGGGGCCCTGGTATAGCAAAAGCCACCATGAGGCTAAGATTTTTTTGCCCCCATTCCCAAAAGCCTAAAGCCTTTCTGGATGCAGTGACATTGTGTTCTTGACTGGGGTCCAGCTTAGGCTTGTCATTTAGTGTAGTGACCTTACAATGTTGCACAGCCTGCAGAGAGATGGATGTTGCCTCCAGGCTTCTTCTTAGCTACAGTACACTGTGAGAGTCCCCAATGAAACCATCTCTAGTAGGATAAAGCACCCTCTAATCAGGTAATTGTGGAGAGTTTCCCATGAGGTGGAAGATTCTGGAAGGCAGCTGTACATTCTGCCTTGGGGTGTGATTGTCTCTGGGCTAAGCCCGGATGAGGGTGCAAAAAGTGGAAACCTCGCTGTAGTTTATATAACCCGAGCTGATCCTGAAGCAATCATTGTGGGAGTTAGCTAATGGCAGGGTAGGAGGGCCTCCCACTGAGATTCCATTACCTTGTAATTTTCAGCTTGTTCACTGTTGCAATAAAGCCCCTCTGTCTTATAATCCCCCAGCATTCACGTCTCATCTTCTCAAGAACTGAAGTATGTAAGATGCTTTCTGCTGGGGATTCGCTGGGATAAGTTATTGAAGTCAAGCAGAGAGGCAGGCTTCCTGCGCTCTGCTATTCATCTCCAAATTTATGTGCACACTTGCTTCTGAAGGTCTAATGTAATCGCAAACAAAGTGCTTTCTTTATATCTGAAGTTCACGTTTTCTATGCCAGAGAGGTGAAACAGGAGGAAGGAGCCCCCACACTTGGAGCTTATTTGCAATAAGGGGATTGGAGTCAATGACTTGTATTGATGTAATTTCTATAGAATGGGAGATGAATGCATTCACACCCATTCATCTGGGAGGAGTTACTAGTGTCTATCTACACAAACTCATTAACTTGGCTCTGGAGTCAGACTGTGTGAGCTTCCAGATGATCTTTCTCACCTCCCCCCCTTGAGAATTGCTACTGTCTCCCACATAATATTTTGCTATTTCTGAGACATATCCCTTCTCTTCCCTTTGTGTATGCAGCCCTCCAACCTACCCTCTACCACTCCCAGTTCTGAGGCTTATTGTGTGTGTTAGACAATTTTCTTTCTCTGGTTACAAGATACAACTTTAGAGGAGGCAAGGATTGCTTTTGGTCTGATTCAGAGGACTCGGTTCATGGTTGGTCTGGTAGCTTTGGGGCCTATGGTACAGTAGGTAATCATGGAGGCAGCGAGCATGTGATAGTCAAGACTGCCCACGACATGGAAGCCAGGAAGCAAAAAGGGGAAGAGAAGGAAGCAGGGACAAGATATACCCTTTGTGCTATTTATTCTCTCTTTATATCCTTCATTGCTGAGATCAGATACCTGGTAAGGCAATGGAAAGGAAGAAAGGCTTATTATAGCCCATGGTTTATGGACTCCCAGTCAATCATGGTGGGGAAGGCATGGCGGCATGAAGCAACTGGTCACATGGCATCCACAGTCAGGAAGCAGAGAGATGGAAGCTGGTGCTCTCTCCTTATTAAATATGGGACCCAGCCCAGAAAATAAACTCATTGAGGATGTCTTCCTGTATCACTTAAACCAATTTACAAAGTCTGTTATAGGCACACTCAGAGATTTGTATTCAAGGTGATCCCAGATTCCATCAGATTGCCAATTATTACTGACCATCCTAGCAATCAAAAGCATGAAAGGCAACAGTGGCCTATTTCTTCCAACTAACTAGCCAGCTGCCCTGAGAGTCTCCGCTGCTTCTCGTAATTATGATTCCAAAAGCTAGGCCATCCTGGTACAGAACTGTTCTCCTAGCTTCTGGGAAGTTAAGGCTGGAGGACCATGAGTTAGTAGACAGTCAGTGCTACAATAGTGAATTCAAGGTCAACTTGGACCACATCATCACTCAAACTCATCCATCTCTATTTGGTCTCTAGGTATAGAGCACCTAAACATCCTAGAAGTTTTGATTTCAACTATTCATATCTTCATTCATTTGGTTGGTTTGAAAAAAGACTGCTTGTATTTTAAACTCTCTCTCTTTCTCTCTCTCTCTCTCTCTCTCTCTCTCTCTCTCTCTCTCTCTGTGTGTGTGTGTGTGTGTGTGTGTGTGTGTGTGTGTGTGTGTGTGCATACTCACACATGAGTACAGGCACCCACAGAGACCACATGTATTAGAAACCTCTGGAGCTGAAGTTAAAAAATATTGTGAGCTCCCTGACATAGGTGTTTGGAACCAAGTTCAGGTTCTCTGCAAGAGTTGTAGGCGTTCTTAACCCTGGACCATCTCTCTAGCCCCAGTTGGTTGGTATTTTGTTTTGTTTTGTTTTGAGAGAGTCTGGCTAAGAAGGTCAGGTTGCCCTTGAACTTGCTGTGCAGTCCAGGTTCAGTTTGGATTCTGTGTAGGACAGGCCAGCCTCCAGGTGACAGTCTTATTCCCTCAGTCTCCCAAGAGCTGGGGTGGCAGCTGTGTGCCACCATGCCCAGCTTCATTTACACTTAGTGCCATTCACCTACCACCTGCCAAACTGAAAGCCGGGCATTGGAGGGATACACAGATTCAGGGGAAGACATCTCTGATTTGGCTGTGCTGTCTCATCATTGGTGATGATTCAGAATTCTATTCAGAATTTCCTTAAGTCAGAGACACAAGACAAACATAGCACGGTACACTTGCTTTGAAAGAAGAGGTAACGTTCTGTGGTTGTTATTGTGTATATTCACGTTTGCCTATGTGAGCACATGTGTGGAGGCAGAAGATAATCTCAGGCTCATTGTCCACTTTCTTTTTGTTCAATGGAGTCTTTTGCTGGCTTGGAACTTGCAAACAGGCTAAACTGGCCGCCGGTCAATAAGCCCAGAGATAATTCTGTCTGGACCTCCCAAGCTCTGGGATTACAAGTCTATACCATCACAACTCACAGTTTTCACTTTATGTGGGTGTTGAGAATTGAACTCAGGTTTTCATGCTCATGTGGCAAGTGCTTTACCTAGGGAGCAATCTCCTCAGCCTGCTTTTCTTCTTTGTACCAAGCGCAGAGGACAGTAGAAGGGTTCTGAGCATAAATGCCTGTGCTCATAGGGCAGTTTCAGCAGCACCCTCTATCCAATCACAGCGTTTTGCCAGCTGGCTGCAGAGAGGAGCCCAGGAAAGCCTCATTAAGCCACACAAAGCCTGTCTAAGAAGCTACAAAGTGGACTGCAGCTGCCTCGCCAGCCTGCTGAAGCTGATTGCCTGTGATTCCCTGGCAGCCTGCGGCCATACTGCCTGCTGACACAGCCTGTTGTGTTGGAGACCTTATTACTGTAAATCCCATTTCCGCATTTCAGAGTTCCTCAGAAATTGCAAACATGTCTACCTGTGGCCAGCTTGCCTAGAAAGGTCACTGTAGCAGCTTCTAGCTGTTGACATCACTCACATGTATACAGGTCTTAAGTTCTCAAGGTCAAAATGTCAGGCCATCACATGTGGGGCTTCTTAATCCTAGCCAGACTCAGGTTGCCCCCCCCCCATAAGAGGCCCACAAGGCTCCTGTGATACTGTGAAAATTGTGTCTTCCCAGGGATGCTAATTACAATGATCTGGTGTGATCCTCTTGGAAGCTTTATTATTGAAAGCTCTCTAGTGGAGTGAATGCACAGTAGAGCTAAGAAGTTATTCTCATGAAGTGGCAATAGAGTCTGGGGAGATGGCTCAAGTGCTTGCCAGGAAAATAGGAGGATCTGGGTTCGGTCCTCGGAACCCATATAAGATTTAGGTGTGATGGCATATGCTTGGAATCCCATCCCAGCATTGGAGACGTGGGAACAGGAGGATCCCTGGAGCCCACTGGCAAACCAGTCTAATGTTCATGGTAATTTCCAGGCCAGTAAAATACTTAAAAACAAACAAAACAAGGTGGTTTGTACTGAGGAACACTAGCTGGGGTTACCTCCAGCTTCGACAAACATGTACAAGCATGTGCATATACATACACATGTGCTATGTGCTATTACACACACACACATACACACACACACACACACACACACACACACACACACGAGAGAGAGAGAGAGAGAGAGAGAGAGAGAGAGAGAGAGAGAGAGAGAGAGAGGTGGAGACAGTATTTACTGAACAACCGTTACTGTTAGTATCTGAAAATGCAGTTTTGAAGGCTTGGTTCTCATTGCAGCAGTGCTCAGGGGAGAGAGGCATAGAGATCATAGGGCTTCAGTCTCATCAATACACCCAATGATGGATTTGTGTGATACTGGGAAGTGGGACCTGGGTGGAGGAAGCTGGTCATGGTGATCCCCCCATCATTATCTTCATCTGTCTCATTTCTATATTCTCTGTCTTTCTGTCTCACTGTCTTACTCTCTCCTTCTCTGGATATCTTCATCCTCTCTCTTTTTCTCTCTCTTATTCTCTCTCTTATTCTCTCTCTTATTCTCTCTCTTATTCTCTCTCTCTCTCTCTCTCTCTCTCTCTCTCTCTCTCTCTCTCTCTCTCTCTCTCCTCTGTACTCCTCATCCTCACTTGTTTCTTTGCTAGTTGTTTGGGCTTTTGTGAGATATGGTTTCACTTAGCACAAGTTATCGTCTAACTTCCAATATAGTCCAGGGTGACCTTGAATTCATCCCCCTGCCTGTGCATTTTGAGTATTGGGATTATAGGTTGCTATGGTGGGTTTTTTTTTTTTTTTGGACAGAGTCTTACTACAGCCAGGCTGGTCTTGAACTCATGACACATCAGCATCCAGTTCCTGAGTACCATGAGAATAGGCCTGTGCCACCTGTTGTGTTACACCATTCATGGAAAGATGTGAACTAACAGCAGATAGTGAATCAGGAACAGACCAAATTAAAGTTACCGTTAATGTCCAGCTTGGTGAACTAAACAAGTTTTATTGGGGTTACTTATGGGAATATGGGAGAGGAGCAGAGATGACTCAAAGACAGCTGCATCACCAGAAGTCCACTTCAGCATGAGTGAGAGCTCACAAAATTTGGGAACCTAGAACCCACTACACAACTCACAGGCTGTGTGTCAGCTCAGTGGTCTAAGCCTCTTCTAGACAGATTCATTTATCAGAGAGCATCTCTCATCAGTTCTTACTTCTTATATAAGCTTGGGAGGGAGGGCCTAGTATAATTGACCAATGTCATGGACTTTATGAAGCGTCTGAGTTTCTTTTAACAAGAAGTTTCCCTATAGGATGGAATGTTTTAATCACACACACACACACACACACACATTGTAGAGAGCTTCTGCCCAAGATAGAATGTTTAGTTTTGGAGGAAACTCACCCATACCCACACCACCACAAACAGCTTTCCCGGTTTCTTATTCACCACTAGGAAGAATCTTACCACTATAGGACAGCAGCTGGCACACAGTTACTCCCAGATGTCTGTGGAATATGAGAATGAACAGCCAGCACCTGCTGTCAATTACTTTGTTGTTGTTGATTCAGGTGAAGACACCAACAGCCCAATGCAGGTGAGTGACGTGGGTACCGACCAATCACAAGTGAGTGATTTGAGACCAGGACTGGGATTCTCCCAACCCTCAACATCTGCCTTTTTCTGATACTCCCTTGCCTGCTGCATAAACACAACTCACTTGGGAACAGAAAGTTAAATCCAGGGTCTGGAGAGATGCCTCAGTGTTTAGGAGTGCTTGCTACTCTTGCTGAGGATCTGAGTTTGGCTCCCACCACCCATATGGCATCTCACGCCTGCCTGTAATGACAGCTCTAGGGGATGTGACACCCCTCCTGTAGCCTCCCCAGGAACTGTATATATGGCCACACACACATACACATGCAGATAATTTTTTTAAAGGAAGTTAAATCTGAAGGGAAGAGAGAATTTCTGTAACGTGGAATTCTCAGTAAGACAGGACAGCACACAAAAGAAATCATACACACACACACACATACAAAATAAAAGGCAAGAGAAATTATAAACAAAATACTTGATCTGAATAATAATGAATAAAAAGCCCACATTTCTGCTTATTGTTTATCTAATTTTGAATTTTAATGAATAGCATGGATGGTAATTACTCAATTTCTATGTTTATAGAAAACTAACACAGGAAAGCTCACAGCTCAATGCTTCTGAGGTGTCAGGCTCTCTTAAACACTCAGTTTTGCAATTAGAAAGGGAGCCATTCATTAACATTTTTAAGCTGGATTAAATAAAGAATATGGTTGTTATTTATTCATTAAAAATTTAAAAAGTGGAAATTACCAGCTCATTTTTTTTTTGGATGTTACCCACATCGTTTAATTAGCAGTGAGTCAAAACGTTCCTAAGAAGCCTTTATCTACATATCTAGAAACAAAGTGACTTATTAGCAGGCGGAATGATTTCACTTGGTTAACAATTAAATTCATCTTCCTTGTACACTGAATACTTGTCCCCAGATTCATGGTGTCTGAAGAAGAATCCTGGCTTTCTGTATAGACAGAACTGTACGTGAATTCTTTTTCTTGAGTGTCCTTCAGTAATTGCCACAAACATTCAGAATTGTCTTCTTTTTTCCATAAAATGGGATCATAATCCTATCTAATGAGGAACTGGGGAGAAATAGGTAACAGACAAAATAGGACCCTGGACTTTAGGTGTTCTAGGCAAGCACCCATGGCTGAGTCACATTCCTAGCCCTGTTTATGTATTTTTGAGATACAGGCTCACTAGATATCTCAGGCTGGCTTTGAACTAATGATCCTCCAGCCATTTGCCTCCGAGTGTTGGGATGACAGGCATGGGTCAATACACCTAGGTTTGCCCAACAGAGTAGACCTGGCCACTTGTCCTCAATGTACCAGTTGAAGAGATAAATCATGATGCAAAAACAAAGAAAGGAAATTTGATCCATGTGCAGATTGGCAGGAAGAACAGAGAAAGGGGGCCAGTCACCACGTCCACTTTCCAGCCATTGACATAGGCTTGGGTTTAAATAGAGGAAGAATTTGGTCAGAGACTAGAGGCATGCCTGATTAAGCAATCTTGGTCAAGGTTGGTCATTGCCCTGTTCTGGTTTTACAATGTGGCCCAAAGAAGTCTTGTTGCTTAACTGACAAGCTTTCTCTCCTAGGATGATCGTTCTTGCTAGGGATGTCATTTCATCAGTTAGATGTCTTAGCGACTCACTACTACACCTCCATCTTTGAAGAGTAATCAGGTCTCACTGGTTTTTAGACAGATACTTCCTGAGTGATTAGCACGCACATATGCAAACAGAAGTAAGCAACTGACTGGAAACAAAGAATACAGCAGCAAACATGGTGTTACCAACCTTAAGCTCATAGCCTGTACCCCCCAAATCCAAATTTGGCCATCTGTCCGAGAAAAGCCAACAAAACAGCCAAATTAATAGTAAAACACAGAAAAAGGAGGTTTATTTAAGATGACCCTACTAGAAAAGAGATAAAGAGATGCAGGGTCCCTTTCTAGCCCATCTTCAGGGCCCTGAAGTGTGATATTACAGTTTAAATAGGTGGCCAAGGATAGAAACCTGAAGCAGTCCTAGGTCAAGGTTCCTGGATCAAGGTGTGGCCCTGCCCACAATTCACTCATCATTTTCTGGTTTTCAGTCTCAACCTGCAATGGGGTCTGATGAGTAATTAAAGCCAGGTAAAACCTTTTGCAAGAGATAAGTCCCTCTAGCTGAGAGTAGGCTTCAGCCTCTTTCTTCTTTAGGCCTGATTTCTCCAGGGGCAAGGGTGGGCTCCAGTTTCCTGGTGTCCATTGTTTCAGTGATCTTATAGAGTGTGGGACACAACCAGCTCTTTAGAGTATCTTCATTTCTGCTATGCCAGTTAAAGTGTCAGACTTTTCTGCTCCTCTTGGATATCTCGTGGACCCAAGCATAAAGTCCATACTTTTAAACAAAAACTAATCCTAATTGCCTATTGTGTACCAGCTCCCCAAGGTATGTATTCGTTATTTCTCTTGCTGCTGTGACTAAACAGCCAAAAAGAAGGTGTTTAAGGGAAGAGGGAGTTTAATGGCTCACAGTTCCAGGGTAGAGTCTGCTGTGATAGAGAAGGCACAGCAGCAGGAGAAAGAGGCAGCTGCTCACATTACAGCCAGGAAGCAGAGAGAGATGGATGCTGGTGTTCAGCTCACCTTGCCCTTTTGCTTCAGGCTGAAAACCCAGAGATAGCCCTGCCACATCCAGGATGAGTCTTCCATCATCAATTCTCAAAGGCAAGCTAGAACTGCGCCTCCTAGTTGATCCTAAAGCCAATTAAGTTGGCAATGAAGATGAACTGGCCCCTCTAATGGTTTCCAGACATAGGGTCTGATTCTACTGAGTAGAAAGGTCTCAGTCCAGTCTCTTGAGCTAATCAAGGGTTTATAGAATATAAAGACTGCTAATCCTGTGACATCAAGCATGACTTTTATTCTGATAGTTTTGAATCTGGGGTTTTGCTGTTGATACAGATTGTCAATTCTTGTAGATAATAAATATACTTGAACTTGCACGCCCCACTTAAACAAAAGTACCTGTTCATTTATAAAAGGGTAAGTATGTCCAGGACAAATTGTATTAGATCCCTTAAATTTATATATTGAAGTCCTAACCCAGTTCCTCAAATTGTAATTGCATTCGAGGGAGGATCTCCTGTGACTTTTCTTGGGGAAATAGGAACAAATATCTTAATTGAGACAACGCACCAATGAAACATTCCCACACACTTGTGAACTACTGTGTTTATTACACTGCTGTGAATGAGGAACTTATGGGAACATGCATAACTCAGCCACATTACAATAGAACCTACCCCAGAACAAGTAATAGCTCACAAGTCTGCATTACTGGAATGCTTTACAGGACCTACAAACAGTTGGGTTGCTCAGAGACTCTCCTTTTCCAGGAGATTGATACTGATTACATATCCTTGAAGTGGGGCCCCAGGATTCTTGGAAATTTGGGGAACTTCCTGAGCCTTGTGAGTTTAATCACTTTGTGAACTTTGTAGGTTTTAGAGCTTCCCATCAGAAAGCAATGTTTCAATTCAGAGGGAAGTTTCACAGCTGTCTTTAGAGATCTACTATGCTAAAATTGTGGCATTTTGGTGGATTATATCAAATGTAATGGTTGTCTTTATAGAAAACGTGCTTAGGAAACAGACACATTCAGAAAATGTGTGTAGATCCATCAACTCTATAGCCAGCCACAGGTCAAGGAGTGAAGCTTCATGTGAAACTAACTGCTCACATGTCCACCTTAAACTTCCAGTCTCCAAACCTTGTGAAAAAATGAGCTTCTGTCATTTAAGCCACTCAACTGCTAGCCCTTTGCCCTTCTCCCCAACCACCAGGATTTATACTAGGAAAAGGAACAAAGGTCTCTGTGGCATCATAAAATGGGGATGCCTTTTATTTTCTCATACAGACTTCCAAGAGAACTTGCTTGGAGTCCCCAAATTAGATGTCAGTAGCTTTGACAACTGAAGTTGCCGCATCAAAAGTGAGAATGAATAGTATGTGTTTGAGCAGTAGTCTACAGAAACTCTTATCGCTTCCAAGGGCCCACCTCCCTTCCCCGTAATACTGCCCTCATCAAAAGTGCTTTTGAAGTGTAGAAATCCTGAATCATCCAAAACTGCAAGACTTTAATCGACCCTATCATGCTGGTGCTGGGTTGGCTGATCAAGGAGAGTTGAAAGGGTTAGTGGGAGCGTTTTAAAGGCTCATGCAAATAAGGATGTCTGACTTCCAAGGCTCTGGGATTCTTTCAGATGTAGCATTTGGCTCATACCCACCTCCTTTCTGAAGCCTGCAAAGTTATTGATGTGGAAAACTCTGCACATGATCCTGATTGGACTGGTTAAATCTAGATGTATGGGGATATGGGGGGCATATTAGTTATTTTTCTTATTTTTAAGAGCAAATATCTGGTAAAAAGCAACCCAAGGAAGGAGATGGGGCTATTTTGGCTCACAGTTTGAAGGTGCAGTATGTTCTTGTAATCATTGTCAACTTGGAGCAATTTAGAAGATATCTACATTGAGGAATTATCTAGATCAGATTGGCTTGTAGGCATGTGCCTAGGGGGTTACTTGATTGTTAATTTATGAAGAAAGGTCTAGCTAACAATGGATGGCACCATTCTCTGGCCAGGTGATACTCAGCTACCTAATAAACCTACATAAGCATGAACCTGTGAGAAAGCCAGCAAATAGTATTTCTTCATATTTGAGTTTCTGCTCTCACTTCCCTTGATGATGCACTGCAACCTGTAGGTGAAATAAACTCCTCCCATCAGTTGCTTATTGTCAGAGAGGATTTTGTTGTTGTTGTTGTTGTTGCTATTGTTTTGTTTTGTTTGTTTGTTTGTTTTTAAATCACAGCAACAGAAAGAAAACTTAACACAGTTTATCTTGGTGGGGGAATGCATGATGCTGAGAGTGGAGACAGCTGTGATGTCACACACAAGTCAGGAAGCAGAGAGAGATGAAGGAACACTGCTCAGCTTGCTTTCTTTTTATTCTGAGTGTTGCAGAAACTAGAGTTAGATTGATGGATAGTCATTTGCAATTTGATTCTGACCCCTTACAGCACTGTCCTAACAGTGGCTTTTGACATGAGTCCTGGAGATACAAATTCAAGTCTTTGTTTTTGCACAGAGAACATTGTCACTCACTGAACCATCTCCTCGGCCAGTATATTTTCTTTTAAATTTGTACATTTTCAATTTTTGGAGCAATGCTATGCACATTTATTTATATCATGTTTCTGCTTACACTTTTGCCCACCCACTCCAGTCTATCTCCCTGCAGTAATTATTACATGTGTTCCAATGGTGATTTTTCTGCTTTCTTCATTTGTTACAAACTATTTTTGCAGTGAAGACTCATCTTTTGCTTTCCATTGATTTGCTTGTCCTATTGTTAATTTAAATAATTATATATGCATGAATATATATTTCATACTTTGGCATTTAATTAAATCCTAGCATTTTTATTTATTTAGATAGCTGAGTCATTTTGATTTGTTTTTAGACCTTCCCTACTTTCTGAAACCATAAGATACTCTGGGGTCACCTTGCATTATACCCATCATAGCTTATACAAATGAGGTAAGTATTCTACAGTGGAGCCACACCTCAATTCCCTTCCTGGTGGAATTCTAGTTCAGTGTCCTACCACTGAGCTAAGTGACTATAGTTATAGTGTGTGTGTGTGTGTGTGTGTTAGGCCAGTGCTCTACCACAGAGATATTACCTCCAGTTCCTGTTGGGGTAATTCTAAGCAAGTGCTCAACAACTGAGTTACCCTACCATTCTCTAACTGGGGGATGCTTGGCAAAGGCTTTATCTTAGAGCCACATCCCCAGCCTCTCACTAGTAGATTATAGGCAAGTGAGCTACTACAGAGTAATATGCCTTGCCCTCCAGTCCTTCCATAAAGTTTTCTAGGCAAAAGCTTTACCACCTAGCTCGTTCTCATCCCTCTACTTACTAGTTACATTGAGACAGAGTCTTACCAAGTTGGACATGTTGGTCTTGAGTTCATTCTGTCCCCCTTAGCAGAAATACCACTTTATTACATGTTCAACATTTCATCACAAACACTAAAAACCTCAAACAAATAAAAATGTTGCAAAAAGTAGGAAGCAATTTATGCCATGGAAGATAAATTGTGGGTTCATGTTGTTTATGAGCTTTCTATCCATTTCCCTGGCCATCTCCACTTCCTCCCATATGGAAAGAGTGATATCACATCATTAAGAAGTAATTAATGGGCACTTAGTATGTGGTAGGCCTGGATACACCAAGATAGGTCAGCTAGTGCAACTTCCTGCATTCAAGAGATTCTCAGTTCAAGGAGGAAGTGATTTAGCAACTGTTCTCCAAATACATAACATTTGATACCCTGCAATAAAAACACATCAAGCATTTATGGTTAAACCCTTCTCTGCCCATAGAGAAAGTCAAGTTGATTTTAGATTTTGTGCCTTGAGACAATGCCTTGGCACATGCAATAGCCTCAATGATTGTTTCCTAAAGATGTCTACAGCCTCAATCTCTTAACTTATAAATCCATGTCCTTACTTAGCCAGAAAGGCTTTGAGTATGTCATTAAGGTAAAGATCTTAAGATTGGTAGATTACTCTAGATATTGATAGGTTCATTGTCATCACACAAAAACATACAAGAATCAGATACACAATAAGGATATAGAAACTATGATTTAGGAACACTAAGGAATGTGGGCAACTTCTTGATGTAAGGCTATGTATACTCTCCTGGTGTTTCCAAAAAAAAGGAAGCACTATTGTTCCTTTTAACTTTGCCAACCTTTGTTCCTTCTTTCCTCTGCCCATTTCTCCTTCTACTCTCCTTATTTTCATTTCATTTTGCTTTTTTTTTATTTACTTTCTTCCTATCTTCTTATCCTTCACTATACTATTGATCAATGACTCCCAGAGCCCAGAGCCTCACTAGACAGGCTAGACCAGCTCTCTACCATTGAGCTATGCCCCAAGTCCTTAGTGATTTATTCTAATCAAACAATCTACAACTAAGTCACCTCCCTCCATCCATGGTGGGTGCTAGACAAAACTCTACCATGGAACCATACATTCAGAACATCACCAGGCTTGGCAAATAATCTACTTCTGAACCATACCTCTAGCCCCTCACACTGAGGGATTCTAGGCAGGTGCTCTATAACCAATGATTCCTCATTTTTTTAAAAAAAAATAAAGATAGGATCTCATTAAATTGTTCAGGATGGCTTTGAACTCACTCTTTAGCTCAGGAAGGTTTTTAGATTTCAGTCATATTGCCTTAGTTTCCCAAGTGTTTGAGATGACAGGCCTGGGCTGTAAGGTCTGATTTTTCTTACCTCCAAATGGAAAGGTAATATGATAATTGGTTCTGTGTTTTCAGTCCCTAATTTGTGTTATATTAGCAATACAAAATGATACAGCAATACAAAATGTTCATCCCATGCTTGCTAGTAACTGTAATTCATCAGTCTCCTACTACTGAATGTAAATCATCAGGCATATTTATAACTGTGATTTTATGTGACAGAGGGACAATGGCTTTAAGAAATACATGAGGAAGTATTGGGTCAGAATATTCTTAGGATGTGAACAGCTGTCTACTTACCAAATAAGGAGTTAATGACAGATCAAAGTAACAATTCTACCAAATGATATCTTGGTGAACCACTGAGTTTACAGGGGTGGGGTTTTGAGAATCTTGTTACTTTCAGAAACTTCCTAAGACTTGTGAATTGCTTATTTCCTGAATCATGTGAACCCCTTTCCTCTATCCTGGAGGCAAAATTTAGAAAGCAAGCAAACAAACAAAAAACCAAGTTACTATACAATAGGAAGACATCCCACTATATAATACCATTCAGTGGAAACTTTCTAACATACCTTGAGTTATATAAAGAAAAACAATGATTATTTTGAAAGCCTTGTTTCCCAAAACTTGTCCCTTGTAGCACACACAGGACTTGCACTTATGCCCCACCAAAAGAGAAACCTAGAATTGAATATCTATGCAGGATAAAACCTTGAAAGTAGCTAAACTTACATAAGGCTTCAGAGAAAGCTTCCTTTAGTCCCAAGATCAAACTGCCAATCAACTCTCTGATAGGTAGTGAAAAGAGAAAGTAGGTTTTCATCACCCTTGTGTTGTGGTGCACAGACTTCTAAGAAATGGTGAGTTGCCTCATAAGATACCTACTGCCTATTATTCTTGCATCTTCATTTGGTGAGTGGTTTGTGTTATTAGTTGACATATATAAATTCAGGGGCTGATGAGATGGCTCAGAAGGTAAATTCCTGCCTCAAAAACAAGGTGGAAGGAACATGGATTCTTGCAAGTTGCCCTCTGATTCTGGTATGTGCATACCCCCAACACGACAGAGAAAGAGACAATAATAGTAAGTAAAATTTTTAATTAAATAAACACACTTAAAGTTTCCAGCTTATTTCATTAAAATAATTGTGACATTTTCACAAGGAATTCCTTTTGCTTACACTGAATATACAAATAAGAAATGTTTTGTGGAATGCAATATTTGTGCCTTGGTTTGGTTTTTCCTATTATGGAATGATTTCTGCCTTTAAAAATATTGTGGGTGAGTGTACAGCAGCTTCCTACTAATTGAAACTTTTTCCTCCAGGAAGTAGGAAGAGGCTCATGAAACTCAGGAAGTAAACCAACTTCCCAAATCTGGAAAGCTGAAATGAAACTTGCAATATTCATGAGGGCCCCTCCTCAGGGTTATAGAAGCAGATAGATAGATAGATAGATAGATAGATAGATAGATAGACAGAAAAGAAGGAAGGAATGAAGGAAGGAAGAAAAGGAGGAAGGAAAGAAGGAAGGAAGGAAGGAAGAAATAAAGGAAGAAAGAAAGATATAATTAGATGGATGGATACATAGACAGACAGACAGATAGACAGAGATAGATAGATAGACAAGCAAATGAATGAATAAATCTGCAAGGGAAGGAAACTCTACCCAAATGAGCTGCCAAGAAATTCTCAGATACACTGAGCTGCTTGAAATCTGTGCAGAGAGCTCCAGGGTGGCAACTCTAAGAATGAGGGATCATCTATGTTCATGTAGGCTATTCAGTGATACGAGTCACCCATACTTCTGGGAGAAACAGTAATACAAATTCATTGGTTCACCAACTTGGACTCTGGTGCAATTGTTACTTTGGTCTGTCATGGACTTCCTAGCTAGAGTAAGTAAGAGGTGTGTGTGTGTGTGTGTGTGTGTGTGTGTGTGTGTGTGTGTGTGTGTGTGTGTGTGTGTGGTGTCTCCCCAGAAAAAGTTTCACATGCAACATGGGCTGTTCACCACCGAGAGTCATATAATTAGTTTGCTATGCCTCCACAGTGTGCCTGTCTCCCAGGTGGGTACTCTTTGCTTATTTCAAATACAGAGTATAATTATCTTTAATTCCCTTTTGTCCACCAAGAGATCAAGCAAGAATACTCCTAAAGAAACGAGAATAAAAGAAGCAATTGAGCGATGCTTCTCTGGCTGAAATAAAGCATTTTCAGGTTGTGTTCTACTTCTTAGAATGATAGGAAATTGTAGTAAGTCTCTCCATATGAGATCGAGTCCATTTATTTCTGGGTCATTTTGAAGAGGACTCACACGAAGAAGTGCTTTCAAGATACCGAAGCCCTAGTCTACTTTGGTTTGAGATGCAGTAAATTGGAAAATGTTTTGGTTTTTCAAAATGCTACCAAGTCAAAAGTAAAATATCATTTATTTTGTGTTCAGTGGATTTAATTTTTATTTCTTCCCTATATAGTGAATGAGGAAACCCACATTTATTAACTATTTGCCAAGTGTTTCTGAGCTGGGGAGATGGCTCAGTTGATACAGTGCCTGCTATATAAGCATGAGAATCTGAGTTTGATCCCCACCACTTATATAAATATAGGCGTGGTGATGACATATGCTTGTAATCCATACTCAGAGGAGGTAGAGAAAGGAGGATACCAATACCTAGGACTTACTGGCTAGCCTGGCCAAATTTGTAACCAACCAAAGACAGTGTTTCAAAAAGTTAGGTGGACAGCCCCTGAGGAATACCTGTTGTTGACTTTTGGCCACCATTGGCATCTGCATCTGCATACACATGAACACACAGTTAATACATTAAATCAAACAAGTGTTTCATTGTCAGTGCCAGTCTTTTACATATTTCATGTCATTTCATTTCACAAGTTAAAGACAACCATCTCCTTCCTTCTCTCTTTATGTGACTCTCCACAAAAGCTGCAAATCTGGAGCTCTAGGCACAATGTTCAGCCAGCTGGATGGGTCAGAGAGTCTGCTCCATGCAGTTCAACCAATCAGCAACTCCCCCAGCAGTTGTTCCCTGCTTCTGTAATACAGTAACACTAGGAGGAGCCTTGTGAACCTCGTTAGATTCAGGAACTTCCTGAGACTTTCATATTTTGAACTTCCTGAGTCTCCCTCCAAGAAGGAATATGTCAATGTTGAGGAAATTGCTGTATAGGGATTAACTGTGTTTATGAAACATATAGAGTTCATCAAGAGCACCAGTACTTAAGGTCAGGTATGTTGAGCTATGGGATGTGAAGACAACACAACACTCATTTTGGAGGTAACTCTTCATGCAACCATTCATGCAAATATTCATCACCTGTCTAACTTCAGCCATTTACACAATTTTTTCTCCATTATATAACAAATGAAGACAGAAATGCCTAACTCAGGGTTGCCATAGTGTGTTTACATGTGTGCATATGCATGTGTGTCTCCACAGAAGCATGTGTAAAATATCAAACCACAGTAGGTGTCACACAAATTATAACTACTATTATGTAATCAGTAAGCAATTACAGATTCCTTAGTTTTCAAGTACTGGGCCAGGCACTGCACACTGTGTTCTGCAGTGGCTGATGGTCATAATTGTCCCTCTTAACTAAATGAGTCTTCTATTGCAACCATTGTGGTTAGCTTTCATTGTCAAGTTGACTGGATTTAGAATCATGTAAGAGACACACGATTGGTATGTTTCTAAGTGCACTTCCAGGAAGGTACACCTAAGGACGGAAGGTTAACTGGAGTTGTGGCTGCCACCATCCTATAAGATGTTCTTCCTGGGCTGAATAAAAAGGAGAAAGTGATCTGAGGACCAGCATCCATCTCTTTCTGCTCTTTGGCTGTGGGTATTTTATGGCCACTGCCTCATGCTCCTGCCACCATGCCTATCCCACCATGATAGACTGTATCCTGAAACTGTGAACCATAGGAAATCCTTCTTTCCTTATATTCCTCTAGTCATTATTGATGGTACTGTCCCTGAGCTCTTGGTCCTGGGTGCTATAAGAAAGCATGCTGAGGAAGCCATAAGGCACAAGCTAGCAAACATCATTCCTCTGTGACTTCTGCATCAACTGTTCCTATCTCAAGTCCCTAAATGATGGTCAACCAGTTGTAAGATGAAATAAACCGTTTCCTCCCCAAGTTTTGATTTTAGTTTTGGTGTTGTATTACAAACACCTAAGACACTGCACTTGCAGAGGACCTACCAGTACTCAAATTGGGCAGCTCACAACCATGTGTAATTCTAACACACACACACACACACACACACACACACACACACACACACACACAGCATTTTAGGGAGCATTGTCAGCCCAATTGACATAGCTTCCTTAAATATACATATATAAATACATACATATATATACTCATACATATACCCATATACAACATATACATATACATACATATATACACACACGGACATACATCATATACATACATGTATGTCACACACACACATATATGTATATATATATGTATATATATACACACATCATACATTTTAAATAAATAAATAATAAGTTCCCTTGAGGCTTTATCAGACAACCTTGGTGTTATTTGTCCCTAGTCCATCCTTCTCCTTCCAGTACCAGAAACAAAAGACTTCCTTATGAACAGTTGGTTTGAGTAGCCTAACTGACTCCCAAAACAATATAGCTATTGTCCTTGACTGCCTCTCAGAGGTTAAAGATAAACATATATTATTGATGACTCAATCTGGATCTAATCTGAGAGTCTCCTTCCTGAGATCTAGCTTCCACGGTATCAGAAAGTACTGTGCAATCTGTTCAAAGGAGAGAAGCAATTAGTAGTCCTACCCATCTTCAAAACTCATGATTCCCAGTAATGACCAACATGGCAAGATACCATAAAGGTCTAATAAGTAGCACTCACATATTGGTGGTAACCAACAGCTGTCCAGTTGAACTTAAAACATATTCCACAGGAGGGAAATCATGCCTGGTACTAGAAATCTAGCCAACTTCCTGGGATTAGTGAGGTAATTTATCTTAGAAAGTAATCCAATATGACCACTTTGCTAGACCAGCATTGTTTCTAAGCTTATTGTTATTTTCACAGGTTAGTGTAGCTCTTATGCCCCCATCAAAGAAGCTTCTTTCTACAGCAAAGGGATAATTACAGAAAACCATTACTAGACACAACACAGAGATGAACAGATTGTGTGTGTGTGTGGGGGGGTGTCTGGCCCCAATGAATACATCTACATCTTAGCTCTTGTATCTATTGTCCCAGAAATATCACAAGAAAGAGCTTAAGAGTCAGAATACTAGGAAGTCTGCTGAGAAACAGGCTCTCCTAGAAATGGCTGCATAAACATGATTAGAACAATAGTAATATCAGCAGCCACAAACAAGGGAAAATCTCATAAGGTCACACCCCTAGCAAAGAACTACATGCAACTAATGACTGCTGGAAGAAGAAGAATTAACCTCTCCCAGAAATGAGTTCTCTAATTGATTACCCAATCCAAAGTGGTCATTCCTGAAACTATATACACACAAGCAACAAAACCAGATTCAGTGGGTTGTATTTATTTATTTATATGTACTTATAAATGCACATAAATGTTTCTAACAATAATAATAAAGAAAAAAGAGGCTATCGATTTGGGAAGAGGAGGACATGGGAGGGGACTTGGTAGGAACTGGAGGGAGAAAGGGAAGTGGTAAGTGATGTAGCTATATTTCAGTTAAAATGTATGGACATCTTTAAAAGAGGAAAAAATAATACATAAATAAGTAAATGTAGACAACCTATTTATTCTTCCTTCATCCCCTGTAGAGCACATCACTGTGAAAAAGAAAAAGCTAATAAATACTTTCTGGAGCTCTGAACAGTAATCTTGGGGTTGAAGAGGCATCAGGTCTGATGACTGAATAGTGACTCCTTTTGAAACTCAGGTGCATCTGGAGCTTGTGCTTTCAATTTGAAGAATGCAATGAAGAGTGTAAACAGGCAGGATTCATTTCTGTATGCTATATCAATAGGAGTGTTTTCAGACAGCCTGAAAAGATTGAGTACCATATGATTCTTTTTAATTCTGCTCCCTTCTACTCATTTGACAAGATAAGTTTCTTCAACAGTTAAATAGACAAGCACAGAAAGTGGAAAGAAAATATACTGATTGCTACTCTTTCCATAAATTGAATAAACAACATTTATTCCTTTTCTTAAAGATTCATTTTACTGTAAACTATGTGCATATGTGTATATCTTCACATGAGTACACTGCCCATGGAGGCCAGAAGAGCATGTTGGATTTCCTAGGCCTGGACTTAATAGGCCACCATGAAGGTACTAGACACTGAACCTAGGTTCTCTGCAAGGGCAGCAAGGGCTCTTAACCCCTGAGCCATTTCTCTAGCCCCACATCATTTATTTGTAGATATTTGACCCAAAAGAAAAATTTACTACTCTGTCATCAAAATACATGACTTCTTTCTTCCTTTTTGTGTGGTTTGTGTCGCTGTATGTGCTGACTACGAGGTAGTTTATATGTGTGTGTGTGTGTGTGTGTGTGTGTGTGTGAGAGAGAGAGAGAGAGAGAGAGAGAGAGAGAGACAGAGACAGAGAGAGACAGAGAGATACAGAGAGAGACAGAGAGAGACAGAGAGATACAGAGAGACAGAGAGATAGAGAGCTTGCATGTGGAGGCCAAAGTTCAATGTTGAGTGTCTTCCTTAACCACTCCCCATCATTTTTTTTTTCCAGATAGGATTTCTCATTGAAACTTGAGGTCATTGACTGGCTAAACTGGTTGGCCAGCAAGCTCCAAGACCCAAGAGATCTTCCTATCTCTGCTTATTTTGGGGTTAGAATTTTATATATAATATTTGTTTGTTTGTTTTTTAGTGTGCCTGCTGGGGATCTTAATCCCAGTCCTCAGTTGGAATGTGTGGAATAGTTAGAGGCTCTTAGGTTTTGGAGGTTGCTCCTGGAAGGGACTTATTTCTATGTTACTAGTGATGTGAATGATTTGTTGCAATGTATGGTCCATCATGGCATATAGCGCCCTCACAAGAGAGCTACACAATTGTTTAGTCTGGCCTTTTAGTGGTAGCTCCCATGTAAAGATGTCCCAGGGAAAAGCAGTGGCTCTCAGCTTACCTACATTCACTTCCTGCTGGTGAGTGGGTGCATCCACCCAGCTGTTGCTCCTGCTATTACCAACATCCTTCACCAGCACCAAGACCCACCTGCTTTGGCCTTCCGATGTGGAATGAAGCCCAGTGCCTCTCCAGAAATCCTCAGGCCTTCATTACCAAATCAAGAGAGTTGAGGCATCCCATCTCATGTACAGAGCAACTACTGATTTCTCACCCTAGCCAGTGTGCAGACTGCCATTGTTGAACTACCCAGCACACATCGTGTAAGCCAGATATTAAATCCCCTTAATCAGTCAGGCGGTGGTGGCACAAGCCTTTAATCCCAGCATTCAAAAGGCAGTGAGTTCGAGACCAGCCAGATCTACAAGAGTTAGTTCCAGGACAGCCTCCAAAGCCACAGAGAAACCCCGTCTTGAAAAATCAAAACAAACAAACAGACAGACAGACAAATCTCCTTTGTCATGTATTTTCATTCTACCTCTTCTGAGGCTTGAATGGAACTCCCACATTCTGGTAGGCCATCTTTCATCTCCAACATCCCTACTCAGGGCCAATGCCGCCTCTTTCTCCTGTTTCCATACAAGCAATGCCAATGTATGTGCTTATTTCTTTAACTGGTACAGTTTCAATAGAGAGTTTAAACTTGCAGTGGCCACAGCAGGGAGCTTTTTACAGCAACACGGTTACTGATGTGAAAGGTATCTTTGAACAAATAAAGAATGAAGGAATTCTCTGAGGGAACTAATTCATCTTATTTGTCTAAAAGAGTGATGATTTTACTTAACCCAGCAGTCACCCCCTCCTTCAACTCAGTGCTTGGAAAATAATAATTGCTGACTTTTTAATTGTTTGGGCTGATAAAACTGTCAAGCGAGCACAAGCTATATCAAAACCAGCTGCATGTCATTTTCTTTTGTGTGTATATATGTCAAAATCTGTTTTTCTACATCTAAACTTTCTGTCTTCTCTTTGTACAGAAAACATAATTAGCCCCTTTTCAAGGATAATTTCATATTTGCCTGAATCCAGTTGCCTCCACATTTTTTGTTGTTGTTGTTTCTTTTGTTTTATTTCATCCTTTGAGGGAAAGAAAGGTTAAAGAGTTTTTACTAAAGCAATTGTTCAGTTGTTATGTTCAAACAATGAGTTATTAATCTATGCTTCTTTTTAGATACCAAAAAGTAAGTGTGTGTGTGTGTGTGTGTGTGTTTGTGTGTGTGTACTCATGTGTGTGTGTGCCATATGCTTCCAAGTACTTGCAGAATCCAGAAGAGGGAGTGGGATCCCTGGAGATGAGTTCCAGTTGGTTGAACACTGACGCAAGTGTTTGGAATCAATCAAAAGCCTTCTAGAATACCGTCAAATGGCCTTAACCACTGAGCCATCTCTTCAGCCCCTGAAAGGTATATTCCTGTAACTATCTGTGTTGCTTACTTCTCATGTCATCGTGGTAGAATACTTGATTACACTATCTTAAGGAAGAATGTTGATCTACTTTCCTTCTCGTTGCTGTGATAAAACACTGACCAAACTCCACATCGCGGAGGAAAGGGCTTACTTTGATTTACAGGTTAAAGTCCATCCATGAGGAAAGTCAAGGCAGAGACCTAGAGTAGAGACTGTGAAGAAGCACTCTTTACTGGCTCATTCTTACACTGCCCAGACCTGCCAGCTTAGGGATGGTGCCATCTAGAGCGAATCAGGGCCTCCACATCAATTAGCAAAGTGGAAAAGCGCCTTGCAGACACATCCATAGGCTGATCTGAGGGAGGTAATTCTTCAGTTGAGGTTTCCTCTTCCTAGTTGCTGACAATTGAAGCTGACTATGGCAGGCAGATTGATTTGGGTTTAGAGAGTTCCATATGGGGGTCCTTTGCATAACCCATTAGGAGAATGTGGCACTCCCAAGCAGTTTTATTCTATCAGGGCTTCCAGCCCATGAGGTAGTTCTATCCACTTTAGTTGTGGGTCTTCCTCTCTGGAAACACCATCACAAATACAGCAAGAGGTGTGTCTTGCACATTTTCTAGGTGATCACTAATCTATCCATCAAGGTTGGCAATGAAGGGAAATCCTTACGCAGAATTAGTTACTATCAGAGACTGAGGAGGGTGTGGAGACTCACCTTAATAATGGCCGGCACTTCCCTAGAGGGTACTTGTCAGGTCCTCACTTTAAACAGGACTAAGGCATAAAGACATCCAAAGAAGAAGCTGTGATACCTGCCTCCTTTCTCTTCCCAGCTGTGTCTATGTCTGCTGTGGTCATCCTCTTACGACATTAGATCCTGGCTTCTTTGACAATTTAGTGATGACTAAATATCTAGGGAACATCCATGTCTTCTGCTTCATTGGGACAGCTGAGGCACCCTGACCTGAGACTGAGCAGCCACCAGGTTCTCAGCTTCTTCATGGTATGGATTGTCATTGTTAGCTGCTCAGGGTGTGTGTGTGTGTGTGTGTGTGTGTGTGTGTGTGTGTGTGTGTGTGTTCGTGCGTGCGTGTTATTGGCACAATTGACACTTTTCCTCTAGAGATTCCTGACTACTAATAAAGTACTTTAAAAACTTGACTACATTGATGGAGCCACAGTGGCACGTGTCTGTAATCCCAGTACTTGGGAGACAATTGCAGGAGGATTGTAGTTCAAAGCCAGCCTGAGATACACAAGGCAGAATTTACTCAGAGAGAGCAGAGAGAGGGAGGGAGGAAGGGAGGGAGGGAAGGAAAGGAGAGGGAGGGAGAGAGAGATAGGGAGAGAGAGAGAGAGAGAGAGAGAGAGAGAGAGAGAGAGAGAGAGAGAGAGAGAGAGAGAGAGAGAGAGAGAGAGAGAGAGAGAGATAGGGATGATGCTTAGTTGGAAAAGTGCCTACCATATTGAGAAAATCAATGTGTGTGTTGCAGCAAATCCTCTGGAGCTGTAGTCACAGGTAGCTATGAGCTGCCTGCCATAGCTGCTGGGAACTGAACTCTGGTTCACCCTCTGCAAGAACAGCAGGTACTTTTTAACCATCTTCCAAGCTTCTGAAAAAAAATCTCCTTTTTAGCATCAGATTCTAGCAAGTTTAGAGCCACATCTGCCTCTAGAGTTGCTCAGCTCTGGAGTCTTCCACAATTCTTCCCCTCTCCCACGCAATACTGATTTGTGTTCATTTGTTTTTGTTCTTTGAAGTAAAAAGACCCTGACACTGCATTTCCTACCCGGGGAAGATGCAGAATTACATCAAGCAGAGTCTGTAAAGCAGGCTGCTGTGTATGCTAGCTGAGGTGCCAGCAATCATTTGTGTAGCAGCACAAATCTGAGAGACTTAAACAAACATCATGAGGCTGGATGGGATCAGGAGGTGGTGAGGACAGAACAGAACCTTGAAGGAATTTTAACAAAAGACCCTGAGATCCTGCCAAGCCCACCACTTTACAGAATGACAAAAGAGTCTGTATTTGCTTCCACCACAAGACACAGAGCTCAAGGCGTAAGTATGAGATGGGGATGGCCTCTCACTTCGGAAGGTGCATGGCCATTCCTTGGTGGCTCCATGTTTAAGAGCGCCTCCAGTGTGACAGCTGGAGAGTTGGTGTTTAAGAATGCTTGTTCAATTGTGAGGATACAATTTCAAATCCTAGCACCCATGTAACAAGTGGGGCATCATTTACATACCCATAATGCCACATCTAAGGGGACAAGGGTTGCTGGAGCTTTATGACTTCTAGCACAGCTGAGAAAATGGGAGCCTCGGGTTCAAAGAGAGACCCTGCCTCAAAGGAATATATGGAGAATGATGAGGGATGGAAAAGGACACCCAACACCCACTTCTTGCCTTCTGCACATGCACATGCTTACACACACACACACACACACACACACACACACACACACACACACACACATGCGCAATCTCTTTTAAACACAGGGACCCTCCGTGTTTCTATAGTTTGAAAGACTGTACATCTCCTTCTGAACAGCCATGTCACTGTTGTATCAGTAGGTACATCATGCCTCAGAAGGTCAGTATTGTGGCATGCAAGGTTCACAGCTTAAAAACATCAAAAGCTTTCCTTCCCAGATACCTGTAAAGCAGCATCTGGCACTGTGAATACTAGCCAGCAGGGAGGCAGCTTCCAGTGGGGTCGAAGTTTTGTTTCTTTGTATCTTGGGTCAGGATGTGTGGTGTCTTCAGTAACAGAGTTCTAGTGTACAACTAAGACCCAGGCATTAACCTATATTGTTTTGGGGCTATCTGGAGCCCCCTAAACAATAATTCACACTTGGCACTGGGATTTTCATTTAAAAACCTGTGGTTTCTTGAAGGAACACTATTTAATTTGCATCTTGAACATTATCTATTAGCCCATCCAAAGACATTACAAATTTCACCACACAGTCAGTTGTTCAACAAACCAACTTTTCTGCATCTTTGTGGGTGTCAGGTCATAGGGCAAATTCCTGCAGGGTAGACATGAGTTGTGGCTATGTTTGCAATCCCATGTGGAAACTGTTATGACAGCCCTTACATACTAACCAAAGTACTCAATTAAAATATGGACAAATGTCACAAGAACAGATGCTGTTTCTCAGAATCATTCTTACACATTCTATGTCCATCCACATTTTTATCCATAGAGACTTCAGGGCTGGGGAGATGGCTCAGTCTATGAAATGTTTGTTGTTCAAGTCTGAAGTTCTGATTTAGATCCTCCAAAAATACAGGCATTGTGACATTTGCCTGCAATCCCAGTGCTGTAACTCATAGCCAGGTGGATCAGATGAGCTCAGAAGCTGGTCACTGTAGTGCTCCTGACAAGCTCCAGGTACCAGAGAAAGAGATGCTCCCTCAGAAAATCAGGGTAATGCCTCCAAAAAAAATGATATTTGAGGTTATCCTCTGGCCTCTACCTGTACGCATACACATGTATGAACACACCTAATATGTATAATATGTATCTATACTCACATGAGCATATATGCACATGTGCACATGCCACATACACACCACATGCATGCACTGATGATATATATGTATATACACATGAAGTGCACACAGAATGAAGGCTGCATTTCAGTAACCAAATATCAGCATACTCAAAAAAAAAAAAGAAAGAAAAAACCCCACAGTGTAAATATTTATCTATTGCTTGTCCATTTCTCTGAATTTTTGGTTCCATATGTTAGATGGGCCCACTTTATCATGCTCACAGTGATCAACATGTCTATCGATTCTACACCACTCCAGTTCATGGAGCCCCCCCCCATTCATAACACTTGTAGGAGTAATAATAAGGTAACACAAAAACCAAACAGGGTGAGGGTCACAATGATCAAGATATATTTTATACATGGTAAGACTGTCAAAGATAGAATGTGATAAAAGTAAAAAGAGTATAGTGAGCAGTGAAGACGGTTCTAAAAGGAATAAATGGGTAAAGGAGCTTGCAGGAACTGGGAAAAGGTGAACAATTGGAGAGATGATGCTTAGAGGCTTGATACTGACATGGATGAGATAACTGCCCAGAGAAGAGCATAGGAAGCCCGGAATTTCTCTACAGCGTTATTATCAACATGCTCATGTTGGGGCTAGAGGAATTGCTCAGAAGGTAAGGGAGCTTGATGTGCAAATATGAGGGTCTGAGTTCAAATTACCACTACCCTCATAAGTGCTGTGTGCAGTCATCCATGTACCTGTGCCCCGAGGCTACAGTAGGCAGAGACAGGATCACTAGGGTGTGATCACTACAAGGCTAGCTGCAGATTCAGTGAGAGATGGTACTTTAAGTGAACGAGTCCTCCTGGCCTCTGTTACAGGGCATGCACACCTGCACAAAATTTGAATATATATCATATACACTGTACACACACACACACACACACACACACACACTAAAAAAATTAAGAAAGGAAAAATGAGTCTTGTCATGTTGGCATTGTTGTGCCCCACAAATAATGGCTATAGGAGCACCTTTTGTGGTCTGCCAGGGTCCCCCCTAATTAAAAGGTTGAACTAGTCGTGTAAACAAATTATTGTGAACAAAGAGGTTTACAAATTCTGGCTAATTGGTTTAAATTCCCTAAAGCTTTACACTGTTTTTAATTCAATAACACAGTGTAAATTTTCCAGTTAGAGAAACTCTAACAGGAATTGGCAGAAAACTAAATAATTGATATTGTCAGCAAGAGCGGCAGCAAGCACCGGTGTTATTGTTTGCCAGCAATTTCCAGGGAGGATAAAGCGTGAAGTTTAATGAATTAACAATAGAAAGCTGTAGACAGCTGGTTCTCAGTGGCCTCTGCATAGGCTTGGCCTCTGGCTGGGAAAAAAATATCCTAAAGTACATATGACTGCTGACTTGGACTATAACAAAGCAACCATGGTGACTAATGCTTTATGATGGGCCCGGAAACCGTAATGAACTTGTTGTGTGGCTTCTGCATGCCGTTGGCTGTCACTGAGCTTCGTCTTGATTGTCAGTGTAAACGAGTATCCAGAACCATAGAGATGATGCTAACTCTATAGTGTCCAGACAATTACGGGCTTGAGAAGGCAAGGGGGATGTTCATTACTTATACTCAGAGTTTCCTAAAGTCTGCTGTTGATGGCACTGCAAATTGATGCAGTCACTATGGAAACTAGTGTGAAAGGTTCTCAAAAAAACAAAAGTAGAACTACCATAGGATCCAGCTATCTTACCCTTGGGCATACGCCTGAAGAAGTCTAAGGCAGTCTACCACCAAGATGTTTGCCCTTTGTGGGCTAGGAAGATTGCTTAGTGGATAGGGGCTCTTGTTGCTTGTGCAGAAGACCTAAGTTTGGTTCCAAGCATTTCATCAGCCTCTTACAAGTTCACAACCACCTGTAGCTCCAACACACACGTGCGTGCCCACACACACAAACACACACAATCAAGAAACAAAATCATTTTCAAAAACATTAAATTTGCATATTTATATTTGCTGGACCACTCTTTACAATAACCAGTTTATGAAAGATGCTTAGATGCTAGTTGATTGATGAAAGAAATACTGAACACATACACAATGGAGTGTTTTTAGCCATAAAGACACATTAGACTATGTCACTTGTAGAAAACGCATGAATTATGTAACGTGATATAAGCCAGACTCAGAAAGTTAAATGTCATGTTTCTTCTTATATGTAGAATCAAGATTTTTTTTAAACAATCATGAAAGTAGAAAGGAGCTATTTTACACAGACTGATGGAAAGACTAAGAGAGGATAATGGGAGGTATCATCAAAGAATGTTATATACATGTATGAAAATGTCATTATGAAACAACTTTTTACAATTAATAATGATTACAAATAAAGAAAACATCCAGTGTAAACTACATATTTCCTCTCATGATCAGGGTTAATTGTCAGCTTGACAGTATCTAGTTGGCATCACCTGGTAGAAAGCCAGCGCGGGGTGGGGGGGCGCATAGCTGTGAGGGCTCATTTTGATTCCCAACTGAGTTGGGAAGACTTGCAC
Source organism: Cricetiscus sungorus (assembly GCA_030556225.1). Taxonomy (NCBI): domain Eukaryota; kingdom Metazoa; phylum Chordata; class Mammalia; order Rodentia; family Cricetidae; genus Cricetiscus; species Cricetiscus sungorus. The sequence goes on from JANBXA010000044.1 coordinate 16,860,341, forward strand.
CATGGGAGTGGCACCCATCCCCAGGGTTCAAATGCTGGGCTGTATAAAGGTGGAGAAAACAAACTAAGTACCATCAATCATGTGTTCATCACTCTCTGTTCCTGACTTCCTGATTTCAGATGTGATGTAACTAACAGATACCCGATTACGCACCTGCTGCTGTGGGATTCCTAGCATGGTGGACTACAACTTGGACCGTGAGCCACAATAAACTCTTTCTCCTTTCAGTTGCTTCAGTCACTTTATTTATTTATTTTACAGTAGCAGGAACAGAAGTAACATGTTCATTTATCATCAAAGAAGTCTTCAATGGAACACTCATTGAACCCGAATAGTTCTGGCCAAGCTCCAAGTAGAAAGATGAAGTCATAACATTTAAATGCACATTATTTACTAGTATTCATTTTTAACTCATTTTTGTGTGTATGCTTGTGTGTCTATGTAGGTGTGCATGAGTGCAGTGTGCACAGAGGCCAGTAGCTTTAGATCCCCTGAGCTGGAGTTACAGGTGATTGTGAGTAGACCAACTGATGTGGCTGCTGGGAAGCAGACTTGGGGCCTCTGCAAGAGCTCAGGTACTCTTAACTGCTGAGTTCAGTCTCTGGCCACTAACTGTTGATTGGCACAATAATTAAAGTATGTGTTTTAATCTCTCTGTGTGTAGATGATTGTGAGAGCTTATGTGTGTGAGCATGAGCATGTACATGTGCTGGTTACAGGGAGAGCGCCAGGAGTTGGTCTTACCTACTACCCATTTCAGACAAGGTCTATTGTTCACTGCTGCACGCCAATGAGCTTCCAGAGATTCCCCTGTCTCCTCCCATCTCACAATTGTGTGAGTGGGATTCCGAACTTAGGAGGTCCTCGTACTTGCACAAATGCTTTGCTCACTGAACCACCTTACCTCCCAGGTCTTCAGTGTGATAATACAAGCATATAATATGCAACCATCAGGTCAGGATAATTAGCCTCCCCATTGCCTCAAACATTTATCGTTTATTAGTATTCTGAACCTTTGAATTATTTTCTTCTAGATATTTTGAAATATGAAATTAATTGCTGTCAGCCATCACCATATTGTGGTGCCAGGGAACAGTGGAAGTTGTACCACTGACTTCATTACACACTTTTATGCATCAACCACCCTTTTTAGAACTTCCTTTTTAATATTCTAAAGTGACAAAGCAAGTGAAAATTTTATGCTAAAAAACAACAGGTTTCCTGCCCAACACAGTAGAATAAAATATTTTTGAACTGGTGTTTCAATAACAATTGATTCATTCCTGTTTCCCCAAACATTTTTACTGTTTTCATAAATCTGGTTTCTCTAAGTGAGAGCTCTCTCCCATTATCTGTCAGTTCACTTTGAAACATAATATATGGGATGGAACATGGCTCAGTGGGTTAGAACACTGGCTGAATAAATGTAAGGTCCTCAGTCAGATGTCAAGTGCCTGTATAACAATCCAGGCACAGTGTTGTGTACCTACACCATCAGAGCTACAGAGGCAGGAGGATTGCTTGGGCTTGCTGGCTGCCAGCCTAGCTCCAGATCCACTGAGAGACCTTGCCTCAAGGAGGTAAGATGGAGACTGATGGAGCAGAATGCTGAATGTCCTCATCTGGCCTCCATGTACACGTGGAAGTGCACACTCACGTTCATGTATCACACATACACACATAGATATACACACTCACATATATGTGCACATACCACACACAAATACACACTCACACATGCATATATATACACACATGTTCATATAACACATACGCACACACACAGAGACATACAGCAAAACAGGACACAAGAGCTTTCACTCTTGATAGATGAGAAATTTAACTTCCCTTCAATTCATGTCATTTCTGGTGACTTACAAGTATTTTTAGCTCCATGTTCAGCATTTTTGTGATTATGGCTGTGATGGCCATGGTAGAGCCACCTTCTTTCCTGTAATGCTTTCTTCCTCTCCATACTTAATCATTCTATCTGTCTTTCCAATGCCCCTAAGAAGAAGGCTTTCTCCATGCACTGAGAAGCGTCAAAGATATTTTTATACATTTTTATAACTCTGGTAAGCTGTTGGTTTTGTTTGTTTCCTCGAGATGTTCTTCACAGCACCACCTACTCGCCAACAACTCCAACCATTGCCATTATGGGTCTGCAGAATGGATGGACACTTACTTGTTCAACCCAGAGCCAGGTGCTAATAATCATTGCATTCCTCTTAATCCCCTCGGTGGTTTCGCAGATACAAGGCAGATTGGCAGAGCTAAATTACAGCACCCTGTGATCTCTCCAAAGCCTTTTATGTGTCAATTCAGGCAGGAAACGATAAGTCTCCTGTCTATTTCATGTGGTCGTGGTGGGGGTTAAGAGTTAAAGGAAATCTCAGTGTTAGAACACTCACATTTAACTCAATTGTCTAATTATGATTATGGTGACTTGATGATTGAACAGGACCAAAAAAAGCAACATTTGCTTCTCAGATCATAGTTCAAGGCCTGCTAGCCAAGCATGAAGTTTTGTTAATGAGCATTAGAAGCTCACAGCCAACCCTCTGGATACTGCTATTAAACACCACATCATGTCCTTCAAGCAGCATCAGATAATGACAACAGGCTGACTTTTATTTACTCAAGCTATGAGCCTTTCTGTTTGATAGATCAGTTTATAAGTAATTGAGTTCAGTTAATTGATATGAAACATCACTGTCACCAAACTTTACCGTAAGAAAATAAATTATGTCTAGGAGATGTCTCAGCCAATAAAGATCACGAGGACCTAAGTCTGACCCCCAGAACCCACATCCAAATGCCAGGCTTTGTTCTACTTGCTTCTAATCCCACTGCTAGGGAGGTGGAGACAGGAAGGTAGATTCCTGGACAGGCAGCCTAGTCCATTTGATGAACCATGGCCAATGAAAGACCCTGAGTCATTAAATGAATAGATAACTCTTTAGGAACAACACATGAATTGTTTTCTGTCCTCTGTAGAGATATGCATATATGAATCTGTGCAAACACACACACACACAGATGTGAATTCCACAAAATAAACAATATATTTTTTCCTTTGGACCTGAATACACAGAGTTAAGTATCCCCCTTCCTCCCAGGTCTGCAGTAAATACCCATGATTTCAGAAATACTAACAATGTAGTCTTAACGGGGAACCAAATCCCTTGCTGTCTCTCCTGGCTTCTGTAAAAGACTTTTCATGGCTCTAATGTCTTATGGTAAACTCGGACTATATATAAGGCTTTTAGAAGCACAGTTAGCTTAGAGGGGATCTTGCCAGCTGCAGGTGACAGAAAAATGCAGAGAAAAATAAGGCCGGGTAAACATGAAGATAGCTGTTGCTGAGTGCAGGTACCATAGGATGGTGGAGAGTTTGTAGGAATCCGAAAGTATTCAATCCAGTACAGTGTAAGAGTTAAGATATAAAGGTCTCAAAAAGGTGGAGATTAATTAATTTTTGGTTTTGCCTGTGTGCATACATGTATGTATTTGTAGGGGCACACATGCATGCATGTGTGTGTGGATACTAGAGGACAACCTCGAGTGCCATTCCTCAGATGCTATCCATCTTCTTTTGAAACAGGGTCTCTCACTTCCCTAGAACTCCTCAAGTAGGTTAGGCTGGCTTGCCAGTAAGCCCAGGAGTCCACCTCACCTCTACCTTCCTGGTGCTGGAATTACAAGCATGTACCACCACGACTGGCTTTTTTAAAATGGTGATCTGGGAGTTGGACTTGCATCTTTATGTCTCTGAGACAAACACTTTACCAACTGAGCTAGTGTTCCAGCTTCTAAGAATCAAGGGCTATTATTCTGGAGAGCTGAGGAGATGGCGAAAGCACTTATTTCCCAAGTCTCAGGACTAGAATTCAGATCCCCAGAGCCCACACAAATAGTGGATGAGTGTGGTAGCTCCCTGTAATTCCAGACTGGGAAGGCAGACAAGGGGACTCCAGGGCAAGCTGGCTAGCAAAACAAGCCACATTGTCAAACTCTGGGTTTGATTGAGGGACTCTACCTCATTGGATAAGGTGTGACTGAATAAGTGAGTAATCAAGGATGATTTCTGACATTAACCTTAAGCCTTCACATACAAGTGTACCCGTGTGCATGCCCCCCCACATGTGTGCCCAAGCGCATGCAAAACATGCACACACACACACACACACACACACACACACACACACACACACACACACACACACAGGCAATGAATTAAAGGAGCAGGCTATAACCAGCTACTGCTTTAAATGTTCAGGAGTGCATTAGATGATGTTAACACACTGTAGATTCCTTCTGTTCCCCAAAGTTCATGTGCTGAAAAGTTACTCTATAATTCTGCAGTGTTAGGAGGTGGACTCTCTAAGAGTAGTTAAGTGTTGCTCAGCAGTTTCTGCAGCGATAAAAATGTTCCACCTTGGAGGTAAACTTAAAGACAGGATATAAAAGACAAGGGCAAGAGCAGGATATTTTAGGACAGTGTGCTTGCAAGGGGATGACACAACAGCGTGTTAAGGCAATGGTTCTCAACCTGAGGGTGGTAACCCCTTTGGGGATCACATATCAGATATCCTGTGTGTCAGTTAATTTCTTTACAATTCATAACAGTAGCAAAAGTGCACCTATAAAGTAGCAGCAAAATAATTCTGTGGTTGGGGTTACTACAACGTGAGGAACAGTAATAATAGGTTGTAGCATCACATTAGGAAGGTTGAGAACCACTGCTCGGAGGGGAGGTAAAACACTCCATCCTGAAAGGAAGCTGCTAACACAGGAAGCAAAATAACTCCAAACAGCTCCATAAGTCACTTCAATGGACAAGATTGACTAGGTCCCTCCCTTCACAAGAGTATATAAGCAGTAAAGACAGTGGAGAGGCACTCTCAGATAAGCCCAGCCGCTTGGAAGAAGCAGAGACTCACGGAGGAGTCCACCTGCCTGGCAGGGCCTCAGATCAACTAACCACAAAGGACGAGCAAGCTGTTGGGCTGCCTGCTGGCTGTGCGGTGTGCTCTCTGTTCCCAGTGTCTGTGAGCTCTTGTCACCAATGCTTGGGTGGGTCGTTGATGATGCACCCACCTCTGAGTCATGATGTCTACTTCTATAAGTAACCCCTCAACCACATTCCTGTGCCCCTAATAGCATATGTTAGCTCACCAAGTTGGACTGCGGTGCTAACTGCGTTGTGGTCTGTTCTCAATTCCCTACCTGGGATGGAAAGACATTTGTTTTTCTCTCCCCACTGCCACACAACATTAGGTTTTACTGGCTGTGCCCTCGTGGATGGACTTCATGTCATTATGGAGAGGAATTAGTTATTATGAGAGTGAGTTTTTATAAAAGGATTATTTTGGCTCACTCATTATCCCCCCCCCACCTTTTTCTGCCTTGCCCTCTACCTTCCACCATAGAATGGTCTAAAAAGACATCTCTTGCTAAATATTGCCCCTTCATGTTGGTCTTCTAATCTCCAGAACTGTAAGAAATGCATCTCTGTTCTTTTGGGAGTCACCCAGGTTCATGCCATATGTGATAGAAATATGAAACGGGTTAATACCTTAGCAATTGGTGTGGGGTTGAATGGTCTAGGATATGCATAAGAAAGATTGCCAGGAGCATCATTGATTTTTACATTGAGTAGTGTAATGATCAGAGGGTGGCATGTGGTGAGTGAATAAAATTCACCTGGACAGCATACTTTTGCTCTATAGGAGCACAGCACATTTGTGTTTAAGGCTTCATTCCTAAACAAACTGTGGTGTCATTGATCTTTTCCACGAGCATTTATGGAAAAATCTATGTTATGTCAGTCTCTGCACAGACGGGAAATGTAAAAAGACATGTGGCATAGTCCTAGGCTTAAAGAAGTTTCTCAGGTCTGGGTACAAGGCAGAGAACCAGTTAGTGTGTAGGAGGCTTCATCAAGCAACATAATAGCTGCCAGAATTATTATAACATTTGTGCTATCCAAGCAAAGCACTTTAAATATACACTGAATTAAATCCTGATCATAGTTCTGGAAAGAAAAAGGCTCTAGTTTCATTTCTGTTTTTTTGTTTGTTTGTTTGTTTTGATAAAATACCCTAACCAAAAAAATCACTTTAAAGGAAAGAGTTTGTTCAGCATACAGTTCCAGGTCACAGCCCATCAATGTAGGGAAGTCAAGACGTCAAAACAGGACAAAGAAAAAGCCAGTCTCATCACATGCCCAGTCAAAAGCAGAGAGGGAACAAGTGCAGGTATGCTTACTGATCAGTTAGTTCCCCCCCCTCTCTTTTTCTCCCTCTCTCTCTGTCTCCTGCCTTCCCTCCCTTTATCTCTCTCTCCCTCTATCCCTCAACTCCCTCTTTTTGCTCTTATAGAATCAAGGATCCAAAACCCAGCAAGTGTCGCCCACATTCACATTCAGGGTGTCTCTTCTCATATCAATTAATATAAATAATATACTTCCCCACAGACACATCCACATCTAGGCAGTCCCTCTTTGAAACTCTTGATGATTCTAGGTTGGGTCAAGTTGAGAATTAAAGCTAAGCAGCACGGGCGATGTTCTCACCTGTATTATTTTACTGATTAAAACTGGCGTCACGAAAGAGATCAAATAGCTCACAAAAAGGTGCATGGTTTGTCTAGAATTTGAATCCAAGGTTATCTGGCTTCAGAATCTATTCTGTTAATAATGATACTCAATTCTAAGAAGCACAACGTGATCAGGAGCTTTGAAACTCAGAGATGGAGCATGCAAGTTAGTTGTCTTAGTTAGGGTTTCTAACAAAACACCATGACCAAAAAGCAAGTTGGGAAGGAAAGGGTTCATTTGACTTACACTTCTGCCGTGCTGTTAGTCACTGAAGGAAGTTAACACAGGAACTCAAGTAGGGCTCAAACCTGGAGGCCGGAGTGATGCTTCTTACTGGCTTGCTTCATATGGCTTGCTCAGTCTGCTTTCTTGTAGAACCCAGGACAATATTGATCACTAAGGAAATGCCTTATAACTGGATCTTATAGGGGCATTTTTGAAACTGAGGCACCGTTGACTCCAGCTTGTATCAAATTGACACAAAAGCAACCAGTACAATTAGGAAAAGCTAAAAGCAAACAAAAATAGGGGAAAAAATCAGCTGCAACAATTATGTTTAATTTTAATTTAAAAGATCATTGTAGGATCTAGGAAATGAAATGGAATCAAGACATTCTTGGGGCAGAGGGAGGCAGATGCCTCAGTTACTAAAGCACTTAATATGCAAACATGAGGACCTGAGTTTTGTTCCCCAGCACTTACTTAAAGATCCATGTGTGGCTTGTACACTTGTAATTCCAAAGTTGGGGAGGTGGAGACAGGAGGATCCCTAGGTTTGTTGGTGAGTCATCTAGCAAAACTAGGGTGAGTTCAATTACGGTGTGTGTGTGTGTGTGTGTGTGTGTGTGTGTGTGTGTGTGTGTGTGTAACACCCCCAAAACACAGACCATTGAGCTAGCTCTAGAATAGATTATTCTATGATGGATGAAGTTGAAATTTAGAGAAGAGAAACACAATTCGAAATGATCAATGCTAACACCAAAAGCGTGTCATCTGAGGAAAGGAAAAAGCAAGCCACACTGTATAGGCAAGGTCAGAGAACCACTTATGGCAATGACATCTTGAGGATGAGTTCTTCCAAGCGGAAGAAATAGTATGAGAGCATCGGCACAGGAGAGCAATGCAGCTCAACCACACAAGTGATTTGAAGTGTATAAATTACTAAGCACCCCGTGAGTGGGTGGAATAGAATGGAGCAGAAATAGCAGGTGATGGTGATACAGGCTAGAGGCTATGAGTTGGTTTAGAGCACCTGGGCTAGAGTGTGTAACTATGCATCTGTGTCTCACCTTTGACAGCCCCTCTACTCAGAGTATAGCCTACACATCAGGCACTGCCATCAGCATCACTTAGAAGCTCATAGAAACTCGGATTGTCCTTATGTCTTCACAGCACACAGCCACATCTCACTCTACATGGGTGTGTTTTCATGCAGGTGCATGTGTAGGTGTGGAATTCAGAGGTTGACACTGCTGCCCTCTACTCTTTCTTTCTTAATTTTCAAAACCACACTTCATTTTGTGTTTGGCACATGTTTACATCTCAAACAATATTACAATGGCATGTTTGGTGCAGTTTTACTCTGAGGCAGTCTTGGAGTGGGCTGGGCTTTCATTCCCACTCTACTGAGCAGCATCGTGCATTGGGAATTAGATGGGACTCATCACTAAGAACATTTGTTGTGCTGACCCACTGAGGAAGTGAGAAATTTTAAAAATTTGTTTTAGGGGAGTAGTTGTGCAACCTGAAAATGTTCTCTTTTTCTGCATCTCTGTCGCCATTAGCTCTACTTTTCTGTTGTTGTTGCTACACTTAGCCTTTATTCCTGACAGTTCTGAACAAGTACACAATAAAATGTAATATCCAGCCCTCGTTTCCCTCTTCCAAGTCCCTGAATTAATTTTAACATGTCCCATTCTCAGCTTCATGTATTTTAAAAAACAAAACAAGCCACCGAAGTCAAAATCTTCAAATTAAAATCTCCAGGTAGGGGCTGGAGGGAGGGCTCAGTTTGTGAGAGCACTTGGCTGCCCTTGCAGAGGACCTGAATTTGGTTTCCAGCACCCAAACTGGGCAACTAACAACTGCCTGAATTTCTAATCCCCTCTTATGGCCTTTGGAGGCACCCACACATGCAGCAAGTAAAACGAAAATGGATCTCCAGGTAATCCCCATTCACATTAAGTTTGAGATGGAAACGCACTCTTGAGTCAAACTGAGTTTAAGCCTGGGCATATCTTTTACAAGTTCTTAGTTTCTTTGTGCCTTACTTCCCCAACATATAAAATCAATCTAATGGAATGTTATAGCGTCTAGATTGCCTAGATTTCAGTTAAGATTAATCCAGGTAGAGTAATAAATGCCTGAAATCAAGAAGCAAGAAGCTCCTAAATTCATGATCAGCCTGGGTGGGCTACATGGCAAGTCCATGGATAGCCTTGAACTACAAAGTGAGATCCTATCACTGAAACACTTGAGAATTAAGGGAGATGATGCAGTGGGTAAAGTGCTTATTATACCAATGTGAGGACCAGGGCCAATGTTTAAAAAAAAGTCTAGTAGCAGGGTTGGGAAGATGGCTCAGCACTTAACACTTGCTGTTCTTGTGGGGACATGAGTTCAGTTCCCAGCACCCATTAGGCAGTTTCCAGCCTCCTGTAACTTTAACTTTAAGGAATCCAATGCCCTCTCTGGTCTGAGGGGAGGGACACCTGTGTACATGAGGCACATGCACACAGGTATATTCACAGAGGAAAGAGATAAAAACAGTTCCTTTTATTTTTTAAAATAGTAAAAGCCAGGGGGTCATGACCCCCCATATCTGTAGTCCTAACATTTGAGAGTAGTAAACCTGGAATCCCCAGGATAAATTGGCTAGCCAGACTAGCCAAAATAGTGAGTTCTAGAATCAGTGAGCTACCCTGCCTCAACTATGGTGGAGGTTGATCAAGAAAGACACCTGACATCAATGCTTCCATATGTACATACACAGGTAAAAACATGTGTCTACACACATACAAACACATGCACAAGTAAAAATGTGTGTCTACACACATACAAACACATGCACATATGCAAATAATAAATAATGAGTAAAATTCATCAAAGTGCTGCCTACTCCGGCAATCAAAGCAACTTGCTCCTAGAGGCTGAATATACAGTCCAGTTGGTAGACTGGTTGCCTAATATTCAGGAGGTCCTAAGTTAGATGCCCTTCACCACCAATATGTGTATATGTGTATTTATATATGTAAACACACATATGTATGAATTTATATATATGCCTTTGATATATAAATGCTGTCACCTATTTCTACCATCATCTTCTCATAAGAGCAAATCAAGTTGTCTTGTCATTTACCATGACCTTCAGTGAATAATCTCACCCATCTCCCAGATACAGGAAGCCCCTCCCAACAAATACACATTTCTATTGCCTTTGTGAATGAAATATTCTTGTCTCCATCTTTATCCATTTTAACTCAGTGCAGTCAACCAGTTGGGAAGATAATTAATGTCTCTGAAGAATAAATTGTGTGGCACAGATTCAGATAAATGATTCAAACCTGAGGCAAGATTATGAAGATGTAGTAAGGATCCTAACAAGGGGGAAAATCTGCTCTTGATGTTCTTAATGAGATAAAGATAAAATATTTGCCAGACCAATGGCCAAACCACTAACAAAACTACATGGGAACCAGGAAGTGCATTTGGAAAGGCCATCTGCTACAATTTATAATCATCTATTGTGTTTTGAAACCCTTCCATCCTGGCATGTGCCAGGCATCTGTGGTCTCATGTCATCAATAATGAGATGAGTTTTTTTTTTTTTTATTTTTTAGGAATGATTTGGTACTTGGATTAGATAAGAGGAACTTCAGGGGCATTTATATGACTCATTCTTCTATTTTCCAACCAATATTTCAAGACATGAGGATAACTACTATCCTAACACATCAGAACTGAAATGTAGAGGGTTGGGGAGGGGGCGTCTTGGGAAGCAAAATACTTGAAAGCAAGCATGAGGATGTGAGTTCAGATCCCTGGGGCCCACACAAAAAGCCAGATGTATCTGTGCTCATGGCACTGAGAAGGCATAGTCAGGAACACCCCATGGTCAGCTAGTCCATACAATTAGTGAACTCAAGGTTTGTTGAAAGACCATTTCAAAAAATAAGATACAGAATGACTGAAGAAGACACATAAGGTCAATCTCATTTTAGGAGCTGTGTCACTTGAGGGGTGGACTTGGATTCAAGCTCTACATGACATGCAGCAGTTTTGCCTTTGTACACAATATCAAGTAACTTGTCACATAATAAACCCCACTTACAGATGATGATCTACAACTAATCAACAGTAAGAATCAAAAATGCAGAACTACAGGTAATTTTTTTAACTGAAAATATTTTTCCAACAGGTTCATATATAGCACCAAATATGGCTTGATCTGACACTGTAAAATGCCTCCTTCCCTAGGAAGCTTCAGCAGTCAGCTTGGCATGGCCTAGAGCTACCTGATCTTGGTGAGGGATTGCCTGGGTCAGACTGGCCAGTGGGCATGTCTGTGTGATATTGCCTTGATTGTTAATTGATATAGGATGGTCTAACCACTATGGGTGGTACCATCCTTCCTAGGCCTGTACTTTTTAAAGAAAGCAAACTGAGCATGAGCCCGTGAGAGTCATCAAGCAGTATCCTCCATGGTTTCTGATTCAAGTTCCTGCTTAAGCTCCTGCCCTGATTTCCTCTGTGGACTGTGACCAGGAATTACACGCCAAGTGGACCATTTCTTTTTGTAAGTTGCTTTTGGTCAGCATTTTTATTTTGCCTGCAGAAGGAATGTCAAATACCTGTGCAGGCTACATTTCACTGGAACCCTTTTCCAAGATTGTTAGTTCCATTTCATAGCCCTAGGTGGTAGTGATGGTTAATGTTGACTGCCAACTTGTTAGAAAGTAGAACCATCATGGAAACAAACTTCTGGGTGTTTGTTAGGAGGTTTTTGGATTGATTACTTGAGGCTTGAAGACCCACCCCCAAAGTGGGTGGTAACATTCCCTGAGCTGGGTGCCTAGACTGATGAAGACAAAACAAGCTGAGTGCCAACATTTGTCTCACTTTACTCCCTGACTGTGGATGTCATGTGACCAGCTGCCTCGCGTATGTCTGCAATCACAATTACTCTGCCGTGATAAACTGTGCCCGCAAACTGATAAACTCTTCATTCCTCAAGTTGTTCTTAACAAGTGTTTTGTCATGACAATGGAGAAAGTAACAATTACAGTAGTCAATTCTTGATATATTTTTTGATTGTGTAATTTTTCTTAGCATTTGGATGTTGCAATTGCAGTGTTAGACGATGCTGCCATCTGACTGATGTTTGGCAACTCTGACTATAGAATAGCAACATATGAATAAACAGCTATGTCAAACACTAGCAAAGGGGCTTCTGGCTGGCCAGATTCTCTAAAGATTTTCAGAGTTTGATAACCCTTGGAATCCACGAACTCTTTGAATACATCAGTACATCAGTATTCCTGCTTCTTGGTGACTCTTTTTGTTGTTGTTGCCTCCGACTTTCATGAAAGAGCTATGATAAGGCTATGAACTCATGTCACCAACATTACAAAATCAAAATTCAACAAGTTGCACAGGGGAGATGGCTCAATTGGTAAAGTACTTGGCCTCTCAAGCACTTAAGATCTGAGTTCAAATCCTCAGGACCCATGTAAAAAGTTGACTGCAAAGATTCATGCTTTTAATCTCATATATGTTGAGAATGGAGGCAGAGAGAGGTGGATCACCAGAAGCTAGCTCTCTAGCTAACCTGGTTTACTTAGCAGACTGCCAGGCAAATGAGAGACTCTGTCTCAAACAAAAGGTGAAAAATTCCAGGGGACCAACACCCAAGGTTGTAAGGATGTGTGCTCTGACCTCCACAAATGTATTGTGATTGCACATACTTGTAGTGAGATATTCACTCTGTCTGCACCTGTTTCACTGACCATGCACATTGGGGGATGGGAACAGGTCTGGATGTGACCTGGAAGAACTAGGTCTGGGGAGGGAACCTCAGAGCTCTCTCTTGCTTTCTAGATGGAGACAGAGGGCATCTGGAAGCATCCTTGGGACTGGAACCTGCTACCTGCTGGCATTCATCTGTCTCTGTTGTAAGTTATTTCTCTATTCAGCCTGTTTTTCCCCTGATCCTTATTATTCCACCATACATACTCATAGCCATATGTGTTCCCACACTCACAAGAATAGGCACTGCATTACACACACACACACACACACACACACACACACACACACACACCAAGTTAATATTTTATCTAGCCTTTCAGTCTCTCAGAATAGGAACTGGAAGAGTTGAGTAGTCTCTTTGCTAAAATTTATTTCTTTCATTATGATATATATGCTATCATATATATGATATCATATATATGATATATATATATATATATATATATAATACATGGTGTGCGTGTGTATGTGTAGAGCAGCAATCATTTCTCAGAAGCCATTCACACTGTTTTTGAGCTCTCTCATTGGCCTGAAATTCACCTATTTGGCTGCATTGGCTGGCAAGGAGCCATAGGAATACTCATGTTTTCTTCCCAGGTGCTAACACCGTAAGCACAGGCCACCACACCTAGCTCCCTTTTAAAGCATGGATTCTCAGGGTCAAACTGAGGTATACATACTTACAAGGCAAATACTTTACCAACTGAGTCATTCCCTAGACATCACGTTTGCCCTTTTAATGTTTAAAATATTTATTATTATGGTTTATGCAACCCAAGTCTGTTCTGGCTTTTATGTAAGTGTACAGCATAGTTTTGAGTATATCAACCCTGTATTCTACCACCACCGACGTTTCCACCCTTCCCAGTTCTGGTATCCCCTTTATTCTCCTAGATGTAGATGATTTCATTCTGCTTCCATGTCCTTTGTACATATACAACGTATGTATCTACAAAGAAAATCCAGGACTCATAGCTGACACTAAACATGGTACCTGTGCTTCTTGACTTGCTCTTCTCAGTGGCCTCATTAAGTAAGATGTAGTTTCTGACTGTGTGAAACTTCCATTCCATCTTCCCCTCAAAGAGCCTGAGATAGCCCCACGGGCAAAAGGTTTGCTTTTCATACACTGGAAAGAATTGCAATTCCTGGATCAATCAATCAACCCACCTCAGTTAGAGTTACAGTAGCAAAATTATGAAACTATTCTTTCAGTTCTTTGCTTTACAGGTACTATTGTGATGAACCGACCACTGAAGTTGCCCAGGGAGATGCGATCACTTGGAAATCTGCCCCACAACCCAGTAAAGTGCCCTGAGTCAGGCATAAAAGGGATGCTCCTAAGTGTTTCCCCAGCTCTGCCTCTTTGAATGGAGTTCTTCATTCTGTGAAGTGGAGCTCTACCCACAGCCCTAAACTTTCCACACTGCAGTTTCAAAGCCATGTCCCTTGCTCTTGTATTTTCTGAGACCTGTTTGTGGGGCTGTGCAAGCTGTGGGAGCGTGGCTCATTGAAGCAATGTCGGGGTGACCTGCAGGTCACAGCAGAAGATGCAATTGCCTCAAAAGGGCTTTGTGAGGGATGGGGGTGGCAGTGCAGGCTTGAATGGAACTCTTTTCCCTCTAAGTGTCTCCGTGGAACATAGATTCAAATGTTTCTTCTCACAACTCACCCTCTTCTCAACTTCTTTATTTGTTTAGAAACGGGACAGTGAGAGGGCAGTGGGGAAGGTGCCTTGTCACCAAGCCTTATGACCAAGTTCTATCTCTGAGACCTCCATATGTGTTCCATGTCACTCATTCCCACATATGCACATACATGTATACACATATGCATGCATACATACACATATAAGTGCACATACACAAAAAGAAAAAATTAAGACTGGGTATAATTCCAGTCAAAAGTTCCAGCAATGTCACTGTAGGAACTCTAGCAGCATGTCACATCACATTCAACACATCCACAGTCAAGAGCCAAAAGAAAATAAACATGTGGATCCATGGTGGCTTGCTCTCAGCTTGACTTCTCTTTTTTTATAGTGTTCAGTCTTATGGGCACGTTTTTCCCGCTGCTGGTCTGGTCCCACTCTTTGTTTCTCCCCACCAGCTGCCCAGTCCCGCCGCCACATGAGCCCCAATAACACACAAAGACTCTATTTGATACAATCTTGTTGGCCAGTTACTATTATTGTTTATGGGCTAGCTGTGTCTTAATGATTAACCCATTTCTACTTATCTAAGTATTTCCACATGGTCATCTTATCGGAGAGTGGCAGGCCAGCATCTTGCTTTCTCTAGGCTCTACATGCTGACTCCTCCTTACCACTTCCTCTTTCCTCCTCCTAGTCTCCTAGCCCCACCTATCTTGCTTTCCCATTGGCCACAGTGCTTTATTCATTAACCAGTATAAGAAACATATTTACAGAATAACATCTCTCATCTGTTCAGGGGCCCCTACTAAGGAATGGTGTCACAACAGTGGATTGAATCTTCATATATCAATTACCAATCTAGACAATCCCCCACAAATATGCCCATGGGCCAAACTGATCTAGGCCATTCCTCATTAAGAGTCTCTTCCCAAGTGATTGTAGGTTGTGTCTGTCTGACAGCTAACTAACCAGTGAGCGTAGTCTTTCCAAAGATACCATCTACCTTGGAAACATTTAGTGAGCATACTGATTTATTTTGGAACATTAAACCCTGGCTACTTTTAATACAAATACAAGATGCCAATAAAATCAGGACAGACTTTTATTCTAAGCTATATACTGGGAAAGAAGACCTATATATTTGGCCTCCTTAATGGTCTCCCTGTTCATAAACTTTCTCCAAAGAGAGAAATGTCTGTTTTCCATACTTGGAGGTGCAGAAAGGAAGCATTCCAAATATATGGTCTTCTTATAAAATATTTGTTGACAGATCTGTGCTAATGTTTCAACCACTCAGTATTAAAAAGGACCAAATTTTCCTTCAAGGAAAAAAGGCCATTAAAGCACATATCTGAATCCCAGCAAGAATAGGAAGGGACTTGCTCCAGTCCAAGTGTTAAGTGACCCATTTTGCTAGTGGTGACATTTTCATGGCTACCTTTTCCAGCCAGTGTGGCAGAGCAAGGGAGACTGGAAACATATTAGGTATGCTTAGCATGTACTGAAGAATAGTCAGCTAGCATGCTTCCAAGGCACACTCTGACACACAAGCATTCTGAAAGATGCAATTTCTCCATTTCCAAAACTCAACAATTTCTCTGCCGCACAGCATCAGTAGAATGAACACTGGTATTTTATGTGTCTCTTCCTGGAGTACCGTACATTTATTTGGGAGGTGTCTCTAAATCACATCAATTCACAAAAGACCAAGTTCAAATCAGATGTTGCGTGTGCGTGTGCACACGCTAAGGTTCTTTTCTTGCTTTTGCTAGTTAGCTGTAGATTAGAGATTTGTAGTCTGAGTCACAACCTTCCCTGAGGCAGGGAATGTGACTAATGAATGCACGGTATGCATCCAGCAAACAAGAATACCTTACTACCGTGCCTTCTTATCCGCATTGCAGCACAGACTGTCTTCTCTGGGGAGCTTGGTCTTCCTTATGGGAATCCTCTCCCATCTCATATTTGTAATTATTCCTCCACATTTACCCAAATGTGGAAGTGTTAGTATCAACAAAGCAAACACTTCAAACATAATATCTTCCCAATTTCATGTGAAATCTTAGATTTAGAGTCTGCCTAGCTCACTGAACACATATAGAGATTGAAACCCCAAAAGCCTAACAGTACTCCTAGAACCCAGAGTGCCTGCATTGGGTCCCAGTGTATTCCCTCTCTTTAGGAAATGGCAAGATTTCCATGTATGTATGTATGTATGTATGTATGTATGCATGCATGTATGTATGTATGCACACAGGTGCCTTTGTCTATTACATACAAATCTGTCACTATTTAAAATTAAATTGTATAGTCTTTAAACATGTAATAATTCCTTTGAGCCAGTTGAGGTGGCACATGCCAGTAGGATTTTATGCGCAATGAAGTTTTGCTTGTTTTAAATAATTCTTTTGAGCCATTGAGTCTTAGGAAACCAGGAAGCAGGGACTGATGGATCAGTGGGAGAAGGTTTGCTTAGCACACACAAGGTTCAGCAACGGTTTCCTCCCAAGCACCAAGAAAAGGGGAAGTGGTAAAGAGAGTAATAGGGAAGGAAAAAAAAGGAAGGAAGGAAAAGAAGGAGGGAGAAAGAGGAATAAGGAAAAGAGAGAAGAGGAGAGGGGGAACGAAAGAGAGAGGAAAAGAGGGGGGAGAATAAAGGGAAAGGAAGAGAAAATGGTAAAGTACGGAACAGAATGGATTTTCCATGTGGTTATATTTGGAAGGGTTCCATGATGAAACTACAAAATGCCCTTACAAGCACGCAGTGCGTATTAAACTGCTTCAAATGCAGACTTAGAGTGAGACATCCACAAAAGCCAGTTTTCATTGCACAAAAGAATATTCATCTACACTCTCCACAACCCATCAAGGACAGACACCAGAATTCACCTATTGTCCTCTTGCATGAGACAGGTTCATTAACAGTTTGTTCTTTCAGTGAAAGCACAGCTTTGCATGACTGCTGATCTGTGTGGGTGTCTCTTCTGAGCTTCCCCACAGAGACCAGGTTAGCAATGTCTTGAGAAACCTGTGCTAGTTGTTTTTTAAGGACTTGACATAGACTAGCATTATGTGGAAAAAGGGAACTTCAACTGAGAAAATGTGTCCACCACATTGGCCTGTGGGCAGGTCTATGACACACTGGCACTTTGCTTATTAGTGATTGATGTGGGAGGCCCCAGCACATTGTGGGTGGAGCCATCCCTGGGCAGACGAAACTGTGTTTTATAAGAAAGATGGAAAACCCATGGAAAGCAAGCCAGTAAGCAGTGTTTTTCTATGCCATCTGCTTCTGTTCCTGTCTCCAGGTCCCTGCATTGAGTTCTTGATGGTGACTTTTCTCATTGATGGACTGGGACTGGGACAAATAAACAAAACAAACCCTTTCTACCCTACATTACTTTTAATCATGGTGTCTCAGCATAGTGACAAAAAGCAAACCACCTCAGTCCCCTGTAGAATCCTGCAAATCAAAAGATTTCCAACAAATGTCTCTGGTGCAGAAGCCAAGCTTCTAGCTAATTTTAATCTCTGATTGCAACATTCCCTTGGATTTTAGACTCTGAGGTTTCCTTAATTTCTTGCAAACTCAGATTCTTTTTAAAAATACTTTCATGGGATTGGGGAGATGGTTCAGTCAGTAATGTATGGGCTGTGGAAGCATAAGGCACTGCATTTAATTCCAGAACCTATGTAAGAAGCCAGGGATGCTGGCTTGGACTTGCACCCATGGAAGTACTGGGGAAGAGTAGATAGGTGGATCCCTGGGACTTGATGGGTAACCTGTCCAACCTAACCAGTCAGCTCTAGGTCCTAATGAGAGACCTGATCTCCAAGCAAAGTGGATATGTCCTGAAACAGTGGCTGAAGTTGACTTCTGACTACATGAAAACACACACACACACACACACACACACACACACACACACACACACACACACACACACACACACACACACACACAGAGGCATGCATGCATGCACACATGCAAAAATACACACATACTTTCACTTGCTATGGAGTATTACAACCTTTGGAGCTGGAGCTACAGGTATTTGTAAACCACTCATGGCATCTAAACTTTCGTCTCTAGAGCAGGAAGCACACTTAATTGTAAAGTCATCTCTGAAGCCCCCAGATACATCTTTATCACTGCTGACTGTGGGCTATATTTTCCAGACATTCTACCCTGAATTCAAGTGTATCTGGTCAGACAGGTTGTTTTAGTCATATATTCCATTACTCTCAGGAAGCTTATCATTTTTGAGTTTGTGTGTGTTCATGCATGTGGCATGTGCACATGTATGTAGCTGCATATGTATGTGTGTGTATGTGGAGATCAGAAATCAACCTCTGATGTCATTTTACAGGTGCTATCATTGTGTATGAGGGTTTATTTCCTTTGGTTTGCTTTTGTTTTGAATCAGAGTCCCTTATTGTCTTGATATTAAGAGTAGGCTGAGGGCTCACCAATTGCTACCTCCCTGGGGTTATCTGAGCATGCCCCTGCCCTTAGCTTTTTATGTGGATTCTAAATACAATTTAGGTCCTCATGACTGCAAGACAAACACTTTACTGACTACACTCACATATCCATTGAGTCCCCTCTTCTTGCAGAAATTTTACTGTTCTCAAATACAACCCAAAAAGGTACCCAGGGCTTCCTGGAAAGAAATTTACTAGATAATATTTTAGGCTGTTTTCTTTTAACCTTCATCCTGGAAGAGCCAGTAGAGCCTCAAGCTATCTGGCATTTGATGCTCATCTGTCCTGGGGTTGGTGAGGCAAAGGCTTCAAACCTCAACTGGTTCAATTATTCAGTAGTGACGAAAAGCCTCAGCCTTCCTACCTGGCAGCTAATTTCCCTCAAAGGAATGAGAAGCTATACAGGTGAGGGGCATACCTAGAATGCAGGGATATTTTGGATGCTTCTTCAATGCATGGGAAGAGAGATTGAAAGCTGGTTTAAAAAAATAACATTAATTTAAATTTTTACTTTATCTTATTTTATTTTGTGTCCTTTGAGGAAAAGAAGCTGTCAGGCCTTTGATTTGTTTTGATAGTGAAGCTATGCATAAAATAATGTGCAAAATGAGTGCTTCATAAACAAATCACTCCAGCTCCAGGTTCACCAAGTGTGAGGTGTGTTGAATTATCTAAATGGCACATGCATTCCCTGTAGAGCTAAACCAAGTAGAGGAAGAACGCTCTAACCATGGCCTCTGTGTCAGTGTGTTTGTGCGTGTGTTTAACATTCATTCTGCAAACATTTATTATACATGCTTGTTCTGTGGAGAATATTATGCAAGTGCTGGAGCTTGAGAGAAAGAAAAAAATCAGAGGACCAGGTCTGCTCTCCCGGGCTCATTTTCTTACTTGACAGTAGAATATGCAGACAAGTCCTTGTGATGTTAGGCACATTCCAACTGTTTGCATTTGTTTGTCTATGCACCTTTCTGTGTTCATCTGAGCAGGTTCCTACCTTGCAAAGCCAGCCTTATAACCTGTTCTAGTGTCATTTTTGTGGCTGTGTCAAAATACCGTGACCACAAACATCTTTGAAGGAGAAAGTGTTTGTTTGGGCTTCCAATTTCAGGACACTGTCTATCATTGAGGGGAATCTGGTTAAGAACTTAAGACAAGAACCTCAAGACAGCAGGCCTTTTTGCTATTTCACACAGTAACACCTCTGACCAGGGAACGCACTTCTCCAAAAAGTACATCAGGAACCATGGGTGATGATGCCTGTTGGACTCCTCACAGGATCATTCTTAACTAGCTTTTTAAAATGGTGTGTGTGTGTGTGTGTGTGTGTGTGTGTGTGTGTGTGTGTGTGTGTGTGTGTAAGGTCTTCACAGGAAAAGTTTCATATAATAACTTGCTAGCATGAACATGTGTCGCCAGACACTTTTTGTAGTTCTGATTAAACTCATTCTACTGATCACCAAATCACAGAGATGTATCACAGCACTTATCCCTTCCTCTGAGTAGTCACAATTTGCACTTTTCTCATTCTCTGTCTCCACTTACACTGAGTTGCCTCTAGTGCCTGTGGAATTTAGCTTTTCTTGTTCTACCCTAAAGCAGAATAAAGCTGTTGTTTCTGAGAGGTGATGGTGCACATGGGTCTTTGTAGAGCCCCAACCAAGGTTTCTGTTTCCTCATATAACCAGCACTGGGTGGGAAGCATTCATGGGCCAATGGGATTCCTGTGGAAACCCTGTTAGCAGTTGCATACTTCCATGTATTGATATCCATATTTGTTAGCTTTAATTGAGTGATCAACACAGCCTAGAATCACCTGGGAAGAAGGTCTCAATGAATGATTGTCAACATTGGGTTGAGCTATGGGCATGTTTGCAGGTGATTATCTTCAGTCAACAGATGTGGAAGGACCCAGCCCACTGTGGGTGGCCCCATTCTCTAGGCATTGAGCCTGAACTCTCTATGAAGGAATGGTTGAGCTGACCACAAGCAAGCAAGGAAAAAATATATGTATTCATTTCCTCTCTACTTTTGACTGTAGTTGTAATATGGCTAACTGCTCAAGTTCCTGCCATGGCGTCTGTGCTATGGTGGAATGTAACCTGGAATTGTGAGCTAAAATAACTCTTATTTAAAAAAATACCATAAGTTGCTTTTCATAAAGGTATTTTAATACAAAAACAGAAACTAAAGCAGCACCCATCTTGTAGGATGTCCAACTTGTCCACTGGCCTGCAAAAACAAATTCCAGCAATTTTCTAACAATCTTTAGCTGAATCTTCCTACACATTTTTATTTATTTGGGTGACATCTACTCAGAGAAATACATGCTAATTTTTTATTCTTGCAGACATACATTTCTCCCTAGATTGTGAGTTAATTGACATGAAACTTCAGGTCTTTACTGCTATAAAAAAAAATCAAGGAGGTCTGGAGCTAGAGCTTAAGCAATAGAGCCCCAAGTTCAAAATCCAGTATGGCCTAAAGAAGACATGGTGGTGCACAAACTCAGAACCCCAGCACGTGGAAGGTTCAGGTAGGAAGAGCTGGAGTTCTGGGTTTCAAGGTCATATGATGTGTTTGGGACTAGCATGTACTACATGAGATTCTGTTGAAATGAGGAAAGGTGGAAGAGGAGGGAATAGAAGGGAGGGAGGGAGAGAGGGAGGAAGGAAGGAAGGAAGGAAAGAAAGAAAGGAAGGAAAGAAAGAAAGGAAGGAAGGAAGGAAGAAAGAAAGAAAGAAAAAAAGAAAGAAAGAAAGAAAGAAAGGTGAAATTAAGGGAAAAAGAAAAGAAAGAAAAAGTAATGAACTTCCTATTTGTCCACATTATTTTTCTTTTCTAAGGTCAGAGTGATGGTTTATTCTGGGATGCTGTGTGATCTGAGAGCTTTGTCTCCAGTCTGTTTGGATCAATGCCTTCTCATCATTGCTCCTTGCCTGCATCCAGGGATCTGATTAAAAATAAGGGATTCTGTGTTGCCACACTTTTCTTCTGCCAAAACTTCCACTGGAATTTTTACCTCCCTCCCTCCAGTAGCCACCCTCCTCTGGCTGGCAGAGCTCTGAAGAATGCTACATGCTGTGAATATATCCCAGACTACTGAGGCAGAAAAGTAATGTACTAGCAGATTTCTCTGAGCATCTGAAATCAGCTTTGAAAATGTCAAACAGCCCTTTGATGCCCTGCTGCTCCTGTGTGCAACATCCTAATTTTCCTCCAAGGGAGTCTCAGGATGGGGAATGGGAAATTGGCATTGCTTTTATTCAGGTAAGTCAGTGAGGCATTTATTAAAGACCTACTGTGTATCTAAGGTATGTATGTGTGTGTGTGTGTGTGTGTGTGTGTGTGTGTGTGTGTGTGTGTGTGTGTGCACGCGCGCGTGGGCACGCAGATATGTACAGGTACACTTGTGGGAGCAGGAATTTCATTGTATAATAATGGGTCATTTTGGTAAGTTCAATCTAGAGAGAGATGAATGTCCAATGTCCTCAAGAAGAAAGGTGATGGTTTCTTCTTGATAACTTGAGCTTGATAACTCGAGGAAATGACTGAACATCTCTCTCTCTCACTTTCTCTCTCTCTCTGTCTCTCTCTCTCTCTCTCTCTCTCTCTCTCTCTCTCTCTCTCCCTCTCTCTCTCTCTCTGCCTCTGTATCTCTCTCCCTCTCTCTCAGTATCCAAGGATTAGGGGTAGGGAGATTTCATGATAAGCAATGCAGAAAGTGTCTGGGATATTACAAGTAATCTTTGGCCATGATGGGCAGACAATTCTCAACACAGTGAAGCCGCAAGAAATATAACATTATATTTCCACTGGGGTCAGTGATTTGTATAGATTCCAGGCTTCACTAAGGTGTGGTTTAGGTAGAGATTTTCAAAAACTCCTGTGTCCCAGATGGGAAGATGGCTCAGTGGGTAAAGTATTTGATGTATAAACTCAAAGTCCTGAGTTTGATCCCATGAACCCACACACAAAAGCACTGGGGAGGCAAAGATAGGCAGATCTCTGGGGCTCCCTAGCTTGTTCACCCAGCCTAAGTGGTGAGGACAGGACTAATGAGAGAACCAGTCTCAAAGGGGGGTGGGTGGCACCTGAGGAATGACACCTGAAGTTGACTCTTGACTTTCACACACACATGAACACACTGACACATACATGCAGATAGTTATCCCATGTCCTTCTTTTCTGGTCCATATTCTACTGATGGTGTTGAAAGAACAAAAATCAAAACAAACGTGACATCCTGGAAGCTCCTTTTGTAACAATCACCATTCTCACATGTGGATATTTGTTACTCTCATTTCATACAACTTATCAATTGTGCTTCTACTGTTCCACCCTGTGCCAGAGTCAATGGAGTCTACCCATGCATTCAAGCCTTTCCAAATACTCAGTCAAGCATTGGTGAATGGTGGTGGGCAAGTTCTCTATCAAGCAGTCATCACACAAACCCAAGCGGGCATTGATATTAGGTCTCTACTGTATGGTTGCAGATATGCTCACTTTCCCAAAGGGTTTCTGTGAATCTTTAACCTTCAGGCATGACTATTGTGATCACACCAGCATAACAAACAATCTGAACAAGTTTTCTCAAAAATATTATATAATATATATGGCTCCATTTTAAAGCATAGACAGTCTGAGGCAAGGGGTGAAAACTGAGGCAGGGTAATGTAGCAAATAGCTGTAAACAAGCATGTGTTGTCTAATTAAAAGTACGATAACATAAATACAGTGGTGGCTAGTTGGAAAGACCTATTAAAGCGGAGCATGTGTATATCACTTGAAATATTGCTTCAATTATCTGCAGTCATTGACTCCATCTCTTCATCTCAGGAACACAGGCTTGACGTGACAACCATTCTTTATTTCTGTGCTTGCTCTCCTTTCATTCCCTCTGACAGTGAGATTTCCTCTGATGTTGAGGATACAGCAACTTTCCAGGAATCCCCAGGGATCTGCCAGTTCTCTTGCTCCCCAGCTCTAGGGTTAGGTATGCATGTCACTGTGTTCAGCTTTTTCATAAACAGGGTCTGAAGGATTGGATGCAGGCCCTCATGCTCTTAAGGAAAGCACTTTACTAACAGAGCTGCTGTTGTTTTGAGAACCACATCTCAGGACATAGTCCTAGCTAGTTTAGAGCTCATACAGACCAGGCTGGCCTCAAACTGCTAGTAATCCTGTTTCTGCCTTCTAAGCACCAAGATTACAGATCTGTGCCACAATGACAACCCTGAGCACCTACTGTCACATTACTAATATTGACAACATTTGCTGAGTATTTGTTACTATTACAAAGCATTCATGGGGCTCTGGGTTAAGCAACTTGTGTAGTATTTAAAATAACCAACATCTCAGTAGCGGTTAACAGTTGCAGGCCACAAACTGATGTGCACAAGTCACAAGACTCCTCATCACTGTGCACTGTGGCTTTCCCACTTTCATGTGTATGTTTTTGGGAGTTGGCTTGGAACCACCAGTCTGTCAACAGATAGAAAGAATGAAGAACAAAGGGGGAATTCTCTGCTCCTGGATGTCTTTAGCATTGTTACACAGCAATCTCCTCTACACTGGTGCTTTCCATCCTTCAGAGAGCTCATTAACAATGGGAAGTTCAACTCAGAAGATTCAAGAAGGCTCTAAAACTTACCAGATGCATTAGACCTCTCCATCCCTAAACTTTTATAAACAGTGCAGTCAGTTGAGAGACACTGTGATGTTTTGAAAGAAAATGTCACATAGGGAGTGGCACTATTAGGATATATGGCTTTGTTGGGGGTAGGGATGGCCTTGTAGGAGGAAGTGTGTCACTGTGGGGGGCAGGCTTTGAGGTTTCCTATGCTCAAGATCCCACCCAGAAACTCAGTCTTCCTGTTGCCTGCATATCAAGATGTAACCAGTATCATGTCTGTCCACATGCCACTATGCTCCCTACCTTGATAATAATGGAATAAACCTCAAAACTGTAAGCCACAACCTCAATTAAATGTCTTCCTTTATAATAATTGCTGTGATCATGGTGTCTCTTCACAGCAATAGAAACCCTAACTAAGACAGACACTTTCAAGACAAGCTGCTTGGAAGATGGAGACTAGTTAGTGACTTGTTTTCAAGAGGCATAGAACAGTTGAGTTGCCTAGGTGAGATGTTCTTCAACCTGTCAGACTTCCTGGAACTCATGCAGTGAGCTCCAAGGGTGCAACTTTCCTAGCAGTCATGGAGACTGGGGAGGGCTTTTGGTAATCCAGCTGTATTTGTGTCATTTTGATCCTATAACTAATCCTTCACCACACTTCTCTAAGTAACCCAAATGAACTCATTGGCTTGTCAAGTTGGACTGTTGGCTCCCTGTCTATGATGAGTATAGGTTTGTTCACATATCCATGGGTTCAATGTCACCTAGCAAGCATCTTATATTCATGAGCTGCAGTGCATAGTGGTCAGTATACATGAAATTTCTACCTCAATATTTGCACAAATGCAACCTGGTTCTCATCAAAAGAGAAACCAGGATCAAATGTTTATGTGCCTAAACCATAAGCAGCCATATACAATGACAGATTAGTTGGAGAATATGCAATCAGTTGACTTAAGGGAAGCATCATAATGTATGTAGTGTGTGCTCAAGGGAAGGAGCAAATTGTTGGCTGGAGAATTTTGTTTTTAATTAAACAGGTAATGTATGCTTGTGTGTCGTCCTTTAAAGGAAAATGTATTCACCACAGAGGCAGGAATCCTATTAGGCCCTCCTGTACATAAACGGTATGGGTGATTAGCACTGATTGCTGTACTATTAGAGACCTGTGCATGGAGTGGCTTGATTGTAGCACGCATGGATCCTGAAAGAGCTCCCATGTGCTTTGCCCTGAATTGTGAGGACTCTGTAGGGCTGCAGTTTGTCTGGAAACTCAAGTGAAGGTTTGCATACTTGTGGGTGGGGTGTGAAGAGTTTCTTCATGTAAAGAAGGGGAAAACAGGGAGAAACTGGTGTGATGGAGCTCCCAAAGTCTCTGCCTTTCAATAGAGTTGAAATGATGAGTATAGGTCTGTTCACATATCCATGGGTTCAATGTCACCTGGCAAGCATCTTATATTCATGAGCTGCAGTGCATAGTGGTCAGTATACATGAACTTTCTACCTCAATATTTGCACAAATGCAACCCAGTTCTCATCAAAAGAGAAACCATGCCTATGCAAAAAAGGTTTCTATCCATCACATTGGCTGGTACCATCTCAGTGAGCTTAGCCTGCTATGAATAAAGAGACATCCCCTTCTGAATTCCCTGATTCCAACCACAGAGGTCTTGGCCCTTGTTTTCTGAGTAAGAAGAATTTTCACCAGGGCACAGCTAAAGTGACATTAAAGGAAAACTAACAAAAGCTAAGTATAACCTTTAGAATGGACAGTGGACCCAACTGAGTGACACTGGCAAGCAGCTGTCTCTAGTACAGGGTTCTCAACATGTGGGTTGTAACCCTTTGGGAGGGTCTAATCACCCTTTCACAGGGTCACCTAGATCATAGGAAAGCACAGATATTTACATTATGATTCACAACAGTAGCAAAATTAGTTATGAAGTAACAATGAAAATAATTTTACGGTTGGAGGTCACCACATCATGAGGAACTGTATTACAGGGTCACAGCATTAGAAGTTTGAGAGGCACTGGTCTCATACATGGACTTGTGAGTTTCTGTCCAGCATTACTCCTCCCCCTGCTGATGCCTAGGGTGCTCTGTGGTTGTCTCCCTTCTAGAATAGGCAGAAGTGTTCTTAGAAGCCATCCTTACCTATAGTAAGATATGTTACAACAAGATGCATTTGATGCAAGAATACATCTAAAAGTGCAGTTACACATGATGCTAATGATCTCACAAGGGGAAAGGGCATCGTGTCTTACCTGTGCTTTTCAGGAATGGGCTTTGTGGGTATGTTGTCGCTTTTCCAAGATCTTCCCTTCTTCTTATCTAGTTAGCTTGGCTATCCAGCTGCAAGCCCTTGCATTCTTATATTCATTTTAACCCTAACCTTTAGCCTTGACCACTTTTATTCTGTCTTGCTCATCGAATCATAACTTCAACCTAAATTGTTCACTCCCACTCATTCTAGAAGTCATGGTAGGAGTTAGACATTCAAAATAAAGTAAAAGTATCTGTGTTTTCTTTGATGCCCAGGCAAAACTGTGGATGTCCCTGACTACCTTACCTCATCTCCTATGACTAATATTGACTACCTACATGGCAGGATCTAGAATCCCTGGGGACACACCTGTGAATGAGTCTGTAGACTAGATTCAGTGAAATGAAGAGACTCATTCTAAATTTTGGCAGCACTATTCCAAAGACTAGGGTCCTAGAGTAGATAGATGACAGATGATAGATGATAGATAGATACATAGATAGATGATAGATAGATGATAGATAGATAATAAAAAGGAGAAAATGAGCTGAGCACCAGCATCCATCTCTGATTCCTGACTGTGGGTGCAATGTGAGTGGCCACCTCATGCTCCTGCTGCCGCCCCCACCACTGCCATGATGAACTATACCACCTTAAAACATGAACTGAAGTAAAGACTTCTTTTCTCAAGACCATTTTGCTAGGTACATTGTCCCAGCAATGGCAATACAATTAATGTAAACCTTCCTCCTTCCCTCCCTCTTTCCCTTCCTCCCCCTCCTTCTCTTTCTCCCTCTTTCCTCCCCTTCCTCTCTTTCCTACCTGCCTTATCCCCCCACCCTCCTTCCTCCATCCTCCCTTTCCTTCCCTCCCTCTTCCTTCTGTGAGTGTTTGTGCTTAGGCCTGTGTGTGTGTGTGTGTGTGTGTGTGTGTGTGTGTGTGTGTGTGTAAATTAATAGAAGAGTTTTCAGGCAAAAGTTGTTACTGGTTAATTCAACAAACTCAAACCTGTCAGGCCTCTCCTTTCTTCCTGAGTTACTAAGTCGATGCCCTAACCCCAGCCTGTGGACAGTATTTTCCCTCTTCCCTACAGCTCAGGCCTAGGCTTTGTACCCAAACATCAGCTCCCCTCTCCCTTTCCTCCAGGATCCCTTCTTACCCACCCAGCTCATCCCTACACCTACACCTCCTTCTCTGATCTTGCCAGAACATATTTCCCAAATCACTAGAAACATCATTTTCACACAAACAGATAATGAATGCCTGTCAGCGGCTTCTGTAACTTCTGATGGAGGAAATGAACAGGATGACAGATCTGAGTTGATAGACAAGGAGGAACTCAAACTTTTATAATCTGTGGGGAAACAAAGGCTGTAGAAAGGCTTCTAAAAAGTAACCTGCTGTCCAATGGTGCTGTAAAATCTTGTTGGTCATTTTCTTTGCTAAGCAATACAAACAAACAAAACAACAACACAAGAAGTAGGAAATAGAGAAAAATCAGATCTTACTATGTTTGCACAAATTGTCCTTAAACTTATAGGACCATGAAATACCAATCACGAAATTAAAAGGCTAAGATGGCCCTCTTGCTAATGACATCAATTTTTATGCTTATTTGTAAAATCTGTATGTTTTCATTTTCTTTTGTGCATGAGTGTGTGTTGTTGTTGTTTTGTTTGCTTGGTGGTGGTGGTGGTTTTTGTTTGTCTTGTTATTTTGGAGAAAGAGAGAGGGTCTCACTGCCCTGGCTAACTTGGAACTCACAGAGATCGATATGTCTCCACCTTCTAAGTGTTGAGCTTAAAGTTACAAACCACTACACTAGGCCACTGCATATATCTTCTTGAACACTCTAATGTATGCTTTCGGCCTGCACACCAGCTTGGTTCAGCTATCCAGGCACTAGCAAATCTTGGGTTTGCTCTGAAGGTATTTTTCAGTTGTAATTAAAACCACTAGAATTTAAACCCAGGACATTGTGTTGAAAAATCCAGATGGGACTGATTCAATTTCGATTGATGTTTTTCTAAAAGCTGGTCTGGAAGAGAGAAAGAGAAAGAGAGAGAGAAAGGCAGGCAGAGAGAGAGAGAGAGAGAGAGAGAGAGAGAGAGAGAGAGAGAGAGAGAGAGAGAGAGAGAGCCCATGTGATAGGAGCTTTAAAGGTGTATCAGCTCATCCTAATAGCATATCCTATGAGACTTCACCAGTCAGGTAAGCCAATCCTCTCTAACACAAAGTTCAAGATTTCCTCTTTATATATCCTGTCTATTGGTTCCATTTCATTGGCCAAACTGTGAATAACCCATTCTTTCCCTTTTTGTGACAGGAGCCTATTTTTCTGAGCATGAACTCCCAGCTTCACAAGGCAGAGCCAAGTTTCTTCCAAGAAGTAGACAATCTTCCAGATAAATGATAAATTCTGTTGTTTACATATTCACTAGCTGAGGTTATTTTGTTATAGCCGCCCAAATGCACCAGCACAGGCATTATTTAAGGGATGTCCAGCAGGCATCCTATTACTTCAGGTGGTTCCCCCTCCAGGGCAAGATTCTTGGATCTCTTTAAATGCTGGTGGGATCTCTAAATGTCAAAAGATGGTTCAACTGGCCAGAAGGAAAAAAGGCTGTGAATCCTGTCACTGTCACATTGTCCCAAGTGTTGTAATTTATAAGAAGCAGCTTGAGAGAGAAAGATGACATGCCACAGAGCTCAAAGCAGAGGGATTTTCTTTAGGGGAAAATAATTATAAAAAAGAGAAAGGGGAGGAGGGAACAGGAGCACTGGAAGAGAGGAATAGGGGTGGTGACAGGAGGTAGGTGGGGCCCTTTTTAAAGGGAACATAGTGAATAGGCACAGTTGGTGCTTTTAGTGGCAGCAGCTGAGGATGGATGTATCTTGTCAAAACTCCAAAGGAAGGTCAGTACAGAGTCTAAACACTAACACCAAGTCTGGTAAGCTCAGAATCCTCATGAATTTGGTTGGCTTTCTGACTCTCATGAGCCATCTCTCTTCCCTAGGGAAATTAATGTTTCCATTTGGAGGGACACTTACGGCTTAATGTTCCACTATGTTTCCTGAGAGTTCAACCGAGTATGTTGGACATCCAAGTTAGATGTCAAGTTTATCTCCTTTCACTCCCATCACATTTAACCAAATCACTCTGAGAAATGTTCCATCTGCTCCCCCCACCTTGCTCATTGGTGATAAACCCTCATTAGCATCTGTTATAGACACACCGAGTTCAGTATTCTCCTCGACGGCCAAAGACTTGAATTTAGGTTTCCTGTATATTTTTTTTCACAAATATCACAATGACTATCCTTCAAGAATAGGAACTAATACCCTCACCTCTTCCTCTACTTCTAGAAGAACCAGGAATGTGACTTTTTCTAACTGTGCTAAGAGTATAAGGCACATTCTTTAATGATGGCAGCACCATGAAGGTCATGGCTCAGTTTTGGAGATCTTTGTTTTATTATGAGAATGGGCCTTTCTGCCCATACCTTTGAGTTGTCCCTGTCTGACTTACACCATGAGCTCAACAGCCTCATTTTAATTTTCTACTAACATTGATTCTTAGGAAATTTACTGCTATGAAATTCTCTTGCAAGTTATCATTAGCAAAGTGAACTCCGTGTTCATGTTTGGCAGTACTTGGACTTGTCCCAGAAATAATTGAAGTAGGTTCTTTGATCATATCATACCATCAAGACCCATTCTGTATTCTGAGTATCACTCTTCACAAGAATCTTGATCCTTCAGGGTTTTGCTATTGTTAAACTCTACCTACATCTTTTCTGGTGCCAACCACAACTCCACCAGGTTGCAACTGATACATGTCTGAGGCTTGTAGTCCTCACGTTTCACAGTCTGTGACCAAGTGCCTGACAGAAGCAAGAAAAGAGATTTATTTTGACTTGGCTTATGGTTTCAGAGAGACTTCAGTCTATGATGACTGGAAGGCAATGTGGCAGAAGCTTGAGGTTGATGCCTGCTCACATCCTGAAAGACAAGAAGCACAGGGAGCAGACGGAAACTATCCCTACTGACCTTTTCCCACCATCCAGGCTCACTTGCTAAAGGCACTAAATATAGCCTTTGGAATAGTACCTCCAACTCAGGCCTGAGCTTTCTGGACATGACCACATGGGAGATATTTCAGATTCAGAACATAACAAAGGCATGAATGCTAAGACTTTGGTAAGGAATTCCAAGTACCAAAGGAGAGACTGAAGGGAGGGGATTATCATAAAAGTGAGACTTGGAAACTTTGCAAAACCGCCATTAACTGAATCTCCAAGTTATCTGAATCTCCAAGGGGCTGACATTATTGAAGTGCATGGAAGTCATCAAAGGACAAGTTCAGAAGGGAATATATTTAGAAGTGAGGAGAAATTCCAGCCAAGTGGCTCAACAGATAAAGGTGCTTGCTGCTAAGCCTGATGATGTGAATTGATCCCTGGAACCCACATGGCAGAAAGAGATAACTGACTCATGTTGTCTTCTAACCCTCTGTATGTACACCATAGTATGCCCCCACTAAGTAAGTAATCTATCAATAAATAAATAAATAAATAATGGAAATGGAGAAAATTGTGAGGTCTTGTACATAATGGTTAGGAATCAACAAGAATCAATTTATTCCAACTACCTCAACTGTCTTGGTATTGTAATCTCAGTCCCTAATTCGTCAGTCTAAGCTCAGAGGATTTTGTGAGGGTGGGGGAGGGGGATCCCTGACCATGGGAAATCAAGAGTTCTTCTGTCACTCTCCACCACCTTTGAGGATCTCCAAGAGAATGACAATAATACTCGAGACCCTGGTAATTCCATCTGTATCCAGGTGCTTGGAGAAGACCATGAGGATCACACACCTGATAGAGACCATCTCCAGACTAGGCAGAAGATCGTAAAGGAAGCAGGATTTAAACCCAAACTACATCCACATCCATTCCTCTCACTCACCAGACAGAGCCTTATGGGGTGTGCTGACATGTGCCAGGCACTTTGGGGTCCTCTTGAAAGCGTGTCTTCCTGGAGCTGGGTTGGCTCTGAGAAATACAATCATGGCTGTGCAGCCTGTTCTCCAACAAAGGCTGCTGGAGGAAAGGAGTGAAGCAGGTGGGCCTGTCCAACCCACTTAGCCCAGGTGGGACACATACCAGGCATGTCAAGGTTTCTTAATTAATCGTTCCTACTGCCTTCTGCAAACTAAAGCTGTAATTTCCCAAGACAATCCAAGGTGACACAGGACCCTCTTCTAAAGGCATTAATTAGGAACATCTCCTTCCCTGTGGCAGGGGTGGAGCAGATCCTTTTGACTGCAGTGTATATTTATTTAGAGCTATTACCACATAATATTTACAAGATACTTAACATGCATTAATTACCCTGTAAGAAACTCTATGGCTCTGATAGCGTTGTTCTGTCAGGACTATAAAATGCACCCTCCCTTCCACACATAGACACTTTTTTTAATCACCTTGGGAGGAAAAAGAAGAAAAATTAAAATTAATTGCATACCCATTAAATGCTTCTTTTTAATAGAAAATGTGCAACTTATGTAAAAGCACAAGCCAGGAAATTCAGTGAATCAAGAGCAGATAGCACCCACTTCTAGACACACTCTACTGTTTTTATGAGCATGTTTTACAATCCATTCATTATGCTGTCCATCCTTCTGAAAGCTGGTTATTATATTGCTCATACAAAGAAACATGTGAATGGCTGTGCAGTAAGCCGTGAAAATCAAGACAAAACTGAACATTTCTGATGCTATTTGAATCTGTCTCCCTTAGATCACCGCCTTAAGAATTCTTGGGCGAGCTTCTTCCCTTTTAACGCCTACTCAAAACTCCAGATAATGGAGGAAGAGTTTGTGTAGAGGCTCACAATTCAAGATGGTTTTTGTTATGTTCTAAACTCTTTTCTTGTGATGTGTGAGCTTTTGCTCATGTGTGTATATGGTATGTACACATGCACATGTGCAAGCTCACACACCCA
The DNA here is from genome assembly GCA_030556225.1 of Cricetiscus sungorus. NCBI lineage: Eukaryota > Metazoa > Chordata > Mammalia > Rodentia > Cricetidae > Cricetiscus > Cricetiscus sungorus. The sequence goes on from JANBXA010000044.1 coordinate 16,893,018, forward strand.
TGCATGCACATAAAGGCCAGAGAAAGATGTTACTCTTTGCCCTCTTCTTGTGAGACAGGGTCGCTCACTGAGCTTGGAGCCAGGCAGGCAGCCTGTAATTCCCAGTGAACCTTTTATTATTCCTCACAACCACCTCCCCAAAAAACCACACACACAGTTCTGGGGTTAGAGATACATGTGTGGTGACCATACCCAGTTATTATGTGAGTGCTGCGGACTCAAGTTCTTACCCACTCAGACATCTTCCCAGGCCAATGTTCTAAGTTCTTATGTTCCTTCTGTAGTGAAGTTTTTTAAGGAGCAGGGTCTTTGTTGAACATGGTATGCATACATTTAATCCCAGAACTCAGGATCCATGAACTCAAGGCCAGCCTTGTTTTCATTGTGAGTTCCTGGACAGCCAAGGCTACATAGTTTTTAGTTAGAGAGAATAGCTACATAGCAATGTCACCATGAAAGAGCCTTGAGAGGTCCTATATGCCACTTCAACCAAGATAGGACAACAGCAAAAACAAAGAGCATCTAATAGGAACAGGGCCTGACTAAAGTACCTTCATCTTAGACTTCCTCGATTCCATAATAGTGAGTAACAAGATGGTTTGTTAGAGCATCTAGAATGTACTAAGACAGTTGTTATTCAAGGATGGTCAGCTGGAATCTTAATTCTTAATTCTTCCTGCAGCAGTATTTTTTGTTTTGTTTTGTTTTGTTTGCTTTTTGTTTTTCTGGAAGCAAGATGATGGAGTAAGAAAATCCAAGAGGTACAGATGCAGATTAATCCTTGTCACTGCTTCCCATTGTATACTTCTCCCTTGGTATAAGTCATCGTCTGTTACTTCCCATCCAGGCTGCATTTCAATGGTGGGAATACCCTCAGTCACTGAGCAGTTTGATTTCACTTTCAGAAAAATATTTCTTTAACCGAAATTTGACTCTGAATTTCAGTCACTTATTCTAACATTTGACTTCTGGGGGCTAGAGGAAGTACAGAAACATTCCTTTTTTCATATGAATGGGTTGAACAGATTTTTTGTATGTATGTATTTCAAAGAGGGCTCTATTGCCTAGGAGAGTTAAACATTTCGAAGGTTATGAACCATGTCTTTACCTTTGCACCATAGTTATTTGCCAAAGGTATTTTGTAATATGTATCTAGTGCCTAGAAAAGTTAAACCTTTTAAAGGTATGAAGCATGTCTTTATCTTGCACTACAGTCATGAGCCAAAGTCTACCTGGCATCCCAGTTCATTTGGATGAACAAGAAGCCCCAATTTTCAGGATCAAGAAATGTCTTATCTTGGCAGTTCACTCTATCTATGTCTTTCTAAGAAGCCCTTTCAACCTACCATTAATATCTGTATCCATTTAAGGCTAAAGGGAGCTCCAGGTCTAAGATTTCTTCGTAGAGACAGTCATCATCCTGGAGCAGGTCCCAGTACATTTGTGCATTTCCTAATTACAGTTTTCAGTTTTATGATAAATGCAGGGAGCCTCTTCTACAGAGCTTACGACTTGTGACAAGCAGGCAATAAAAGTATGAAATGAACATCTTATTCTAAGAGGGGGATTACAGTGGAGAGGAGTAGTTGACACAAATACATGTTGGAAGTGATCCAGACAAGAGGAAAATTGAATACATTTCCTAGGTAATGCCCAAACATTGCATGTGTTATGCTACTGAAAATTGTGAAAATTATGTATTGAATTGTCTCTCCCTTGCACAAAGAAATGCCATAGTGTGGTACTGACATCTCTTTGAGTTGCATTTCTTGGAGCATGAAATTGAGACCATTCATTCAGCAAACATACTTTGACATCTACTTTGTTCCCAGATGATATTCTAGTCACCAAGGCTAGGAAAGCTAATGGCACCACCTTAAAAGTATTAAAGAGGGACACAGATATAAAGCAATGATGGTAATGTGTTATAATCTTCAACCAAGATACTCATGATTCTGCCAGGAACTATAGAAGGGAGAAAAGCTAATTCAACCTGGGAATATTGAGGAAGCCATCAGACAGTAATGATAATGGAGCTGGGTATAAAAAGACAAGAAAGATTTCCCAGAAAAAAAAATGTTAAAGAAAGACTTTCTATGTGGACACAAATAGCTGAGGCTTGTGGGGTTCAAGAACACAGAAAATTCAGTGAGAGTATTAGTTCAATGTGATTGAAATGTAGAGGTATGACAGACAGAGTGACCAAGGAAGCGGAGGCACCTCAAAAAGTGCTTTTAAGGTGATGGCTCTACAAATGGCTACAAGATAGAAAAGAGGAAGCAAGTAAAAAACAGGCTGTGGAGGGTTGGGGGTGGCTAGACAGGTAAAGATGCTTGTCTTCAAGTTTATCAACCTGAGCTCAATCTCCATAACCTACATGGTGGAAGGAAAGAGCTACCTTTCAAAAACCATCCTGTGCCCTCCATATGTGTGAACACACACACACATGCATGCGTGCGCGCGCACACACACACACATACACACACACACACACACACACACACACACAATGTTAAAAACAACAACAAAACAAAATTAAAAATCTGACCACACTGCATCATTAAACACATAAAATATAAAGAACCTGATGAATACATTGAGGAGCAAGACAAGGAAGTAGAATAATTCAGAATAGTGGTGTTCTTGCTTTGGGCAATTTGATAGACCAAGTTATCATTACCTAAGATACACAGTGGAGTCATGAAATAATGTAATATAAGCAGTATATATGTTGGATTTATACAATATATATGTAATATATATATATTACAGAATACAAATTGAAAAGTTGCAAGAAATCATTTCTGAAGTTGAAGGGAGGAGTCACTGATAGATTGTATTTGGAAACATAAAAGTAAACAAAATAGCCTAGAGACATAGATGATGTAAACCATAAAAATATCCATACAAAGGAGATGGCAGCAAGAATTAACCTAAGAACTCTGCATTCCAAGCATAGGAGAAACCAGATGTTGATGTTGACAGGGCAGCATAGGAGTCTAGTAGAAGGGCCAGCCCCTACAGCTCTACCAAGCTGTGTGTATAACCAATTTCCACACTTTACCAAAGTTTACTTGGTGGTAGTGGTGGTGGTGGTGGTCATGGTGGTGCTGTTTTTAAAATTTGTGTATAGATGTACATATACACACAGACACACACACACAAACTGAGTGCAGGTATGTAATTAAGATGAGTATAGGTGCTTGTAGAGGCCAGACAAAGATGTCAGATCCCCTAGAACTGGAGTTAAAGGCAGAGTTCATACGCACACCAGCCCTGTTGTGTCAAGAAGGCACTGTCAGAGTCATCCATCACCTTTGGATCTCCCAGTCTTTCTGCCTCCTCTTCCCTATAGATCTCTGAACCTTGGGAAGTGATGGCTAGACAAGTAAAGAGTGCTTGCTGCTCTTCCAGATAGCATGGGTTAGTGTCCAAGAACTTACAGAAAGCTCACTACTGCCTCTAACTCTAGTCTCTGCAGGCATGGACACACACACACACACACACACACACAGAGAGAGAGAGAGAGAGAGAGAGAGAGAGAGAGAGAGAGAGAGAGAGAGGCATAGTCTCATTTTCAAAAAGTTGTAATAAACTTCATGTCAAGCAATTGTGATCATCTTAATATTTCTTATCTGAGATCAGATTTACTCAGTGTGATTGATTGACAGTCATTATTCTTGCCCAGTGTCTTAGTGGTACTGATGCCTCTACTAGATCACTTTCACCCCAGTTGCCACACCTTGAGCATCTAAACAGCTAATGGGAGTAAACCTCTAGCTCTCTCTGTGAAAGGGATGACATCTATTATGAATATTTGGGTCCAGTTTATTGTTTTAATAAGCATGATTTTTTTCACATCCAGCTTTGGAGATTTATAGAATAATATTATATACCAATAAATGAATATCTAATCTATGGTCTATCCAATTATTTCAAAAATGCATACATATAAAAACATGAGGCTTCATTAGAGCCATTATCTTGTCAAAAGTTGAAGAAAATGATTTCTGTCAGACAGCTTTGCCATTCATGAGTGTTGTTTCAATGGTGCCTGATAATCGGACAGTCAATCATGTTCTCTCTTGTCAATCTTCCCTCATTTATGGACAATAAAGACCCCAAGTCTTAGAGATAATTGGTGTACAGATTAGACTCCTGCTTTTTATGTATGACTGAAGTATTGTGTAATTTTTAGAAATTAGCATCTTTTCATTTTGAACACCATCAATCCATTATCAAAGACAGGAGTCTTGCCTCATTTTCCAGGGAATCTTTGGTGATTAGAAGGGACTCACTAACAGCTCTTTTGTGACTCTTAAAGGTTAGCAGATATCAAAAACTCACTTTGAGGTCTTGTAAAAGGACAGGTTGCCGGAGCTAGAGAAATGGATCAGTGGATAAGAGTGCACAATGCTCTTCCAGAGGACTGGAGTTCAGTTCCCAGCACCCACAATAAGCCTGCAATTGAGTGGGTTGGGAGATGGATAGGATCCTGGAAGGCATGGAAGAGAAGAAAGAATATGATGAGAACATAATATATGAAATAGTTAAAATGAAATTAAAGGGGAAAATTGAAAATTGAGACTATTCATGTTCCTTTATATGTATGCAACTGACTGACCCTACAGTGTTCCCCCCAACCCCTTATGTACTCTGTCCAGAAGCCCCTGTTTGTAACACCAGCTAGACCAAAAAACTTTAAATAATTCTTCCTTTTCATATTATGTTAATTTTCAAATACATCTTACTTAATTGCCATGCTCTGTATCCATATTGTATATGTGTGTTATGAATGTGATTATATATACATTTGTGTTCATGTGTGTACACTGTGTGTGTTTGTGGATACATATACTTGGATATGCATGAATGAGGAAGTCACAGGAAACCCATAGTGATAGTTCTTCAGGCACTACCCCACTGGTCTGGAACTTACCAAGTAGACCAGGTGGCTGACCTGTGAGCCCCAGGGGTCTACCCATCTTCATTTTTATAGTACTGAATTACACGTGGATACCACCATGGTTGGCTTTTCTACAGGTGTTTCAGGGACCAAACACACAGGTCCTTGTGCTTGTATAACACAAGAGTGCTCTCTCCAACTCCCTACATTGCTTCTAAAGTTTGCCTTTTTGGTCTTCCTAAGTCAGCCTCCAAGCATCTACACGTGGAACACTATTGTAGAGAGAGCGTTTACTGTGAAAACAGAAGCATCCCAAGGTGGAAAAGCTTACACTACAAAAGAAAAGTCTGGGTCATGGACCACACACCTTCCTAACAAATCTCAAAAGGAGAGTCTCTTCATTTCCCAAAGCTCCTACTTCCTCCAAGTTTACCATCAGAAACCAAACTATTCAACTTGAAACTTAGCTTCCTTCTTTAGACTCTTTCTGAAGATCTACATAGCGGTTTCACTTCAAGTCAACAAACGTTGACATCTAAGAGGCTGGAGAAATGGCTCAGCAGTTCAGTAAGTGCACTGATTACAGAGAAAGTGAGTTCAGTTCCCATTACCCACATTAAACTGCTCTCAGCTACCTACAACTCCAGCTCCAGATAATCTGACACACTCTTCTAGCTTCTTCAGCGCACCTGCACACATGCATGCACCTTTCATATGCACATACATGTATACACACACACACACACACACACACCAATTAAAATTAAATCTAGAAGTAAAAAGTCTATTTATGATTAAGTTCAAAGGCTGTGAAAAGCTCATGGGTCTAAATTGCTGCTTCCTTATAATTATTCTGTTTGGGTGATCCCCAATGAAATGAGGCAAAAGCAAAGCTCTCAGAGAAGTAACCTCCAATGAGGCAAAACTGCTGATCATGACATTTGAGCCCAGTGAATCTTCTGACACCATGGAAACCAACCTTCCACCTGGTTGCCAGTGGCAGGAGGATATCACCATGCTCCTGGCCTAAACATAATATGTTACACTTTTCTGTCAAGTCTTTGAGCCCAAACTCAGCCTGATAGAACAGCTTTCTATTAAACTTCTCAAAGCATAGAGCTGATACTACAGTGCCCAGAATTCAAGTTCAAGGCAATGCTAGATTTTCATGGTATACCAAATAATTAAGGGTTCCCTAAGAAGGCAGGCCTAGAACAAGCATTCACTTCTTCTTCTTCTTCTTCTTCTTCTTCTTCTTCTTCTTCTTCTTCTTCTTCTTCTTCTTCTTCTTCTTCTTCTTCTTCTTCATCATCATCATCATCATCATCATTATTATTATTATTATTATTATTATTATTTACTTTTCTGTTTTTGTTCAGCATCTTACTAAATAGCTCTAGCTGTCCTGGAACTCAACTCTGTAGACCAGGCTGGCCTCAAGCCGCAGAGATCCACCTGCCTCTGCCTCCCTATTGCTGAGATTAAAGTTGTGCCCCACCAGGCCTGGCTTGTCTCACCTCTGCTTCTTGACTGTGGATGCAAAGCAACAACCTGCTTCACATTCCTGCCATCATGACTTCCATGCTATAATGGACTGTACCCTTGATTTGAGAGCCAAAATAAACCCTTTCATCTTTAACCTAATTCTTATAGCAATGAGAAAAGTAGCTAATACACAATGATAATAACTGTCCTTTCTTGGGATCCTTGACACTGTGCAATGGTGATATTTTACATGTGACATGCCATGTAAATCCACATTCAAAAATGATAATATACCATTTCCGTGTGTGTGTGTGTGTGTGTGTGTGTGTGTGTGTGTGTGTGTGTGTGTATGTGTGCTTGTGTTCTGTTGGTTTGGTCTCTTTAGAAAACCCTTACTAACACAGTAAAACAGTTTGAGGAAGATCATATTGCAAACACTTCTAGTGAGGTTCTTGACATCTCAGTAGTATTTGTCGAAGATGGTCTCAGAGGAAATAAGAAAAGCAGCCTAAGGAATTCCCAGGGAGGATGAGTTCTGAGCGAGGAGGAATATCACAAGAAGAGGTGTGGCAGTAACACATATGAAGTGGGCATTCTCTGTTGACAGATTTGTGACCAGATCCTAGCTCTGCAGATGCAGAGTAGGTTTAGTACCAATCCCGGTACATCAATTAAAGAGATGAATGGTGGCAAAAAAGCAGTGTAAGGAGACTTCTATTATTAGTTACCAATGTGAAAAAGCCTAGAAGCACCAAAAAGCAAGAATCTCAATGGAGTAACTGTCTTTGTCTGTGGGCATATCTGTGAGGAATCAACTCAACTGGTAATTGGTGTAAGAGGGCCCAGTTCACTGTGGAGAGCACCATCCCTGGGTAAGTAGTTTTGAGCTGAATAAGAAAGTTTCTGAGTAAGGCAGAGAGTAAGCCAAGGGCAGCATGCCTCCTTGGTTCCTTCCTTGAGTTATTGGCCCAGCTTCCCTCAGTGAAGGAGTGTAACTTGGAAGTGTAAGCAGATAAACTCTCTCTACCCCAATTTACGTATGGTCAGAATGTTTTATCATAGCAATAAAAAGGAAAATTAGAACAACCCGAGAGCCCTCATTGAGAAGTGCAGTGCAGATAAGGGACCCAATGATGGCCCACCCCATCTTCAGGATGCTGACATAAACTTCACACTCAGAAGAAGAATCAGACAGGAGGTATGAATAGTGATGCATTCTTGCATTGTTGTGGACGTGTGTGTGTTTGTGTGTGTGTGTGTGTCTTCTTCAATTGCTTTGCCATCTTGAATTTTGAAACAGGGTGTCTTTCTGAAGTTGGAATTGTCCATTAGACTTCCAGCTTTGGGAATTCATATCTCTCTCTCTCTCTCTCTCTCTCTCTCTCTCTCTCTCTCTCTCTCTCTCTGAAGTTACAGTCACTCACTGTCATGTTTAGATTTTTACCTGGGTGGTAGGTATATAAACTCTGGGTATTTTACTTATTCAGAAAGCACCTTATCAACCGAGACATCTCCCCAGCCATAGTTAAGCATTTGTAATCATGGTGTTGTCTCTACAAATCATTGTGTTGGTTCTGGTTCAAAAAGATAGTCCAAAGAAATTTATATTGTTTGGATGTCCCAGTTTCCTTTCTATTGCAGTGAATGAAACACTCTTTGAAAAAACAGCTTAAAGGAGGAAAGGGTTTATTTGGCTTACATATCCAGGTCACGGTCCATCACTGAGGACGTCAGAGCAGAAACCTAAGGCAGAAGTTTGAATGAGAAACCATGGAGGAATTCTACTTGCTGGATTAAATGCAGGTTCATGCTTAGCTAGCTTTTCTACATAGTCCAGGATCACCTGCCCAGGATGGGGCTGTCCACAATGGGCTGTGCCCTCTTTCATCAATCAGCCATCGGGATAAATCCCCCACAACTATGCCTACAGAACAATTGGATAAAGACAGTTACTAGATTGAGACTTTTTTGAGGAGATTATAGGCTCTTGAGTTGATAGTGCTAAATAGAACACTGTATAAAAAGTCAGTTTCCATGAGATTATCTACTCCTCTATAGGGATGATCTCATTGGATGGTCTGTCTGCTCTGTTCTGCTAAACATGGAACCATTCAGGACAATGACTGGAGACTTTCCAGCATCTTTGAGTTCAGGAATAAGATATTATAAAAGCTCAGGAAGACACTTCATTAGTAACCTAGAAACCTCCCTTCTAGGATTAATGAATGTTTGCAGGAAAGGCCTTCAGCCTTGATGGAGGATGGGCTGGGTTAGACAGACACTCATAGAGAGTAGTTAACACACTGACCTGTGGGAGCAATCAGGTAGCTGACTCAAAGCAAAGAACATTCAGAATGAAGAGGCGGTACAGGGCTTCATCCTGTCGCTAGTGACCTTGTGGATCCAAGCTAAAAAAAAAAAATCAATACTTTTAACTAAAAAGCTGTTTCTTAACCACTGAGCCATCTCTCCAGCCCCCCAGTAAAATCTGTTTCTAATGCATGGAATAAACTCTAAAGATCTCAGATTCGAGACAACCAAGTCATACCTTGCAGAACTGAAGAAAAATAAGACAGCTGTGTGATTTGGAGATTTAATTTTTGCATGCGCGCGCGCGCGCGTGTGTGTGTGTGGGGGGGGTAGCCTGCTTTCTTTTGAGCCACCAACCAGTTCCCAGATTATGATATGGAGACTCATTATTAGTTACTAATGCTCAGCCTTTTCTTATGCTTGTTTCTTGCTGGCCCTTATGACTTAATTTAACCTGTTCCTTTTCATCTGTTTTACCTTGGGGCTTTTTAACTGTAGCATGTATGTTTCCGCCAGCCCGCCAACCTGCCAGTCTGTGACCTCAGCCACATCAGCCCCAAATAACACTCAGAGACTCTGTATTTGATACAATCCTGTTGACCAGTTACCATTATTGTTTATGGGCTAGCTCTGTCTTAATTATTAACCCATTTCTACTTATCTAAGTATTTCCACGTGGTCATCTTATCGGGGAGCCGCGGCAGGCGTCCTGCTTCCTCCATGCTACATCTTGACTCCTCCTTCCCATTTCCTCTTTCCCTCTCCTCGTCTCCTAGCCCCATCTATCTAGTTTTCTATTGGCCTCAGGCTTTATTAATTAGTATGAGAAACATATATACAGAATAACATCTCCCATCATTTAACCTTTCTTTCATTCTGTATATCTTACTTCATATCTGACTGGCTGGTGGCTGCCTTGCTGGCTGACTCTAGGTTTTTTCCCCTCTCTTTCTCCCTCATTCTCTTTTTCTCATTCTCTTCTCTCTCCTCTCCTCCCATGTATTCTCTTTGCCCCCAAGCCCTGCCTATCCCTTACTGCTCAGCTATTGGCTAATCAGCTATTTATTAGATAATTCAATGCCTTAGACAGGCCAGGTGAAACAGCAACACATCTTGACATAGTTAAGCAAATGCAAGATAAACAAATGTAACACATCTCTACATAGTTAAAGTAATATTTCACAATACACACATACCAAAAATTAAAAAATAATTTACTTCTTTCTCTTACAGAACGTTACAGATGAGAAACTGTCTTGAGTCTCAGAAAATACTTGAACTAGGCTTGTAAGTTGTGTTGAGACTCTGAAAGACCATGGAGACTTTTGAAGTTGGAATGAATACATTTTGCATTATGTTAAAGACACAGCCATGCATGATAATATAGCGGCTAGAGGGGGGGAATTATTGTCTTTACTTATCATTCTCCACCTTATTTTTAAGACCGGTTTTCTCACTGAAACTGGAACTCACTATCTCCCTATGATTCCTGCACAGTGAGCTTCTGAGATATGCCTATCTCTATCGGCTATTGCTAAGGTCTCAGTAGTGTGGCTTTTTATGTGAGTACTGGAGATTTGAACCGAGGTTCTTATGTAGCCATCAGTTATTTTAACTGGATGTTTTCCTACCAGGAAGGAAGGTCATGAATATAAGGTAAATACTGAGCCTTTAATATCCAGCATCTACCAATTTATTATCATTTACCCTACTCTCATGCAGGATAACCCATGACAAAATAGAGTAGTATAAAAGAATTCATTATTCTTGTCAATGCAAAAACACATCTCTCCCTTTAAAGGGAACAAGAAATTATTTTATCTTCCAGCCAGGCATGGGTAACCATGGCTCAGGAACACAGATTTAAGTCACCACAAATTCTATGTTCCAATGTGGTAATGATTTTATCGTTTTTGTAGTGACAGAGCAAAGGAAAGTCACAAATCAAGGTATTTTAATACACAATGGACTCCAGGAAAGCTGGTAATCTTAGTTATAGGCCTCAGATGCTTTATTACAGCATTCATAGACTCTTGGTGGTGGGAACTAAGTACCTGTTTATATATTCTAAAGCATTCACCTAATAGTCACAACCATGTTACAACAGATATGGAGGATAATAGATGACTGCTATTGAGGGGAAAGCTGCCCCAAGACAATCTGGTTCTGGGCTTGCAACATCCCAACCTCCACACAACAACTGAAGTTCTGATCAGCCTGTGCTGGGCAAGTGTCTTCCTTACAGGAATTATGGTTTATTCTAAGTTCTCTGTGTGCATGATCTCACTGCATCCTTATAGCATCTTTACCAAACATATAATTATTATCCCCATTTAACAAGGAAGAGGACTGAAGCTGGAGAAGGTTAAGTGATTTTGCTCAGGGTTCCACAGCTAAGTGAGAGAACTGTAGTTCTTAACACTGTACTTCTCCAGCTGCTGTCAATCAGTGAACGTTCCAGGCTAGCTGTGTGCAGTACATATAAAACTGTACATTCTGTCCCACAACTGCACATCATGGTCACTTAGAACTAAATCACCAGTCATGGTCGGTGAATTGCAAATAAAGACAATGTGTGTCATTCCTGGGACAGGTGTTTGATGGCTGATGCGAGATACATACCCAGACTTTGGTTTTTCTCAGGCACAATGACTGGAATGGTTGCAAATGGTAAGAGCTTGGTGAACCTGGGTCTCCAAGTGAGCACTATATAATTGTCTCTTGGCACTCCCTGGGTGACACGTAGCATTGTGAAGACTAGATGGGTGTGGTTTGGGCTCATGGTATAGTAGAAGTGTAACCATCTCAGCACCAGTGAAGATACTCTCTTGAAAGACACATCTCTCCATTGGCTGTCAGCAAATTGAAACAATAGTTCCCAGGATTGAGAATTTTCCACAAGAGTTTCAGACTTGGAACAGGAAAGGCCTGAAACGTAGTGCCAGTCAGAGGAGGACTTGTCTCCAAAGAAGGAGTTTTTCACAGTTCTGACATCTGCAGGAGAGACAAGAACTGAGGCAATGGTGTGTCGGTAATGGGCAGGACCACAGTGATGGGCAGAACTACAATGATTGACAGGACCACAGTGATGGGCAGGAGCACAGTGATGGACAGGACCACATCTTGATCAAGACTTCTCTGCTATGCATATCTCTTGCCTGATACTTAATGTGGTGATATTTTGTTTGTGCTCTAACATATAAAGCTTTCCTGAAGATCAGAAGGTAGGGCTAGACACTAGTTAACCTGTTAACCATAAAAATCTGGAGGTCTGTACAGACAAATGGAGAGTGATATGGCTGTGGGGGAAATATAATTCAGGAAGAGACAGGAGCTCACTCTCTTTTCAACTGAGAAGTTGGTGAGGTAAGGCGTGGCTGTAGCTTGTTCTTTGTCTCTCTGGTCTTTCAGTGTATACCCTGTATCTGACCCTGAGTTTTTATTATTAAGGCCAATTAGAACTCATGCTATAACTTAAGCCTAAAATTTATATCAGGATCCAAAATACAGACTCAAGGGGTCATTGCTGAACCTCTTCATTTCTTTACCCCAAGTGGGTATTTTAAATGTCTCCTTTCTCTGATATCTCTTCATGTGCACCATTGAGGACAGGTTCCCAAGCATAGGGGAATGAGCATAGCTCCTTAGTGCAGCCAGGACTCCGTCTCCAACATACCAATGCCAGTAATAGTCTGGATTAGTCTAGAGAACTGTGACATCTCCTTGATCTTCAATTGTATTGCCTGTAATATGGGATCTAATGACTTATGGAGACTAGTTTGGAAGATTATGTAAAATTTCCTACTCAATGTTTGCTCTGAGGCAAGACACCATAAAGTCATGACAATATCTGCATCACACATGCTGCACTCTACTCAGCAGAAGAGACTGGGTGACCTCGGTGCCACTATAAGGGCCTGCTGAAGCTCATCCCTGCAGGGCTTCTCCACCTGTATTAGTACACATCCTATCACTGTGAGCAAATAGAAGGCCAGGAGTGTGGGATTCAAGGGGATACCAAGGTAGACTGGGGTAAGAAAAATTATAGAAAAGTCATCAGAAATACAGACAGACAGCAGGATGGCAGGGCCTCTGGGCAGAGTGGGGACTCTTTTTATTAGGTCTCAGAGTAAAAGAGCTTTCCTAGGACAAGCATGCAGCCAGGCTGTGTCTCATTCCCAGGCAGCAGAGGGTGGCTGGATTCCAGGTAAGGAGTGTGTGACTCTGAGAATGTGGGAGGAGTGAGGGGGGAGGGGCATACTACCCATTAAATGGGTGAGATAATATGTGACCACACTGGAGTCCCAGGGGGACTTGCAAGCTGAGGGCTATCATTCTCCTGAAACCTTGACACCCAAGGAGTCTATTATAGACAAGCCCTAGGTAGAGGGGCTTGCTGTCTCCTCACAGTAGAGAGGCTTCTACGGGTGGACTGTGCAGCAGGCTGGCCTGGAGTCTAACCACAAACTCCCAAGACGATCAGCTTACAATGGGAAAAGGTTAATGTGGACTCATGGTTTCCTAGGGTCTAATGTGAAGTGGGTTGACCTGCATGGTAGAAGTGATATGATTGGATTAAACCACTCACCTAATAGCTGGGAAAAGAAAGATTGTGAAGGGAAGTGGGGAACTGGGGGAACCCCACGATCATCCAAGGGTATACTCTCCAATATCCTAAGATTTCTCATTAAACCCTCTTCTGGTCTTTATGAATACTGTACGTGCACACGCATGCGCACGCGCGCACGCGCGCACACACACGCACACAACACACTAAAGTTAGAAATTATATTAAAGAGGTCAAAGAGAGTAAAGATGGAGAGTGAAATTCTATAACCTGCTGTGACAGTATCCCTGTCTTATTCATTGTCAACTCAGTGAGATTGATACCAGTAGGAGAGACACAGAGAGGAGACCCAATGGTATATCCACTGTTCCACCATGGTTTAAGTTCAAGAAGAACTTCATGGAATAGAATTTTCAGAAATAGATTTCTTTCATAACCAAATAACAACCAGGTATTTTTTTTTAAATCATGTTTTAAAAGCCGAGCTTCATTTCCCCTTTGATGAGGAGTTTTGAAAATTTTCCCTGGCGGGAACTGAGGCAGTGCCTCTTATTCAAGTGGATGCCAGTCTGTGATTGTCCAATTATTCACTACATTCTGTCTTTGATGGTCCAGATGTTCTCAATTTCTTGTAATAAGCTCTTTCATCTGAAAAGTCGTTCCACTCAGAAATGCAAAATTCCTCTACGGCTCAGCTCCCGGGTATTTTTCCCCCTTGATGAGCTGGTTTAATTGGCCTTCAATTTACTTATTGTTTTTCAATAGAAAGCCCAAGTTTAATTTCACTTCTGTAAACCTGGAGATAAGAGCAGATCATTCTTCCATTTAAGTTATTCCCATTATGAGACATGTTGGGTCTGCCCTGACACCCCTTACCTCTACCCTCTGGACAGCATTGCATCCTTTTCTGCTTAAAAATAATTTGGGGAGGCTGGGCAGATAGCCCAGCAAGTTAAGTACTTGTGGAGCAAGCACAAGTTCAGGAAGCACAAGATCCACAGTTCAGGTCCTTAGAAAACCAAGTAAATGCCAGGTGGGCATGTGACAGCTCCAGATGGTAGAGACAGGGCATTCCCAGAGCAAGCTGGCTAGTGAGACAAACAGCATTAGTGAGCTCTGGGTTTGATTGAGAGTCCCTCACTCAGTGAGGAACATTGAAGAAGGATCAAGCATGATTCGTGTCATCAGCCCCTGTCTTATACATATATACATACGCACGCACCTTTTATGCTTCTTGCAAAAGTGACATCTATACATACTAGCACAGGTGAAGATTCATCACCACAAATCACCAATCTCACCTTCTTAACCTTTCTGAAGCCTCATAAGCTGTGTATAACATATGGAAAATACTGATGGGTTCTTTAACATCTACTGGTAGAGCACGAGCACATTCATAATAAAAAACAATGCATAGAGCGTAGGTGAATGCCCCACAAGATGCAACACCATTGGCACTTGAATCAGCCTGGGTTCAAATCTGTGTTCATTTGATCATCACAAGACCCCAGTCAAGTACTTTATTTGAACATGGTGCGCCCCTTCTATGTTTCTGTTTGAACACTGGGTCCATGGCTGGCGCCATTGTTTTTGGGGGCTGTGGAACTTTGGGGATACAGGCTACTAGGGGCTGTCTTAAGAATTGTGACTTCCTGTCCAGTTGTAACCTCCTACCACTGTAAGCAGAGCTATTCCAGCTGCTGTGAACTATACTTTCTGCTCCATAATGGACTCTATCCTCCACCAGCTGTGCTCAGTGTACAGTGTTTTAATATGTTTTAATATTATTTAAAAGGTTCATGCTGAAGAGACTACACAATAGAATTACAAAACAAAACACTTTAAGTAACTTTGTTATTTTAGCATTTTCTATTTTCAAATTTGTCATATATATGTATATGAGCATGCTTATATGTACATATAGGTATGGGTGTGTGTAGATCAGAGGATAACTTGGGAATCACTCCTCAAACCCTATCCACTTTTGTGTGGGGGGGGTGAGTTGAGACAGGGTTTATCTGTGTAGCTTTGGAGCCTTCCTGGAACTCACTCTAGACAAGGCCGGCCTTGAACTCACAGAGATCTGCCTGCCTCTGTCTCTGGAGTGCTGGGATCAATGGTGTGCACCAACCACTGACTGGCTTATCTGCCTTATTTTTTGAGACTGGGATCTCCTGATTAAGTTAGGCTGGCCAGTCAATGAGCCCCAGGGATCCTCCTGTCTCTGCCTCCCCAGATAGACTACAATAAGCTCACACTGTCATACCAGGCTATTTACATTTTCACATTTAGTGTGTGTGTGTGTGTGTGTGTGTGTGTGTGTGTGTGTGTGTGTGTGTATGTACATACTGTGGCACCTGCATGGAAGTCAGAAGACAGCTTGATACAGCCAGTTCTCTCTTCCTACCATGTATGTTCTTGGATCCCAGCTCAGCTCCCCAAAATTGGTGGTTAGCACCTTTATCCACCGAGCCACATGCCCACCCTCATCCAGCTTTTGAAGAGTAAGTTTAGGGATTTGTGTTATGTAGCTGCATGTGGCTCATGGATTACATGTTGGACACACCTCCAGCCATGAGCCAAAATAAATATCTTGTTCTTTAAGCTGTTTGTGTCAATAACAAGACAAGTGCCCCTAGTCGTGGATGGCTGGGACAATATGAACAAAGGCATCATGTGGTGTGATAGGCACAGGGCACCTGAAGCAATGCCCAACTCAAGTTCATGTGCTCACCAGTTGCTCTATAAACTCTCCTACATAGACTCTCAAGGGGATTTGCATTTCAAAATTTCCTCTTCCCTACCAAGGCCTCATCTCAGGATGTCCCCTTCAAAGGCAGAGTTGACACTTCTTATGGGCACCTCGCTGATGTATTCATTTCCTTCTCTTCTGTGTCTCACTCAGAATCTCATCATATCCACTCAGTGGAAAATGATTCTGCTGGGTCCTACACAGATTCAAACAGAGAAAGTAGAAATAACCATAAATTACTTCTACTAGAGAAATGTCAGGTGGGTCTGCATGGGCCATTCTTCAGAGAACATTTTTTGGTAATTCTGTAGATGAAAGGGGATTGTGAAGGTTTTATAAGCTTTTCTTTCTTTTTTTTTTATTTTTTCCCCTTTCCTCTTCTAAATGACAGGAGCCCTCAACAGACCTTTCTCGAAGAATAATTTTCCAAGGCTACCAATTTGGATCTCAAAAGCCCAGGCTCAAAGGGACCCCTAGTTTGCCATCTAAAATAAATGCCTGAACAAGTATCAGCCAAGGTACATACAGAGCAGATGGGAAATAGATAGCTACATTACTGATGGCTCTGAATTTAAGCGGCCTTTGTCTGAGGACAATAGCGTTATGAACAAATATTCAGGTTTTCACTCACAGGCCAGCCAGAGGATCAAGCAAGAAATCGAATTAAATTGGATTGAATCAGCAACGCCAGCACCATTAGTACACAATGCGTGTACCACCAGGCATTCTGACCCACATCTTAGAAGCATGGCCAGAGGGTCTAGGGCAATAGCTCAGTCAGAAAAGTACCTTCCTTGCCAGCATGTGTACCTAAATCAGATCCCCAGTACCCACTCATGTTAAAAAGTCAGGAATGGAACACAGGCTTATCATCCCAGCCCAATGGAGGCAAAGACAAGAAGATCCCTAGGGCTGGCTCTCTGGCCAGCTAGTCTTACAAAATCAATGAGCCATAAGTTCAGTGAGACACACTGTCTCAAATCCAAAGATAGAGGAGAGTGGTGGAGAAAAACATCCAATATTGACCTCTGGCCTCCACCTGTATGTCTTACTACCCCCATCTCCCACACACCTAACATATGCAAAAGTGGAAAATGAATAAACAAAAGAGAGATGTAGCTGTATTATAGCCAACCTAATATATTTCCATTAAGTCTCAGGTCACAATGCTTCTAATTAAGCAGGGTTGATTCACAACTGAAAAACTGCTCCCCCTGTACCTTCCAAAAAATATTTAAGTAATCTCAGGACCTTCCATGTTACCAAACAGGACATGTGCTCTCTTTATTATTTGATTGTGGCTAAATTTAGGCTCTGTCTTTAGGATGACCTGATAACAATCTTCTCTAACCCTTAATTGTGTTGTCAATCAATTCAAATCACTTTTAAGTAAGTTTTGACTTTGCCCATAATTTGCATGGCTTCATTTCACTCTCAAGGAAAATGGAAAATGGATGTACACCTCTGTATCTTCCTTCTGCTCACATCTGCTCTCCCCTTGCAAGCCCTATTTCAGTTGAAGGCACCTACCTACATCTAATCCATCATCTTTGACACCTCCTCCTCTCTCAATTCCAGATCCAATCAACCACAAATCCAGATAATTCCATTAACCACATTGTTTTCATACCCCACTTCTCCTGTCCTTCACAACCACTTCCTCTGTTCAGGTGGGAACTATGAACTGTCATAGGTAGGCAGCCTTCAACTGGCAAGCATTCTCAGGGTTTCTAGTTCAAGACAATGAAACTTGGCAAAGGCGTGCTTTTGTCCCTAACTGGCCAAAGGGTAAGATAAATTAATTCAATCTGAGGAAGATATGTTTCTCTGAATGATTTAATTGCATAGAACTTGGTAAAAACACAGAAGAAGGTAGCATCCAGGACAGAAAGTCACACACAATGTTAAGGAGAATAAAAAAATATGCCTTTGTATTTTCTCTGCAGTGGTGAATGCCTGTGATGCCAGGAGGGTGAGGATTTTGAGTTTGGGGCTAGCTTGGGCTACACAGGGAGATCATGTCTCTAACAATAGAGCCATGGCCTCAGATATTTGATTTGGGGCTAAAACAGGAGTAAACAGGGTGAATAGTGTAGTGCAGTGGTAGAAATCTGGCCTGGAATCTTCCAGTAAGTGGCTGAGATCATGACTCAATGGTAGAACACATGCCTAGCTAGAATCCCCCAGTGAGGTGCTTTGAGTGTGGTTCACTTTTAGAGCACCTGCCTGGAATCCCCCAGTCAGGGTTTAGGAATATACCTCAGTGGTGAGTATGAATGACTAAATTTCCCCCTGTGAATGGTAGGGACAAGGATTAGTAGTAGAGTGCCTTACTAGATTCCTCCAGTGAGGGACTGGGGCATGGCTGACTGGTAGGGTGCTTACCTTGGTCCAGTGTGATGGGCTGGGCTGTGGCTCGGTGTTAGAGACCTTGCTAGCACGCAGAAGACCTTGACTTTGATCCACAGCACTGCGAAAGAACGAGAACAAATACTAAATGTACTTGTAGAATCAACAATTCTAACAGCTACTAAATGAAAGAGATTGAGGTCAAACAGGCTCAGATCTAATAGTTTCTTACCAAAGGACAAAGCACATAAAATTACAGACTCAATGCTATTGTTTCCCAGGAGCAAATTGATTGACTAATATCTGAATGATCTTTCTACTTTCATTTGAAGTTGATTCAAGCACCGGGTTCTGGTCTGGACAATTATTGATTATGTATAACTGGAATTGTATTTAAGTCCCTCATCTCACTTTTATTCTAAGAAGTGCATTCAACTAACACCCTTAAAAGCTGATGACTATAATCAACCCATCATAATAATAACAATTACAGTAATGACAACAATACCCTTGTATCCCACTTCACGGTTGATACAATATCTGCCTTCCAAGATACTTTCACATGCACACTCTAATGCACAAAATGTTGCTTTTCTATGAAGGCGCGGATTAGGCGATAAAGCAAAGAACTATAAACAAACCAGAAGACTTCTCATGAGCTGACACACCACAGTCTTGAGAGCAAACCTTCTCTGTGCTCTTCCACTATCTCTGGATTCAATCACTATGTCAGTATATAACAGGCTGACTTCCAAGACTGACCCTCTCCATCTCTGTGAGCTGTCTGGCCTTGAATTGCTCTAGACTTACTCAGTCTGTTGGGTAGAGAAACTGGAAGAGCCTGGGAAATAACATCGATCTAGACATTCATACCCTTAAAAATAATATCAGTCTGGACATTCATACCCTTAACTACTGATTGGTAGATTTGGGAACTGAAGACAGAATGTAAAAAATGGAATGAGAGAGGGAGGAAAGGAACCTTAGGTGTGTTCAGTGGTTTGGGGTTTATTTTAGCATTTTGATACCTGATATGTCTAGCTTCTTTTCCCCATGATACCCTCCTAAAATCTGCATATCTAGAAAATTTGCTCTACTAACTAACATGTGCCCCCCATGTGTGTATGGAGATACACACACACACACACACACACACACACACACACGAGAGAGAGAGACAGAGACAGAGAGAAGGAGAGAGACAGAGAGAGAGAGAGAGAGAGAGAGGGAGAGAGAGAGAGACAGAGAGAGAGACAGAGAGAGAGAGAGAGGGAGAGAGAGAGAGAGAGAGACAGAGAGACAGAGAGAGAGAGAGAGATCATTCCCAATCTTTTACCTCTTGGTTAGTATGAATCAGTGTTACAGCAGGTCTCCCCGCAGGCCTCCCGGTCCTGCCGCCACGTGGGCCCACAGCTGTGCCAGCCCCAAATAACACTCAGAGACTCTGTATTTGATACAATCCCGTCGGCCAGTTACCATTACTGTTTATGGGCTAGCTCTGCCTTAATCATTAACCCATTTCTATTTATCTAAGTATTTCCACGTGGTCTTCTTATCGGGGAGCCGCGCAGCAGGCGTCCTGCTCCTTCCCAGGGCTACATCTTCTCCCTACTACTCCTCTTCCTCCTCCTGGGCACCTAGCCCCGCCTATCTTGTTTCCTATTGGCCACAGGGCTTTATTAACCAGTATGAGAAACATATATACAGAATAACATCTCCCATCAAATCAGTGGCTTTTCTCATTGTTGGTACAGTAAACTTTACAAAAGCAACTCGGGAACAAGGTTTGATTTGGCTTACAGTTCCAGAGTACAGTCCAGAAGTCCATAAAGGAAGGAAAGGCGCGAGGCACTGAGTATGGGGCAGCCGGCCACATGGCTTCCACGTCAGGAAGCAGGCGGAGGTAAAGGCTAAAGCTCAGCTTGCCCTCTCCTTGGTATTCACCCCAGCCCATGGACGGGCCACAATCAGAGTCGGGCTTCCCACTTCAATTCATCCAATCTAGAAACTCTCTTGCAGACATGCCCAGAAGTGTGTTTCCATGGTGATTCTTGTTGGGTTTGTGCCACAGGCTAATCAGATCACATTTTCCTGCAGGGTTACAGACATTAGCAGGCACCCCGCGATGAATGTGTCTGTGAGTCTGTAACAAGTTCCTTGGGCATCTGGACTTCAAGAAAGCAATGATAAATCCCAGAGACAAAGTAGCCTGATCCTTATTAGTTGATTCTGGGACCCCTGCTGTTTGCCACAGGGAGAGGGAAACAGCCCGTGTGAGTTTGTGAAGTAAACTATCTAGACATGCCAATTCTACAAGTCTAAGAGAGGACAGGGAAGCTAGACACCCCAAAGTATAGACCCCCAATCCACTGGATTCATCCCTTACTCCATTCCTCAGATTCCTTCTTCACTTTCTCATCGTACAAATATTTCCCCCTTCCTCCTGAATTCTTTTGAGTAGCCTCTTTGCTCTTCAGGGTGATCTGAGAGGCACTTCCGTTTCCACGGGAGCCAGCCACATACACTCTAGCTTACAAGAAAACCTGTGGTACGAAGGAACAATTTCTGCATTAGGATCTTCTACTGTATCTGTGACCTTTCAACTCTAAATGTCACTGAGCTGACAGTCAAGACTCACAGTCCCAGCAGAGCTGAAGAAATGTGTGTTTTCCATAATATCCTCACAGAACTGAGCCTCAGAGGCTAATGCAGCAGCTGAAATTCAAGGACATCCAAATCCGTTCCCTATACCTTCTATTTGTAACTTTTCCACATCCCTCTCACTCCCGAATCAACTCTGAATCATTAACCCTCTTCTCAGAAAGGTCTAGGGCGAGTGCTGTTAAGTCAGTGATGAAAGAAGTCATGACATCTTGAATCAACAGTCAGCTGAGCTGCCTGAATCAATACCTGGAAAGAGGTCTTAAGGAAACTTTAGTTGTCCACAATGAAGTAGAAGCCACTGTCACTAGGCCTCAGATGTTTCAGTTCAAGTGTTGAGCCCTGGGTGGCCAGTAGTCTGCACACTGGGATTAAACATAAAGACATTAACCTTATTAGCATATTGGTTAGGGTCAGAGTCTGTGCCCTGGCAGCCTGAACAAATTGGGCTTGGTCATGGGTCTCCAATAGGCCAATTAAAGGGACAAATAACAGTAAAAGGCAGAACAGGGGGATGCAGTGAAGGTGGTCAAATTGGGAAGACAAATAAAGAAGTCTAGTGAGGTCTCAAGTTCATATCCACATCTCCAACATGAAGGTTGATATTAAGTAGAGAGCAAGATATACACATAGCTAAGATGTCCCGCACAAGGTGTGGTCCTGCCCATCACTAATCTATCACTGTCTCAGTCACAGTCTACCCTGTGAAGTGGCCTGAGAAATGCAGCCCAGCTGGGGAAGGATTTCCAGGGTTTTGTTTTTGTTCTTGTTTTCTGTCAACGGGCTTCCTTTATGTTGTTCCTGACTGATGTTGCTCTCCACAGTCCTGTTCTCCTGTCACAGGAACATACTTTCTGCAGCCCACTCCTAGAGGCCACCCTCTTAACCCCATCATCAGAAAAGGTACAGAGAAGACACCATCTAACGTTCAGAAATACAATGCAATGGAACCAGAAATAACTGTCTCATCTTGTCCTTGGAGAGCTCGGCCTTTGTCATGAACCTTATTTGTTTTATTGGGAAAACTGATACTCCTCAGCCAGTTCTTGGAAGATCTGTCTCCAAAGACAGAGTGGAAATAGACATGTCAAGTTGCAAGCATATTTTGTGGAAAGATAAATGCTTGCTCCAGCAATGCTCTTAAGAGCAAAGAACAGTTGTTTATTCTATCTCCAGATCTCTGACTCACAGGATGGTGTCAGAGAGATATGCTCACTTCAGGGTAAAATCAGCTGTCCCCACCCACTCCTTTGCATTTTCAAACATGAATAAGTTAATCTGGGTCAGAGGAGATAGTGTTTCTTTATACAATGGGTCAAACAGTTGAGACCTCTTAAGCTATGTAGAGCAAACACATAAGAAATTTACAAAAGATCTGTATCAGATTAATGGTGGCATCAACACTGGTTACTAACATGTTTTTCTAGGTTCAGTCAATCACATGGGCTATGGGGAGGGATGTAAACATCAGGCTACAAATCTTTATGTTTATTTGGCTTATACTTTCATGTCATAGGCCATCACTGAGGGAAGTCAGGGCATGGGCTCAAACAGGAAATTTAAAGCAAGCAATAACCATAGAGGAATATGCTTGGCTGAATTCCTCACCAGCTAGTTCTTATCTTGCTTTCTTATTCAGATCAGGATACCCTGACAAGGGAATGGTATCCTCCTCCAATTAAGAATCGAGACTCCCACAGAAATGCATAGAGGTAAATCTGATCTAGAAATTCTAGGCTTTCCTCTTAGATGACCATAGGCTATGTCAAGTTGATGATTAAAGATATCTAGGACACATGCCAAAGCCAAATGTGACTGTACTCCATGTGTCAAATTCTACAGCTCTAAACCTGCTTTTGTAGTCACTCTACCCAGGCTTGCATCTCTCCTCTTCTGAACAATGCCCTTGTCAGTCACCACTGACCTCCATGTTGCTAACTCCAGTGCTTTATTACAATCTTGGGTCACATTTCATCAATCAACAGCATTTACCAGCCATTCACACATTCTTCATTAATTAATTTCCTTTGTGTGGCTTCCAAGATACCAGATTCTAGTTCTCCTCATATTTTTGCCTTCTCAGGTTCTTTGGTTGGAGTCAAATTATTAATATCAGAGAGGCTCAAGTATTAGTCTTGAACATCAAGATATCAAGACTACATCACTGCTGTACTGTGTGTGTGTGTGTGTGTGTGTGTGTGTGTGTGTGTGTGTGTGTGTGTGTGTGATGAAGCCTCTTTCTCTACACCTGGAACTCACTGCCTTGGCTATACTGGCTTGCCAGCTGCTCCCAGGGATCCTCCGCTTTATGCCTCTTTAGCAAAGGGATTGTAGGATGCTTCTCGACAAATCCTTCTTGAGGATCTGACAACTGAGCTGGGGTCCTTGCACTTGTATATAAAGCACTTTGCATCTACTATCTGCTTAGGTTCCAGTTTTAAATGTCATCAGTATGTCAAATTCATAATTCTTATCCAAACCACACCCCCAATCCTTACCCTGATCAGAACCTGAACTAACTCTAATAATAACATAATTCCTAACCCTAAACAGAACCCTAACCCTACATCTACAGCTTGGCTCATTCTCACAATTAAGGTCACTTAATTTTCCCCCTTCACACATCCATGCTTGGCTTTTATTCCTTCTCCCTCACCACTCTACAGTCTTTCTCTTTTAGTTGATTGTGTTTATGTAGGCCAGATATCTTGAAGACATTCATAGTTTCCATCTTTTTCTCTCACCCCAGTCAACCCACTTTCCAATAATGGAATCATACAATCTATCATATCTGTAGATACAGTGTAAATATACAAGTATTTCTACGTGGTCTCATCTTACTGGAGAGAGGGCCAGGCATTCTACTCTCTCCGTCCTCCATCTTGAATCTCCTCCCTACTTTTTCCTCTCTCCTCCTGGTCTCCTAGTCCCGCCTATCTTGCTTTTCTATTGGCCAACATTGCTTTATTCATTAACCAATAAGAGAAACATATTTACAGAATGACATCTCCATTCATACTCCTTTTGCTATGTCTGCCCCACCATGATGGACAGTGTCCCCTACAACTGTGAACCCAAATAAATCTATCTTGTGTTGCTTTCACTGAATATTTTATCACAGCAGTGAGAAGTGTCACCAACAACACCTTACTATTGTTACTTCTCCTTCTGCTTCTAAATTTGTCCCTGTTTGTTTTAAGTTTAAAATAGAGTAAGAAGAGTTCTCTTGAATGCATGGTGTATCATCTTCACACTGTGGGTCAAATTGTCTAGTGGTTCCCAATTAACAAGAACCAAGAACAGCAACCAATGTTTTTTTTTCTCCATTAAATATAGAGTTCTAATAATACTTCTCTGTTATCTTTCTCCATTTCTCTTAGAAGTAACCTCAATAAACTTACTGGTTTACTTATTGGTGCAATCTTTTTGGTATAATTGATGCAAACTTATTGGTGCAATCAATACTTTTGTGGGTTTCCTATCTTATGTCTATGGTGGCTCCCAGAACACAGCAGTTCACCTGTAGAAGTTCCAGGAAATAAACTTCTTTGTCCTGGAACAATTTGAATGAGTTCTATATTCTCATACTAGAATATTCATGCTTCCTTCCTGTCTCTGAGTCAACAGACTCTGGTTATGATCCAGAAGGTCAGCTTCTAGCTATGTTCAAGGCTATGTTCCATATTGATGAATCTTTCAGATATCTAAGTTCTATTTAACCTTAGTAGCTTATCATTTATGAAAACAACAACTCTGAGGGTTGGGGATATGTCTGAATGAATTGGTAAAATGCTTGCACCACACAAGCACATGGATCTGAATTCAGACTCTAGAATCAACATTTAAAAAAAAACCTACTGTGGTGGTATATACTTACAGTTCTAATTATGGTGAAGTTGAGATAGGCACACTTAAGCATGAACCTGTGTTTTTGTATGCATATATGTATACAACACACACACTCTCATTCTCTCTAGTGCGCAAAAAAAAAGAGAGAAATGTCCTTGAGACCAATAGAACACTGATTATTTTTCTGATGTATCTTTGGAATTTAATTATAACCAGCTTATCTGATGATATATTTGTATTTTCCCTTAATTGGGAAATTTTGCCTCTCTACAATAAATTTGTAAGCAACTTGATAACATGCATAACAACAAAAGCAGATATTTATGGAGACTTCGTAGATGCTGTGCCCTGCTTTAATCTCTTCCATGTTTTTATCTCGTTCATCATCACAACAACCTCGGTAGGAATGGATACAATTGCCTTCACCTTCTGATGAAGGTAGCTGGATACAGAGTGTGGCAGGACAGCAAATGAGGAGCAGGTATCCAAATTAATTCATCAAAGAAGTCAGAGGAAAGACTGGGAACCTTTCCAAACCAGAGTGAGTTGCCACAAAACAGAGAATATTCTAAAAGAGACTGTGTAATCCTTTGGAAAAGGCAAAACTTTGTAGGTAACCCATAAATGATAAGAACTCATGAGGCAGGGAGCTTTAACGAGTCTCTTTACATAGCTTCCTAACCCACTGCCATCCTTGACAATGCACTACCTCCTCTCTCTCTCTCTCTCCTTTCTGTGATGTGTAAGGATGTATGTATATATGTTTTCATATGTGTAAACAATTGCTGGGAGACTCTGACAGGCAAAGATGCCCAGAGGAGACCATCAATCCAACTAAGCTGTTTATAAGCCATATAGGAACCTCTAGGGATGCAGCTTTCAGTTACCACCCACACTAATATGAATTTCTCACCCATGTGTCTTCTAATGAGTTGTCCATGCCCTAATAGTAATCCCTGACTCCCACTCCCAAAAGTAACTCCAATAAACCCATTGGTTCATCAAGTTGGACTCCCTTAGAATTGTTCCTTTGGTCTATTGTTGGTGTTCTGCATGGGTTGAGTAGAGACCTCCCCAGAAAAAGTCACATAACAGTTATCAGTTGGTACTCCTCACATCACAGCTCCATTTCTCTGCTTTCACACATATCAGATGCTTTTTCTGCTATGGTGCCCTTTCTGCGGCATCCAACCTAGCTGCAGGGTGACTGCTCTAACAATGCACACGTTTTTCTCCTAATTAGAACATCATCATTATTTCAGAATACTTGAGATGAAAACATTCTGTTGAATTCAAAGCATATTTGCATAATCATAAGAATCTTCAACATTATATTTGTCATGGCAAAGAAAGAGGAGCCGTTAGCGCCTTTAAATACACTTCAACTGCACTGGATTTGCGAATGGTTGCAAAATATGGTTTTAAAATTTTTATCACCTACTAGCATGGGAGAATTTTTTTTGCTGATGTCAACTATTACAAATTGGGAACCAGGGGCGTAGCTCAGTGATAGAATATCTGCAAAGAACCACAGTGAGGAGCTGGGGCATCATCATCATCTTCATTATCAACAACTACCTTATCATCCACCCTGAATTAACTTATACTTGTGGAATGTTGCTGAGTATATAAATTATTACAGGGCACAACATATCCTTACTCTTCTGCATACAATGGAATGAATGTAGCTTAATAATTACACTTGTAATCCCAGCACTCAGAAGGCTAAAACAGGAGGATCACACTGAGTTCAAGTTCAAGGCCAGACTAGGTTATGCTGACTTTCAGGTCATTCTTGACTAAAGAGAAGACCCTGATTTAAACACAAAACAACCTTCCCCCCAAAATAAACTAAAACAATGACAATGATAAAAAGCCAACCAAAATAGTAGGACCAGATGAGGTACATCTGTAATCCTAACAGGAGATTGAAGCAAGAATAGTGGTATTTGGGGCTAGCCTAGACTATATGGTGTGACTGTGTGTCAAAAATAAAGCAAATAACAACAGCAAAAAACAAACAAACAAAATTACTGAAACCAAAGAGACTAAGCCATCAAAGCTTTATGGAATTAAATTGACAATAATACAATATCCGGGGAAACTCCTAATTTTTGAAAATGTAGCAACCTATTTATAAATAACCCATGCACCAAAATTTTGCAAAAATATAGAAGATGTTTTGAGCTGATTCACAATGGAAGTTAAATATAATGAAAAATATCAGCCAAAATAGAGCTTAAAGATGTTCTTATTTTTAGATTATATACTTACAGAGGACAGGGATGGAGTGTGTGTGCACATGGATGCAGGTGAACAACCAGGCCAGAAGGTAGTCTATCCCCTGGGACCTGGGTTTCTGGTGGTGATGAACCATCTGACATGAGTGTTAGGAGCAAAACTCGCATCTACTGCAAAAGCAATATGCGCTCTTAACAGTTGAGCCATCCCACCCTAGAGTTCAGAGAGACCCGCATAGCTCTTAATAATCAAGAAGATCTCATCTTAATTGCCCACTTTGGAAAAAAAGAAAAAGAATCTAGGGAGGCCAAGTTGAGCTCCAGATACATGGAAAAAAAATAAACAATTTGTATAGATGAAGGACACAAAAACCAATGAAATGGTAAGAAACTGTATAAAGCCCAAATATGACTCTTTGATATTTTTAATGAAATTGATAAAACTAAAGGTTTCAATCTTGCAAATGAGGAAATTAGAAATAGAGTATAATTGTAAGTATTAGTCATCACACAAACACAGAGTATGAAAGGGAGAAGAAACAGGCTGTATGAAAAACTTCTACCAACAAATTCAACAAGTTAATGGGTGTGTAATATATATATATATATATATATATATATATATATATATATATATATATTGAACAAAATAAAACCTTACTATAAGGAAAGCTCCAGACCCAGATATTTTTCAATTTCAAATATATAAGAAGCATAATTAGGCTGATTACACACAAACTCTGTCAGAAAATAGTGATAATACTTGTCAATTTATTTTATAAGTCTTCATTAAACAACTAATAAAACAAGGCAAATATGCCACAAGAAAACTGCATAAGTGATATTTACCTGTTAGGGTTTTAAAGGGAAATGTTCCCTACAAGCTCTCCTGTGTATTTGCATGCTTAGTTCCCAGCTGGTGGTGTGGTTTGTGGGATTGTGGAATCTTTGGGAAGTGGAATCTTTTTGGAGTAAGTGGTAACTGGGGGTAGACCTTGAGGTCCCACTTCCTATTTACTCTGTTTCCTAAATATGTAATGTGACCAAATGCTTCCTACTTATGCCACCATGTTCCCCCTACCTCCCACATATGAACTCTATCCCTTCAAACTATAAACAAGAACAACCCATTCTCTACTTAACTTGCTTCTGGTCAGCTACTTTAGCTCCTAGCTAGTAGCACTGCTTTAACAGGTTCTGGAACCTTTGACAAGGAGGGCCTTGATAGAATAAATGGGTCACTAACCAAGTGGCACATGAGTGTTATAACCCAAAACTGCTTGCTCTAAGAGTTCTTCCTGCTTCCTGGCCCCCAATGAAGTGCAGAATAATAGCCATATATCCCTACCACACTGGGTATCACCTCTGATTGGAGAGGCCAGACCCTCTCAAATGGTGAGTCAAACTAAGGCCATTCTCCCTTATGTTGCTTTGTTGTGTGGTGATAAAATTCAAACCAGTGATAGCCTATTGCTAAGGGTCAGGCTAGAGAGTGACTACAAACCAGTGGAGAAGCACCTGGGAATATAGCAAAGTTTGAGAACCCAGGGATGTGATAGAGTTAGAGAATCTGGGGCCATGATAAAATTGTCTATGGTCTATATTGTTGCAGCGCAGTAATCATGCTATTGAACACAACTTGCAGAAAAGCATTGCTGTTTATTTAAATCAAGTGAATTTTACTGTTGAATAAATTATGTCTCCAAAAAGCTGGAGGGGAAAGTTAGGTGAACAGAAGCATGCCTAAGCTGCTCATTTTTAAAACCTTGAAACAATTGTGTTTGAAAGTTTTATATGAATTCAATATTTAGGATCATCCTTAATCCTGTCAATTCAGCTCTTCTTAATGATATGAGAAGGGGAAAAAAGAGCCAAAATGAAGTTCTTCCTTGTTCTTTCTTTATCATGTGTATAAATGTTGTCTGCATGTGTGTATATTATTGTTTGTATAGGTGTTTGTGTGGGGTGTGGGAGTTGTGTGAATATGTGGCACAAAGAGACCAACCTCTGAAATCCTTTTCTACCACCTTAGTTTTTGAGGCAAAGCCTCTCACTGAACCTGGGGACCACCATCTTGACCACACTGGCTGCCTCTAGAGCCCAGGCTCTCTCTCTCTCTCTCTCTCTCTCTCTCTCTCTCTCTCTCTCTCTCTCTCTCGCTCGCTCTCTCTCTCTCTCTCTCTCTCTCTCTCTCTCTCTCTCTCTCTCTCGCTCACTCGCTCTCTCTCTCTCTCTCTCTCCTCCATAACACCACAATTATAAATACATACTACCTTGTCTTCAGCTCTGTGGGTAAGTGTATGTGTGATGAAGGAAGGTACCTGGGATCAAACTCAGGTTCTCCTGTTGTGCAGAAATTCTTCACTGACTATGCCATCTTCCAACAACTTTTGCAAAAGTTTTCTAAAGGTCTTTTTGGGGTTCTCAGTTATTTAAGTGTCCTGAGTAAGTATTAGCACTTTTGTTTATTTGGAACACATTAGAAAATATTGCCCTATGCTGCTTATGTGAATTTCCCAAGAAAACTAACTCAGTAAAGGGTGAGGTGAAAGGTTTGAACAAGTGCCTTGCTTATATTTTTCTTATCATTTTAATTTAATTCATAGGCATTTACTACATCCATGGTACCATACAGCCATCTACATGAAACACTTTTGGAATATTCACATGACCAAAAAGGAGTTCCCATGCACTTGTGTCTTTTGATTATCAATTTGACACAGCCTGAAATCATCTGGCAAAAGAAGCTCACTGAGACAGGACTGTCTACATTGGTTTGGCTTCTGTATATGCCTACGGCAGATTGTCTTAAATTAATTGCTATGGGAAGACTCCGCCCACTGTGGGCAGCACCATTCTTTAGGCAAAGTGTCCTGAGCTGTGTAAGGGTAAAGAAATAGAGTTGAGTACAAGCAAGCAATGACATAAGTGCATGCACTCATGCTTCTCTACTTTTGACTGTGCATGTGACATGATTAACTGTTTTCCGTTTTTGCAGTGACAAGCTGTAACCCTGAATCATGAGCTGGAATTAAGCCCTTCCTGCCCTAGGTTCCTTTTTGTCGAGGCAGTTTATCACAGCAACAGGAATGGAACTTAAACATCTTGAATTTTCTTTTAAAAAATGTGCTTTGTATTCTTACTTGCATTTTCAAAATCCACAGATACCCTGCCACTCCATCCAGAGCTAAGAGTAGCATGAAAAGTAGTATCTAAACAGTTCTGCAAAATGCTTTCCATACTGTAAACAAAAACATCACACACACACACACACACACACACACACACACACACCACACACTTTGGTGAGAATGACACTATTTTCCCAAGATCACAATTTTCCTTAGTACAAAACCTGCTAGCATTCTAGCATGCCTAAAAGCCTGCCAGTTTTCACACTGGTCAGTGTAGAATCTGCATACCAAACATAAAAATTCACTCTGGTACACCGAAGTAATAAAGAGCATCTATTTGGAAGAATTAGAAAGCTGATTTTTTAAATAAAATATTGTATAAATCAAAAAGGATGGATGCATACCCTGAAGACCTTTGAAGTGGTTTCATTAGAAAGAGTTTTTTAGGCTCTTCCAATGACTCAACTATACCTCCCTCTCCTGTGTGTGATTCAGGGAGTACTTAGTCTCTTCTGTTTTCCAACTCCTGGTTTAGACAAATGGGTTCACATAGTCAACCGGTCAACCAACATCATGAAGCATGATGGAAGAAAGTTTTGCTAAAGGAAAAGGAGAAGTTCTATTGTGCCCCATAATTTACTGTCCAGTTAATATTGGGCAATTATAAACATATGTTTTACAGCCCATAATGAGGTTAGGGAAATAAGGAGTATTGCAGAAGTTGGTAGCTGAGAACAGCTAGACAAGGTATGCTGGGTGTTCAGGCCATAGTGAATGAAGAAGGGCAACCAAACTTAAGAAAAGTGGTTCTTAATCAGAATATATTCTTAGTAGAACAACACAGCATCTCTGATGCCAATAATGATGCAATAAGTTTCCCAGTCACAACTTTGAGGATTGCTGACCCAAATGGATGGATATGCTGGCTAGTTGTAGGTATCAATTTGATTCAACCTAAAATCATTTAAGTGGAGAGCCTCTGTTGAAGAATTACCTAGGTCAGAATTGTATGAGCATATTGAGATTGTCTGGATTGTTAATTGTTTGAGAAGACTGTCCCTGAATGTAGGTAACTCTGCTTTATAGGCTGGGCTCTGGACTGTTGAAGAGCAGAGAAAACTAGCTGAGAGACAAGCAAGAAATCAAGCAAGGATCCTTGCTTTCCTCTCTTCACTTTTTCCTGTGAATATAATTTAAGTTCCTGCTTTGACTTCCTTGCAAAAATGAACTGTAACTTGGAATTATAAGGCAAATAAACACTTTCTGTTCCAAATTGCTTTTGTCAAGATATTTTATCATTGCAACAGAAATGAAAATAGAATAGTGGGTAAGGATTAAAAGTACTGCACCAGGTCCTTCGCTGACCTGGCATAAAAGGCAAAGAACCTGAGCCAAAATAGAATGTAATACAATGGGATCTGAATTCAGTCAGACCTTCACTTTACTGTAGCCTTTCTTTTCTAAGAGTGTGATTTTTAGTGAGCTGCTTAATTACACCGTGATAAATAGAGTCTACCCTTTGTATCCATGTGTTTCCCATTGAGGGATTCAGGTAACCATGGATCAATATCATACTGTTGATATGTGCATACACACATATGCATACAAAATATACAACAAAATAAACTAACATCTATACTATAAATGTTCAGACTTTCTGTCATTATTCTCTGAACAATACAGTACAAAGCCATTTAAGACCACTGGTGTTGTAAAAAGTATTATAAATCATCAAGAAAAGGCATACAGGAGGCTGAGCTGGGTGGTATACACCTTAAATCCCAGCTCTCAAAAAGCAGAGGTAGGTGAATTTCATCATCTTCAAAGCCATCCTGGTCTATATAGCAACTTCCAGGAGGATGTATAGAGGTTCTTTGCAAATATGAGAATCAAACATCCACACGTTTTTAGTATTAAGGCAGATCCTGGGACTGGAGTATATTTCATTTGGCCGAGTGATTATATAACACGCAAAAGACCCTGGACTTTGTTTCTACCAGTTCATAAACTAGGTGTGGTGATGCATGCTTATCATCTCAACACTCAGGAGGTAGATGCAGGAGGATCAGAAATTCAAGGTCATTCTTCACTATATAGTAGTCTGCAATAAGCTTGGAATAGATGAGACTCCCTGTCTAAAACAGGACAGGGGAGGGCATCCTGGAAGCAATCACTCATACACACCAAAGGAAGTATTGTTTTACTATTATTATTAAAAATAGTAAGAGTTATAAGCTGGGAAGATGGCTCATTTAAGCATTTGCTGCCCAAGTGTGAGGACCTGTTTTGTATTCCCAGAAGCCATGTAAATGCTGCATGGGCACACTGACCACCTATAATACCAGCCTCTGAAAGTGGAGAAAGGGATGGAACCCCAGAGCAAGCTGGCTAGAGATAAAAGTTAGATCATCACTCTGAGTTTGATTGAGAGAATTAGCCTTAATGAATAAGGAGGAAGAGCAATAGAGGATACTTCCTGACATGAACCTCAGGTAACTGTACATGTGTATATACACAGACATGCAAACATGCAAACACACACAAATGCACGCACATGCACGCACACAAATGGAAAGAAGGTAAAATTATACATAAATAAAATAAGTACATAATGTCCAAAGTTTATAAAGTAGGAGCTAAACTAGAATTTATCCCACGAGCATAAATATTCCTTCTTAATTGCAAACCGCACTTTCTACTATTTTCTACACATTGGTTTTATAGCACTCAGAGATAAAATAAAGTTGATACATAAAAAATGTCCATGGTTGGTGCAGGCTACTGAAAGTAATGACCAGATAGGAGCATTTTCTGTTTTTTTTTGTTTTGTTTTTTTCTTTTGAGTGGACTAATAGTAGCTAATGGGAGGAAACAACTTAGACCTCATTTTCCCTCAGAAGTCCATGTGATTTTTCTTAGCCTTACTGTAGAACTGCCTGTTAAATTGCAACTTCTGTTTACAAAGATCTATCTTCCAGCATAATGATGTATATACAAGGAGCCACGCCATCTCCTCTAAATCCACACACTCCATTTTTCTTCTCGGAGGCACAACGTAAAATTGCCATACAAATGACAGAGTCAATAATTATTTAATTCATGTAGAACACACTGCCTTCATTGAGAAGCCAGTCGTAAGCAGTTCTCGGCCACTCCAACCAACAGGAGCCTCCTGGGTACAGTAACACAGTCGATTGGCTTCACTGTAAATAAAGAACTCATGAAGGTGACAGGTAAGTAAGGAAGAGTGGAGTTTAATGACTGCCATGTGCACAGTGTGTTTGTAAACAGAGCTATGAAAGAAATCAATTAAAAGGAAACATACTCAAAAAGAAAAGGGGGCCAGAGCGATGTGGGTACTTCTCCTGCCAAAAACCTGAGTTTGAGTCCCAGTACCCGCATCAAGCAGCTCACAACTGCCTGGAACTCCTGCTCCAGGAAAGCTAACATCCTCTTCTGGCCTCCATAGGTGCCTGTGGGTCCTTTGGGTTCAAACTCCTATCAGCAGGCTTAGTGGCAGGGACCTTTACCCATTGCTGTGGTTTATATGAGAAATGGCCCTCCCCAGTTTCGTGTATTTGAAAATGTAATCAGTCCCGATTTGGTGGTGCTATTTGGAAAGATTATGTAAGCTTTAGGCAGCATAGCCTTGCTGGAGAAAGGATGTGACTAGGGGCAGGCATTGGGGTCCTATAGCTGTGCTAGTTAGTTTAATTTCAAGTTGACATCATGTGGAAGGAGTAAAACTCAATGAGAAAAGAAAATGTGCCTTCATCACACTGCCTGTTGGTAAGTCTCTGTGGCATTTTCTTGATTAATGGCTGATGTGGAACGTCCCAGCCCACTGAGGGCAGGACTATCCCCAGGCAGGTGGTTCTGGGTTACATTTAAAAGAAAAAAGCAAACTGAGCAAGCCATGAGGAGCAAACCAGTGCAAAGAAGCTTCCTCCATTGCCTCTACTTCAGCTCCTGCCTTGGTTTGTTCTCTTACTTTGATGATGGGATGTTGTGGAATATTAGCTGAAGATGTTTTACATTCGTTTATGCTGTGGAACATTTGTTTAACGATGCAGAGATGTGTTGCATCATTTTATGCTGCATGTGTCTAATTCTGGAAAGCTGTGTTTCTGTGCCTGTCGAAAGCACCCGATTGGTATAATAAAGAGCTGAACAGCCAATAGCTAGGAAGGAGAAAGGAGAGGAGGGGCTGGCAGGCAGAGAGACTAAAAAGCAGGAGGAGATCAAAAAGCAAGGACAAGGAGAGGAGGATGCTAGGGGCCAGCCATCTAGCCACACAATCAACCAGCCCCCAGCCGCCCAGTAAGAGCGAAAGGAAGACATTCAGAAGTAAGAGAAAGGTAAAAGCCCAGAGGCAAAAGGTAGGCAGGATAATTCAAGAAGAGCTGGCAAGAAATAAGCCAAGCTAAGGCCAAACATTTATAAGTAAGACTCTCTGTGTATATTTTAGGGGAAGCTTGATGGCACCCCCCAAGAGTCAAAGAGCAAAAATAGCCACCACCAACTGTTGGGAAATAAATCCTGTGCTCCCCAAGTTGCTTTTGGTTTATGCTTCTTGTTCTCTCTCTCTCTCTCTCCCTCCCTCCCTCCCTCCCTTCCTCCTTCCCTCCTCCCCCCACTCTTTGCTTCTCTGTGTGGATGCAATTCTAAACAGACAGCTTCCTGAGCCTGATGGCATGCTATGTCTTCTTTACCATTTTGGACTCTAGAACTATAAACCAAAATAAACACATATGTTGCTTTTGTTCACAGTACTCTATCACAGAACAGAAAAAATAACTAATACACCCTTGAGTGACCCACTGGTCACCCAATTTACTTCTTTATGGCTCCATAAATAAAGGCCATTTCCGGTGACCACCACATCCCCCTCTCAGTAGGTATTATCAGGTGACTGATTTTTATATTTGGGGGGATATTAAGTGTCTCACAGATAATGAATGTGTGTTGAAACCTTGGTCCCATGCTGATGGATGTAAGCATCAAAATGGAATTTAATCATGAGGGATCTGCCTTCAAAAACTGATCCACTGTTGAATTTAAGAGCACCTCTACCAAAATGATGACAATATTAAAGGTTTAATGGAAACTTTCGGGATTGGGGCTTTGATGGGGAATGTTCTTCTGTATATATGTTTGTCTTATTGGTTGATGAATAAAACACTGATTGGCCAGGCAGGAAGTGATGTAGCATGGTAGATACTGCCACTAGCTAACCATAGAGGTCTGGAGGTTTGTACAGACAAGCAGGAAGTGACATAGCTGGGCAGAATCAGAATATAAGCAGGGACAAACAGGAAATTGCTCTCTTCTCTGCAGAGATGTAGCAAGCAAAGGAGATGCAGGTCCAGCATTTCTGGTAAACAAAGACCATGTGGAAATACTTATATTAGAGATTATAGGTTAATATTTATCACATAGCTAGCCAATAAGAAGCTCTAGACATTGGCCAACAGTAATATAATTAATACAGCATCTCTCTGTGTTATTTGGGGCTGACATGGCTGTGGGACCAGGCTGGCAGGAAAGTGCTCATAAAAGAGCTTAGCTTAAGGAAGTAGGAATACCCATAGGGACTATATCTTATCCTCAGCCCCTTTCCACTTCTCCTTTCCAATATCTCTCTATTCTTTTTCAACCATAATGTGAGCCACTTCAAAATGCTTCCTATACCATAATGTTTTACCAGGCCCACAGCAAAGGGTCTAGGCAACCATAGACTGACCATCTCCAAAACCACAAGCCAAAATGTATCCTTTCTCCCTTAAGCTGGTTTCTCACAGCAATATAAAACTGACTACCATGCACAATTTTGGTCATGGTGTTTTATCACAGCAATAGAAACCCTTACTGAAACACACAGATCAGCTTATGCCAGTTTTCTTTAAGAATGGGGAGCCAGGAAAACAGCAAAAAAGATGATAGAAATGACTCTATGACTACCAGATAAGCTAATGGTAATTTTAGCATGATAAATTCTGCTGTTCCCCTATCAGGGATATGCCCCAGGTATCATAAAAGCACTCACTGAACTCATCAATGTAGATATAAATTTGATATAGAGATGGACAGCCCTTTGCCTCTCTGCCCACAGGGTCAGGAAATAACCACAGATGTGCTCTCCCACCACCCAGTCAATAACTCAGGGGCCATACCCAGTGAGAACCAGAGAGTTTCAATTTCTTGGTAGCAACCTCAGAAGGTGCTGGGTTTGAGTGCTGGTGGCTATAAATGTGCTTCTTGCAAATGCAATGGATATGCAGTCAATGCCCCCAGGAATCAGGATACTTATTCCCAGTCTCTGTGGTATTAATTGTGTGGAAACATAGTCCTAATTTTAAAGGGAGTTACCATTATTCCTGATATGGTTGGTGAAGATCATCCCAGAGAAATTAAGGTACTAATGTATTCAAGAAGAATTTTTCTATTAACAAGGGACATTCTATCACCCAGTTAGTACTATCTTTTGTATCCACAAACCAAACAAGTTTAGAAAGAGAAGGTGAAGGCCTTGGAAGTACAAAAAAGTATCATGTCATATGGTCATGGAACATTTCAAGGAAACGATTCATTTAACTCCTTACATAGTTGATAAAAGCTTGTCCTGCTCTATTGATAATGCAGCGGATATTATTATGATTGCTTCTAACTTTTGACCATAAAAGTGGCCTACTCAGTCACCTTCCTCCAGTTTAATTGGTCTTAGATCTCCACCTGGGATAAGAAAATATTCTGAGATACTGAGATGGAGAGATCATGAAGGGCACATAGGATCCAAATAGCCATGTGTGAAAGACACCTCTGTAAACACACAGAGATGAAATATCTTGTCTCAGATGGAAGTTGTTTCTAATAGAATTAAAGTACCTGTGTCCCTAAGACTGGGAAAAATAACGATGATTTAAAGTCACCCTTTGGTATTTTTGCTAAGAAAGGTCTATCTTGTTTAGGGTGTCCAAATTTATAGAGGTGGTTACTGTTAATGCACCAGCCCAAATGCATGCTATTCTTATCACATGACTGATTCCCTTGTTTGGGTTGATCAATAGCCAGAACAAGGAGGAAATGGAACAGCTTAAATTATTGATACAACAGTAATTGGATGTCAGACATATAGAGCCCCCAATTAGTCCTTGAAATACTCCTATGTCCACTACACCAAAGATATCAAGAAAACGGTGATTGCTGGAAGTCATATATGCCATAAGTAAAGCAATGCAGGATTGCACTCACCCACACCCATTCCTACAGATTGTCTCTTATTATTGTAGATTTGCTGTTCGTCAAATTACTAGGAATAAAAACATCTTTCTTTCTTGTCTTTAAAAATAAGAAACCTCTATAGCTTTGCCAATGGAATGATGAATAGTTCCATCATGTACCACACCAGCTTGTTGCTCATGCATCCATCCCCAGTTGACAGAATTATCCACAGATTTGTATTATTCACTATACAGATAACATTCATCTCACCTACAAGACAAAATGTCTACTTATAAAGCTACTTAAATTCATTATTTGATGTCCTGAGACAACTGCCTTAAAAACTACTCCAAAATGATATCAGCAAACTTTTCAGTTTGTAAGCTTTATTGTTGATTCCTGTGCCATGGTACTAACATGGGGAAGCTCCATTAAAACACTTAATGATTTTCAAGATCTATTAAAAGATATTAATGAACTAAACTGTTGCTGCATATATATACAGCAGACTTACAACTTCTCTTTGATATCCTTAAATTTGACATTAATCTTGCTCTCACAAAGGAGGCACATAAAGCCTTATATCTGATTAAAACAGTGACACATAATCTTTAGATTATAGAATTTGACTGTCATTTTTCTGCATATTTATTTTTTTCAAATACACCTTTACTTCCTACAAGAATTATGGCTCAGTTGACTCTGGCCCTTGACATCGTGAAAGGATACAGTTTCCATCTCAACCCCAATGGTCTGCTATTCCTATATTAAGTTAATGCCATCTCTCATAAAAAAATAACATAAAAGGTCAATTCAATCATTAGGGCAAGACCCAGATATTATTGGTGTCTCTTTTGATACCTCACAGGTTACCTCTTTATAAACTTTTGATCTCCCATAAAAAAAAGCTCAATTACATTCTATTGCAGGACAAACCTTACATCACAACCCCAGATGAAACAGGGATGTGCTAGTTCATGAGATGTATGGGCTTGTTATGTTCCCATATACTTTTCTAACCATACATTCATGTCTTTTTGTTTCCTGATAATCTATTAAGCAAAACATTCTATTCTTTGCAAACATGGTTTAATGATTATATAGTTTGCATCTTTGCATGCAATTGCTTCTAATAAAATCTCAGCCCTGGAAACACGCTGGATCCTTTGAATTTTTTACATGATTTTCAGATCCCCAGCCTCCCCTGATGAAAATCCACACTGCAGACTCTAGTTTTATTTCATGGGCTGAGATCCACTACCTGAGGCCAATTAAGTTATTGATGCAGGAAGTCCCATCCCACTGTGGGTGGCACCATTCCTTAGGCAGGGCATCCTGACCTGTTTGAGTAGAGAAAGCCAGCTGAGCCCAGCAAGCAAGGGAGTGTGCGTGCATTTGTTTTTCCCCATTCTTGACTGTGGATGGGATGTGAACACCTCTTCAAGTTCTTGCCATCTTGGGTTCTCTGCTATTGTGCACTGCAGCCTGAAAGTGTGGGCTATAATCAACCCTTTCTCCCATAAGTTCCTTTTCATTCAGATACTTTATCTCAGCAACAGAAATGAAACTAAAACAACTTCAGTTATCTATATAGAACACTTTCTAATTAATAGGAACAGTTGTAACGGCACTTAACGTATCTGTGTATTTTGAAAATATTTTCAGCACATACTCATTATTTCATTGCAAACACTTAAAATTCTTTTAAGTTAGGGTATCAGCAGATATTATTACGCCCATACAGCTCATGAGTCAGCCAGAGCCCAGACATTCAGGGAAATAAAGGGAAAGATGGAATTGGGAGCAGGTTTTCTGCCTGAGGGTACAGTGTTTAAAAAACTAATATACCTTATGGAAAGTAGATGTTTAATGAAAATACAAAAAGTCCCACAGGCTTTCTCATAACCAAGGAAGGATACACTACTGCTGTTAATTCCATCTCTTGGCTCTTATGCTCTTAAGTCCTTTAGGCTTGGGCCCTAAATGTAAATATCTCCCATTTACTCAAGTGTGGTCCCTACCTACTGGTGATAGTGTTCTATCCCACAAAGAATACTAATAAAGAACAAGAATCAAGGCTAGAGAGATGACTTAGCAGTGAAGAGCATATGCTGTTCTTGTAGAGGTCCCTAGTTCAAGTCCTAACACTCATGTTGGATGGCACACAGCTGCCTGGTCATAGTACATTCACGGTCTAGAGCACAGAGAAGTGAATGCACCCATGATGCCATAAACCATTAAGGACTTTCAGAGAGATGAATGAGTACTTTGACAATAAGCAGAAGATTTCTATAAAGTGACAAAGACAAAAGTTAAATCCCACAATATATCTCTGTTGCTGAAGAGAGAACCTGGCGCGGAATTAAGACTTGGGAATAAAAAAGTTAACAAATGAATGAGGAATCCACTCTTGCTAGAATATGTGAAAATTTCATGTCAAGAGGGGTTAGCTCTTGCCAGGAAGTCATTATATTAGCTACTGTTTGTGCTGCTATGGCAGAAGCCTCACAAAATCAATCTGAAACAGGAAGGTTGTATGTATTTTGACTCACAGTCCATCATGGTGGGGAAGGCACGGTGGCAGGAATGTGAGGCAGCTGATTATGTTGCATCTGTAGTAGAAAAAGATGACTGTTGATGCTCAGCTTGCTTTATTTTTAATTCAGTCTCAGACCTCAGCACATGAAATGGTGCCACCCTCACGAAGGCTGAGTCTTCCCACCTTACTTAAAGTTCACAGACATACCAGAATGTCTAGCTCCTAGTCAAGTTGACAATTACAATGGCTAGTGCTAATTGTCAACCTGATAATGTCTAGAATCACCTGGGAATAGGTCTAAATGGAGTGGTATCTAGATCAGGTTGGCCTGTGAGCATGTCTGTGAGACATTGTCTTGGTTGCCCTGATTAAGGTGGGAAAACCTGCCCAATGTGGGTGGTGCCATTCCTTTGCCTGGGGAGTACCGACTGTATAAGTGTAGAGAAAGCAGCTGAATATTCACATGTTTTTATCCTTCATTTCTCTTGACTGTGTGTGTGAGGCTCTTATGCTCTTAAGTCCTTTAGACTTGGGCCCTAAATGTAAATATCTCCCATTTACTCAAGTGTGGTCCCTACCTACTGGTGATAGTGTTCTATCCCACAAAGAATACTAATAAAGAACAAGAATCAAGGCTAGAGAGATGACTTCAAGTTCCTGCCTTGACCTCCCTAAAAGACTATAACCTGGAATTGGGCACCAAGTAAACCCTTTCTCCCATAAGTTGCTTTTGTCAGGGTGTTTTTAGTCACAGCAACAGGAAAAGAAACCAAGACAAAAAGACATGGCTAGTCACCATAATCATCTACAGATAAAGGCTCACCAGTGCATTATGGCACAATCGAGATGTTTTGGAGTTCCAGAGGGGATATGGCTCTTCACAGTCAAAATATGATATTTTTAGTCCTTTAACCCAGTGAAGTACAATCCATCACTTCCTAGGAAAAACTCCAGCCTATAACTGTTTCAAAAACAGAAGCATCTGGGGTATGGTACTGTGTGGTTTGTGATTAGAATCACCCTTCACTGATAATTAATAATTTTAGTCTTTTAGTGTGTCACCTATGATGAGCCATTCACTCTTCATGTACCAGATATTTCTTGCCCCCCTAGGGAAAATAAACATAGCAAACCTAAATTTAGCACATTCATGATATCTCCTGCTATTCCAATTACCTGGTGCTGGACTCTCCAAACAAACTCAATTTTCATCATTGGGAATGAGAAAGTACCAGCCACACTGATCTATCAAGGAAAGGATAGGTCGCCCCAAATCAAACAGCAATATATTGCCGCCGTTGCTCACAGAACGAATTGCTACTCTGGAGAATACTCCTTTACTAAATGGCTATAAAGGCCCCACGCTCCAGAAAAGTCAGAAGAAAAATTACCTCCCAGCTTGTGCATTTATTTTTATGGCTGTCGCTGATCATTCCCTTCCACTCCTGCCTACAACATACCCCAGTGCCTGTCAATTCCCAAACCTAATCCTATACCAGTTTTCCAAATCCCCACTGAGTCAGCTTACTGAAATGACATGATATGATCAGCTTCTTCCCCAGACTCCCAAGTCAAGTGTTATGAAGTGAGCAGAGCCTCTCTGCCTTTGTAAGTGCATTGTGAACTTTATAGTTTAATATTAAACTTGCATCATAAAAAATGGCTCATAAATGGCTAATAAAAACCCAGTTTACAGCTTATAAAGTGCATCAGTACTTTGCACGGGTTTGCTTAAGAAAATTTATGTGCAAGCTCTTTGTCTTCTGCTTCAACACCAGTTTCCCCTTCCAAACCCAAAAATCATTAAAAAAAAAAAAAAACTGTTGAGAAAGAAAGCCTGGTTGAACTCTGTGTGGTACCAATTTTGAAGCCTACTGGAAATCCAGGCACAATATACCACTATTAACTAACGTAACAGGAGATGCCTCTGGTCCCAAAGCTGGTATCATGGTCCATGAGGTGGCGGTTCAGATGCATTAGCAGAGACCTTCAGACCAACTAAGTTCAACATGGTTGATGCAATGAAATTACCCGAGTCCTGAGATATAGCTTAGTTGTCCCAATGCTTGCCTTGTGTACTGGTTTACTTCTCTGTTGCTGTGATAAATATCCTGAATAAAAGCAATTTGAAGGTGAAGGGGAGCTTATTGCAGCTTAAAGGTGACATTCCATCATCTAGCGAAGTGAGGGTAGGAACCTAAAGTAGAAAACATGGAAGGACACTGCTTATAGACATGTTCAGCTACCTTTCTTATACAGCTTAGGTCCACTTGCCCAAGGGATGGTATAGCTCACATTTAACTGGGTCCTCTTCTATCAAATAGA
This sequence comes from Cricetiscus sungorus, assembly GCA_030556225.1. Taxonomy (NCBI): domain Eukaryota; kingdom Metazoa; phylum Chordata; class Mammalia; order Rodentia; family Cricetidae; genus Cricetiscus; species Cricetiscus sungorus. The sequence continues at coordinate 16,935,356 of JANBXA010000044.1, forward strand.
AATCGCAAAAATGCCTTTCAGACATGTCTGCAGTCCAAACCTATGTAGGCAATTCTTCAGCTGAGACAACTTCCCAGGTGACTCCAGGTTTGTATCAAGTTGACAGCTGAAGATAACCCTGACATGTTACCAGCATGAGGACCTGAGTTCAATGTCCAGTGCACAAATAAAGAGCTGAGCATGATGGTATGCGCCTAGAATTCCAGCCATAGAAAGGTAAAGACAGGATGATTACTGGGGCTCACTTGGCAGCCAGCCTAACTGAATCAGCGAGCTCTAGCTCAATGAGAGGCTTCTCAACAACAAGGTGGGTAGCAACTGTTGAATGACAGCTGAGATTATCCTCTGACCTCTACATGTGTACGTAAACATACCTCTCTCTCTCTCTCTCTCTCTCTCTCTCTCTCTCTCTCTCTCTCTCTCTCTCTCTCTCTCTCTCTCTCTCTCACACACACACACACACACACACACACCACTTGTTAGCCTCAGTCTTTGTGCATAAAGAGCCTTCCAAAAGCTGCAGAAGAGTCAGCATGCCAAGCCCTAAGCCACAGATTCAGCAGGCTCCTCTAAAAACAACAAGGAGTCTCCTTTAATGAGTTCTTTGAGTTGGCCCAGCTCCCCCTCCTCCCTCTCACTGTCTTCTCTGCCTAATGCATCCATGATCTATGTGGCTGCAGTTTGCTCACCCCCTCCATCCTATTTCACTTTTTATTACCCTTTGCACTGCTTTATCCAAGTTTATATACTTCATTACGTTCTCTCCTGTCACTTCCCTTATTTCATTTTTGATTTTTCTTTTAAGTTCACTGGCTGGCAGCTGCCTTGCCTCTCCCTCTCCTCATTGCTCCCCACACACCATATATCCATTTGACAGTGACCAAGGTCTTCCTTCCACTGTAAGTTGAGTACAACTCTTGACACATTGCCAAGGAGGCATCATGACCTGGATGTGGACTTTAGGAAGCCTGGCTACTGCCTCAGCATTGAGAAGATGGAATTCTGGGTGAAAGTGTTGGTACCTATGACCCTTTGGAACATTTGGTTAGCTTGTGTGTGCTGGTGGTGGATATGTTCACATGTGTACACATGTGTTCAGGTGCACATGTGCATATGTGTAGAGGACCAAAGCCAACATCAGGTATCAGCCTCTATTACTCTCCATCTTATTTATTTTTGAAGATTTGTTTATATTTATTTAGGAGAGAGACATGTGTGCATGAGGGAGGGGGGAGCAGCAGAAGACATCAGATCCTATGGAGCTGGAGATGCATGTGGTTGTGAACCACCCTATATAGGGCCTGGGAACTAGACCCAAGACCTCTGAAAGAACAGTAAATGCTCTTAAACACTGAGTGATCTTTCAAGCATCTTCTTGTTTTATTTGTTGAGACAGGATCAATCACTGTACCTATAGCTAGGTACATCTAGGTGGCTGATCAGCGATCACCCTCCTGTCTCCACTTCTCAATGCCGGGATTACATGTACATGCATGAGCCATCCTGCTGGACTGTTTCCACATTGGTGGTAGGGACTGAACTTGGGGCCTCATGTTTGTGTGATAAGCATGTTATTGGCTAAGCCATCTCTCTAGCTTCTTAGTTAGCTTTTAAGTAGGTCAGATATAAAAGAGAACTGATTGAAGGAACTGATCTTCAAAGAGCTTATATACAAAATGGACTAAAAGGAAAAAATAACCCTCCCTACCTAAGAACAATGAGATTACAGCAGTTGGAAGGCTTTGACTAGTGTATGTTCTCACAAATCATACACGATTGTATTAATCATGAAAGGGTGACTTTATCAACTTCCCTGACAACATATTATCATTTATATCTCAGAATCAATCAAGAATTATGATCCTCCTCATGTGCTTTTCTTTTTAAGGTAGCATCTTCATGCTTTATCGAGAAAGGAATTTAATCAGATCTATCAGAAAAAGCATGTATAAAGCTAAGAGCTAGAGAAAGGCCATCAAAGTTAACTGAGTCCAGATTCTGACTCAGCCCAGCTTTCTAAGACTGGAGAGTGCGTGGGGAGCTACCACACTAGAAATAGCACACACTGAGGCAGGAGATTTGGATGGTGCTCTCCTTGCAAGAGACAAGACTAACACTACATATTTATGAAGAAATGGTTCTTCTGGCTAAAATAAAAAACACCACAGTTTATGCTGGAGATGATAAACTCCTCCACCCCTCCTCTACTCCTACATTTCTCAACTACTAGAGGGAGTGCAAACTTGTACAGCCACTTTGGAAATCAGTATGGCGGTTCCTCAGGAAAATAGGAATCAGTCTACCACAAGATCCAGCAATTCCACTCTTAGGCATAAACCCAAAAGATGCACATTCATGAAACAAAGATATCTATTTAACAATGCTCATAGCAGCATTATTTGCAATAGCCAGAACCTGAAAGCAACCTACATGGGCCTCAACTGAAGAATGGATAAAGAAAATGTGATACATTTACACAATGAAGTGTGTACTCTCAGTGTGGGGGAGGGGGAAGAGAAAGGACTTTTAAAATCTGCAGGCAAATGGATGGAACTAGAAGAAACCATCCTGAGTGAGGTAACCCAGTCACAAAAAGACAAACATGGTATGCATTCACTCACATATGGATTTTAGACACAGAGCAAAGGATCACCAGCCAACAATCCACACTGCCAGTGAAAGTAGTAACCAAGGAGGACCCTAAGAGAGACATAAATGATGTCTCTCCCCCACAGAAGAGAAAGGGACAAGATATTCTGATAAAATTGGAAGCATGGGGGAAGGAGAGAGGGATTTTGGAGAAAGAGAAAGGGAGAAGATGGGGGACAGGAGAACATGAGGAAGCAAGAGGATTGAGTCAGGGGAAGAATAGAGGAGAGCGAGAAAAGAGATACCATAATAGAGGGAACCATTACAGGTTTAAAGAGAAATCTGGCACTAGGGAAATGTCCAGAGATCCACAAGGATGATTCCAACTAACAATCTAAGCAATAGTGGAAAGGCTACCTTAAATGCCCTTCCCTGATAATGAGACTGATGACTACCCTTATATGTCACCCAGAGCCTTCACCCAGTAGCTGATAGAAGCAGAGCAAGACATCCACAGCTGAACACTGAGCTAAACTCCTGTAATCCAGTTGCAGAGAAGGAGAGGTGATGAGCAAGGGTCAAGACCAGGCTGGAGAAACCCATAGAAACAGCTGACCTGAACAAAGGGGAGCCCATGGACCCCAGACTGATAGCTGGGAAACCAGCATAGGACCTACCCAGACTCCCTGAACATGGGTCTCAATTAGAAGACCTAGGCAGTCTAAGGGACCTCTGACAGTAGAACCAGGATGTATCTCTAGTGCACAAATGGACTTCAGGAGTCCATTGTCCATGAAGGGATACTCCCTTAGCCTAGAGACATGGGGGAGGGCCTAGGCCCTACCCCAAATGACTTGACAGATTTTGATGATCCATCATGGATGGCCTTACCCTTCCTGCATAATGGATGGGGGATAGGATGAAGGGATCAGTGGGAAGCATGGGAGGATGGGGGAAGAAGGATCAATATGTAAAAGAAGAAAAAATATTAAGTAATAATAGAAAAAGAAAAAAACAGAAATTGTTCTTCATGATCCAAGGTGACATCAAATGACTTTTAATTTTAGACAATTGGAAAATAGGAGAGATCACCCTTTTGGCCTCATACATATTAGGCAAGTGGTCTACTACTGAACAATGCCCATTGGCCCTGGCTGGTAGGGTTCAGACAAGTTTTCTATCATTAAGGTATCACCCATACCCTCATTGAAAGATTCTAGGTAAGTGCTCTAATGCTGACAATGCTCCAGGCCCTATACTGGGGTATCCTAAGCAAGTACCACTAAGCTGGGCCTCCAGCCTCATTGTGAAGTTCTAGGCAGAAGGAGTTTTGCCATTGAGATGTCCCAGTCACTCACTGGAGATTCTAGACTGGCATCCTAGTCATCCTAGTGCTGAGACTACCCTAATTCCTCAGGGGAGGAATCCTAGGCAAGGGTCCCACCATACAACTACTCTCAAGTTGTCTTATTTATTTTAATTTTGAGACAGAATCACATTAAGTGTCCAGAACTCACTCTGTAGATAAGGCAGATCTCAAATGTGTGACCCCTCTGCTTCATCCTCCTAAGCATCTGGAACGGTAGATATGTATGTATCATCATATCTGACAGATGGTTTCTCCTGAATGAAGTGATTCAACACTGACTAGAGTTGTGCTTGCCATTAAGCAAAAGCAAGAGAGCCTTCTATGTATCCACTTCAAGAATTGAAGAAAGCCATGTTTTATAAACAGAAGTGAAAAAAAAGTAAGAGTTGCATGCTCCCTACATCTATCTCTCTTTCCCATCATAAATAACACTGTAGCTCACATAAAAAACTTATGACCTCAGCCCTAGGACAAGTGTAAGCCACTACAAACATGATGGTTTAAATTTCCAATTGCCATTGTCAATGATAAGCAATGAATTCAAGGTGAGGTAGGAAGATGGCTTGTGATAACCCCTAGGACTCCTGACTTCCAGCAGCAAGGAGTCAACAATGCCATTGAATGTGATCAATCTAATGAAATAACATAAGAGAGCACACAGTTGAGAGCACATGGTCAAGGCCCCATTTAGTGGATACAGATTTTAAGTGCTGATGGAGTTGAGAAAGAGATATCCATCTTGGCTGATTGTTTAGAAACTTCAGCTCATTGCTCATCTGTCTGTAGCATCTCAAAATGTTTGACTGTACCAATTGTGTTACATTTTCTCCCCTTTAAATGGGGTGGGGGGGAGATGTGAGGTGGGGTAGAGTATGGGATTGCAAACATTCTCACCTAGGAGAGGGGGGATAGTGAAAATGCAAAAGAGGTGTCAAATTTTCCTTCACTTTTGTCTCCAAGCAATTTCACCTCTTGGTGTTTATTCTAGAGAAATATTCTGCCTGAGTGAAGTACCAGCATCATTGAAGCAAGAGAGAGGAGAAGAAAAAAAAAACCAAAAGTGCCAAGTCCATCAGCAGAAAACTGGTTGAACACACTTTATTATAGCTATACTGCAGAATCCTATTGCAGCCATCAAAAGAGAATGGTGTGTTTCTTTACTGTCATGGAGAGACTATTGAAATCTATTATTAAACAGAAAAAAAATAAGTGGGTTGTGGAAACATCTCTATGATATCAAGTTCACATAAAATGCTGAAGCAGAAAATGCTACACATCTGCACAATTATGTTTTCATTCACTCATTCCTTCTGTCAGTCAACAAACAAATGCTGGGTGCCTGTGGTGTGCCGAGTGATGTCTAGGTGATAAAGAATTTACAATGAGTGAAAGTCTTTGCCCTCCCAGGAGAGACAGGCTTGAATCTGATAAGCAAGGAAAAGATGCCACTTACCTAATGATTCTGAGAGATGGAGGAAAATAAGTCAGAGTAAGAAGAAAAGGGGAGATCTCATGAAAGAGGCATTGATAGCTTGATTGCTGGCTGTAGTTAAAAAAAAAAAAAAAGCAAATGCCTGAAGCAGAGGTGATGGTTGTCACATTAGTATGTAAGAAAGGACATCTCAGGCAAAGCACGGATAATGCCAAAAGGCACAGTCTTGGGTAGAGTACAAGTAGGAAATGGGATGACAGGCAGAAGTGGTAGATGCCACAACATCTATTAGTGCTCTCATTCTTCTTGGTAGTCATTTCACTTAGATCACAAACTGCCTAGGAGATCATGGAAGCACACCTCTGAGTGTATACATGAGGGCATCTCTGAACCAATTAGGTCACAAAAACTCTGATGCATTTTCTCCAGGTAAAGAAACTCTGAAATGCTCACAATGGGATTTGTGGCCAATTCCTTCGTTGCTTTTTGAGTTACATAAATTCTTGTTCTCTTGTGCTATGAAAGAGGTACAGGCCCCTCTGAGGAAACAGTGATGTATATGAGGAGAAGATGAAGTCTCTCTAGAGAGTGGAGATATAGGAGAAACATTTGCCCCAGGCTGAGTTGGAAGAGACCAGCATGAGTTTGATGGGTTGGGAGACAAGCACATGCTGGCAATCCTGCTACAGGGTGGTGAGATCCTGAAGAAGCAGCACAGTCGTGTGGCCCTTGGGCCCTCTGTTTATGGTCAGTGCAGAATTTTCCACCCTAAGAAGAGCTATGGTGGCTGGAAAGATGGCTCAGTCTGTCAAGTGCTTGCTATCTAAGCATAAGTCAATCCCCAGCACCCAAGTAAAAAAGGCAGGACAGTGTGTACCTGTCTCTACCTCACTGGTGCTGGAGCTGAGTTACTTGACAAAACAACTTTAAAGGAAAAGTATACTGGCCCACCATTTAGAGGTGTGAGCCCATCACTCTGAGGAGGGTGTGCCGGAGTGCAGCTGCTCACCTAATGGTGTGGGGCAGAAAGAAGAGGACCAAAGACAAGGTGCAACTTTCAAAAGCATTTCTCTAATGAAATACTATCTCCTGCTAGGTCCTACCCTATGCAATTTCTAGAATCTTCCAAAAGAGTACCACCAACTGGGGACCAATGGATCTAAAACATGAACTTGATGGGGAACAACAGTTTATATTTGAGACAACTCTGGAATTTGTTGGGTGCTCAGGACTGAACATGGGTCTTTATGCTTGTACAACACCTGGAACAACAGAACTATGGTTGGGCCTTCCAACATCAATTATTAATCAAGAAAATGATCCAAGACTTGCCTACAGGGCGATCTGTTGGAGGCATTTTCTCAGTGTGCCCCATCGCAATCCATTGATCATTCCCTTTGTGACAGACACAGACTTTACCTTTGTCATCACTAAAAAAAATTCTCATGAAAGATAACATGAACTTATTCACCTTTTACACAAAACTGTAGTTTAAATATACTAAGTTAAAATACAAAAGAGGTCTCTCTAGGAGCTGGAGAGATGGCTCAAAAGTTAAAGCACCGGATCCTCTTCCAGAAGACCTTGGCTTGGTTCTCAGAAGCCACATTGGTTGGTACACAATTGCCTATAACTCCAGTTCCAAGGGATCCAATGCCTTCTTCTGGCCCAGACACAAAGACACAATACAGATAGACAGATGACAGACAGAGATACATGCTGACACGTGCATGTGTGAGCACACACACACACACACACACACACACACACACACACACACACACACACACACACCTCTAACAAACATAATTTTGAATGTCACCTGTCTTCTCTAAAATATGTGTACATACACAATGTTGTCAGACAGAAGAGATTCATCACCACAATATCTTGGTTGTAGCATCATCATGTCATTCTGAAGACCAAGAATCTTGGACATAAGAGCAAGAGGTTGTATAGTTTAGTGATGGGTTATTGCTGTGGGAGTGATGTCAGTGGAAACACAAGTATCTTTGGGACCAGGCAGTGGGGATTAGGAAGATGATTCAGTAACTGTATGATAATGTGGTTGTGCTAAACAAAACTTCTATCTCTGACTTTCGATACTACTTTCCTCTTTAATTTGCATGTTGAGGGTGAGTAGCCAACACTAGGTCCTCAGGGCTGCCAGGGTCAGGCTCTGGTCCTAGCAACTGCAGTAAAACTTCCTTTCCACATTCCTTTTGTAACAAGATCCTCCCTTGTGTTTCATCCATTCAAACAAGAGTGAATTCAGACTCACCAACATGACAACAAGCATCTCCATGTTCTGTATGTAATTTATGGTCTATATATATATATATATCATACATACATACATACATACATACATACAGACAGACAGACAGATAGATAGATAGACAGACATATACATTTTTTCAAGACAGCATCCGCAGAATATGAAATGAACCCCGGATAAAGCCCTTTGTTGACCCGTATGACAATGTAATGATTGCAGGTCTGCAATGCTGTCCCTAAATACCCTTTCTAAATAAAGTCCAGGGCTTAACAGAGTTCAATAATGTGATCATCAAAGCTTCTTGGAGTCATTCCCAAAAAGACTTTGGGCCTTAGGCCAGAGCAGAGGAAATTCATACAGGCTGCAGGGGGCGATTAGCAGCAGCAGGGAGCAGCCAGATCATCCCACTTTGCAGGGAGGGAGGAAGAAACTGCTAGAGCTTGCCAGGACATGAGCTGAGGGAGAGAAAGATTCCCTTTGGGGAATGTTGCCTTTTGAATGGGAAATGTCAACCACAGGCTTGTGGGTTTGTACTTGGCCCCAGCTGGTGATGTCACCTTTTTGAAGATTTTGAAACTTTAGGAGTTATGCAGGAAGAAGTGAGTAACTGAGAGTAGACCCTGGGGGATTTAATTACCCAGCTCCACTTCCTGTCTGTTCTCTGTTTCCCAACAGAGAATGTAATGTGACCAGCTACCTCATACTCCATAACTTCCCCACCATGATGGACTGTACCATTCTGAAGCCATGAGGGAAAATAAAGGAGCTTCCTGGAGATGCTATTGCTAGGCATTTTGCCACAATAATGAGGAAAGCAACTAACACAGTAATTTATTGGTTTGTATTAGTTGCTTTTTTGTTGCTATAATAAAATACAATGACCAAAAGTTTGGCTTGTTCTTCCAGTGGTGTCCATCATGTGCGTCCATGAAGATCAGGAAGCAGGCTGGCTGCATTTTCATCTACATACTGGAAGCAGGAAGAAACAGAAAAGGAAGTGGGGTGAGGCTATAAACCCTCAAAGCTTATCCCTAGTGACAAACTTCCTGCAGCAAGACTGCGTCTCCCAAAGGTTCCAGAACCTCCGCAAGCAGCATTAACAGCTAGGAACCAAGTGCTTGAGCACATGAATCCACAGTTCACAAATGATGCTTTTGTTCAACAGTGGAGTTTATATAGAATGAAGATCACACAATACCGTCAAGAATGGGACTGGGGAGATGGTTCAGGTGGTGAAGAGCTCACTGAACAAATGTGAAGCTTGTGTTCGGAGACCCAGTAGCCACATATGAAGCTTTCGTTCTGAGCCCCAGTACCCACTTGTGAATCCTTAAGGTTCAAGCCCCAGTATCCATGTATGAAGCTTAGCATGGAGGTGTACGTGTAACCTCAGTGCTACCGAATAAAGACAGGCTCTGTTTCAGCCTCTACAAGAGCATCAAGTGCTCTTAACCATCTCTCCAGCTCCTGAAACAAATTCCTTTCAACATCAGATTCCAGCAAGTTTAGAGGCACATGTAAAGTTTCCAAGCTCAGGTGTCCTCAACTCCCCCACCCCCAAAAAACTTGATTTATCTTTATTTTTGTCCTTTGAGGTGAAAAAGAGCATGACATGCATATCTCTCTCTCTCTCTCTCTCTCTCTCTCTCTCTCTCTCTCTCTCTCTCTCTCTCTCTCTCACACACACACACACACACACAACCCCCCCCCTTTTTTTTAAAGAAAAGAGCATGTGTAATATATTTGTGAATTTTCTGTAGAACTTAACATGCTCTATGAGCCTGGGTCTTCTCTTTTCTATCTTAAATGCTGCACCAATGGTATCAATGCAGCAATATCTCAAAAACAGGTGACACCCCTGCATCAGGATCAGGACTCACAATAAGAATATGGAATATCCCAGCACAGTCTAGCTCTCCTATGCTAGTTGCCTCCAAATTGGTTTCAATCCCTGCCCCCCCCATCCCCCTTGGAGAG